>CM077155.1:99561219-100161219 GCA_039583875.1 Platanthera guangdongensis | reverse complement strand
ACTAAACGTTGATTTATGATGTAGCTCCCCACAAGTGTGAGAAAGGTCAGGGTTTGAAGCTTTAGGATTCAAGTTGGTTTTACCCAACCAGCCCCAAGCCCCTTGCTTCTCTCCCTAGAGAGCAACAAAACAAGCGGATCGCAAAAAACGTTCATTTTTCTTTTTCTCCACGGTGGGTGAACGCCACCTAGCATAATCAACTGACTCTCTATCCAAGGTTTTAGGTTCATCATCTCCGACGCCATAGTGGCAACTGGATCCGCCCATGAAACCTTATAATAAACTGTTTATCCTTAAATTCAGCATGAGGAGGGTGAGAATCATGCTCCAACATAGATCTAACCTCAGGAATTTCATTAGCATCCTCCTCACAAACCAACAGCTCCTTCTTTTCTTCCTCATCACCACGCTATTCTTCAGAGGTACTTCTTCTCTCCTACTTCCATGTCTCCTGTTTATCTCTGGATCTACATTACTAAACAATTTGTCAGTGATAACAACAGGAGGGAGGTACAGAGGTTCAGTCACGGTGCTAGGAAAGCACGCCAGTTTCACCACATTTGGTACAACCACCTCCCCCTTGGAAAAGTCCAAGGTGGCGTTGCTTTCCCTCAAAAATGGGACTCCCAAGATTGGGATCGAAGTATTTTCGATAGGCTCCAATACTTGGAAATCCGCTATAACCTTTGTTCCGTCCACCATAACTTCAACCTCTTTCACCTCTCCTTCAGTCTCCACCAGAACTCTGTTAGCAAAAACAAGAGAAGTACGAGCATCCGGATTTAATTTTAAATTAAACTTCTCGACATCTTGCAACGAGAGAACATTTCTAGAAGATTCGGAATCACAAAGGGTGGATGTGTCGATGTTGTTGACCATACAAGAGATCAATAGATCTCTACACACCCCTTCTTCCTTCTCAGCAAGACTCCTCCCCTGATCTACGGGGTTCTTTTCTATATTGCTTGGAAGAATGCCTTGGGGACACTCAGCTAGCACCTGGGCCAATTGTCCCAGTTGCACTTCCAGATTCTGCATAGATGCGGTCTGATTAGCCATATTCGATTGAGCGTGCTCAACAAACTTCTCCATCATTTCTTCCAAATTACTCTTTGTAGGTGCCGAATGGATCTGATTGTAACCTGGGTTTGGTGGCCTCGGTTGGCTCCCAGAGGCTGAAGAACTGAATCGATGCTGCCCTGGTTGCCATCATTGGCCACCGGTTTTGGTTCCACAAAGAGTTTGGGTGATTTCTCACCCCTGGGTTATACGCATTCCCATACGGCACACCCCTATTTTGGTTAGCAATGAAATTCATAGATTCATTCATATTTAGATTATACAGCTCACCAGACAGTTCGTCTCCCAGGCATTCATATGTGTGATTGCCGTCCCCGCCGCATCCTTGGCAAGAGATTGCCATGACAGGCGTTGCAGTTGGTATAGCCGATCCAAGAGAGAATATTCCACGGGTGTTCCTTTGGGTATTTATCCTAGCAATCCAATATATGTTGTGTGAGGCTGTATCTTGCAGAATCCTCCGGGCATCATCAGGTGTAAGGTTCATCAATGAGCCTCCTGCAGCTGCGCCAATCATAGCCCTATAATTAGGCTCGATGGAAAAGTAGAACTGGCCCAACAGGTTCCAAGGCAGAAACTCATGGGTTGGGCATTTCTGCAAATAGTCATTGAAGCGTTCCCATGCCTCCGCCAGGCTCTCCTGATCGAACTGGTGGAAGTTACTTATCTCCCGACACAGGTTCACAATCTTGTCTACCGGATTGAACTTCTCCAGAATCGCACGGTTAAGGCATCCCACGTTGTGGCAGTCCCCAGAGGTAAGTTGTGCAGCCACGCATTGGATTTATCACGTAGTGAAAACAGGAATAGCTTCATCTTCACTGTTTCATCGGGTATTCCGCCGTAACGGAAGGTCCCACATATCTCAGAAAAATCTGAGAGATGCATGTGTGGGTCCTCGCTCGGCAACCCGAAAAACTGAGTGTTGTTGCGTATCATGTTCAAAATGGTCGGTTTGATTTCAAACTACAGGTTAGTGATGGCCGGCCCAAAATCTGGATATAGACTACCAACAGTGGGGTTAGTGTTGTCTCTCATCATGCGAGGCCTTGGCCTATTAACCTCATTCTCATCAACATGCTGCCCTCTAGCAGCAGCTCCATTCCCTCTCGGACTAGCCCTATGCATCGGCTATCCCTTCCAGTTTCTAATGTTCTCATCAGCGTTTGGCCCAAAGATGGGCTCTTCCCCTCTTCCATTGCCTCCAACCTGAATTAGATTGTGATCCATCTCTAGCCGAGTGTTTGTGGACGCCTCCGTGCTCGAGCGGTCCTCCCTATTTCAGGATCGTAGGCAAGCAAATCTCCCGATCCTTGCCTCTGCATACACAAGAGATGACAACAAAACAAAAAATCAAAAACAACGACTCTTGAGTAACTACCTTCGACAAGCAAGATCACCTACTCCTGCCTTCCTCGGCAATGGCGCCAAAAACTAGATGCGTTGGCAAGTGCATCGGTCGCTGTCAAGTAATAATTTTGGGAATAGCTTCCCAGGATGTCGATCTCGAGGGAATGCAGGTTGGGTATCGTGCTAGCATTGCAGAAAGATCGTTACTAAGAGTTAAACGAAACAACAAAGGGGGTTGGTTTTCGATTCCTAATGCTAACAAAACAAAAAGAGAACTAATGCAGGTCGTAAGCACCGCTTCGCTTTGTGGATGGAATTAGCGCAGGCCGCTATATCGTGCTTCATGAGGCAAATGGACGGAGAGCAAGTGGATGGAATGAACACACGTGTAGAGAGTGAGAGTCTCAATCACCTCTTCAACTACCAACACTAGGCTTTGCTAGAGTGGTTCTAGTGCACGAGTGGAGTGGATGTGAATGGAGGCGAGTGCATCATAGCTAACAAAGAATATGTAACTATCCCAAGCAAACTTCATTCATAGACAAATAAAAGTAAGTTCAGGTTCATTACAAGCTTAAGAATACACTTCACTATGAGAAGAGGTAAAATAAACTGATAGGGGAAAGCCTAGCTGTGGTTATTGGTCTGAATGGTGGGTTGTCAGTCCACTTCTCAGCTCAGACCGTTGGTTGTGTCCGGAGGTAAATGGGTTGTCAATTCACTTAACTTCCTTTATCTTCTTCCCTTTCCTTCAATCTTTTCTCCCTTTTGCCCAAATGAGTAGTACCAAAAGATCTCTGTTGCACACTGTTGGTGGCCAAAAACTCTCCGAAGGATTGAAGATGGCTTCGGATCGCCGGAGAAAGATTCCCGGAGGTTGGATATGAGTGGAGGACCTGTTGGGGTGAGAAGCGGAGTGTCGCGCGCAGCAACGGGGTGCAAAAATGACAAGCGTTCCCGTAATTCACGGAGCACGGGTATAAATACGGCAAGCAGAAAATCAGAGCGCACGATCAGGGGTGCACGACCAGTGGTCGTGTGTACTAGATCACATGATCGTGTGATTAGCAATGGCAGAACTCCAAAAAAATGTAATAAACACGCACGAGTAGTTGCGTACGACCAGAGGTCATGCGCACCATGTCCAATGATCGTACGATTGTCGCAGACAGAACTTGGAAAAATGGAGAATAGTGCGCACCATCAGTGGCTCACAACCAGAGGTCGTGCGCTATAGATCCAATGATCGTGCACAGTATTCCTGTATCGTTTGGGGTTTAATGAACAGACCGCGCACGACCAACAGTCTTGCGCTAAGGAGTCCACTTACCGTGCGCATCTAAAAATGCACGATCAGTGGCTCTTAGGCGAAAAACATTCACAAACAATCCCGGAAAACTCACACGACCTTTGTACCTGTAGCAAAAACAGAAGAGCCACCGAAATGGGCATTCCACATTCTCCAGACACCGAAAAACACCAAGTAGGGCAAAAGTATAAAAACTACGGAATCACACTAAAAACGGGCCAAAGGTGCACTTAACATGGAATGGACATAATAACAAATATGAACAAATATGACTCTAAAGTGTAGTGCATCAACGGGAAAACTAGCCCAGATGAGTCCAAAAATATGTATATAACTTGGACTCATCACAAGACAAGGGTTTCATGGCTAGAAAGAGGAGTTGAAGAGTAACGACACTTCCTCTCTCGGTTTTAGGATGCATGCATGGCATCTACACTTTTCTTGTTTTCTTTCAAGCATTCTAGGCATTGGATCTCTAAAGTGAGAGGGATTCGGGTTGCTATGCTTCAAGAGCATCCACCGAGTCGATTGTGTCCGTCCTCAGCATGATATTTCATTAGAGAACCGCTTTGTTAATGGATTAGGCATGGTGGGTGAAGCCGTAGTCGCAACCATTAGTCCAACTCGGTGATGTTCCATTGCTAGCCTTAAGGATTTTGTAGAAATCCATTAGCGGCAAGATGTCGTATGTGATGATATTTTTCCCCCTTTCTCGTGTGAATACGCATGACCGGAACTAGACCGAGTGGAAATTAGAGTACACGTGGGGGAACGATGATGGTATGGTACAAGTATTGGAATAGGGTGGGAACGTCATGGGATTATGATGTGACAAGGCATGGTTTGTATCTATGGTCAGCTGGCTAGCCCGTGACGTTGCAAGGTCACGTGTGGAGAGTGTTCCGGCGAGACAAGTCCCCTTCTATGGAACTGACGAGAACGCCAAGCTTATGACAAGCCCGGACAATACCAGCTAGGTCCTGTCGGGTCTCCTTCGGTGGACTTGGTCCCGATTTTGGAGTCGGGCCTAGGTCGTCACGAACGGGTGGGGTCTAGCAAGGGTTCTTAGCATCGTTTTGTTTGTTTGAATGGCGGAACCCTGACGTGAGAAGTCAGAGTTTGCAGGCAAGCCCGGGTTTTGAGACCCACGAGCTGGTGTGGCCTTGGCAAGGGTTCTGTATGGCGGCTTTTGTTCCGTTGGGGGAAATTAGAGTACCCTTGTGTTTGCGGCTTGAACACCGATGTGGAAATCAAAAGTACTCGATTTGATGATGATGTGTTAGAAGCATACGCTTTAGGATGCCTTGGGTGAAACCCAGGATTGCATTCATGCTGCATTGTAGGCCCCTTTATTACTTGCTCAACTTAGAAACATGTTTGTTGATTGGGACATCCAAACATGTTTATAGCTTTATATATTATTATTTATTGCATACGGAGTGCTGACCTGCAGGGTGATGTAGTACCCCGAGGTCCGTTATGCATGGCCAGGAGGAGATGTGTTGGTTACACAGTTGAGGTCAGCCTTTGCTGATCCACATTACCACAAATTTTTATAGGGCAAGGATTACAAGCAGGAGCAAGCTCGTCAGCCAAAAAGGCCTAAGTCTCATGATGTGAACCTTTATCTGCTTATGTTTTGATGTTGTGATATGATCCTTGAGTTGTAATCCCGCTTGCATCCCGAGGTAGCCTAGGAGTGCTTATGCACATCGATAGTATTGTTATTCAGTTTTGGACTTTTGTTGTGTAAGGCCTTAAGGCCATTTTGATACTCCTGGATTGGTGGATAACTTCTAGTTTTGTTTGTTTCTGCTGTCTTATTCTGAGTTTTGAGTTGGATAGACTTATATCATCTTTTAATGCTTAAGATGTGGCGTCTGAATTTTGTGGGGCCCTGGTCGGACCCATATTATACGGTCATTATAGGGGAGGTGTTACAATTTGGTATCAGAGGGAGGTTAGTGTCCAAGGTTTAGAGGTCGATTTAAAGTAATTGGATCGCATAGATAAGTTATCCACATAGGAGTATTGCGGGACTATGAGTGTCCTTGCATTTGAGTCTTGCAAATAGAGACTGATTCGTGCTTACCTTGCTTTTATTAAGGGTACAAGCAGCGAGGCAGGGATGTTAAGGCCACGAGAAGAGCCTTTGGCGAGCAGTTCTACTACACCAGATCCGTTGGGTAAGGGGGTAACCCCGGACGATTTTGGTCGTATGCTTGCAAAAGCAATTGTCGCGGCCCAATTTGCAGCGGCCCAATTTGCAGCAGCAGTGTAATTTGTGGCCCCTGCTGTACAGGAGACGACTCTCGTTGCTTGGGAGGCGACACCGGTCACATAGGGTGGAGGAGCCAGGAAAGCAAAGCCTTTGGCTGAAATAATGGCTATTGGGCACGGAGACCGGCAATTGAAGTATTTCTTGAGCTTCCATCCTTCAATGTTTAAGGGAGTCGGCATGTCGATCGATGTGGAGGATTGGTGGGCAAGGATTCAGGAACTGCTGAGGGCGGCCGAGACGGCGGTAGAGAAGTAAGCTGAGTTTGCAGGTTTCTTGTTGGAAGGTGATGTTAAGCTGTGGTGGGTGAGCCATAGCGGTCGCCAGTTTCCTGGACGCACCCTGTCCATAGAGGAGTTCTGGAATGCTTTCTTGAAAAAGTACATTCCTGTGTCGACGATTTTAGCCCTTTAGAGGAAATTTATGCACTTGGTGTAGTGGTACAAGACGGTGGACGAGTATGTTTAGGAGTTTACTCGATTTGGTTGTTATGCTGGAACGACCATGGATGACGATGTAGAGAGGGATAACCTCTTCTACCATGGGCTGAGGGAGAATCTGAGACAACCCCTCATATCTATAAAGAATGTTGGCTTCAGTGAGCTGGTTGAGCCTACCAGAATGTTGGAGAGCGATTTGGAGCGAACCAAACATCAAAAGGGTTTTGCGGTCAAGCAGGGAGAAGGAAAGCCTTCTCAATCTCAAGGAAGGACTGACAGGAGTAAGTGGAAGAATAAGTCTCATCCCTACAAGAATTAGGAGAAGGATAGTACGACGTCAGGGGGGGGTCTCGCTTCAGGGGACCATGATCATGCTACAAGTGTGGCAAACCGGGCCACATAGCTCATTTCTGTACTGAGGGTGGCGCGGAGCAGGAGCCGAGGCAAGAGCAGTTGGTGCGCTCTAGGCCCAGCGCAGCGGGGAAAGGAAAGCTGGCGAAGTCTAGCGCTTCTCATTTCCAATCCATGCAGCCAAGGGCGTATAACCTTGGGTAGCAAGAAGCGATCCGCCAACCCGATGTAGTGACCGGTATGAAAGTTTGAGTTAATCTTTTACTTTAGACTTTCAAGATTGTTTATGTATGTTGCCGATGTTTTAGGCTTTGCGTTAGTTTTTGGGTACCTCGCTAGGGTATTGTTTGATACGGGAGCGTTATACTCCTTCCTTGCGGAAAGCTTTATCCAGAGTATTGGAGTTGAGCCATTCTCGGCGGACGGAGAACTGAAGGTGTGCATGCCCAATGGGTCATCCATGACTACCGGGGCGAAGGGGCGCATTTGTTAGAGTCTGGACGGAGTTGACTTCATGTTGGTAGTGGCAGTTCTACAGTTGGTTGAGTTTGATTTAATATTGGGTATGAACTAGCTTGCAGAGCAGCGTGCTAGTATTGACTACCTATCTAAGGTGGTGACCCTGAGAAGCGAAGGGCGGGTAGAAGTTATGTTTGAGGGCCTTAGTGGAGTGTCCTATTCCCTGATTTTGGTCATGTAGTTGGTGCGGGCAGTTAACCAGGGAGGAGTAGCCCATAAAGCATTATTGGAAGTTCGCCTTTTCAGGGTGTCACTTAGAGAGGTGACGGTAGGGGCAGAGTTCGAGGATGTGTTTCCTAATGAGCTTCCTGGATCACCTCCTCGACGGGAGATTGATTTCTCGATTGAGTTAGTACCAGAGGCTAGGTCGGTGTCACGTCCTCCTTTTAGGATGGCACCAAAGGAGTTGGCCCAACTCAAAGTTCAGTTGCAGGAACTTTTGGAACATGGGTATATTAGACCAAGTTCTTCACCATGGAGCGTGCTAGTGTTGTTTGTGAAGAAGAAAGACGGTAGTATGCGGTTGTGCATAGACTATCAAGAGTTGAATAAACTAACAGTCAAGAATAAGTATCTGATTCCTCGGATAGATGACCTGTTCGACAAGTTGGTGGGGTCAGTGGTGTATTCTAAGATGGACTTGAAGTCAGAATACTATCAGTTGTAGATTCGAGATGAGGACATACCCAAGACAGCTTTTGGAATGAGGTATGGTCACTTGAAATCTCGGTGATGTCGTTCGGACTTACAAACGTGATGTCTGTATTCATAGATTTGATGAATCGAGTATTTTGTGAATACTTGTACTCTTTTGTTATCGTCTTTATCGACGATATTTTGGTATACTCCAAATTATAGATGAAGCATGAGACTCATTTGAGAATAGTTTTGCAAGTGTTGAGAGAGAATAAGCTTTATGCAAAGTTCTCAAAGTGCGAGTTCTGGTTAGAGAAGGTGGCATTTTTGGTTCATGTGATGTAACATCCCTCAAATGACAAGACCCCTAGGATTTTGTTTTGTTATGACTAGGTCATGACAAAACCATCAGAAGCTCAAAGGACCAAGTGAACAAGGGGCCAAGGTGAAAGTCACCTTGGTCTGCCTATAGCTCATCCTCAATATTTAGACCTAAGGTTTGACTTTAAGGCTACACCTTGATCCCATGATCCTACCACAACACCGCTAAACCACCTTGGGTAGTCCATGGGGCCACTATGGACCCACTGTGGGCAGTCAAAGTGGTTAAGTTCATCTAAGTCAACCCTAACCCTAAATGTGTCAAACTAGCCTACTTAGGGTCAATTGACTTTTCCCTAGCCACGTGGACCACACCCATGCCATCCTAACCCTAAAGTGAGGTCAATGGGTCACCAAGGACCCATTGGGGGCAACCCAAGAGTCTAGGTTGACCAAAGTTAACTCTAGCCTCAAAGTGGTCAAAGTGCCCTTCCTAAGGGTCAAGTGACCTCCAAACTGCCAAGTCAACCCTAACCAACCATTCCTAGATCTTAGGGGGGTCCAATGGGTCACCAAGGACCCATTGGGGTCAGCCAATGAGACTAAGTTGACCCAAGTCAACCCTAGCTTCAAAAAGGGTCAAAATGCTCTAACTAAGGGTCAAGTGACACCCCAAGATGCCCAACCGACCCTACCCAAGTCTTCCTAGACCTTACGGATGGCCAATGGGTCACCAAGGACCCATTGGGGTCAACCCAAATGGTCATGTTGACCAAGGTCAACTCTATTCTAGTGTTAGGTCAAATTAGCCCAAATGGGCTAACCCAAGCTCAAACTCATTTCCCCCACTTGGGCTAACCTTATTTTTATTATTAATATGAGTTAGTGGGCTGCCAATAGGTTGGAGGAGACATCAAAATCGGCCTTGATGACTATGAGAGAGAAAAAGCTTCATTTTTCCCTTTAATGGAGGAGAGAGAAAGTGGGGAATGAAGGTCATTCATGGCTTGGAAGGCCAAAGGCCCTCTCTTCTTGCTGGAATCTTCCTCCCTGGTCAGTTAGAGGAAGATTAAGGTACTTTCCAGCCCTTTCCAGTGGCTAGGTGCAGTGAATCCACCATGGCTGAAACCTCCATTTTAAGGCCATTAATGGTGGAGGCAAGTTAGGCCCTTCCCCTCCCCCAATTGATGATCATAAAAGCATCCCTGGACTCAGAGGAGGCGTTTCCACACTTTACCTGAAGGAGCAGTGCACCTTGGTAGTACTGTTGCAGAACACCCGCAAGCTCCACCACCGCCATGGCGCACCACCACACTCGTCGGCAAGCCCGGTTAAAGGTACTCCTCTACTCCTCTCTTCGTGTGCTAGATCTTTAAATACTTTAGGACAGAGATCAGGCTCAATTGAGCCTGATTGGTTGAGAGAAATTTCAGAAATTTCATGGTTTTTCAACCACTTGGGTTTGTCAAAATTTGCCCCTCCGGCAGCCATGCCGCCGCCCGGCGATAGTTCCCACCTCAACGAAGATGGTGGCAGTGGTGGCCGGCCAGGGAGCTGGCTGGATGGCCGGGAAAAGGCTTGTAAGTTGCTCCAGGTTCGAGAAATCCCAGCCCTTGGCTGGAGGAAGAAGATGACCATGAGGCTTTGGATCTGCTTCAAGATTCGTGTTGGATCTTATATATTTATTTTGATATTTTTGTATTTTTGTCCTGTTTACTCATCAGTTTTAAATGAAATATTAAAAATACTTAGGGGTTGTTTCAGAAAAGGTTGTCAACATGAAAATTGTAGCTCGATGGGTCTACCTTAATTTACAATTTGTTTCAACCAATTTGGGAAAGTGGTTTGACCATAGCACTCATTTTGGTGAGGACTATACCTAGGCTAGACCAGAGACTCTATTGAGTGCCCCCATCAATCCATCCACCCAAATACTTTGAAATTTAGGTCATAGGCTTCTCATAACCTTCCCCTCAAACTATCCAAAAATCAGAATTTTTGGACAATACGTTTCTATAGTTTTGTGAATAATTTAATAAATCATAGGGAATTTAATTAGGTGCCTTATACTCCTCAAAAACCTCCAATATTTTGGTGGGTGATCTTGGGGAATAGCATAAGGCTTCATATTTATTTTCATCACTCTCGGTGATGGTTTATGTTGGAAGCAAGCAAACCCTAAGTTGGCTCAATAAGGGGTAATTAGGTCATAGTACTTTTTGTGAGGTTAAGTGGTCAGATCACCTCAACAGAGGCAGAGACTTTGTCCAATGGTTTTAAGTGACATTTAACACCCTCATATGGGTTATGGGGTGGTTTGGGATAGGTTTGCCCTAGGACCCAAGTTCAAACACTATAATAGGAGTTTGGGCGTTTGAGAAGGGCATGGGGTCAAATGATCTTATATGGAATTGAAATTTTGCAGAGAGGACACTAGGGTAGGTAAGGTCCTCTGGTAAAAATCTTAGAGGATGTGAAGATAGGTAGGTCTCTCAAAACCCTAACCTTTTTTTATGGAACAAACTTTGTAGTGATAGAATAGGGTATTAAAACTCATTGAACAGTGATGATACTTGGGTAGTGTAGTCATATGGGTAGTATGAACCTATGGAAATTTAATTGGGAATTTTGGAGAAATAATCTTAGTACTTCCTTTATAATGAATGAGTTATCCCTACTTAATTATTTGTATATTGTGAACTCACTGTTCATTGGAAAGTCATGAAAATTAGGCAGAGGGAGTTTTAGACCATTATGCTCATTTATGAATTTTATTAGGATTTTTAGATACATAATTACAGTACCTACTTCACAAGCTCATAAATTTGGGAACTTGTAAAATAATTCTTTCAGAGCTCATTTCTTGTTGAAAAATTATAAAACTTGGCCTAGTGTGTTTATTGATCATTATATACATGTTTGCAGTTTCTCAGAATTTTTAGAAGTATTCTTGCTGAACTTGTCTCTTCAAAATCATTAATGAAGGTTATATTTAAAATTAAGGTTAGAGGCCCAAACCTTGCTGGAAAATTGCGGCACCTTGGAATCTATGTTAAATAATCATTCGGTATTTATCATTAATTTTGTGGAGCATTTTCATGTTAGAAATTGGTACTTCATGTTCAAACTTGGGTTTTTGGATTACTAGGGAAATTAATTAAATTATCAAACAAATTAGAAAAATTATAAATTTTTGTATTTAGGCCAAACATGTCATGATAGACCCCCAATAATTATTATAGGGATATTGGATGATTATTTTGAGTAGCTCCCATTGTACACTTCATATAGCTTATTATGGTCTGCGTTTAGTAAAAACTGCAGAAATCAAGATATGGTGCAAAATGAACTTAAGGAGTTGGGATTTTAGTGTGTTGGTCTGGTAAGGGAAATGAGACTATCAACGGAAGTTGTGATGAGGAGTGAGAAGTTTGGCTAGTGTTAGGAGGCGCTCGGGGTCGACGAAACATCGTCTTCCCCGTAGGAGAGAAAGTGTCAACACACTAGGGTTAGATCCAGTACAACATTTAAGGGATTTGGAACTGGGTAACAAACAAAAATAGTAAGTGCCTTGTGAAAGGGAGCTTTGGGCTTCACACCATCATAGTTCGTATTGCCCTCGAGAGCCCTTCACGGGGAATACCTTGGGCAGTCCTGGGCTAACCTAAACAGCAGGAATAATAAACTACAAGAGCAACTAGTATAACAAGGGTTTCACATTCACAGACCCCGGAAGCTCGTGAGGTTGATTAGGTTGGTTTGATTGCCATCCAGACGGTATGTTCGGAAGGTAGATGCACGGACGGGTTAGTCCGGGGAGCCGGTGGTTCGAAAGGTTTTGGGTACAAAATAAGGTGGTGGGTCTTCGGTATTGGACGGTCGTTCACACAGACGTCAATACGTTGACTCGGCAGTGTGGGACACTTAGCTAAAGAAAGTATGGTGGATATGGCCAGCATTAGTACGCGGATACTCTAGGTTGTGTTCTTCTAGGGGCGTACGGAAGGGCTAGGCCTGGTAGTGTGGATACCCACCTAGGAGTGGGGGGCCCGACCCACTGACTCCATTTGCCACTACAGAGGTTCCTGAGAGTGAAGCTAGCTGCCCAAATAGGGGGAACAAAAGGTCTGTGTGCATAGAGTCGTGTGCATGAGTTGCCCTCGCATAAATCACGGCATAGCATGTCACTACCTGATATTTGCATACAACCGACACCCCAACATATAAATTGGTATGAGACTTTTTGTACGATGGGAGCCTTACAGAAAACCCCTTAACATATAAGTTTATATGGGCATTCATATAAGTTAAGGTTACTTACTTCTTATCTTGTCCTTCTTATATATGTTGCATACTATTATAGAACTGCTAGCCTGTACCTTTCTTCCTTAGCCGCTTATACAATATAAATAACTGCTAGATTAGTTCCACTGTCACCTGCCACTTTTTACTCTCCACCTTTGTAGCTTCCCTTTCCTCCTACCCGCTCGGTGCCTAGGAGCCATGGGGGAGGGGTAGGGGATGATAGGGCTTAATTTTTATGACCAATGGTTTTCGGACCACAATATTACAGGGGCTCCGGATGGGAGACGGGGACCAGCATTAGCAGAGTACGGTGCGCATGGAGGTGGGCCAGTCTAGTACCGGAGCACCAGTGACCAGCTCCATGAATTATTAGTACTTCTTATGGCTTCTATGAGAGATTGTAGTGAGTATCTGATGTACCGGGCTTAAGCCTGTTTATATTTCCAATTTTGTTACTTTTCAATACTCTCTATTATATATGGACTCGATGTGATTTCATTTACATATATTACATGTGATGGTGGACTTAGTTTTATGGAAACTATGTTATGTTTCTTTCTCTTTGGTGATCGAAAAGGCCGGCAGAATCGGCGTTTTGTAGTGGCGGCTTTCCCGAGTGTCGGGGCCACCATAAAACGGCGGTTCTGGGCATAAGACCCCGAGGTTTTAAAAAAAAGTGGGGGTCTTACAAATGGTATCAGAGAAAACCACGATTGAAAAGAGAAGTAGTCCACAAAAACCTTAGGCCACCCCGCGCGAGCTTAGATTGCGGACAAACTAGCAGCGGAAGCAGTGGTGTGCCCATAAGGGAAATCATATGTAGAAGTCCATTTTTCTCCTTTTTTTTCCATTCATACGCCATCTAACAATTGGAATTTTTCTGTGTAGCCTGCGATGAACCCTACTCCACAGCAGGGGACCCCTCAGGCTCCGAATATAGTTCCTCCTCCGCCGTCTCCAGTTCCGTTTCAATAGTCGGAGGTCGGGCAAACATTGACGGCCATCTTGGAGGCCTTCAGAGCTCAGCATGCCCTGGCTCCACAGCCAAATCCCGGGGCAAACTAGATGAGTGCCTTCTGGGCACTTTCCCCTCCATCCTACCAGGGGACGGAGTCGGCAGTTCGCACGGAGGAATAGTTAGATACCATCTATAATATGCTTGCAGGGATTCGATGCCCACAGAGGAGGCAGTTGCTTTGGCAGTCTCCTGCCTGGAGTCGCACGAAAAGAGGTGGTGGAAGTCAAAGTTGGACACCACCTTTGCGGATATGGATTGCACAGATATCTCTTGGGGAGAGTTCAGAGCTGCACTTCTGGGACATTTTGTACCTCAGTCGGCAAGTGAAGAGTTAGAGGATAGGTTCCTACGGTTGAATCAGGGCAACAGGATAGTGCTGGAATATTGCCAGGAGTTTACTCACCTAGCCCGCTATGCGGACTCTTATCAGTTGGACGATGCTGGCTACACTAGGAGGTTCTACAAGGGGCTGCACGATGACATGAGACAGGATCTCCTCTTCATCTCTGAGGGAAGCTTGGCCAGCATTTTGGAAATGGCTAAGAAAAGGGAGGCAGATCAGCTTACTATCAAGAGCCGGAAGAGACCGGCTGACGATGCAGTGATTGGAAAACGTAGAGACCGTCCTCGAGGCCAGTTCATCGGGAAAAGAAGGAACGGGGATCAACCCCATCAGGAGATTGGACAGGAATAGAGGAATCAAGGGGTATTGACCCCCCAGCCCTTATAGATGCTGGATATACCAAGGATAGCAGAGCAGGCATCAGTGTGCTTCCATTGCAATCAGTCGGGACATTTCAAGAGGAATTATCCCATGAAGCGAGCACCCCCACCAGCACTTCAGGGTGCCCCACCTCCTCGGCAGTTTGCTGGCTGAGGACATGATTGAGGACGGGGATATCAGGGCAGAGGCCACATGCCAGAAAGGGAGCAAGTGTATGCACTAGATCTGGCACAACCCCGGAACCCGGAGCAGGTTATAGCAGCATGGTTTTCATCAGTGGCAAGCCCGCTCAAACACTCTTCGACACCGGTGCTTCAAACTCGTTTGTGTCAGAATATTTCGTGAAAGGACTGGCAGGCGTGGAGCAATTCACAGGAAGGATGATTAGGGTGCGTCTACTCGATGGATCATATCTCATGACCTCTTCTCATTACAAAATGGAGGCGGAGATCGGCGGGAAGGAGTTTGAGGCAACAGCAACAATCCTGAGGATATCGGACTATGATCTCATACTGGTCATGACGTGGTTATACTTGAACCATGCCCAGATCGACTGCTTGGCGAAGAGGATCACTGTGAGGCACGGGGACTCCTCTATTATTATCGAAGGTATTACACCAGCCCACCTATTATTATTATCATCTGTGCAGGCCGTCAAGGCCCACCTACAGGGAGACGAAGTTTATCAGGTTCTCTTCGAGATGGTCGTGGCCAAGGATTCTATATCAGATATTCCAGTGGTGCGGGACTTTGCCGATGTATTTTCTGAGAAGCTACCAGGGCAACCCACGCACCGGGAGAAAGACTTTTAGATTCAGCTCATGTCGGGGGCTAAGCCGGTATCCAGGGCTCCCTACCGAATGGCCCCGAAGGAGTTGGTGGAATTTTGAAGCTAGCTTCAAGAGTTAGTGGAAGTCGGGTTCGTCCGGCCTAGCTCTTCACCGTGGGGAGCTCCGGTGCTATTCGTTAAAAAGAAGGACGGGACACTTCGGCTATGTATCGATTATCGGGCCCTAAACATGCTGACGTTCCAGAATACGTACCCCTTGCCAAGGATAGACGAGTTATTTGACCAGCTGGAGGGAGCTCATTGGTTCTCAAAGCTGGACCTTAGATCAGGGTATTACCAGCTACGCATTCAGGAGGAGGACATCCCGAAGACGGCCTTTAGTAGTAGATATGGACTGTATGAGTTTACCATGATGCCCTTCGGGCTCACGAATGCCCCCTCCGCATTCATGGCCTTGATGAACCGGGTGTTCGAAGAATATATGGATGTCTTTGTCATCGTATTCTTTGATGACATCCTTATTTATTCGAGGACCAAGGAGGAGCACGCGAGGCACCTGGCTTTGACTTTGGAGAAGCTCTGAGAGCATAATATGTACGCTAAGTTCAGCAAGTGCCAATTCTGGCTAAAGGAGGTGTCCTTTTTGGGCCATGTGATCAGCGAAGCAGGTTTGGCAGTAGATCCGGCGAAGGTCCAGGAAGTACGGGATTGTCCACCGCTGAAAACGGCCACGGATGTTCGGAGTTTCTTAGGACTTGACGGTTATTAACGAAAGTTTGTAGAGGGGTTCTCTCAGATTTCCCTCCCTCTTACATCCCTGACGAAGAAGGAGTCTCCTTTTTTTGGACTCCACAATGCGAGTCTGCCTTTCTGGAGCTGAATGGTCGGCTTACCTCAACCCCCATTCTTGCCCTTCCATCAGCGAAGGAAGGATTCCAGGTGTACACTGATGCTTCTTATTAGGGGATGGGTGTCGTTCCGATGCAGAACAGGCACGTGATAGCTTATGCCTCCCGCCAGCTGAAGAAACATGAGCAGAACTAACCGGTGCATGATTTGGAGATCGGGGTAGTTATATTTGCTCTAAAGATCTGGCGACACTACCTCTACGGTGTCCACTGTGATATATTCTCAGACCATAAGAACTTGAAGTATGTAGACACACAGAAGGAGCTGAAGATCAGGTAGAGACGTTGGGTGGAGTTACTGTCAGACTACCAGTACACCATGCATTACCATCCCGGGAAAGCAAACGTGGTGGCAGACGCTCTATGCCGGAGAGCGAGTACATCAGGAGTAGGCCTGCAGCTGATGGCTTTGGAGTTTGTAGAGTCATTTAAGAAGATGCAGATATCACTAGTGTCCGAGGATGATCTGGAGCTATATACGGAGTATCTGACATCGATGACTGCCACCGATGAAATTCAGGATCGCATCAGAGACGGGCAGAGGCTAGATGCGCGGGCTGAGCCAATATTCAGAGCCTTGGAGGAAGGTATAGTCGGGGATTATTCCTTGAGGGATGGGCTCTTATATTTTAGAGGCAGGGTCTACATACCGGCAGGAGGCCAGATTTGGGAGGACATCATGACGGAGGCACACTGTAGTAGATACTCAGTGCACCTGGGGATCTCTAAGATGGCAGCGGACCTGAAGAAGACGATGTATTGGCCAGGTATGAAGAAGGACATTACATATTTTATGATGCATTGCGAGGCTTGCCAACTCATAAAGGAAGAGTATAAGAATCTGGCCGGTTTACTACAGCCACTTTCGGTGCCGGAGTGGATGTTTGAGGATATAGCCATGGATTTCATACATGGGCTACCCCGATCTCGTGTGGGGATGACTCGATCTGGGTGTTAGTAGACAGACTAACGAAGGTGGCCAGATTTATTCCAGTGGCAAAGGACTCTCCGGTCATGGGATTAGTACAGAGGATCATTGAGCAGTTTGTGCGCTATCATGGAGTACCCGGGACTATCATTTCAGATCGGGATGGGTGGTTTACGTCCAAGGAGTGGAGGACAGTTCAGGCCTGTCTGGGTTCTCAGTTGACATTCAACATGGCTTTTCACCCTCAGACCGATGGAGAGACAGAGCGTAATAATCGTACCTTGGAAGATCTTCTGCGCCTATGTATTATGGACCGCGGCGAGCCTTAGGAGAGATTGCTGTCGCTAATCGAGTTTTCATACAACAACAACCATCAGTCCATTATAGGCATGGCCCCTTACGAGGCATTAAATGGACGGAGGTGCAGGACCACACTATCATGGATTCAGGATGCGGATCCGCAGGCACTCGGCTCGGATATAATGACTGAAGACTTGACAGCTGTCATGATCAACACAGCTGTTGTTTTTATCAGAGCTGTCAGAAGGTCGTTATGAACTGAATCAGCCGGTATCCTCGGATGAAGCCTATATAAAGATGTGTTCTGTCATCAGATGCTAAGAAGTTAAGTGCTGAAAGAATCCAAGGAGAGAAAAAGCCAACAACAAGGAGAGGAGTCTTCATCCAGAGACGGCAGATCCTGAACAATCTGCAAGAAGAGATCAGAACCACATCTGATTAAGAGGAAGCTGGATTGAGGATCATCTCCAACTTCAAGAAGATCAACCTTAATTTGTTCAGATTCAAAAAGCTTTGAAGAAGCTAAGACAGGTTGATTCTAGAGTGGTCAGATCAATCAAGAACTGGTCAAGAAGCCTTCACCCTTTCTCTCTCCATCTGGGTGAAGGAATTATTCTCTTTATTTTCAATTTTTGTAGGATCTTTTACAGATCTAAGTGTAGGATGATTAGTCCTCTGAGTTGTAAGCCTAAATTTATAAAGGCTGAGGTAGGGTTGAGTGCCTGAGGTAGGAGATTAAGTTCTCTGAGTTGTAGACCTGGGAATAGGCTGAGGTAGGGCTTAATTGCCTGAGCTGTAGGATTGTGGACTCACTCTCAGGTAGGATTCTCTGGGAGGATCTGAGTTGTAGGACATGCTGAAGTCTGAGCTGTAGGGACCTTTCAAGGATCTGAGTTGTGAGATCTGCGGATCTGAGAAGGAAGAAGGAAGTTAGGTCGAATCTAGTACACTGCTAGATAAGTGAAGGGGGAAAGTGGATGTACCCATCACTTGGGGAACCACTATAAAACTGTGTGTCTTCGGTGTTGCTGTGTTGTTTAATCTATGCTGTGAACTGTGCTGTGCTGAATAATCTGTAATCTAATAGTAAAAAGACTATCTACTTTAAGAAAAAGAATTGAACCTATTCACCCTCCCCCCCTCTAAGTGTTTAGGACATATTGAAACCAATTCTTTCAAGTGGTATCAAAGAGAGGTTGCTCAAGAAAAGACTTAACAATCTGAGTTGATTTGTAAGACAGTTAACATTTAGACAAAATGGGTTCAGGAGAAAATCACAAGGAACTTTGATCCATGAAATTACCTATCTGTAGGAAAGAAATTTTTGGTATTTGTAAAGAGAGCGTCAGGTTGTTTATGAAAGCATCTGACCAAAGAATATATATTACAGTTAAAGAAGGGTCATTCATTCCTATGAAAATCTCAATCCTTGATGCAAATCTCAGGACTCCAAAAGATTATTCTGAAATGACAAAGGTGATGAGATCATCTTGGATACTATGGATAAGAGAGCACAAAACATAATAGTTAGTGTTATAGATGACTCCACATTCCTAAACTTGATTCACTACAAAACCTCCAAGGAGATGTGGGACACCTTGATTGTCTACATGGAGGGATCAGAAGAAGTGAGAGAGGACAAAAGTTTATGCTAAATCAGGAATATGAAAGTTTTAGATAAGCCAAAACAGACAGCATAACTGAGTGCAACAAGAAGTTTTTCAGAATTTTCAACGAGTTAATGTCATATGGAAGGGTTTTTAGTACATATGAGCACAATGATAAGTTTCTTAGATCTTTAACCAAGGACTGGGATACTAAAATATGTGCCATCAGAGAGGTGGCCAGGCTTGCAGATACTCCTCCACCAACTCTATTTAGAAAACTATTATCCTATGAGATGCAGCTCAATGCTAGAAAGGAGGAGGAGAAAAGCAATAAGTCTGAATACAGAGAGAAGTCAGTTGCCTTTAAGGTTGAAGCTACAAAGAAGGATGGGAGGATGTCTCCATCTCCTCCTTAGAAAGCTGCTGAAGTCATCTCAAAAAATTCTGATAATCACACATCAGACAGCGCTAATTCTGATGAAGACTTTGCTGCTTTCACAAGACAATTTAAAAGATTCTTAAAGAAAAAACAGTGGAGATCCAAGTCATCCTCCTCTCGTCCAAGGATGATTATTATCAGAAAAGGAAATCTTCAAGAAAGGACAGGTATGACACTAAACCTCGTAAATTAACTTCTACTAAGATTGTTTGTTATTGTTGCAACAGGCCTGGACATGTAATTGCTAACTGTCCTGACAAAAGAAAGGAATCAAGTGACAATAAGAAACTGCAAAACAAAGGCAAGAAGGAGAGATCCTTTGTTGCAAAGAAGGAGAAAAGCTGGACTGATTCCTCATCATCAGATTCTGAAGCTGAGACTAAAGTTGAAGCCTACATTGGATTGTTTACAACTAAAGAGGATTCAGAGGAGACAGAATTCTTGCAAATGTTGGATTCTATCAATGGGATTGATCTTCATTACAAAGGGCTGATGGCTATATCTGAAGAAGATCAGTGTCAGGATCAGCCTGGTCCCAGTAAGGTAAATAACCTTTCATCAGTTTCTGATTACTATATTGGATTAGAATCAGAAGCATCTGCATCAAGAGATGTGGATGGTTCAGAATCTGAAGGGGATGTTCATCAACTTATTGATGAATATGGTGATCTGTTGCATGCACTTAAGAGAAGCAGAAACCTTATAAAAAAACCAGGCTAAGGAAATTGTTACTCTTAAGTTGGCTGCATCTGATTCAGAAATATTGCTGGATCAGAAGATGAATGAAGTTGCCAAGCTGAAGAATATAACTTTTATTCATATGGAAATAATTACATTCTAAAATGATCAGATCAAGGGTCTGAAAGTTAGACTACAAAGAGAAAAGAACTTGTGGCTAAATTCTCAAAGCCAAAGTCTGTCTTACCATTGATTGATGACTTCATTCACCAGAAGGGTAAGACAGGTCTAGGTTTTAAGAGAAGAACTAGGGCAGCAAATTCTAAAAGAAAAGGCAAAGCTCCAGTTCAGCCACAAGCCTTCAAACCCCCTATTGCTTTTAAAAAAGTGGTGCTGCCTACTAACAGGTTTGACCATGAATTACACATGGTCACTGTAAGGCTGGTATTCTGAATGATAAGGGTGCAACTGTCAATAGGGCAACCCATGTACACACTCACCATGTTCCTCAGGAATCATTGGTATTTGATGCACCAGCCCCAGCACTAAACAAAAGGACAACTGACAGCAAGGCTGTTAAGACTGTATCTAAAAGAAGATACAATAGATATGAGTGTTAGTGCTATGACAAGGTTGGGCATTATGTCATAGATTGTTGGCATAACACCAGTGTCGGGAAAAATGTCAGCTTACCTGTTATAAAGACTGCAGGGAAATTAGTCAAGTTTTAGACTAACCTGAACCTAGAACCCAATACTTATTGGGGTTCTAAGGTTAAGTAATTATATTTGATACAGGTGAGTGCAAGTGGCCATACCCCAATATGATAATTGGACAGTGGTTGTTCCAGTCACATGACTGGAACAAGAAGGATGTTGAAGGATTACACTCCAGTAGTGAATGTTCCCAAAGTGATCTTTGGTGGATCTGAAAAGGGGATCATCAAAGGGTTTGGTAACATTTCTAATGGCTCAGCTACAATCACCCAAGTGGCTTATGTGAAAGGTTTGAAACACAATCTAATAAGCATAAGCCAACTGAGTGATCTTGGTTATGACACTTCATTTATTAAGCATAGGTGTCAGATTAGAAGGACAAGTGATCAAGAGGTCATCTTGTCAGGTTATAGAAAGGGGAATGTTTACTGTCTCAGTTTTGATTGTGAGAATAAGAACTCTCCTATATGTTTAGTTGCAGATGAGAAAGCATTTAAATGTGTCAAATGGCACAAAAGGCTAGCACATCTTAACTATAAGACTATAGGACAACTCTATAGTATGGAGTTAGTGAGGAATGGTCCTCAGTTCAAGTGCATAAAAGAGGATGTATGTTCAGCTTGCCAAAAGGGCAAACAGACCAAGACCCCTTTTCATGGACATGATACCAAAGATTCTGTGAGGTGTTTATACCTACTGCATATGGATCTATTTGGTCATATGTCAGTTCATAGTCTAGGTAGGAAAGTTCATACACTTGTAGTTGTGGATGACTATTCTATATTTACTTAGGTTTTCTTCCTGAGGTAGAAACCTGAAACCCCTACTATCTTCCATAACTTTGTTAGGTAAATTTAGAATGAACTTAACAGTTCAGTGGTCAAAATCAGAAGTGACAATGGGACTAAATTTCAGTCTGAATGCATGACATGACTTTGTGAAGAACTGGGGATTCATCAAGAGTTCTCCTCACCTAGAACTCCTCAGCAAAATGGTATTGCTGAAAGAAAGAATTGGACTCTTATTGAGGCTGGTAGAACACTACTAAGTGACACTTCACTCCCAGAATATTTCTGCGCTGAGGCAATAAACACTGCATGTCATGTTCTCAATAGAGCATTCATCACTAAAAGTCATAAAAAGACACCCTATGAGATTATGAAAGGCAAAAAAACAAACATATCCTATTTTAGAATCTTTGGTAGCAAGTGTTATGTACTTAATAATGGCAAGTCTTATTTAACTAAGTTTGCTGCCAAATCCCAAGAAGCGATATTTGTTGGGTACAGCAACAATAGTAGAGCTTACAGGTTCTATAACTTGACTACTCAAGTTGTAGAAGAATCTGTTCATATAGTCTTTGATGAAACTGAACTAATCAACTGTGAGCGGTCTAGTGTATCTTGTATCTCTACAGGTTTGAAAGAAAAGTTGGACATGCTTTCCATTAATGAAGACCAACCTACAAGGCAGGATGAAGAAATTGATGGGTGCTATTCAGGGGGAGTACAAGACCCTCTAGTTATTGAAGAGGACAATGAAGTACAGCATGTTGAAGAGATTGGAGAAAATCAAGGTGTAGATGGATTGCCTCCAGCAACAAGGCATCTAAAGGATCATCCGGGATACCAAATTATTGGTGATCCAAGATATGGTGTCCAGATAAGGAGCAGGAACATGAACATAGTTCTTCGCTCAAGTTTCCTATCCCAGGTGGAACACAAGAAATTTGAAGAAGCCATACAAGACCTAAACTGGATTGATGCAATGTAGGAGGAGCTGAATCAATTCAGAAGATGTAAAGTATGGGAGCTTGTTCCTAAACCAAAGGATCATAATGTCATAGGGACTAAATGGATCTACATGAACAAGCTATATGAAAATGTCATTATAGTCAAAAACAAAGCAAGACTGGTAGCTAAAAGCTACAGGCAGGAAGAGGGAATAGATTTTGACCAGATATTTGCTCCAGTGGCAAGGTTGGAAGCAATAAGGCTATTCCTTACCTATGAAGCTTACCAAGGGTTCAAGGTATTCCAGATGGATGTCAAGTCGGCATTTTTAAATGGTGACTTAAAAGAGGAAGTCTATGTTGAACAGCCCTCAAGTTTTGTAGATTCTCTCTATCCTAAGTATGTCTATAGGCTTAAGAAAGCACTATATGGTTTGAAACAAGCCCCTAGGGCTTGATATGAAACTTTGTCTACTTTCCTCATTGAGAACAAATTCTCAAGGGGGAAAATAGACAAAACTTTATTCCTTAGGAAATCAATAGGCAAGATGGTCCTAGTTCAGATATATGTTGATGGCATTATCTTTGGATCGACAGAAAACAACCTTTGTAGAAAGTTTGTCAAACTTATGCAAGGAAAGTTTGAGATGAGCAGTATGGGTGAGCTTAAATTCTTCTTGGGACTCCAAGTTAGTCAAACTGATGATGGCTTGTCCATATCTCAATCTAAGTTCACCAAGGAGTTGATTAAGAAGTATGGTATGGAGTCAGCCACCACCACGAGAACTCCAATGGAGTCAAGTATGCCTATAGGCAAAGATGATGCAGGGAAACCTGTAGATGAGTCTTTATATAGAGGGATAATTGGCTCCCTTTTATACTTAACTGCTAGTAGACTAGACATCATTTATGCTATATGTGGCTGTGCTAGGTATCAAGCCTGCCCTAAAGAGTCTCATTATACTGCAGTCAAAAGAATTTTTAGATATCTTAAGGGAACACCAAATCTTGGCCTTTGGTACCCTAGGAATAGAGATTTTCTACTGACTGGGTATTCAGATGCAGACTTTGCAGGATGCAAAGGAGACAGGAAAAGTACAACTGGCACATGTCATTTTTAGGTGGAAGATTTGTGTCTTGGAGTAGTAAAAAAGCAGACAAGTGTGGCTATTTCTACAGCTGAGTCTAAATATGTTGCTGCAGGCAGCTGCTGTGATCAGCTATTATGGATTCAACATCAACTTGAATATTATGGAATACAGGTAAGTAGAACACCATTATTTTGTGATTCTACTAGTGTCATTTCTATTGCTAGAAATCCTGTTTCACATAGCAGAACTAAGCACATAGAAATAAGATTTCATTTCCTTAGAGATCATGTTAAAAAGGAAGATATCAGTTTAGAATTTGTCAATACTAATTTTCAAATTGCTGACATGTTCACTAAACCATTGGATGAAACTAAATTCAATTATTTTAAAATTGAATTAGGCATGCTGAATATAGAATAAGAATGACAAATTTGACTAAGTAAATGTATGTCGACACTTCAAGACAAAGGTGTCGACACTTAGAAGATGGTGTCGACACATAATAAAAATCTGTCGACAATCTAGAAGATTGTGTCGACACTCAGACTTTGGTGTCGACACATAGCTCTACTGACACTAAATGTTGGTGTCGACACATACAGTCGTCTGTGTCGACACGCAGAGTTTAGTGTAAGCTCTTAAGATTATTTGTGTCGACACATCACAGTTGGTGTCGACACATAGTATATTAATTCTCTGTCGAGACTTTAGTAGTTTGTGTCGACACAATCCCACCAGTGTCGACACAATAGGTTTATCTCAACCCGCCTTTTGACCTTCCTTATTTAGAAACATATAAATAGGTGGAAGTAAACCCCTGTCGACTACGCTCTCAACATTCTCGAGACCTAAACCTTATGTCGACAGACCTTCATCTCTCTTCTTCTATCTCTCTCATCCCTCATGGCGCCAAAGCTGAAAGACAACATCAACAAAGGCTATGAACCATTTTGCGATGCATTTGTGTGTGGATCTAGAGACATCAAAGCCGTGATTACCCTAGTCACAGAGAATGGGTTAAAATACTTGGTCTCAGAACCTACCAAGATTTGGAAGAAGGAGGTTCTTGAATTCTACACGGCAGCAACACAGGTTCAATGGGCATGAAAATTAAGTCATCCATTCAAGGAACCAAGGTCAAACTCACCCTGAAGAGTTTGAGGAAGACACTACACCTGCCAAAGGTTCAAGAAGACGATGAAATAGGATCTTCTATGACCAGAGAAGCTCTCCAATGGTGTGGACTGGATCCAACCACTTAGATTGGATCTTCTATGATCAGAAAGGGCATGAACTCCCATGGTAATTTTTTTTTTTGAAATTATAGGCAAAGTAATTCTGTGCAAACCAGGTGGACATGAAAGGATATTTGCCTACATGTTCAATTTAATGACCAGAGTCATCTTCAAGGTCAAAACCAACTGGTTTGCTGTGATCTTTGAAAAGATCAAGGAAAGCTTCAAGAAACTAAATCTGGGAAGGATACTAAGCCTATATCTGGCTAAGAATATTCCTAAAGTAATGAATAAGATTGCAGGATCTAAGATCAATCATATGAGAAGAATGGATTTGAGAATATTATCCAGATGGGAAAGGGTCCTGACCAAGGATGTTTCTACACCCCAGAAATAAACAAAACAAATACAGCCAAAGAAGAAACAAACCCACAAGACAGCTGAATCTTCCAGTGATTCAAAAGAAGAGGTGGTCTTCAGCTCAGATGAAGACAGACCAAACACTGCTAGGAAATCACCTGCTCCTAGGAATGTAGATGATAGTCAAGTGCAGGTGGAGCGGATTCCAGAAATCACCATCCAACTAGATCAAGTCCAGGAAGTGCCTCATCTAGGGGGAGCTAATGAGCTTTCTCCAGCTTCAGCTCAACATGAGGCATTACCTTCAGAAGTTGCTCATGAGAAAGAGCAAGCTCCATTAGAGAGTGAAACAGTCACTCAAACTATCCTTGAGATAATACATGATATTAATCAAGCTACACTAGATACTGAGCCAGATACACTAATTGTGCTTCTGACTGATGTTGTACAGACTGCCCAAGACAATATCCCAGCATAAGACATTACAATGGAGGACACATCTGCAGTTGATGGCACTCCATCTACTACATAAGAGCAAGATATTCCTCATGTTCAAATGCATCAAGAGTTCACTCTAGAGGAGTTGTTTCCTGACATACAAGAAGCAAGGACTGAGGGAGAGCTACTAAGCACTGAGAAGAATCAGCCAATCATTGACCCTACTTCCAAAGACACTATGGACATAGCAAGTTCCTAAGAAACTTTAGAAGATGAAGCAGCCTCTAGGGCCAAGAAGAGAAAGCTTCTAGAACTCAGGAAGAGGAGCTCTGGCTATAAAAAGGCCTTGCAAGATGTTCCACAAACTCCAACACCTGCAGTAGACTTCAGTTCCCTTCTAGTGCAACTATAAGTTAAGATGGATGAGCAAAGAGCAGCAATTGAAAAATATATAGATGAGAGCCATAAAGAACTGCAATTTACTTTGGCTCAAGATATCAAATCTATCATATTTGAAGTAAATCAGCATAAAAAAGAGATGACAGATTGCTTCCATAAGGGAGGTAATGTTGTAGTTTATTTAGCCAAACAACAAGTGGAAGCCAAAACATAGATAGATGATACAACAATCAAACAAGGCTATATTTTGGAAAATCAATTAAGAATGAATGACAATCTTACTGAATCTCATTATGCGATTGTCACAGAACTTAAGAATACAACCACTACTTTAACTGCAACCATTGCTAAAGACAAGAATGAGTTTGATAAACTTCTCAAATCAAATTTGACTGATATTCGTACTGCTATTCAAGACTCTCAAAAGGTCAGTTCTGATCAACTGCTAAAGTTCAAAGCATTCTACAAGGAAGGTACAAATTATCTAGCTAATCAGATCAGGTTCCAAAAGGATGATCTACGAGACCATGTTGAACGGTAAGTCATAATGGGGGAGAGATTGTTAGTCAATGCAGGCTCTGAACATGCCAAATGGATAACTAATACTATCAGAGTCACTCTTGGATATCCACCCATATGTGATGATAACAACACAGCTGAGTCAGGCATTCAAGCTGCTTACAATGAAGGGGCTCAGCAGGAAGTGGCTCAAATCATTTATCCACCTACTGACTTTGAAGGAATTCAAGCTGTTGTTCAACAAATATACAGTCCTCCACAGGAGGTTCAGAATGTAGTTTTTGAGAACGTTGAGATGTCTGAAGAAGCCTTGAAAAGAGAGCAAGAAGCTCAACTTTCTAAGAAAAGATTTAGAGAGGAGACAGAGTTAAAACTTGATTTTGAAAAATGGAGCTCCACTTTCAGGAATATAATTCTCACTGCTTGGCAAGCAGTTAATGATAAAATGCATGATAGAGGCAAGTGGTACTCAGAACAGGAATAGAGTAAGTATCAGAAGAGGCAAGATGGCATATTTCAGTTTAAAAGGGATCTCAAAGCTAGAAAGATACCTACTACTGCTGTGGAGCCAAGCAAATACTTTCCTAAGCCTTATCATTATTTGGAAGGCAAAAGGTTAAGGCAGAAGAACTCAAGAAGAAGGATTCAGCTGGAGACACTGAACCTAGTGTACAAGCAAGGATTTAGCCTGGCAAAGGCATTGTAATCAAGGAGCCTGATCAGCCCTAGAATAGACTGACTAGATTTTAGAACTTTGTAATCTTTAGTTTTAAAATCTATGTAATCTGTATTCAGAACCTTTTTGTAGTTAAACAAAACATTGATTCATGTTCTCTATATATTATCATATTTTGTGACGATATTATGCCGGTTTTGTTTATATATTAACCTGTCTGAATAATGCTCTTATACATCATAATCTTGTTTTATTATAAGTGATGTATATCATTGACTAAGGGTTATGACTTATCTGAATAGGGGGAGATTGTTGGATACATTGGAATATGTGTACCAGATTTGGAGAAGCCTCACCTAACTCAATGATATTCATCAAGGTGTATTTGATGTGGTGTTGAGTTTCAATGTGCAGGTTAAGAAAATGAAAGAAAATTTTCTAAGTACAAGTGTCAACACTTAAGAAGCATTGTGTCGACACCAAAAGCCAGCTTTTGTCAACACACAGAACTTGTGTCGACACACAGAGATTCTGTCGACAAAGACTGTGTCGACATCAGGAGCCAGTTTGTGTCGACACATAACACTTGTGTTGACACACAAAGATTCAGTCGACAACAATTGTGTCGACACATAGGACTTGTGTCGACACACAGAAAACTCAGTCGACAACAACTGTGTCGACACACAGGACTTGTGTCGACACACACCAGAATTTTTGTTGAAGTCAACTATGTCAAGACAAGAAGTGATTGTGTTGACACACAGAACTTGTGTCGACACATTCTACAAAAGCTATGTCAAGAAGATAGAGAAGTGCTGGGTCGACATTATGCAAGCTGTGTCGACATCACCATGGATTGTGTCGACACATGAACTATCTGTGTCGACACATTTGCAGTATTATCTCGACACTTTGCTGCTGATCTGAAGTTCATTGAAGTATTAGATATAATGACTGAAGACTTGATAGCTGTCATGATCAACATAGCTGTTGTTTCTGTCAGAGCTATTAGAAGGTCGTTATGAACCGGATCAGCCGGTAACCTCAGATGAAGCCTATATAAAGATGTGTTCTGTCATCAGATGCTAAGAAGTTAAGTGCTGAAAGAATCCAAGGAGAGAAAAAGCCAACAACAAGGAGAGAAGTCTTCATCTAGAGAGGGCAGATCCTGAACAATCTGCAATAAGAAATCAGAACCACATCTGATTAAGAGGAAGCTGGATTGAGGATCATCTCCAACTTCAAGAAGATCAACCTTAATTTGTTCAGATTCAAAAAGCTTTGAAGAAGCTAAGACAGGTTGATTCTAGAGTGGTCAGATCTATCAAGAACTGATCAAGAAGCCTTCACCCTTTCTCTCTCCATTTGGGTGAAGGAATTATTCTCTTTATTTTCAATTTTTGTAGGATCTTTTACAGATCTGAGTGTAGGAGGATTATTCCTCTGAGTTGTAAGCCTAAATTTTTAAAGGCTGAGGTAGGGTTGAGTGCCTGAGGTAGGATATTAAGTTCTCTGAGTTGTAGGCCTGGGAATAGGCTGAGGTAGGGCTTAATTGCTTGAGCTGTAGGAGTGTGCACTCACTCTGAGGTAGGATTCTATGGGAGGATCTGAGTTGTATGACTTACTGAAGTCTGAGCTGCAGGGACCTTTCAAGGTCTTGAGTTGTAAGATCTGCGAATTTGAGAAGGAAGAAGGAAGTTAGGCTAAATCTAATACACTGCTACATATGCGAAGGGGGAAAGTGGATGTACCCATCACTTGGGGAACCACTATAAAACTTTGTGTCTTCTGCGTTGTTGTGTTGTTTAATTTGTGTTGTCAACTGTGCTTTGCTGAATAATCTGTAATCTAACAGTAAAAAGACTATCTACTTTAAGAAAAAGAATTGAACTTATTCACCCCCCTAGGTGTTTAGGACATCTTGAAACCAATTCTTTCAATCCTGAACATTTAGACCTAAGGTTTGAGTTTAAGGCTACACCTTGATCCCATGACCCTACCACAACACCCCTAAACCACCTTGGGTAGTCCATAAGGCCACTAAGGACCCACTGTGGACAGTCAAAGTGGTTAAGTTGACCTAAGTCAACCCTAACCCTAAATGGGTCAAACTAGCCTACTTAGGGTCAATTGACCATCCCCTAGCCAAGTGGACCCCACCCATGCCATCCTAACCCTAAAGTGAGGTTAATGGGTCACTAAGGACCCATTGGGGGCAACCCAAGAGTCTAGGTTGACCAAAATCAACTCTAGCCTCAAAGTGGTCAAAGTGTCCTTACTAAGGGCCAAGTGACCTCCAAAGTGCCAAGTCAACCCTACCCAACCCTTCCTAGATCTTAGAGGAGGCCAATGGGTCACCAAGGACCCATTGGGGTCAGCCAAAGAGACTAAGTTGACCCAAGTCAACTCCTGCTTCAAAACAGGTCAAAAAGCCCTAACTAAGGGTCAAGTGACCCCCCAAGATGCCCAACCAACCCTACCCAAGTCTTCCTAGACCTTACAGATGGCCAATGGGTCACCAAGGACCCATTAGGGTCAACCCAAATGGTCATGTTGACCAAAGACAACTCTATTTTAGTGTTAGGACAAATTAACCCAAATGGGCTAACTCAAGCTCAAACCCATTTCCGTCACTTGGGCTAACCTCATTTTTATTATTAATATGAGTTAGTGGGCTGCCAATAGGCTGGAGGAGATATCAAAATCGGCCTTGATGACTAGGAGAGAGAAAAGCTTCATTTTCCCCTTTAATGGAGGAGAGAGAAAGTGGGGAATGAAGGCCATTCATGGCTTGGATGGCCAAAGGCCCTCTCTTATTGCTGGAATCTTCCTCCCTGGTCAGTTAGTTGAAGATTAAGGGACTTTGCAGCCCTTTCTAGTGGCTGGTTGCAGTGAATCCACCATGGCCGATGTAACAGCCCAAATTTCAAAAAGGGCAATTTTTTGGGTGACACGACCTGGGACACGGGCGTGTCCCAGGGCATGTCCTGCTCAGGTGTGGAGACGTCACGAGTTCGATGAAAATGCGTTCGATGAAGTGTTCGGGAGGGACACGCCCCGTGACAAGGGTGTGACCTCGGGCGTGTCCTCCTTTATGTCGACACTGTTGTGTCGACACCTTTGTGTCGAAACCTTGTGTCGACACATCCTTTGTGTCGACATCGTTGTGTCGACACCTTTGTGTCGACACCTTTGTGTCGACACCTTACGTCAACACCTCCTTTGTGTCGACACCTTTGTGTCGACACCTTCTTTGTGTCGACACCTCCTTTATGTCGACACTCGAGTCTTTGGTCGACAAAGTGGTCGACAGAGGGAACACGCTTGTGGCATGGGCGTGTACCTTCCGACACGGGCGTGTCGGAGGGCTTGTCCCCCTCTAGTCGATGAAATGAGCTCGACGATCGTCGAGTAAGTCACACACCCCGTGACATGGGCGTGTTTGGGCCGACACGGGCGTGTACCCTAGCTGTGACATGTTTCGGGATAAGGCGGTTTGTGCACCGCTTAGAGTACACGGCCTGTGACACGGGCGTGTCACAGGGCGTGTCGGACCCGTGAAGCGATTTTGAGTATTTTTCTTGGCCGTCCATTTTCTTCATCTGCGATCTAACAGCTGAGACTCCTCCCTGCTTCCTTAAGGCCGAAAACGGAGACAGGATGCTTATTATATTTTTTCCTTCATCTTTCTAAACGCTTAGAGCGAGAAAGGGAGAGGAAGAAGGAGGAAGAGGAAGAGGGGCTGATATCTGGTGGACCTTGAGAGTGTCAGGCTGAGATCCGAGGCCATCTTTGCGGAGGAAAATCTGTTGCGGTTCTTTCTAGCCAGCTAGGAGCTCATGGCACTGAAGCGGTCGTCAAGGGTAACGACGTTTCTTCCTAGCCATATAAAGGCTTCCTTTTTGGCATGTGCATCTGATTCCCCCACCAGAGGGTGGCTTGTTGTGGGAATCTTTTGTGTTGACTCATGGAATCCCCAATCAATTGGGCATATAGATCTATAAATGGAGTACGAAAAAGGCATGCTGTGTGAAGCCCATCTGGACAGGTTGGTCTGGATTGGTGATGTTACATATACGAACTGGAGAAGACTCTGTGATAAACGTGTAGTTTAGGAGTCGATGGGTTAACCCTGTGAATGGAAGTAGCAGGAAGTACTGGAGTGGTAGTCCAGGAAAATACCCTTGTGATGCTTGTGCTGCTTGTGCTATTGGGTTGTACCTGCGAAAGAAAGTAGTAGGAAGTACTGGATTAGAGATCCAGGAAATACTCTTTGTACTGCTTCATGTTCATGGGTGGACCTGTGAAAGGAAGTAACAGGAAGTACTGACATGGTAAGCCATGGAAATACCCTTGACATTTATGATTTACGGGATCATACCTATGAAGAGAGCGGCAGGAAGTACTGGTGTGCCCAGGAAAGACACGCTGATGTGTGATATGAAATGGGTGTAAGAGTAAGTACTGGTTCGCCCAGGAAATCGCCCAGGTTTGAATGCTAGAACAGGATCGGTGAGACCGACCCGCACCTTTTTGTAGTCGCAAATACGCCGTACTCGGTGATGGCAAGGCGATTTGAGCAACGGGGGGTGGAGGATCCGACCTGCGCTATGTCCGTCCGACGTGAGACCTGAAAGTGCGCTCTATTGGAGCGCATAGCAAGAGTCGTAGGCATACGTAACATGACATAATGGGGGGCTACGGGCCAGTCCCGGTGCATTATGACTAGAAATCCGGCTGCACGCCATGGAGTGAAATGCCCAATGTTTTGTCGTTGGGTTGTGACCCTGATACGGTGGTGTGACCCTGGTTTGCTGGTACACCAAGAATGTTCCCTAAGTGCATGGATCGTCGGGTCGGGTGGCTAACGGTTGTGATGGAATGTGTGCGTGAAAGCACATTATATGAGATATATATATGCTTGTGTGTTATGCCTGCAGGGAAGGAATACCACCGTCATGGGAAAAGGGGTGGGGTCGTTATAATTTGGTCAGCTGAATGCTGATCGTTGCATGTTTGCCACTATTAGGTGGAATGTACCTGTGCAGGTGTTGGAGAGCCAAGCGGGACGCATAAAGGCTGAAGTCTCTGCTGCTATTGCTGCTACCGCCGCTAGCCCTTGAAGGTTAAACTTATAAATACTTTGTTTTATTTATACGTGGTCGGCCTGCGCGCCAATGTTGAGGCCACTACTGTGAAAGCCCTGTAAGGCCATAAGGCCAACTGTTTATACCCTTAAAACATTCCTATGTAATATATAAATGAGGAGCTTTTATATGTTGGACATTCAGGTGTGGAGTTCAAGTTTTGTGTTTAGGCTTCCGCTAGACTGCAATGTGGTAGGGTGTGCTGCACTAATCTGGTATCATACCGTAACTTCACCGCCTGTTTTGTGGTATATGTTGTGGGGCCCCGACCGGACCTTCTAGTATATACTATGTAAACGGATGGGGTTGTTGCATTTTTTCTATCAGTTGTCTTGGTCTTCCCCTTTCGAAGTCGTGGTCAAATTCTTTTATGGGGTGGCGAGCACGTGTCTGTGTGAATCAAGTTAACAAGATTGAACTCCTGAATATCCACTATAGGAATGCAAATACATGTGTTTGAGGAACCTGCGTGTTCCTACCTTGTTTCTCTTGCTTGTGTATGGTCGCTAATGTGTGTGTCTTGTTCACCTATAGGTGACATGGAGTGGAGTTGGGTAGTCGGAGCCCCAGCATTTTGATGAAAGTATGGCACCAGCCGAGGTGCCTACACCTCCACCATCTATGGAAACTGTGCGATTAGTTGCTGAGGCTTTGTTCGCCATGATGCAAGCCTAGCCGATTGGGCAAGCACAGCCGGCAGTAAGGCTAGAACAGGTGGCGGTGAGGCCAGAACCTGTAGCGACTGTAGAACCTCGAGCAGCTGAGAAGCAGTTGAAGCAATTTATGAGCTTTCATCCACCTACGTTTTCGGGAGTGGGATCTCCTGCGCAGGCAGATGATTGGTTATCGTGCATCAAGCGGATAATGATGGCGATTGGATCGGAGGAACATCAGAAGGTCACCTTAGCCACCTTCTTATTGGAAGGCGAGGCGCGTTTATGGTGGGACGAGATGGAGCTACATCACTTGGCAGGGAGACCGTTAACACAAGTGTCGATGGAGGAATTCTCTAGACTCTTCTTGGCAAAGCACCTCCCGGCGACGCACCGTATTGCCATGGAGAACGAATTCCAAAGGCTAATGCAAGGAGATGGCAGTGTGGAAGCTTACCTGCATGAGTTTACACGCTTGGGGTAGTATGCGGGTTCGATTTTTGCATATGAACAGAGGAAGACAAATCGGTTCGATGGAGGACTGCGAGACAAGTTGAGGTTCCTGCTTTCTAGTTCTGTGAACCAAGGCTTCCAGGCGTTGGTCGACACTGCGTGCGCGCTGGAAAAACACATGAAGAGGGTGCATGGGAAGCGGGCCTTGGCTGTGACACAGCCAGAGTTTAAGGTGCCCCGGCCGGCGAAGTCATTTTCAAAGAAGAGATGGGGTAAGAAGTCGAGGACAGCGGGACAAGCTCCTTCTTCAGTTGCCTCGGGAACAACGTCGGGGGCCAACTCAAGGCCAGATACTCGTACATGCTTTAATTGTGGACAGGTGGGACATATAGCCCGTGAATGTCGGGTGCCGCCAAAGAGTGAAAAGAAGGCGAGAGCGTCATATGCGGAAAAAGGAAAGGCAGTCGTGGAGTCTTCTGCCTCGCAGGCGCAGCCCCTGGTCTACAATCTTGGCCAGCAGGAGGCCATTAAGCAGAGTGATGTCGTCACAGGTACGAGTTTAGTTTTTGAGTATTGCATTGCTTGCATGCTTTGTTTATTGCCTATGCGTATAAGGCTTGTGTGTGTGACATGATTGGCACAGGATTTGTGATGATTCGGAACACGCTGGCGCGAGCACTGTTTGATACGGGTGCGTCGCATTCTTTTCTGTCTAAAGAGTTCATAGTGCGTCTTGGAATACCTAGTTGTGTGAAGACAGATAGCATCAGGGTGGTGCTGTCGAATGGTTGTATGATGCTTGCGGATCAAGCATGCGATATGGTAGTGCGAATAGGAAGTCGGGATTTCTGCTTAACTGCATATGTATTGCCGATATCGGAATTCGATGTGATATTTGGTATGGATTGGCTCGTGGAGCAGCATACCTTGATTGATTGCCAGTCCAAAGAGATCACGTTGGGCCAGAATACCGAGTACGGAATGCAGTTCGCGAGTATGCGAGGAGTTGGCGGGACGTTGATATCTGCACTCCAAGTTGTCAAAGCTTTTCGGAAGGGCGCGAAGTTATACTTCACGCTAATTCAGGCTATGGAGCCTAAGGCTAGTGTGTGTGATGTTCCGATCGTATCGGAGTTTGCATATGTGTTTCCCAAGGATCTCTCTAGGCTACCACCCCAGCGAGAGATTGACTTCACGATCGAGTTGGTGTCAGGTGCGAAACATGTGGCCTGCTCGCCATATCGTGTTGCGCCAAAGGAAATGGCGGAGTTGAAAGTCTAACTGCAAGAGTTGTTGGAGCAGGGTTATATACGCCCAAGCATGTCACCTTGGAGCGCCCCTGTGCTTTTTGTGAAAAAGAAATACAGCGGTTTACGGTTATGTATTGATTGCCGCAAACTGAACAAGCTGACAGAGAAGAACAAATATCTGATTCCACAGATTGATGAGTTGTTCGATCAGCTTGTGGGATCGACCGTCTACTCGAAGTTGGACTTGAAGTCTGGTTATTACCAGTTGAGGATTCGGGAAGGAGACATTCCCAAGACCGCATTTGGAACACGGTACAGGCATTATGAGTTCACGATAATATAGTTTGGGCTATGCAATGCGTCATCGGTGTTCATAGACTTAATGCACCGAATGTTCCGAGAGTACTTTGATTTGTTCGTGATTGTGTTCATTGATTATATCCTGGTGTGCTCAAAATCTGAAACTGATCATGAAAAACACTTGCGGTTGGTGTTGAATACCTTGAGGCAGAATCAGTACTATGCCAAGTTCTCGAAGTGTGAGTTTTGGCTATCGTCGGTGGATTTTCTAGGCCATGTGGTCAGTGGAGCGGGCATCGCAGTGGATCCGGTGAAGATAAAGGTCATACAGTAGTGGGCAGTGTTGTCTTCAGTGGCTGAGATCAGGAGCTTCCTTGGACTGGCGGGCTACTATTGAAGATTTGTTGAAAACTTCTCGCGGATTGCTTTACCGCTAACCACACTGACGAGAAAAGATTAGAAGTTCATTTGGATGACAGAGTGTGTGCGATCTTTTGAAGAGCTGAAGGTTCGGTTGACCACGGCGCTTGTGTTGTCATCGCCATGTGGTACCGATGGATTTGTAATCTATAGTGATGCCTCGGGGAGCGGCTTAGGCTGCGTTCTTCTACAAAATGGGAAGATGATTGCTTATGGCTCACGCCAGCTAAAGGTGCACGAGCGAAACTATCTCGTCCACGACTTAGAGTTGGCGGCGGTGATCTTTGCACTAAAGCGGTGGTGACACTATCTTTATGGTGTGAAGGTGGAGATCTATACAAATCATAAGAGCCTAAAGTACCTATTGGAGCAAAAGGACTTGAATATGCAACAACGAAGGTGGTTGGAGTTGCTTGGGGACTACACCTTTGAGATTCACTATACTCCCGGAAATGGCAATGTAGTCACGGATGCCTTGAGTCGGAGAGCTCCGGCAAGGACGAGTTGGTTGCAGAGGTATGATGAACGTCTCATCTAGGAGCTAGAAGCGTTGGAGATTTCTTGTGTTGACAAGAATTACGCCGCCAGTGCCTGTTTGAACTGGACGGAGGTGCAGTGTGACCTTGCAGACCGGATTCGACGAGCAACGGGGCTAGATGAAGATCTCCTACGTTATGCTAAAGATGGGCCAGAGGGCAAGTTCTCCTGGGATGACGGTCTTCTGCGGAAGGAGAGCCGTTTGTGCATCCCGAATTTGGGTAAATTGAGGGAAGAACTAATGTATGAAGCGCATTATACGAAGTACTCAATCCACCCAGGGAGCACAAAGATGTTTAGGGATATGAAAAAGCTGTTCTGGTGGCCAGGGCTGAAGAAGATGTTGCTCATTATGTGTCCAAATGCCAAACCTGTGCTATGGTGAAGTCGGAATGCCAGAAGTCTGGCGGTTATTTGAAGTCATTGTCGATTCCAGAATGGAAGTTCGATGATATTTCCATGGATTTCGTGCACAGGTTGCCGAGATATCAGTGCAGAAATGACTCAATTTGGGTAATTATCGACCGGCTAACGAAAGTGGCACACTTCTTGCCGAATAAACGGGATGATTTGGTAGAAAGTTTGGCAAAATTATATGTTGAACAGATTGTGCGGCTACACGGTGTTCCTCAGAGCATCGTAAGTGATCGAGATGGGCGGTTCACATCAAATGACAAGAGGCTAGTTCATCAATTGTTGGGCACGAAATTGACATTCAGTACTGTAACGTCCCGTATCGCACTACGCCCCTCATACGTGTTTTTGAGTCAGGAAAGCTGACTTGGGTTCGGGGGTGTGCTGACAACTAGGCAGCACATATGAATATGATTTGTATCACCCGAGTCATTGGTCAACACTTTGTTGTCGAGGTGTTGACACACTGGATTCAAGGTGTCGACACAGTGTGTCGACACTCTAATGTTGAGGTGTCGACACACTGGTGTCGACACCGTATGTCGACACACACTGTGTCGATACACTAGAACCAGGTGTCGACATAGTATATCGATACCCTGATGTTGAGATGTCGACACCATGATGCAAGACACGGGCCTACTCGTGTATGTGTGTGTGAGAGAGAGAGACAAGTTTAACTTGACAGAACGTGTCGAGACCGATGAAATGTGTGACACGGGTAGGGACACGCCTCACGGGCATGTCCCTACCCATGTGTCATTGTATCGAGTTACGTCGAGATGTATCCAGAGGAGGACACGGCCATGGAACACGGACGTGTCATATGAACACCGGTTGGGACACGGGCGTGTCCCTACCCGTGTCGAATAGTGAACCGACATTGAAACCGTCTGTAACGCTTCGCACAAGTGGGACACGGGCAAGGACACGGGCGTGTCCCTACCCGTGTCACTTTCTATATAAAAGGGAAAATGAAAACCCTAGCCGTTTTCATGCTCACTTCATCACCTATTTTCTGAGATAAACTCTTGTGAGAGAAGGAAGTTGTTGGGTCTATTTCTAGAGGAGAAGATCTGCCATCGCCGTGAAGGAGAAAATGCCGCCGAGAAGAGTTACACGATCCATGGCCGGAAATAGTGGAAATGCCGGAAATGAGGTGAGCTTCCTCCCCTCTTCCTTGGTGCTAGATCTGTAGTTATCTAGGCGAGATGTCGACTCAAAAGAGTCTAGACTTGCGAGATGGTGATTTCTCTAGGAAGAGGCCGTCCTAGGGCTTCTGCTCTAAGGCTAGTTGTGTCTTCAACCTCTCCAACCTTCTATGCGAAGATGGGGGATGGTTTTGTGAAGAGTAAAGGCCTCATGAGGGTCAATAAGGGAGGAGGAATTTCTGGTGTGATTTTGGAAGACCGACTTGAGCAGGAAGATGAACCGATGTCGTTCATTCCTCTTTAAGATACGTGCACAATCTGTATTATGCGCGCAGTGATCTTCTTGCCCATTTTCATGTTGGTTGTGGCCAGATATGGGCATTAGACTAAACACAAAAGTTGAAGCCCTTGAAAATACCTTTCCAACGAATGGTTGCACGACTTCAGCCGAAGTCTGTAGCCACAGGAAAGCCTGAATGAAAATGATTTCTGATAATTCCTGCATGCAGAAATGTTGTTCTGTGTGCAGCAGACTTTGAAGCCGTTTTCAAATAGGATACAGTCAAATCTGGGTTGTGGGCTGAGTATGAAAGTCGTAACCCATGGAAAGACCTTTCCATCGAGGGGTTACACGTCTTCACTGGATTTGTGTAGCTTCGGGATCTCCGGTCGAATTTGCTATCCAGATTTATTCTGCACTAAAATTATGGGGTTTATATAATATGAATTTGAATTCGGTGGAATCGATGTTGCAAATTAACTCGAGATTTTGATGATCTATTTTATGCTGACCACCGTAGTGCTATGAATGATAAATCTTGTTAATTAGATTTCATAAAACTGAATTGTGAAGCAAGCTTTATTGCATGATATGACTTGCTAAAATTGATAGATTATTATAAATGTGCATCATGTTTATAATATGATGAATGAAATGACTAGTTACAAATGGGTAGATTATTATAAATGCGCATCATGTTTATAATATGATGAATGAAATGACTACATACAAATTGGTAGATTATTATTAATGCGCATCCATTTTGTAATATGTTGAAACCATTTGGAATGACAAATAGAAGGATAAACCATGGCCATGAGTATGTATGATGGTTAGAATGAAATGTAGTAGTCAAATACTTAGAGCGTAGTCTCCCTACGGGTAGTATTGTGGATGGATGTAAGTACGGCGTTGGCCATCGCCAGTTGAGTTAATGTTGAAATGATGTATAGATGGACGGTTGGGTTGGACCTCGGTGTTCACGTCCCAGGGCTCCTTCCATGCCGAGTGGATGGTTGGCATGTGTCCTCGTACTTACTTCCGAGGCCCCTTCCATGCCACGGTGTTGTGGAATTTACATGTGGTGTGAGTCGACACGCGGTGTCATAATCCTGGGTTAAGGATAGTGTGGCAGGTCTACGGGCTCGCCGATCGTCACATCGATGGGAGTTGATAGTTAGACTTTGGGCGGTTTGGCTGTGTCCTCGGTGTTCACGTCCCGAGGCCCCTTCTATGCCAAGTGAACGGTTGGGTTGTGTCCTCGTGCTTTCTTCCGAGGCCCCTTCCGGGTCACACCAGGCCAGTTCGGGCTGTGTTCTTGGTGCACATCTACACAAGACGACGCTGGGCCATAGTATGCTTGGGCTCCGTTGTTGTGTTCTTAGCGTTGAGGCGTACGGAGTCCTAGGTGAAGTAGTGTGGATACCCGCCTAGTAGGAGAGATGCCCGCTCTACTATCACCGCCTGGCCACGACGACTGATGCCTGAGACGTTAGCTACCTGCTCGAATAGTGGGAACTATAGTCTGTGTCGACATGACAATTGCATGTGTGTGATCATGGGTGAGTCATTGCATAGCATACATACCATTACATAGCATTGCACAAACAAGATCATCATCGTATGAGTTTGTATGGGCACTCTTATACGAAGAGTTACTTTTATGTAACCCAGTCCTTAATTTATAAGCTTGTATGGGCATCCTTATAAGTTAAGTTACTTTCCCGCCGTAGTTACTTGTTCTTATTGATTTACTAATTGCTGAAGTAGAACTGCTAGTTTATAATATTGTTATTCAAGTAGAACTGCTAGTTTATAATATTGTTATTCAAGTAGAACTGCTAGTTTATAATATTGTTATTCACATACTATTACCACCTGCTTGTACCTGCTTTACTACTTGTATATATATATTACCCTTGTTCCTTTCTCCGCCCGGTGTCGAGGAGTCTCCGGGGGAGCGGATGTGAAGCCACTTAGTCTGTTCGACTAATGGTCGCTACGTCTTCCTTTTTAGGAGGTCACCCCGCAGGTAGAGCAGCCGCTGACTTTGCAGCAGGACTGCCAGGCCAGGACAACAGGGCCTGATGTGACGATGCCATCTCTACCATCGGTTACGGATGTGAGTGTTGAGCGACTCTGATGTAGCCTGTTTGGGCAATTTTATAGCTGTACTCTGATATTGTAGAAGCATGTTTTAGCTTCTCTCTTATTTGTTGTATTTGGATTATATACTTGGTGTGGATTTGGCTTCTCTTTTATATTATGGTTGGGTTGGCATGTTTATATTGATATTGGTTGTAGCCGGCGGGATAGGCGTATTGTGGTACAGGTTAGCCCGTGCGCTAATGCTACTGCAAGGCGGCTGTTTTGGGCATAAGACCACCCTTCATGCCGTGTTTTGGGATCCGGGAGGGGGGTCTTACAAATGGTATCAAGATGCCACGATCCTCAACTAAAGAAGTCATTCAACAATGGTACCACCCATGTTCGATTAGTTAGTTTGCGAACAATCTGACTTAGCGGAAGCAGTGGTGTGCCCATATGTAATTCACACTAAGTTTGTCCAACTTTGACACTATGATTAGCCAACCTGACCTTAGGTACGTACCTTTATACATTGATCTCCTAAAGTTTGGACGACCCTAGGTATGTAAACCTATTGTATAAAGTCTTACGAGATCCCCTAGGGCAAGCACTTTTGTTTATAGCGAATTTTGATTCTGGCGGAGATAATAGACATGGCAGATTCCCTAGGGCAACCACTTTTGTTTATAGCAGACTCAAGCTTGGTGGAGATAATGGATAGGGTAAAGTGGTTGGAAGCAGGTTTTTTGGGTGTTCAGACAAGCGTTAAGAGATTCGCTAAAGGTGTAATTGAAGCATGACCCAACTCCAGGACGAGGACTACGAGGAAGAATCTTAGTCTTCGTCCTTAGTCTACCTAAGTTGTTCTAGGAATCTGGCTTGAGCCTTCACAATTCTGACACTTAGGCGTAATGGTTAGTGCGAAACTGGCCTACACTCTATTCGATACCGGTGCCACACACTCGTTTGTGTGGCGGACTTCGTTAAAAACTTAGAAGGAGTGCAATACTTCACTGGTATTGCTCGATGAGTACGCCTACCGGATGGCTCTGAGATGATTGCAACCGCTAAGTGCGAGTTCGAGATATTTATTGAAGGAAAGTCCTTTGATACGCCTGCCACGGTCTTGAGAATGCCGGAGTTTGACATCATTCTGGGCATGGCGTGGTTGGACTGGCACTTCGCAAGGATCGACTGCGCGGAAAAGCGAATCTATTTGACACATGGAGACACCGACGTCACCTTCCAAGGTATTAGCTTCGCACCTCGTATGCTTTTATCTTTAGTTCAGGTTGTAAAAGCCCATATGAAGGGGGATGAAGTCTTCATGATCTGTTTCGAGTTGAAGGAGATGACATTGGATATGAAAGATGTACGGGTAGTGCGGGATTTCCCCGAGGTATTTCCTGAGAAGCTGCCAGGATTACCCCCACATAGAGAGGTTGACTTCCAGATTAATCTAGTACCGGGTGCCAAGCCTGTATCCAAGACCCCTTACCGAATGTCCCCGAAGGAACTCGCAGAGTTTAGAGTTCAACTGTAAGAACTGGTGGAATCAGGGTTCGTTCGCCCCAGTTCGTCACCCTGGGGAGCCCCTATATTGTTCGTGAAGAAGAAGGATGGAACCCTGCGTTTGTGTATAGATTATCGGGAACTCAATCGGTTGACGGTGCGGAACACTTATCCGCTACCTCAGATCGACGAGTTATTCGATCAACTAGTGGGAGCACATTGGTTTTCTAAGCTGGACTTGCGCTCAGGGTATTATCAGTTGAGAATACAAGAAGGGGACATCTAGAAAACGGCCTTTAGTTCAAGATATGGGTTGTACGAGTTCACTGTAATGCTGTTTGGGCTCACAAATGCCCGTTCGGCCTTCATGAGCCTGATGAACAAGGTGTTTGAACCTTATTTGGATATCTTCGTCATTGTTTTCATCGACGACATCTTGGTCTACTCAAAGACGGAGGAGGAGCATGTTGGGCACCTGACCTTGGTATTGAAGAAATTGAAGGATCACGTCTTGTATGCCAAATTCAGCAAGTGTGAATTCTGGCTTAAGAAGGTTGCTTTCTTGGGTCACGTGATCAGTGGAGCTGGGCTAGCGGTGGATCCTGCCAAGGTGTGTGCCGTGAAGGAGTGGTCCCCCTTTAAGTCGGCGGCCGATGTGCGGAGCTTCCTTGGGCTTGCCGGGTACTACCGCAAGTTCGTAAAAGGATTTTCAAAGATTGCTCTTCCTCTTAATTCATTGACGAAGAAAGGTGTGCCATTTGAGTGGACATCCCAGTGCGAAGCGGCGTTCCAAGAACTGAAGGATAGACTTACCTCCGCCCCCATCCTAGCACTTTCGTCTGGGAAAGAAGATTTTCAAGTCTACACCGACGCCTCATATCAAGGGATGGGAGCGGTATTGATACAGCACGGACACGTGATTGCCTATGCTTCAATACAACTGAAGAAACATGAAATCAATTTCCCGGTTCACGATTTGGAGCTTGGAGCAGTGGTGTTCACCTTGAAGGTTTGGAGGCATTATCTATACGGTGTCCACTGCGAGATCTTTTCATACCACAAAAATTTGAAGTACGTCCATACTCAGAAAGAGTTGAACTTGAGACAACGGCGGTGGTTAGAATTTCTATACGACTATGAGTTCACCATGAACTACCACCCTGGAAAGGCGAACTCGGTGGCCGATGCATTGATTAGAAAGGTACCAGGATCTAGCCCGGAGTCTCGGTTGATGAGTATGGAGTTGGCTTGGATGATTGAGGAGATGGACATTACATTGATATTTAAGGCTCCTTCGGTAGAGTATACGGAGTACTTGGCAAGCATGGGCATAGTTTGTGATATCCGGGACCGAATCGGAGTGGAGCAAGGTATGGATGCGGCTCTGGCCCGGCAATCAAGTCAATCGAAAATGGGACTACGGATGAGTATACGCTAAAAGACGGCCTTATTTATTTTCGTGGCCGGCTCTACATTCCTAAGGGCGGTAAAATCTGGGAGGATATCTTGAGAGAGGCTCATTGCTCTCAATATTCAGTGCACCCGGGCATTGCTAAGATGTACGTCGGCTTACGGAAGACCATGTGTTGGCCGGGAATGAAAAAGGATGTTTGATATTTTGTTACACATTGCGAAGCTTGTCAAAGGGTGAAGGCGGAATGCAAGAGTCCCGGTGGTTTGCTACAATCATTGCCCATCCCCGAGTGGAAGTTTGAGGATATCTCCATGGACTTTGTACATGGGTTACCTCGCTCGCGCTCAGGAAATGATTCGGTGTGGGTGATAGTTGATCGCCTGACGAAAGTAGCCCGGTTTATCCCAATGAAGAAAGGAGCTCATGTGGATGTCTTAGTACGCCTCTTTGTGGAGCAATTCGTACGGTATCATGGCGTGCCAAAGACGATTGTGTCTGATCATGATGGTCGGTTTACCTCCAAGTAGTGGAAAGCGGTACAGGCGTATTTGGGCTTGCGCCTTACCTTCAGCACTGCGTTTCATCCTCAGACGGACGGGCAATCTGAAAGGACCATTCGGACAATGGAAGATTTGTTGAGATTATGTGTGTTGGATAGAGAAGAGCCGTGGGAAAGACTCTTGCCGTTGGTAGAATTCTCCTACAACAACAGCCACCAGACTAGTATTGGCATGGCTCCACACGAAGCTCTTTATGGAAGAAGGTGTAGAACCCCCTTGACTTGGGTGCAAGATGAAGACCTGAAGGCTTTGGGTGTTGAATATATTGATGATACTGATGCGATGGTTAGACTGATACGGGATCGCATGTTGGAGGCTCAAAGTCGGCAGGCGAAGTATTATAATGCAAGGCACTGGATGGTGGAGTTTCAAGTAGGTGATAAGGTGTTCCTGAAAATCCGACCGATGCATGGAGTGTTACGTGTGCGTGGTGTGAAAAAGCTCAGCCCAAGGTATGTTGGGCCTTATACTATATTGGAAAGGATTGGACCGCTGACCTATCGGTTGGAGTTACCGCCCAATCTAGAGAACCTCCACGACGTGTTCCATGTGTCGTCTCTTCGAAAGGCGCTGTTGCGGCCCGATCAATACATCCCCACAACTGATGGTGTTGTGGTGTCTGATAGGTCTGTGCGACTAGAGCCGGTGCAGATCGTAGATAGCGAGACAAGAAAGTTACGCCGCAAAAGTATTCCCTTGGTGAAGGTGTTATGGTCTAATCACGGGAAGGAGGAATATACATGGGACCCAATGGATTTGATGCAAAAACGCTATCCGGAGTTATTTGCTCAAGGTAATTTTATTTAAAAGCATATTGTATTTTTTGTTATGCTTTTCTCCCCATAGCATAAGCCTGATTTCGGGGACGAAATCCTTTATTTTGTTTATAGGATTTGTAACGTCCCGAATCGCACTAGGCCCCTCTTACGTGTTTTTGAGTCAAGAGAGCTGACTTGGGTTCAGAGGAGTGCTGATAACTGGGCAGCACATGTGAATAGGATTTGTATCACCCGAGTCATTGGTCAACACTTTGGTGTCGAGGTGTTGACACACTGAAGTCAAGGTGTTGACACAGTGTGTCGACACTCTGATGTTGAGGTGTCGACACACTGGTGTGGACACCGTGTGTCGACACACTAGGTCAAGGTGTCGACACCGTGTGTCGACACACTTGTGTCGACACTTGCTGTGTCGACACACTGGAACCAGGTGTCGACATAGTGTGTCGATACCCTGATGTTGAGGTGTCGACACTCTGGTGTTGACACCATGATGCAAGACACAGGCCTACCCGTGTGTGTGTGTGTGTGAGAGAGAGAGACAAGTTTAACTCGACAGAACATGTCGAGACCGATGAAATGTATGACACGGGTAGAGACACGGGTGTGTCCCTACCCGTGTGTCGTTGTGTCAAGTTAAGTTGAGATGTATCCAGAGGAGGACACGGCAAGGGAACACGGCCGTGTCATGTGGACACGGGTTGGGACATGGGCGTGTCCCTACCCATGTCGAATAATGAACCGACACTGAAACCGTCTGTAATGCTTCGCTCAAGCAGGACACGGGCGTGTCCCTACCCGTGTCACTTTTCATATAAAAGGGGAAATGAAAACCCTAGCCGTTTTCATGCTCACTTCATCCCCTATTTTCTGAGAGAAACTCTTGTGATAGAAGGAAGTTGCTGGATCTAGTTCTAGAGGAGAAGGTTCGTCGTCGCCGTGAAGGAGAAAATGCCGCCGAGAAGAGTTACACGATCCATGGCCGGAAATAGTGGAAATGCCAGAAATGAGGTGAGCTTCATCCCCTCTCCCTTGGTGCTAGATCTGTGGTTATCTAGGGGAGATGTCGACTCAAAAGAGTCTAGACTTGCGAGATGGTGATTTCTCTAGGAAGAGGTCGTCCTAGGGCTTGTGCTCTAAGGCTAGTTGTGTCTTCAACCTCTCCAACCTTCTATGCGAAGATGGGGGATGGTTTCGTGAAGAGTAAAGGCCTAATGAGGGTGAATAAGGGAGGATGAATTTCTTGTGTGATTTTGGAAGACCGACTTGAGGAGGAAGATGAACTGATGTCGTTCATTCCTCTTTAAGATACGTGCAGAATCTGTATTCTGCGCACAGCGATCTTCTTGGCAATTTTCATGTAGGTTGTGGCCAGATTTGGGCTTTCGACTAAACACGAAAGTTGAAGCCCTTGAAAATACCTTTCCAACAAATGGATGCACGACTTCAGGTGAAGTCTGTAGCCACAGGAAAGCCTGAATGAAAATGAGATCCAATAATTCCTGAATGTAGAAATGTTGTTCTGTGCGGAGCAGACTTTGAAGCCGATTTCAAATAGGATACAGTCAAATTTGGTTATGGGCTGAGTATGAAAGTTGCAACCCATGGAAAGACCTTTCCATCGAGGGGTTATACGTCTTCACCGGATTCGAGTGGCTTCGGAAATCTCCGGTCGAAGTTGCTGTCCATATTTATTCTGCACTAAAATTCGGGGGTTTATAAAATATGAATTTGAATTCGGTGGAATCGATGTTGCAAATTAACTCGATATTTTGATGATCTATTTTATGTTGACCATCGTAGTGCTATGAATGATAAATCTTGTTAATTAGATTTCATAAAAATGAATTGTGAAGGAAGCTTTATTGCATGATATGACTTGCTAAAATTGATAGATTATTATAAATGCGCATCATGTTTATAATATGATGAATGAAATGACTAGATGCAAATTGGTAGATTATTATAAATGCGCATCATGTTTATAATATGATGAATGAAATGAATAGATACAAATTGGTAGATTATTATTAATGCGCATCATGTTTGTAATATGTTGAAACCATTTGGAATGACAAATAGAAGGATAAACCATGGCCATGAGTATGTATGATGGTTAGAATGAAATGTAGTAGTCCAATACTGAGAGCGTAGTCTCCCTACGGGTAGTATTATGGATGGATGAAAGTGCAATGTTGGTCGTCACCAGTTGAGTTAATGTTGAAATGAGGTATATATGGACGGTTGGGTTGGACCTCGGTGTTCACGTCCCGGGGCTCCTTCCGTGCCGAGTGGATGGTTAGGCTGTGTCCTCGTGCTTACTTCTGAGGCCCCTTCCATGCCACGGTGTTGTGGAATCTGCATGTGGTGTGAGTCGACACGCGGTGTCGTAATCTGGGGTTAAGGATAGTGTGGCAGGTCTACGGGCTCGCCGATCGTCACACCGACGGGAGTTGACAGTTAGACTTTGGGTGGTTGGATTGTGTCCTCGGTGTTCACGTCCCGAGGCCCCTTCCGTGCCAAGTGAACGGTTGGGCTGTGTCCTCGTGCTTTCTTCTGATGCCCCTTCCGGGTCACACCAGGCCAGTTTGGGCTGTGTTCTCGGTGCACATCTACCCGAGTCCCCGCCAGGCCATAGTATGCTTGGGCTCCGCTGTTGTGTTCTTAGCGTTGAGGCATACAGAGGCCTAGGTGAAGTAGTGTGGATACCCTCCTAGTAGTAGAGATGCCCGCTCTACTGTCACCGTCTGGCCACGGCGGCTGATGCCTGAGAGGTTAGCTACCTGCTCAATTAGTGGGAACTATAGTTTGTGTCGACATGGCAATTGCATGTGTGTGATCATGGGTGAGTCATTGCATAGCATACATACCATTACATAGCATTGCACAAATAAGATCCTCATCATATGAGTTTGTATGGGCACTCTTATACGATGAGTTACTTTTATGTAACCCGATCCTTAACTTATAATCTTGTATGGGCATCCTTATAAGTTAAGTTACTTTCCCGCCGTAGTTACTTATTCTTATTGATTTACTAATTGCTCAAGTATAACTGCTAGTTTATAATATTGTTATTCAAGTAGAACTGCTAGTTTATAATATTGTTATTCATGTACTATTACCACCTGCTTGTACCTGCTTTACTACTTGTATATATATATTACCCTTGTTCCTTTCTCCGCCTGGTGCCGAGGATTCGCCGGGGGAGCGGATGTGAAGCCACTTAGTCTTTTTACTAACGGTTGCTACGTCTTTCTTTTTAGGAGGTCACCCCGCAGGTAGAGCAGCCGTAGACTTTGCAGCAAGACAGTCAGGCCAGGACGACAAGGCCTTATGTGACGCTGTCATCGCTACCGTCGGTTACAGATGTGAGTGTTGAGCGACTCTGATATAGCCCGTTTGGGCAATTTTGTAGTTGTACTCTGATATTGTAGAAGCATGTTCTAGCTTCTCTCTTATTTGTTGTATTTGGACTATATACTTGCTGTGGATTTGACTTCTCTTTTATATTATGGTTGGGTTGGCATGTTTATATTGATATTGGTTGTAGCTGGTGGGATAGGCGTCTTGTGGTACAGGTTAGCCCGTGCGCTAATACTACCGCAAGGCGGCTGTTCTGGGCATAAGACCCCCCTTCATGCCGTGTTTTGGGATTCGGGAGGGGGGGTCTTACAAGTACCGCCTTTCATCCCAAAACTGATGGCCAAACTTAACGGACCAATAGGACGATAGAGTATATGCTCCAGATGTATGCCCTAGACTTTGGAAAGAGATGGGATGATCATCTCTATATGGTGGAGTTTGCCTATAATAACAGCTACCAAGCGAGCATCGGGATGGCACCGTATGAAGCTCTGTATGGACGGAAGTGTCGTACACCTTTGGCTTGGGTACAAGCGGGCAAAGCTAGAGTTTATAATTGTAATGAAGTCGATGAAGCAAACTCGACCATACGTACTATTCGAGAGAGGCTACTCATAGCACAGGATCGATAAGCGAAATACTACAACGCCAAGCACCGGAACGTGGAGTTCGCGGTAGGCGACTGGGTATATTTGAAGATTAAGCCCTTCAAAGGCGTATCCAGGATTCGACGTTTGAAAACGTTGAGTCCAAGATATTTGGGTGCATTTGAAGTGGTCAAGCGAATCAGAGAAGCTGCTTATCGGCTAGCTCTGTCGGCAGACTTGAGTGGATTGCATGATGTGTTTCACATCTCGGTGCTGCGGAAAGCCGTTAAAGATCCAGCTCAGGTGATCGCGGATGATCGGTGCCGGTGGAGTATGGGCTAACGACGAAGGTTAGGCTCATTCAAATCGACGATCGAGCCGAGAAACAGTTGCGGAACAAGACGGTCGGGATGGTCAAAGTCTGGTTGGACAATTGCGGCCGTGAGGAGCTGATATGGGAGCGAGAGCAAACCATGCGAGCTGAATTTCCCGAGCTGTTTCTGTAAATGGTTGGATAATGCAACTTTTGTTGTAACATAAAATTTTTATGTTATAACATTTTGCTTGCTATTTTCCTTCCTGTGTACGAATTTCGAGGACGAAATTTCTTGTAGGACGGGAGGGTTGTAACAGCCCAAATTTCAAAAAGGGCAAATTTTTGGGTGACATGGCGTAGGACACGGGCGTGTCCTGCTCGGGTGCGGAGACATCGCGAGTTTGACGAAAATGCATTTGATGAAGTGTTCGGGAGGGACATGCCCCGTGAGACGGGTGTGACCTATGGCGTGCCCTCCTTTATGTCGACACCGTTGTGTCGACACATTTGTGTCGACACCTTGTGTCGACACCTCCTTTGTGTCGACGTCGTTGTGTCGTCATCTTGTGTCGACACCTCCTTTGTGTCGACACCTTTGTGTCGACACCTTCTTTGTGTCGACACATCCTTTGTGTCGACACTCGAGTCTTTGGTCGACAAAGTGGTTGACAGAGGGAACACGCCCGTGGCACGGGCGTGTACCTTCCGACACGGGCGTTTCGGAGGGCGTGTCCCCCTCTAGTCGACGAAATGAGCTCGACGATCGTCAAGTAATTCACACGCCCCGTGACACGGCCGTGTCTGGGCCGACACGGGCATGTACCCTGGTCGTGGCCTATTTCGGGATAAGGCAGTTTGTGCACCGCTTAGAGTACACGGCCTGTGACACGGACATGTCAGACCCGAGAAGCGATTTTGAGGCTTTTTCTTGGCCGTCCATTTTCTTCAGCTGGGATCTAACAACTTAGAGTCCTCCCTGCTTCCTTAAGGCCAAAAACAGAGACAGAATGCTCATTATGTTTTTGCCTTCATCTTTCTAAACACTTAGAGAGAGAAAGGGAGAGGAAGAAGGAGGAAGAGGAAGAGGGGCTGATCTCTGGTGGACCTTGAGAGTGTCAAGCTGAGATCCGAGGCCATCTTTGTGGAGGAAAAGCTGTTGCGGTTCTTTCTAGACAGCTAGGAGTTCATGGCACCGAAGCGGTCATTAAGGGTAACGACTTTTCTTCCTAGCCATGTGAAGGCTTCCTTTTTGTCATGTGCATCTGATTCCCCCACCAGAGGGTGGCTTGTTGTGGGAGTCTTTTGGGTTGATTCATGGAATCCCCAATCAATTGGGCATAAAGATCCGGAAATGGAGTACGAAATCGGCATTCTGTGTGAAGCCCATCTGGACAGGTTGGTCTGAATTGGTGATGTTGCATATACAAAACGGAGAAGACTCTGTGATAAACATGTAGTTTAGGAGTCGAGGGGTTAACCCTGTGAATGGAAGTAGCAGGAAGTACTGGAGTGGTAGTCCAGGAAAATACCCTTGTGATGCTTGTGCTGTCTGTGCTATTGGGTTGTGCTTGTGAAAGAAAGTAGCAGGAAGTACTGGATTAGAGATCCAGGAAATGCCCTTTGTACTGCTTGATGTTCGTGGGTGGACCTGTGAAAGGAAGTAACAGGAAGTACTGGCGTGGTAATCCATGGAAATACCCTTGACATTTATGATTTACGGGATCATACCTGTGAAGAGAGTAGCAGGAAGTACTGGTGTGCCTAGGAAAGACCCGTTGATATGTGATATGAAATGGGTGTAAGAGTAAGTACTGGTGCACCTAGGAAAGCACCCAGGCATGAATGCTAGAACAGGATCGGTGAGACTGACCCACGCCTTTTTGTAGCCACGAGTACGTTGTACTCGGTGATGACAAGGCGATTTGAGCAACGGGGGGTGGAGTATCTGACCTGCGCTATGTCCGTCTGACGTGAGACTTGAAAGTGCGGTTTGTTGGAGCGCATTGCAAGAGTCGTAGTCCTGCATGCCATGACACAATGGGGGGCTACGTGCCAGTCCCGGTGCATTACGGCTAGAACTCCGATTGCACGTCATAGAGTGAAATGCTCAATGTTTTACAGTTGGGTTGTGACCCTGATACGGTGGTGTGACTCTGGTTCGCCGGTACACCAAGAATGTGCCCTGAGTGCACGGATTGTCGGGCCGGGTGGCTGACGGTTGTGATGGAATGTGTGCGTGAAAGCACATTATATGATATATATATATATATATATATATATATATATATATATATATATATATATATATATATATATATATATATATATGCTTGTGTGTTATGCCTGCAGGGAAGGAATACCACCGCCCCGGTAAAAGGGGTGGGGTCATTATAATTTGGTCAGCTGAATGCTGACCGTTGCCTGTTTGCCACCATTGGATGGAATGTCCATGTGCAGGTGTTGGAGAGCCAAGAGGGACGCATAAAGGCTGAAGTCCCTGCTGTTGTTGATGCTGCCGCCCTAGCCCTTGAAGGATAAACTTATAAATGCTTTGTTTTATTTATACGTGCCCGTCCTGCGCGTCAATGTTGAGGCCACTGTTGTAAAAGCCCTGTAAGGCCATAAGGCCAACTGTTTGTACTTGTAAAACATTCCTATGTGATATATAAATGAGGATCTTTTATATGTTGTACATTTAGGTGTGGAGTTCAAGCTTAGTGTTTAGGCTTCTGCTAGAATGCAATGTGTTAGGGTGCGCTGTGCTACTATGTTATCATACCGTAACTTCATCGCCTGTTTTGTGGTATATGTTGTGGGGCCCCGGCCGGACCTTCTAGTATATACTATGTAAACGAATGTGGTTGTTACAGCTGAAACCTCCATTTTAAGGTCATTAATGGTGGAGCCAAGTTAGGCCCTTCCCCTCCCCCAATTGATGATCTTAAAAGCATCCCTGGACTCAGAGGAGGCGTTTCCACACTTTACCTGAAGGAGCCATGGGTGATAGAAATTTCAAAAATTTCATGGTTTTTCAACCACTCGGGTTCGCCAGAATCCGCCCCTCCGGCGGTCGTGCCGCCGCCTGGCAATAGCCCCCACCTCAACGAAGGTGGTGGCGGTGGTGGCCAGCCAGGGAGGTGGTTGGATGGCCGGGAAAAGGGCTTGTAAGTTGCTTCAGGTTCGGGCAATCCCAGCCCTTGGCTGGATGAAGAAGATGACCATGAGGCGTTGGATCTGCTTCAAGATTCGTGCTGGATCTTATATATTTATTTTGATTTTTTTTGTATTTCTGTCCTGTTTATTGATCAGTTTAAATTAAATATTAAAAATACTTAGGTGATGTTTCAGAAAAAGTTGTCAACATGCAAATTGTAGCTCTATGGGTCTACTGTAATTTAAAATTTGTTTCAATCAATTTGGGTAAGTGGTTTGACCACAACACTCATTTGGTGAGAATTATACCTAGGCTAGACTAGAGACTATTTTGAGTGCCCCAATCAATCCATCCACCCAAATACTTTGAAATTTAGGCCATAGGCTGTTCATAATCTTTCGTTCATACTGTCCAAAAATCAGAACTTTTAGACAATATTTTTCTATAGTTTTGTGAATAATTTAAAAAATCATAGGGAATTTAATCAGGTGCCTTAAACTCCTCAAAAACCTCCAAACTTTTGGTGGGTGATCTTTGGGAATAGCATAAGGCTCCATATTTATTTTCATCACTTTTGGTGATTGTTTAGGTTGGAAGCAAGCAAACCCTAAGTTGGCTCAATAAGGGGTAATTAGGTCATAGTACTTTTTGTGAGGTTAAGTGATCAGATCACGTCAACAGAGGCTGAGACTTTGTCCATTGGTTTTAAATGACATTTAGCAACCTCATATGGGTTATGGGGTGGTTTGGGATAGGTTTGCCCTAGGACCCAAGTTCAAACCCTATGATAGGACTTTGGGGTTTGAGAAGGGCATGGGGCTAAATGATCTTGTATGGACTTGAAATTTTGCAGAGAGGATACTAGGGTAGCTAAGGTCCTCTGGTAAAAATCTTAGAGGATGTGAAGATAGGTAGGTCTGTCAAAACCTTAACCCTAGTTTAGGGCACAAACTTTGTATTGATAGAATAGGGTATTAAAACTCATTGAATAGTGATTATACTTGGGTAGTGTAGTCATATGGGTAGAATGAACCTATGGAAATTTAATTGGGAATTTTGGAGCAATAATCTTAGTGCTTCCTTTGTAATGCATGAGTTAGCCCTACTTAAGTATTTGGATATTGTGAACTCACTATCCATTGGGAAGTCATGAAAATTAGGCAGAGGGAGTTATAGACCATTTTGCTCATGTATGAATTTTATTAGGATTTTTAGATACATAATTACAGTACCTACTTCATAAGCTCATAAATTTGGGAACTTATAAAATAATTCTTTCAGAGCTTATTTCTTGTTGAAAAATTATAAAACTTGGCCTAGTGTGTTTATTGACTATTATGTACATGTTTGCATTTTATCAGAATTTTTGGAAGTATTCTTGCTGTACTTGTCTCTTAAAAATTATTAATGAAGATTATATTTAAAATTATGGTTAGAGGCCCAAACCTTGCTGTAAAATTGGGGTACCTTGGATTCTATGTTAAATAATCATATTGTATTTATCATGAAATTTGTGGAACATTTGCATGTCTGAAATTGGTACTTCATGTTCAAACTTGTGTTTTTGTATTACTAGATGAATTAATTAAATTATCAGATAAATTAGGAAAATTATGAATTTCTGGATTTATGCTAAACATTTCATGATAGACCTCCAATAATTATTATAGGGATATTGGATGATTATTTTGAGTACCTCCTATTGTACACATCATATAGCTTGGGATGGTCTGCGTTTAGTAAAAAATGCAGAAATCAAGATATGGTGCAAAATGAACTTAGGGAGTTGGGATTTTAGTGTGTTGGTATGGTAAGGGAAATGAGACTACCAACAGAAGTCGTGATGATGAGTGAGAAGTTTGGCTAGTGTTAGGAGGCGCTCGGGGTCGACGAAACATTGCTTTCCCCGTAGGAGAGGTGTCAATACACTAGGGTTAGATCCAGTACAACATTTAAGGGATTGGGAACTGGGTAACAAGCAATAATAGTAAGTGCCTTGAGAAAGGGAGTTTTGGCCTTCAGCCCATCGTAGTTCCTTGTTCCCTTGAGAGCCCTTCACGTGGAATACCTTGGGCAGTCCTGGGCTAACCTAAACAGTAGGAATAATAAACTACAAGAGTAACTAGTATAACAAGGGTTTCACATTCACACGCCCCGGTTGCTCGGGGGATTGATTAGGTTGGTTTGATTGTCATCCGGACGGTAGGTTCGGAAGATAGATGCACGGACGGGTTAGTCCGGAAAGTCGGTGGCTCGAAAGGTTTTGGGTACAAAATAAGGTGGTGGGTCTTCGGTATTGGACGGTCGTTCAAACCGACATCGATACGTTGACTCGGCGATATGGGACATGTAGCCAAAGAAAGTCTGGTGGATATGGCCAGCATTAGTGCGCAGATACTCTAGGTTGTGTTCTTCTAGGGGCGTATGGAAGGGCTGGGCCTGGTAGTGTGGATACCCGCCTAGGAGTGGGGGGCCCGACCCACTGTCTCCGTTTTCCACTACGGAGGTTCCTGGGAGTGAAGCTAGCTGCCCAAATAGGGGGAACAAAAGTTCTATACTCATAGAGTCGTGTGTGTGAGTTGCACTTGCATGAATCACGGCATAACATATCACTACACTCATATTTAAATACAACTGACACCCCTACGTATAAATTGGTATGGGACTTTTTATACGATGGGAGGCTTGCAGAAGACCCCTTAACTTATAAGTTTGTATGAGCATTCATATAAGTTAAGGTTAGTTACTTACTTACTTCTTACCTTGTCCTTCTTACATATGTTGCATACTATTATAGAACTGTTAGCTTGTACCTTTCTTCCTTAGCCGCTTATACAATATAAATAACTGCTAGATTAGTTCCACTGTCACCTGCCACTTTGTACTCTCGCCTTTGTAGCTTCCCTTTCCTCCTCCTCGCTCGATGTCTATGAGCCATGGGGGAGTGGTAGGGGATGATAGGGCTTAGTCTTTATGACTAATGGTTTTCAGACCACAACATTACAGGGGATCCGGATGGGAGACAGGGACAAGCAGCTCAGGGATCAGCACCAGCGGAGTACGGTACGCATGGAGGTGGGCCATTCTAGTACCGGAGCACCAGTGACCAGCTCCGTGAGTGATTAGTATTTCTTATGGCTTCTGCGAGAGATTGTAGTGAGGATTTGATGTACCGGGCTTAAGCCCGTTTATATTTTCAGTTTTGTTGCTTTTCAGTACTCTCTATTATATATGGACTCGATGTGATTTCATTTACATATATTACATGTGATGGTGGACTTAGTTTTATCGAAACTATGTTATGTTTCTTTCTCTTTTGTAATCGAAAAGGCCGGAAGAATCGGCGTATTGTAGTGGCGTCTTTCCCTAGTGTCGGGGCCACCGCAAAACGGCGGTTCTGGGCATAAGACCCCGAGGTTTTAAAAGAAGAAAAAAGGGGGTCTTACATGTGATTAGTGGTGATGGGGTGGCGGTGGATCCGGCAAAAGTTGAAGCCATCAGGACTTGGCCGATTTTGAGAACCACGGCAGAAGTCCGAAGTTTCCTTGGACTAGCCGGGTACTATAGAAGGTTTGTGGAAACTTTTCGCAGATAGCTCTACCCCTCACTTCTCTAACTCATAAGGACCAGAAGTTTGTGTGGACTCAAGAGTGCAATCAGGCGTTTGACACCCTGAAGGAAAGGCTGATGACAGCTCCAATCCTAAATCTACCTAAAGGGACTGAAGGATTTCAAATTTTTAGTGACGCATTAGGATGCGGTTTGGGTTGCGTGTTGGTGCAACATGGCAGTGTGATAGGCTTTGGGTCTAGGCAGTTGAAACCTCATGAGAGGAATTACCCCGCCCATGACTTGGAATTGGCGGCGGTAATTTTTTCATTAAAGTTATTGTCGCACTATGTGTATGGTACGAAGGTGGAGATCTTCACGGAGCACAAAAACCTGAAGTATCTTCTAGACCAAAAGGACTTGAATATGCGGCAGCGCAGATGGGTCGAGTTCCTTGGAGACTATGAATTAGCGATTAAGTATATGCCAGGCAAAGCCAACGTGGTGGCGGATGCCTTGAGTAGGAAATACTCTGGTCAAGGGAGTTGGATCGAAGCTTATGATGAGCGGTTTATGCGGGACTGTGAGTCTCTTGGCATTGAGTGTATAGCAAGAGGCGAGTCAAGCATGGCTTGTTTGAACTGGATCGAGTTACAAAATGAATTATCTGATCATATTCGGGAAGCGACTAGTTTGAATGAAGAGTTTCAGCCATTCGTGATGGAAGCTCAAAATGGCGAGGGTAGAACCTGGGAGATGATTGAGGGGGTCTTGAGGAAGGATGGAAGGATATGTATACTGCAGTTCGGCAAGCTCTATCAGGAGTTGATGTTTGAGGCTCATTTTACGAAGTACTCCATTCACCCGGGCAGTACAAAGATGTACTTGGATATAAAGAAATCCTTTTGGTGGCCTGGTTAGAAGCGTGATATAACTTTGTATGTGAGTCGGTGCCAAACTTGTGACTTAATGAAGGCCAAGTGTCAGAAGTCGGGCGGGTTCCTGAAGCCTCTTCCTATTCCCGAGTAGAAATTTGATGACATCTCTATGGACTTTATGCATGGCTTACTGCGATCGCAGCAGGGAAATGATGAGATTTGGGTGATCGTGCATCACTTGACCAAAGTGGCTCACGTCATCCCAAATCGAAAAGAGGACAGCGTGGAGAAGCTGGTAGAGTTGTATGTTCGCAACATTGTGCGACTACATGAGATTCCTAAGAGTATAGTTAGTGATCGCGATGAACATTTCACGTCCAAAGACTGCAGGCTGGTTGAGAAAATTTCGGGCACAAAGCTTAAGTTCAGTACGACGTTCCATCATCAAATTGATGGACAAACAGAAAGAACGAACCGTACAATGGAGGATATGCTGAGAATGTGTACTCTTGACTTTGGGAAGAAGTGGGAAGATCACCACTTCATGGTAGAGTTCGGCTATAACAACAGTTACCAAACAAGTATAAAGATGGCGTCATACGAACCTTTGTATGGAAGGCGGTGTCGAACGACAATGTCTTGAATAGAGGTGGGAGACACCAAACTTTTGGGAAAAGAAGTGGTAGCTGAGGCATGCGAGTTGGTGTGAACCATTCAGGAGTGCATGAAGGTTGCTCAGGACCGACAAGCAAAGTATTTTAATGCTCGCCATAAGAATGTGGAGTTTGCGGTAGGCGACTGGTCTATATCAAGATCAAGCCGTTCAAAGGCGTTTCGCGGATTCGCCGACTCAGGAATTTGAGTCTGAGATTTTTGGGACCGTTCGAGGTTATATAACGTATTGGAGAAGCATCTTACCGGTTGTCATTGTCTACAGAGCTGAGTGGATTACACGATGCTTTTCATGTCTCCATCTTGAGGAAAGCCTTGGTGGAGGCTAGTGTGGTGATCGAATAGGCGACGGTGCCGATAGAAGAGGACTTGAGGACAAAGGTCCGTCCGGTGGGTTTAGACAATTTAGAAGTCCGACAGTTGCGGAGCAAAGAGGTGAAGCTCGTAAAGGTGCGTTGGGACAACTGCAGGCGGGACGAGTTCTCTTGGGAACGAGAGCAAACCATGCCAAAGATTATCCTGAGTTGTTTGTATAATTTTGATTGGAACAGTGTTCGATATGTTGCCACAGTGTTTTGAGACGTTGCAGCATTTTTCTTACTGTTTGCCTGAATGAAAATGATTTGTGTAAATTTGTTGTAATAATGTTTAAATTTGTTGAAACAATTTTCTTGCTGTCTTCCTGTATGAAGATTAATTTCAGGGACGAAATTCTTATAAGCGGGGAGGAGTTGTAACACCCCAAATTTGAGCAACCAAAGTAGTTGGACAAAATTTTGAGATCATCGAAGGAGGTTCGACAAAAGTCGAACTCAGGTCCATTCGAAGAAAGTCGAACTCAGGGCCGTTCGACGAAAGTCGAACTCCGGCCGTTCGACGAAAGTCAAACTCAAGGCCGTTCTACGAAAGTCGAACTCTGGCCGTTCGATGAAAGTCGAACTCAGGGCCCTTCGACGAAAGTCGAACTCAGGGCCATTCATCGAACTGATGGTCATTCGTCGAACTCAGGCCGTTCGACGAATTATGGGCAGTTCGACTAAAATGCTGAAATCCGGGTTTTGTAGATCGATTTTTTAGCCGTTTCATTTAACATCAAAGTTGATCCTAGACCCCCAGGATCATCTGCCCAAAGGGCTTTAGTAGGGCTGAACGGTTATCTCCCTCATTTGTTCTCATTTTGGAGTTGACTTAGGGTTTGAGATAGAGAGAGAGAGCTCGGAGGAGTAAGAGAGGGGCGTTCTCCGCGATTAACGGAGCTTCAGAGCTCCAATCGTCGTTCCGAGGCCAGGCCCGTGAAGAGGACGCGAAGTCGCTCATTTTCATCTGTGCAAGACAAGAGTTTCATGACTAGAAAGAGGAGTTGAAGGGTAACGACATTTCTCTCGGTTTTAGGATTCGTGCATGGCATCTAAATTTTCTTGTCTTCTTTCAAGCATTCTAGGCACCGGATCTCTGAAGTGAGAGGAATTCGGGTTGCCATGGTTCAAGAGGAGTCATCGGGTCAATTGTGTCCGTCCCCGGCATTATATTGCATTATAGATCCGCTCCGTTAGTGGATTAGGCATGGTGGGTGAAGCCGTAGTCGCGACCATTAGTCCGACTCGGTGATGTTGCATTGCGAGCCTTAAGGATTTTGTAGAAATCTGTTAGCGGCAAGAGCTCGTCTGTGATGTTGTTTTTCCCCCTTTCTCGTATGAGTACGTGTGGTCGGAACCGGACCGAGTGAAAATTAGAGTACACGCGAGGGTACGGGGATGGTACAGTATAAGTTTTGGAATAGGGTGGGAACGACATGGGATTGTGATGTGACAAGACGTGGTTTGTCTCTGTGGTCGGCTGGCTAGCCCGTGACATTGCAAGGTCACGTATGGAGAGTGTCCCGGCGATACAAGTCCCCTTCTGTGGAACTGACGAGAACGCCAAGCTTATGACAAGCCCGGACGATACCAGCTGGGTCCCGCTTGGTCTCCTTCGGTGGACTTGGTCCCGATTTTGGTGCCGGGCCTGGGTCGTCGCGAACTGGTGGGGTCTAGCAAGGGTTCTTAGCATCAGTTTGTTTCTTTGAATGGCGGAACCCTGACATGAGAAGTCAGAGTTTGCAGGCAAGCCCGAGTTTTGAGACCCATGAGAGGGTGAGGCCTTGGCAAGGGTTCCGTGTGGCGGCTTGTGTGTTGTTGGGGGAAATTAGAGTACTCTTGTGTTTGCGGCTTGAACGCCGATGGGGAAATCAAAAGTACCTGATTTGATGATGATGTGTTAGAAGCATACGCTTTAGGGTGCCTTGGGTAAAACCCAGGATTGCATTCATGCTGCATTGTAGGCCCCTTTATTACTTGCTCAACTTAGAAACATGTTTGTTGATTGGGACATCCAAACATGTTTATAGCTTTATATGTTATTATTTATTGCGTATGAAGTGTTGACCTGCAGGGTGATGGAGTACCTAGCGGTCCGTTATGGATGGTTTGGAGGTGATGTGTTGGTTACACAGTTGAGGTCAGTCTTTGTTGAGCCACGTTACCACAAATTTTTACAGGGCAAGGATCGCAAGCAGGAACAAGCTCGCCGGCCAAAAAGGCCTAAGCCTCATGAAGTGAACCTTTATCTGTTTATGTTTTGATGATGTGATATGGTCCTTGAGTTGTAATCCGGCTTGCATGCCGAGGTAGCCTAGGAGTGCTTTTGAACATTGATAGATTATTATTCAGTTTTGGAGTCTTGTTGTGTAAGGCTTTAAGGTCATTTTGATACCCCTGGTTTGGTAGATAACTTCTACTTTTGTTTTTTTTTTGTTTTCTCTGTTTTATTCTGAGTTTTGAGTTGGGTAGACTTATATCATCTTTTAATGCTTAAGTAGTGGCGTTTGTATGTTGTGGGGCCCCGGCCAGATCCATATTATACTGTCATTACAGGGGAGGTGTTGCAAGAAGCAAGGAGAGGAAATGAGGTTTTAGCCGGCAATTGTTTTTATTAATAAACCGCAAATGTCTTTCCCGCCAAAAACCCAATTTTTTCCCGCACTATAGCTCTGTGTCCTTCCGTAAATTACAATATTTCTATAAAAAAATATGCCAATTGTCACGCTTTCTTTACAAATTGTTGCCAATATTTAAAATAATCGGCCACGCTTGCACAAATGTCGCAAAAATACGCGGCTATTAAATAAATATGTTGTAGTGGGTAGTATTTCGATCACATTAAACTGTAAGATCCATTTCATGTCCCCCGCCGAATGTCATCCCCCCCCAACATCGCCACCTCCGCCAAATGTCGTCGTCCACGCCAAACGTTGTTGTCGCGCAATGTTGCCGCCCACAAAAAGCATTGCCCCTACGACAAATGTTGACAAATGTTGCTCCCACGACAAATGTACCCCCATTAAATGTAGCCCCCACGACAAATGTCGAGCCCTATGATAAATGTCGCCCCCACACTGTTGCACTCATGAAGGGCCGGAGGCCCGTGCTGTCGCTAATGTGTGAGTGTGTGTGTTTGTATAAAAAAACTTGGTAGGAGTGCTTCCATTTCTGTGCAGCAATGGAAGCCTGGTTCTGCTTGCTTGCTATGCTTGTACTTGAGGAGAAATTCTTGGAAGCGTGCTCCAGATTAAAATTTCTATCTGGATAGGAGATCATTTCGATCTCTCCATAGATCATTTTGATCTCCTACCCAGACAAAAATTTAGATCAGCAGCCTGATTTCAAAAATTTGCATATTTGAAGCAGACTTGGGCTCTATGTAGTGCATGAAACAGATCAAAAAGCAGTACAATGGGAGAAATTATAGCAAAAGAATTGAATTTCTTAATATTGAGAAAAATACAATCTTATATGCTTTAGAAGCATAAAGGTTATGCGACAAAGGTCATTGGATCCACCCAAATGAACACCAAAATCCTATATTTTTAAAAAATTACCAAATCAAATAGACAAACACCACGAGATAACAATTTATTGCACTCGAGACGGACGCTGTTTCAGGGAATTTCCGATCTTAAGTCGGTCTCCTCACTCACACACACCACAAAAAACTCCAACAGAAGGGGAAGAGAGCACTCTCAAGAACTCTTTCAATTCTTTTAACTTTGCAATAAAGCGAAATCCAATTATCCGAAGCATGATAATTTTATTACTTCACGTTAAGCTAACAATACAAGCTCATGTACACATGCATATAGGTGAGAGGAGTGACATCTTAACTTCAAATTACAGTGTAAGATTAATCTTTATACAAGAGAGGAGTCTCCAAATAGATCAAGTGAGTCTTTACAATGAGCTTTACAGACATTTATTCTATATACTTGAATTCCAAAGTTAGTTATTACACGTAGTGCCAAGACATTTCTCTCTTCAAAGAATAAAAGACTAAGAGTCTAGAATTCTCCTCAGGCTTGATCCTCATAGAATCTAAAAATGCTCCGTGAGATTTTTTATGAACTATCTACTATATTCTAGATCCTTCTACACACATTAGAACAACCTAGAATACTCTAGAAGATAGCCGCAGCAATCTAGAGAACTTCATACACATCGGTGTTCTATAAAGGATTACATCATACACTAAATCACGACATAATTCTCTAAAAATATCTACATTACTGTAACATTGAAGCTCCCCCACTGCTCTAGAAATCTCCCTCTGACAACATATAGAAACACTATAAGATATAATAATCTAAAATTTTCTCCATGTGTGGGTAAGATGTGTTAAAACAACCATGTAAAAACAAGCTTTTTGCGTGAGTGCTTTTGGCTAATATGATAACTCGTCGGTTGATTTACTCGGAAGCTTGTTGTGTGCTCATTGGAAGGGTAGACAGTGGCTGAGAGATAATGCGGAGCCGGAACCGTGACTACTTAGGCGGAGCTTGATCAGGAGGAGAGATTTACCAATATCTCATGCACAAGACAAGTGAATAGAAATTACTTCTTGGGTGCTCTAATTCATGACCTAAGGGGTCTATAAATAGACTTACATGACCCAGACAAATTACCAAAAGACCCAACATTAAATAGAGGACACAACGTTTATAATAACTCTTAAGAACGACATCTAATAATAGTAACACAATAATAATGACACGTAATAATTATGACATTTAATAATGACACCTAATAATCATATCAATGAAGCCCATAAAACATCTTCACCTTTCTTCAAATCGAGCTTGAACGAGGCCTGCATTGCTTGATCATCTTGCTCCATAATTTCGGGCCATAACAATGCCCAGTAACGCGTCATTGCAGTGGAGAATGCATCGAGAGGTATGCAGTCGCCATGCTCCCAAAATTGCACGAAGGTCTGCAGGGATCTAGCGTGGTGAGGGCCAATAGTCGAGGAGAGTCTACCATGCATAATGGCTGGCAGTGGGGTGAGTGTGCCTGATAAATGTGAGTCGCGACAACAGGAAGTGGTGTCATCGATTGGGGAACGGTCACCAAAAGGAATGGCGCTAGTGGGGCCGGTAGAACTTGTAACTGGAGCATCGGGCAGTGGATGGAGGTGGCGAACAACACGGTTAACATGGGTTGCGGAGGAACAATTACCAAGTACGATGGCGTCGGCCCATGGAGTGGTGGAACAATCAACAAATTTGATGGTGGCGGCACAGGGAGTGGGCGGGGGGCTTAAAAGTTAGCTTATTTGAGAGGGTGAGTTTGGTGACCGTCTTCTCGATGACGCGTGTTGTCTTCTTGAAAGAAATCAAATGTGCAGAATTGTATTACATTTTACTTTTATAAATTAGCTACAACTATATATATCATGTCATAGGGGTGCAGATTATGCCTGTCGGGCCAAGCCAGGCCCCGACGCCCTCATGCACAGACTTTTTACTGTCGGGCCCAACTAAAATTGTGAGCAGACATTAGTGAAATAAGGGGGTCTGTCTGAGCCTAAAAGACCGGGCCCAAGCAGGCCCTGAAAAGAGAACCTACTGCCAAAGGCAGCAGGATTGTTGGACTCAACCCATCAATAAAATGTTGGGTGCAGCCCAGCAATAAAATGGTGGGCTGTCCGCCCAACATTAAATGCTGGGCGGAACCCAACATTTTATTGATGGGTGCCGCCCAACACTATAATAATGCTGGGAGACGGCGCATCATTAAATATAATGTTGGGGGCTCAGCATTTGCGTTATTATAATGTTGGGTGTCCAACACTATATTTAATGTTAGGCATCCAACGGGCTTCAGGAGGGGCATAGGTCTGTCCAGGCATCAGGCTGGGCTCTGGCCAAATAAGAGGACCTGGCCCAGGCATAATCAGACCCGAGCCTACCCAGGCTCGGGTCTGAGCAGACCCGGGCTCGGGTCCGGGCTGACCCAGGCTAAATTTGCACCCCTACGTAATGAACAACACAGGTAAAATAAATATAATAATAATTAATGATCCCCTCTTTCCATTTCTCTCTTATACGGTTTATAAATATTATCTTGTTTGGTATCAAACTAAAAATATAAAGTATTCTGTGGCAAAAACCGCCCGCACCGCAAAAACCGCACCGATTTTTAAACCGCACCGCATAGTTTAGGTGCGGTGCGGTTTTAAACTTTTACAAACCGAGCGCGGTTTCGGTTCGGTGCGGTGCGGTTTTTGGATTTTTGAAAACCGCAAAAACGACACTGCACCGAATATTTTGTGTATTTAATTTTTTATAATTATGTGACGTCACATTTAAGTATATTAAGTAAGAGTTCATATATTTATACGATATATTACCGTCAGAGTTATTATAATTATGTGAAATATTTTGCTGAATCATCTCTTCCACACACACTATAGTGGAATAAAGGATTAAAACTATAAGGAAAAATGAAGTACGCATTAGTGGGAATATGTCAAGATATGGCACAATGACGACAAATGATCCATATTGCTGACCACATTATAGTGGGATAAAGGTTTGAGTGTTGTTGTATCTCTTCCACACACAGACAACTTGGATATCAATTAGAACAGTCTCTTAGTTTTAATAATTCAAATTAAAATAAAATATTGCATAAGAAGTGTTGATATATATGAATGAATGAATCTCCTGCAACAAAGTTTAGTGTGAAAATATTTGTCTATAAAACATGATATTCACAAAATATTATATAGTTCATAAGTTGGTATGACATCTCCAAAAAGAAAGAAAAATAACTGCATCTAAATTTATGAAAATGAAATCATCTGTTGTAAGAAAATGAGGTAATTTAATACAATAAAGAGAGAAAAACAGCAAAATATAAAAGAACTCATAAATTATCAAGCAACATTCATATTTCTGATGCTTACCTGTAGTCTATGTAAAATACATGTTAAAAACCGCAACTGCACCGCAAAAAACCGCACCGAACCGAAACCGCACCGCATAATTTCGGTGCGGTGCGGTTTTGCTCGGGCTAAAACCGAGCCCTTCGGTTGCGGTTTGGGCCAAAACCGCACCAAACCGCACCGTGCACACCCCTAATTCTGCCTCGGTATAAGATTATGATTAGCATTAACTCGTGCATTCGAGTTATACAAAACTACATGAGTTTTCAAATATGAAATTATATTCACAACATACTTTAATCAATCATGTACTACGATATTTGCCTTTACTGCAAAATACGCATGGATTTTATCATTTTATTTAGGCAACATGAATATGGGTTGTTGCTCAAGACTGCTTTAATACCATGCTAGAAACTATGTGCAAAATAAAAAAATTTTTAGGGTGCGGATATCTGCACTGCAGTTTTGGATATCCGCACTCAAATATTGTATTTTGTAGGGTTTTTTTATTTTATATTCGCAAGCAAGCCCCCCCCCCCCCCCCTATTCAGACTGTTGGAATTCCGGATCGTCATCGCGCATTTCTTCCTCCTCCCCTTCGGCGATTTCTCCTCCATCCCTCCTTCGATTTCACTGGTGATGGCTTCTCCTCCAGTCTTCCAGTCGTTCGGTCGTGGCTTCTCCTTTAGCCAGTCGGTTGGAATACTCCTCTCACGCGATACTCCTATCTCGCCGCCTAATGTTTTTCCGTGATTTATGATTCCGACTGTCGCGAACCTCCTTCCACACCCGGTTAACACTCGCTGCTACCCTCCCCTTCCAGTATTAAGTTCACGAAATGTAGAGATGAACTTAGTTGATTAGCAGGATTTGATGTAACTTTTCGGGTGATTTAGGGAGAGATGAACTTAGTTGATTAGTTGATCATGTCTAATTCATCATATCCCTACTCAATATCCTCTGAGAGAATCATTCTTCTGATCTACAGGAAGAGCATAGGTGGAGAATTTTGGGAGGTGCAGGAGAGGAGTGGTGTTCACGAAATGTATAATCATGTTTTTTTAAGCTTATGCTCTGGCACTTTATGTTCTAGTGAAAGGATTTTTCTACTGTTTGTCAAAGATCACATTATAGTGTAAGAAATGACACATTTTTAGTTGTAATAGGTGTGAACATACTAAAAAAAATTTGTTTTTCAATTTATTTGTGTGTCCAATTAATTTTTACATGTATTTTTTCGTGACAAAGATTCAAATAAGTCATGAAGAATTAGATTCAAAGTTTGAATCTGATTTGAGCGGGCGCGGCTCTGCGGCCGCGGGCGGCGGTCGTGGGAGGGCGGCAGTGGCTAAGGCGGGGCTGGCCAGGCGCAGACCACCCAACGCCGGTGAAGATGTTTCAAATCATTATTTTCTCAAGTTAAAAAATGGGTGCAAATAACGTTTTGCTTGCGAATAGCCATTATCTCAAAATAGTGCTTATGAATAACGGGTAATGTGAATAGCCAAAACTGTAGTACGGATATCAGCGCCCAATTTTTATCTTATAAAAAAAATAATTATTTTATGTATAATAAATAATCGACGCAAGATTATAGTGTCTATGATGGACGCAAGATTATAAGGATCAATATCAACAGTCAGATTGAATTATTAAATGCTGTGTTGGACATATTTTAAAATATTAAAATTTCTATCTTCTAAATAAAATAATTATTTTATGTATAATAAATATAATTATATATTATAAAAAAATTAATATAATAACCAACAATAGTCACATGTATTCAGTAATAAATTTGAAAACAAATAAAATAGAATTAAAGTACAAATGACTATTGTTGGAATCAAAAACTGGCACTAACGAGAGTTCGTACCCTGAGGTGTAGCTAATACCTACTTCTCTCAAACCCAGACCCCTAACCAGACACAAGAAACCAAATAACTGACCCTAGGCTACATCATGAAGGTCCCTCCACTAACCCGTAAGATCTTAGAGCGCTTCCCCTCCCTAGGCAAGTGCTGAGCTAAGGATACCTCAGAAAGCGCTGCAAGACTTAAAAAAATGAGAAAGCTTGCCTTATGAGGTACCATGTGGGTATATTTACAGATTTCCGGTATCTGATCTGCCAAAAACGTAATTTCGTCGTTCAAAAAGGCTAAATGCAGACCTCTAAGGGCATCCAGGTAAATTTACCTCTGGACCCTACTATGGCGTTGAGTGGAAATGCATCACTCGATGCCAGGAACTGCGGCGTTGAGTGGAGAAGCATCACTCAACGCCAAGAACCACGACGTTGAGTGGAGAAGCATCACTCAACATCAAGAAATCTGAAGGCTTCCCGCAAGCACTGGGCGGGAACCCTTCCGCTTAAAGGGACTAGGGCGTTGAGTGGAGAAGCATCACTCAACGCCAACTCTGAGGGCTAAGGCATTGAGTGGAGAAGCATCACTCAACGTCAAGGTCTAAGGCATTGAGTGGAGAAGCATCACTTAACGCCAACTCTGAGGGCTAAGGCGTTGAGTGCAGAAGCATCACTCAACGCCAAGAACTAAGGCGTTAAGTGCATCACTCAATGCCAAGAACTAAGGCGTTAAGTGTAAAAGCATCACTCAACACCAACTCTGAGGGCTAAGATGTTGAGTGGAGAAGCATCACTCAATGCCAAGAACTAAGGCGTTGAGTGGAAAAGCATCACTGAATGCCAACTCTGAGGGCTAAGGCATTGAGTGGAGAAGCATCACTCAACGCCAAGAACTAAGGCGTTGAATGGAAAAGCATCACTCAACGACAAGAACTGAGGCGTTGAGTGGACAATCATCACTCAACGCCAACTCTGCTGGCTAAGGCGTTGAGTGGAGAAGCATCACTCAACGCCAAGGACTGAGTACTAAGGTGTTGAGTGGAAAAGCATCACTTAACGCCAGAGACTAGTGCGTTGAGTGGAGAAGCATCACTCAACGTCAACCCTGAGGGTTTTTCGCTGGAACAGGCGCAAACCTTCCTGTAAGCCCTGGGCGGGAACCCTTTCGCATGCACTACTTGCCTGGCCCGATTAGCTTAAAGCCTACTCAAACCCGGGATCCTAGGCCTTTGGGTCTCACTCAGCGAATATGGGGTTGTACACAATCCTCGCTCTTTGCGAGCTAGTTTTACGCTTGGAAAAAAACGTCCAACCCATGATATTCGGTGAGTGCTTGCTGACCTGTAAGAGAATCTTTTGAGGGCCCAACCACGACCTTATAAATATACGTCAGGGCCTGTCTTCACGACTTCATTCCTCCTGCTACAGCTTACCGTCTGAGCTCTCGCATTGCTGCGAAGATGTATGCCAAATGAGCTGCGAAACCACTCTCACAAGAAACCCAAGATCGTCTTGTCGTCGCTTAGGAAAGGTCCCTCGCTAATTACGCTGAGTTCACGCCCTGGCTCACGGGCAAGAGACCGGCTTACTCTGCCTACCGCCCAAAAAAGGCCAAGTCAGTTCGACGAAAACATTCCAAGGGTGAACCGGCTTTGCCAACTCCGACCCCGACCCGCGATAACCCTCCTCCTCCGGTGGAGGTATCTCTCTTCAGCTTTTGACGTGAAACACCCTAAGGCGGGCTCGTCGAACTGATTTGTTATCCTTCTTGCAGGTGACGGTCCCGGAATGCATCGCCGGCGATCCTCCAACGAATGTCGAGGTGGTCCGGCCCGATGGTGGAAATCTTCAAATGGTATTGGCGGCGGTCCCTCTAGAACTCCCAGCCAAGCCCTTGATTGCTCCTGGTAATGCTCGTGTTTTGGTTTTTTTCTTCTACCCGGCTTATGCATTCCTCTGATCACTTAGTCTTCCATAGGCTCTACTCAGGGAATCATTCACCCGAGTCCCAGGACTCTCGCTACCGAGAGCCTTATCATTCCGGCGCCTGATCCTCCCCTCTCGCCATAGAGGGTCCCTTATAAATATCCTGCTCTCACGCCAAGTTATATCCCTTCTGCCGCGGAAGAAGTTGTCCCCCCGCCTCCAACCGAGACCCACATGCTGGAGCGGACCTCACACCCCCCAGGACGGGGAAAACCACGCCTCCCGCACTTTGGAAAGCCTTTCGAAGGGCGGCCTGAGGGCTCTCGCCGACCTTCAGGTATGCCAAAACTTGATTTTCTTTTCCACCTTCTTGCCGACCCTAATACCGTCGCTTCACAGGTTCTAGGGAGACTACGGAATCGCCTGAAGCAGATGATGAGGTGATCTCGCCATCGCCCTCCCCCAGCGAAATGTTGAACTTCCTTGAAGCCTCCAGAGATGCCGTAGAAGAGAGGGAAAGGGTGGCGAGAGTCTGCAAGCTTGTCTCGATGCGGCAGGAAGACTCCATGCAGGCGAGTGCATTCCAGGCGAGGATGGAGCGACGACTAGCCGTGATCGAGCGGGACTACGCCCATCTCATCGGCGAGACGGAACGCCTGAGAGGCGGAAGCGCGGAGACTTCTCCCGGGAGACACATCGCATGGGCTCGGGACTAGCTGAGCCTATTCCACCAGGAGCTCACAGCTGTGACGTATTACCACTACCCGCGAGTGCCCCCGAGGATAGGGAGGTTAGGCCAGGATCATTGGCGATGGGGAAATATTGAACTCTATGGATTCTCGTCTTATCTTTCCCTAACCCCCAGCCTTCCCTTCTCTCCTGTACCTTCTCGCCAATCCTTTTCCCTTTCCCCTTTCCGCCAACTCACAAGTTGTCGGGTGAAACCAAAGGCCTCACCGAGTGCGCGCAAAACTTCCTCAAGCACAACTTCCCCGCCCGCCGCCTGACCGAGAGGGAATTCGCCTCCATAGTGGCGGACTACATTCCGATGGGGTTCATCGCGCGCAACCCTGGGAAGGAGGATAAGGTTAACTTCCTGCCGGAAGGGGAGATTTTAGTTCCGCTGGAACACTTCAAGGTAGGGTTCCGCCTCCCCCTCTGGCCGGAAATGCGCCAGGCCCTTCGATACTACGGGGTGGTGCCGACCCAGCTCAACCCCAACTCCAGAGCGTTGTTGGTGGCCTTTGTCTGCTACATGCGCGCGGAAAGGATCGAATTCAACATCTCCATCTTCCGCAAGTTATTCAACTTCCGCGCCAAAGGAGGGGTTGTCTTCTTCTCGGGCCATACGGTGAAGACCAGCGGTCTAGCCAACAAGAACCACGACTGGCCCCAGAAATTTGTCTTTGTCTTGGGGAACTTCAGAGACATACCCCTTTCACTAGTACAGTACGATGAAGCCACATACAGGCCTCCGACACTAGCGGGGCGCGAGACCGCCCATCTCGACTTTTTCGGGACCAAGAACTTCGACGTGAAGTTCTTGCGGCTGGATATCGACACCCTCCCACCGGTTCTCGCCGGTGAAGGTACCATTCCACCTTACCCATTAAATCTTTACTTCAAACTTCTAAGACTAACCTTTTATGACTTTCGAAGGTGAGCGAGTGATCCCTCTCAACCAACCATTCTATGAGACCAGGGGTTCCGCCGCCACCCTGGCTCTCGCCAAGTCTGCCTCCCTCGCCTGCCGAGATGAGCCCGACTCTTCCTCCCAGTTAGGTGCCAGGAAGTGGAAGCCCGATGCTCCTCCAGCCGCTTCCAAGAAATCAAAACCGTCCCAGGAGGACAAGGTCAAATCCATTGTCGAGACCCCCCCTGAGAACCCCACTGAGACCCCATCTGTCGCGGGCACAACGTGTGTCGTTGGTTTGGTCTCCGAGACTCCAACCGAGACCTCCACCAAGCCGGTGCCGAAAGGACATCAGAACTTTGGACTCAGCGAGAGGTTCATAGATGAAGAGGGTCATCCCCTGCTCCGGTGGGACCCCGAAGCCAATAAGGTCTTGATCTCGTTGCTCCTACCCACTTGGATGGAGAGAGACACGATCACCGACTAAGCATTCGCGCTGAGCTTCAGGCTTTACAACCAGGTGGATGCCAGCACGGTTGACCAAGAGACTACCCGGTCTCTCGCCTATGACTCCGTTCGGGCCCAGATGCACGCACTCGAGCTCGCACACAATTGCGCGCCTTAGTATCAGCATCGAGCACAACCTTGTTGAGGCGCTCAAATCAAGGGATGTTGTTATTGTTGAGGGAATCACCCTGAAGGCCGACCTGGAAGCCGCGCAACAGCTTATCGCCCTCCGCCCATCGATTGAGGTATATAAATCTTCAAAAGCCTCTCACATTGCTGCAATTTCATGTTAGTTCTAACACCAACTTTCTCGCAGGATTCCGCTAAGGCCTAGCTATCGCGCACGCGGGAGGCCTCTCTCCGGTGCGAGATCGCTCTGTTGAAAGTGTTGGATCCCTAGTTGATTTTGGCTAGGTCCACTGACTTAGGATGTGACCCATCATGTATAGTCTGGGTCAAGGTTATGTCTTAGAGTCTAGGACAGTCCTCTATCTCAACTTCAGATGGACCAGCCTTCCTCAAGACCATCAGGAACTCCAGATCTATCAGTTTTTAGACTAAGTGAAATGAGTTTGACGTTCGTCGAACTCAGCTCGACGAAGGGAGTTCTGCGCTCGACGATCGTGAGACAATTCGTAGTGCTGAGCTCGACAAACTATGTTCTTTGTTCGCCGAACACCGGGATTCTACTTCAAGCATTATCAGGACTACTTCAGAATTTCTCTAAGTCCAACTTGAAGCTTTGGTCGACGAATTACTTTCTGAGCTCGACGAACTTGGACCTCAAGTTCTCAGATTCTCAGGTCGACGACTTCAGTTCTCATCTTGACGAATTTAGTTCTCTGCTCAACGAATAAAGATTGTCTGATATTGAAGATTGTCTGTTCAACGAATGAAGACTGTCAGCTCGACGAACTCAGCTCAGCTCGACGAACTCAGCTTAGCTTGACGAACTCAGGCTCAGCTCGACGAACTCAAAACTCAGTTCGACGAATTATGTTCTTCGGTCGACAATTCCAGACTAGGTCTGTAACATCCCATTTCCAACTAGACCCCTAAGAGTGGTTTTGGCCATGACTAGGTCATGACAAACCCCAGGAAGTCAGTAATGGGCCAAGAGATAGGGGACAGAAAGGTGGGAGATCATCATGGTCTGCAAATAGTAGAACTCTGAACAATGGTGTAGGATGACCATGGGCCACACCCTAACCCCAAGACCCTACCACAACACCCCTAATACCTTGGGAGGCCCATTAGAGCCAAAAGGACCCATTAGGGTCAACCCAAGAGGCTCAGTTGACCAAGGTCAACCCTAGCCCTAAATGGGTCAAACTAGCCTACTTAGGGTCAATTGACCTACTCCTAGCCTAGAGGACCCCACCTATACCTCCTAACCCTAAAGTGAGGTCAATGGGTCACTAAGGACACATTGGGGTCAGCCCTAGAGGCCAGGTTGACCCAAGTCAACTCAAGCCCCTAATCTGGTCAAAGTACCCTTACTAAGGGTATGTGACCTCCAAAGTGCAGGGTAACCCTACATAACCCTACCTAGACCCTAAGGGAGGCCAATGGGTCACCAAGGACCCAATGGGGTCAACCCAAATGGTTATGTTGACCCAAGTCAACTCTAGCCCTAAAATGGTCAAAGTGCCCTTGCCAAGGGACATGAGACCACCAAGAGGCCCAACCAACCCTATTCAAGTAACCCTAGACCTTAAGGGAGTCCAATAGGCCACTAAAAACCCAATGGGGTCAACCCAGATGGTCAAATTGACCAGGTCAACCCTCATTTAGGTCAAGTCAAACCTAGCCCAAAAAGGGCTAACCCAAGCCCAAGCCACTTCTCCCTTAGGCTAACCCCACCCCCATGACCATCATAATCAAGTGGGCTGCATTTAGCTTGTGAGGTTGACTAGTCAACCAGAGGTGACTAGGAGAGAGAAAGGAGCTCCCCTCCATGATAATGGAGGAGAGAGAAATTGAGGAAGAGGAAGGGGAAGTGGAAGGCCGGCCATGGGAGGCTAACAGCCACCATTTATGGCTGCAATCAACTCCTCTAGAGGAGAGGAGTTGATTCCAGCTGTTTCCCGGCCAACAAGGGATGGGTTCAGCCCCCCTCCACTCTACCCGAGCCACACCTTTAATGGTGTTAATGGCCATTGAAGAACCAGCCTCCCCTCTCCCCCATTTGCCATTTAAACACCATCAGGGGGCCAAGGGGATCATTTTAGAGCGTTTACCTGGAGGAGACGAGCCATCCCACTATGCGGTTGCAGAAGCCGAGCGCCGCCGCCGTCGTCAATGGCATCCCGCCGCTCCTCTCGCATCCAGGCCGCCAGGAAGGTCCTCCTCCTCTCCTTAACTCGCGGGTAGATCATAGGACTCTTTAGGTTTAAGATTCGGGCTCAATTGAGCCCGATCAAATCCAGGATTCCTCATGGTTTCGGCAAGAAATCTTCTTGCTATAATCGCCGGAAAACGCCTCTCCGGCGGCAGAGCCGCCGCCTGGCGATAGCCACCACCTCAACGGAGGTGTTGGTGGCGGTGGCCGGCCGGGGAAGGGGCTGGATCGCCGGCGGCAAGGCTTGGAAATGGCTCCAGGCGGGATGGATCCTGGTCGTTGGCTCATTGAAGAAGACGACGGGATTCCGTCGAATCTGCGTCAAGATTCGTGCCTCCCCTGATTTCAAACTATAGGATTCATTTTATATTCATGTGTATTATGTCACAGATTTTGATATATTTGGTTTTAAATTTTAAAAATACTTAGGCCCCTCTGCAGGAGAAGTCACCAACACAAAAGTTGTAGCCCTCTGAGTCTATTTCACTTTAAAATTTGTTTGAACCCATTTGGGTGCATGGTCTGACCAGGGCACCCATTTTGGTGGGACATACCCTTAGGGCTAGGCAGTCATTAAATTGAGTGCCCACACTTCATCCCTAGCCCAAATCAGTTGACATTTTGATAGGGAGTCTATCCTAGCTATACCTAGGGCCTGTCCAAAATGGGAATTTTGGAGAAAATATTTCTATAGTTTTTATAAACATTTAATAATTATTAAATAAATTAAATAGGTGCCCTAAACACCTCCAAACCCTCCCAAATTTTGGTGAGTGGTCCCTGGGTTCACTTTAGGTACCTGTATAGAGTTTCACCTAATTTGGATATGTTTTGAATAGGTTTTGACCCAACCCTAACTATACCTTATTAAGGGCATTTTGGTTAAAAGTGCACTTTTAATTTTGAGTGACCAAATCACCTCAACAGAGGCTGAAATTTGGGCCACTGACTTGTTATGGCACTTATCACCTCCCCATGGAATATGGGATAGTGAGGAATAGATTTGCCCTAAGTTCCTAGGTCAAACCCTAAGGAGGGACCTTTTGGCCTTGTGAAGGGCATGAGTCCTAAACACCTTGGATGAACACCAAATTTTGCAAGGAGGTTCCTAGGATATATAAAACCCTCTGTTAAAATATTAGCAAATTGTGAAAATGGTAGGGTCCCCAAAACCCTAACCCTAGCTTAGGACCTAAAACTTGTAGTGTATGTTTAGGTTAGCTAAACATCTTGAAACTTAACCAAATTTGGGTAGTGAGGGGATTAGGGTATTTTGAGCCTCTGATAATTTACTTGAGGAATTTTGATCAATATTTGTAGCACTTCATTTGTAATCAATAGTATTGCCCTAATTAATAATTTGGCTATTGTGGTCTCACTGCCCATAGAAAGGGTATGAAACATGGGCAGAGTTAGTTTTTGGCTATAATAATCTTGTATGAATTTTGTTAGAACTTTTGGATATCTATTTAGGGCATCTACTTCACAAGTGCTTTATTTTGATTACATACTAAATAATTCTTGCAAGAGCCCATTACTTATTGAAAAATCATGAAACTTGCTGCATAGTGTTTCTAGCTCAATAATATCATGTGGGAATTTTTGTGGAATTATTTGATGGTTAATTAGTATACTTTGTTCATTAACCCATAAACTTGAAAGCTCATGAGAAAATCAAATATAGCCTTATTCTTATGTGATAAATTATGAAACTTTTTCTCTGGTATTTGTAGGCCATGACAGTCATCCCTGAATTTTCTATGAATTTTTGGAGGCATTATTACTGTAAAAGCTTTTAAATTGACTATTTATGAGGCAACTTTGAATTAAATTTAAGGGCCCAAACCTTGCTGAAAAATTGGAAGACTTAGGATTTGGAGTTGATTATGCATTTTATAATTATCATAAATTTAGTGGATTATTATCTTGTCTGAAAATGGTACCTCATGTTCAAACTTGGGCCTTTTGGACACTAGAATAAATAAATTAATTATCAGACAAATTAGGAAAATTATGGATTTCTGGATTTATGCTTCAAATGTCATTTTAGCCCTCTAATAATTATCATAAGGGTACTGGATGAGTATTTCATGTACTTCCCTTTTTACGGGTCATGTAGCTTAAGTGGTCTGCATATAGCAAAACTGCAGGATTTCATTTGGATGTGAATTAGGGCACGTATGATGGTTTGCTGGAAGGATAAGTGGAATGGGCTGCATCTATGGAAGATGAGTGAGTAGGGTGTGGTTTTGTCTAGGGTTTATAGGCGTTCGGGTCTGACGAAAGATCGTCCTACCCTAGGAGAGTTGGAGTCAAATCACCCTAGGATTAGCTTATCGGAACATGAGAAAGTAATGGGTAAGGGAATCAACCAATAACAAAATAAGTACCTTGCGAAAGGGAACGCTGGGCGTAATCCCAACACAGTTCCTAGTGCCCCTTGAGAGCCCTTCACAGGGAATACCGGGGGCAGTCCTGGGTTAACGTAAACCGTTTTAAAAGCTGAAAAGATTAACTTAGTAATTAGGGTTGCACTTTCACAAACACTGATAGCACTGGTAGATAGCTTGGAGCTTCGGCTCGGATGGTTAAAAGACGGACTTTGGGTCCGGGGAGCTTCGGCTCGATTGTTTGAGTCGGATGTGTTTGTCCGGGGAGCTTCGGCTCGGGTTTGATTACGCTAAATTTGCATGTGCATAAAAGGAAAGGAAATTAAGGTGGTGGGTCTTCGGTATTGGAGGGTCGATGCACCGACGCCAATTCGTTGACTCGGCAAGTGTGGTTAGCATTTCGCCATCAGAAGTCCGGTGCTCCAGCCGGCAAGAGTACGCAGGAGTCCGCTTCGTGCACCAACCGTTGAGGCGTACGATAGGTCTGACCGGTAGTGCTTTACTAGTTAGAGGTGGGCGAGGCCCAACCCACCGCTTCCGTCTGCCACTACGGAGGTATCCTGGGAGGTTACGGCTCCAAAAAGGGGGAACTAAAGGTCTGTGTGCACAGAGTCGGGTGTGTGCGTTGCACTTGCATGATCCATCATACCCACTTGCATGTCATAGCATAATCGATTATTTTAACCCTGACACCTAAAGTATAAGTGGAATGGGACGCTTATACTTTAGGACCTGCAAAACGACCCCTTGATCTATAAGCTTGTGTGGGCAAGTTTATAAACTAAGGTTAATTTGATATTTATATTTACTGCTGCTTGATAACCGACACCCCAACGTATAAATTGGTATGGGACTTTTTATACGATGGGAGCCTTGCAGAACACCCCTTGGCTTATGTGTTCTCACATAAGTGAAGGTTACTTTTCATATTTCAGCTTATTGTCCATACATGTTATAGAGTTGCTAGTATAGGTCCACTGTCATCTGCCTTTTGATATTCTCCACCTTCAAGTCCTCCCCTTTCTTCCTCTCCGCTCGGTGCCTAGGAGCCGTGGGGGAAGGGGCGGGGGATGATAAGACTTAGTCTTTTAGACTAACGGTTTTCGAACCGCATCATTTAGGGGATCGTGGAGACCAGCATGGAGGAGCAGCCCCAGAGACCGGTGCGCTTGGAGGTGGGGCAGTCTAGCTCCGGAGTTCATACAACCGGGACCGTGAGTCTCGACCTTGAGTAGTTTTTCTGCTTCCGCATGAGTGATTTTGTAGTGAGGCTATGATGTACCGGGCATAAGCCCGTATTTTTGCTACTCTGATGTTTTATTCTGTGGACACTCCCTTCGTGGAGTTATATTTATTAAGACTTGTGATTCTCTGTGGACTGCAATTTACATTTACTTCATAGTGCTACTTTTCTGTGATCGATATCGGCCGGCAGAATCGGCGCTTTGTGGTGATGACCCTTCAGGGCGTGAAGGAGTCACCGCAAAACGGCGGTTCTGGGCCTAAGACCCCGGTGTCAAAAAAAAGAAAAAAAGGGGGGGGGGGGGTCTTACAAGGTCTTCTTCCATTCCCGTCTCATTCCATGGCGCTGATTCCTGAACATTTAATGGCAGTTCTTCCCAGAATACTACTGTTAGAATGCGAAGTTAATCCTGGATTATTACATGTCATTTTTCCATGGAAACAGTTGGGGAAATAATTAATTGCTGCTTCCTTTCCAGGCCGTCTGTCATTACTGCTGTATATTCAAAATTTGAATGTTTCTTATGAGACATTGAGATATATAGAAAGAGTCAGTAATACAGTCACACAACAACAAAAAAGACAGACAGTGATTCAGACAACACAGAAAAAGGAATTCATTCTTGGCCCAGAGAGAAACTGATCAAGAAGAAGAAGAAGAAGAACACTACATCAATATCAAGAGTCTTCTTCATCTGCTTTTACTCAGGATAACTTCAAAGACAATACATTCATATCAGTCACAAGAAGTTCCTGGAGACTTTCTCTGGACCAGGAAATCTAGGTCTTTGAATACCTATCACCCTGAAGCAGTGCTCCAGCATTCTTCCTGATTCATTCTACATCTCAGGGGGAGCAAAGCTGCTAAACAACAATCCACAAGTCTTCTCATTTGACTTGAGAAAGAGAAGACCTCATCACCCTCTCACTCCACCTCTGTACAGGGTTTTAATTCCCTTCAAAATTATTCTGGTTGCAAGTCTCCCTCCAAAAGACTTGAGGGTTTGGTTTTTGGGAACCTGATCAAAACCCCATTGGTGCCAGGACACCTGATCAACCCCTTCCTGCAGTGGATTCCTACCAGGGTGGTAGAAGAGTGGACTACCCAGATTTGGGGAACCACTATAAAATTCTTGTGTCGTCTGGTTGCTTTCTTTTCTTTTTGTTTTCTGGCCTTGCTCTCTGAATGTGCTGTGATTAGATAGTTGTTGTATCTTGGCTTATTGTATTTGCTTCCCTGCACACACACCTAAAATACAAAAACAGTTGTAAAAGTTTTAAAATCACCAACATACTCTATTCACCCCCCCCCCCTCTAGAGTATATCTGATCTAACTAACACCTTCAGGTGGTATCAAGCATACCTCCTGAACTTTCAGAAGGCCAAACTCAAAAAGGCGCAGGAAGCCAATGTGCTGGTTTCGCCGCCGCCAGACGAGATGGTCCTGCGTCATCAATACTCTAACTATGAAATAGAGGTGATGATACAGGAAAATGCCCAGGCGGCCTTGTTGAAGTTGGTGACCGGGCGGTCTGGCGGTTTGTCTTGGCGGGTTGAAGACCGCGCGGTCTGGCGGTTTGTCTCAGCCGGCTTGGAGACCGGGCGGTCTGGCGGTCTACCCTGGCAGTCTCTCTTCCTCTCTGGTGGTAGCCGTGCGGTTAGCCCTGCTGTCTAACCGCGCGGCTTGTGCGGTTTGTTTTGTATAGTCCGCTTAGTCCTGTAAATTATAGTGCTACATCTCTTATTTGTATTCTCTCATCTCTCCTCCATTCTATATAAAGGAGGGCATACCTTTGTAATAGATACATTTTTTGGATAATAAAATTTCAATTATTCAAAAGTCTATCCGTTTGTTCTTTTCTATTCGCTACTTTTAATATGGTATCAGAGGGCACGGTCATTTCCTCCTGATTCTGTGCGCTCTCTGCTTCTAGCGGCTTGTTTTCTGCTATCCGCGACCTCTCTCGCAGCTTGCCTTCTCTTCTGTCCGCCGCCCTGTTCGCGCGGCTTGCTTCTTGGTTCTCTTCTCCTACTGCTATTCGTCGCAGCGACCTGTTTCCTTGTCGCCGCGCTCCTTGCTCTTTCTTGCCTCTCCGACTTCCTTGTCTTTGCGGCTTGTGTCTACCCGCTGCGGACTTCTTCCCCATATCCGCTTCTGCTTTCCCCATATCCGCTTGTCCCTAAACTCGCGGTTTGCTGATCTGCCTGACCGTGCGGGTTGTTCCTTTCTCACCCGCATCTTGGTCGCGGTCACCTGCTCTTCTCCTCTCTTCTGTTCACTCGGCCTTTTCAGTCCGCGCGACCTCTTCCCCGCTGTGCCTTTGACCTCTTGCTAGCCGCTACTGTTCGCGCTCTACTTATTGTTGCCTTCTACCCACTCCTACTTGCTAGTCGCGCCGGCCTCATCTTTTGCTGTGCGACCTGTTCTCCTCTGTTCGCCCGACTTTTTCAAGCCGTGCGACTTCTTTCCCTCTGCTTTGCTCTGCTTCTTGGTAGCGGCCTTCCTAGCTGCCCGACCTGTTTTCTGTTCACCCGACTTGGTGCTCTTTTCTCTTCTCGCGGCTTGTTCTTATCGTCGCGGCTTGCTCCTCTCTTGCTTCCATGGCTTTCCCCTCCTCCAGCCTGTCCGCCTTCGTGGTCACCTCTTCTGGTAGTGCTCATGTTGTTACTCGCGGAAGATGGCTCATCGACTCTGGTGCAACCAATCATATGACAGGCAATCCTCAATGTTTCTCTCTTCTTGACACACATGCTCAGTTGCCTCCGGTCATTGTTGTTGATGGATCTCCCTCCCCGGTCCATGGGACGGGCATGGTTCAAGTCACTCCATCTCTCTGTCTGGCTGATACCCTCTATGTGCCCAAGTTTCCGTGCAATTTATTATCGGTTACTTCTTTATGCAAGCAACTACGGTGTTCTGTCATATTCACCCCTAGCTCTTGTGTTTTTCAGGATCCGGACTCCCAACGGACGATTGCTACCGGGACTGAGAGTGGTGGCCTCTACTTCCTCGACAACGTTTCTGCTCTATCCGCCTTCTCCTCCTCCTCTACAGATCTTCTCCAATGGCATCTTCGCCTTGGACATGCTCCTCCCCGAATTCTCCGCCAGCTCCTGCCGCACCTCCCTCCTCATCATCCCCTCTAAACTGTGATGCATGTCAACTTGGCAAACATCACCGCTCATCCTTCCCACCAACGCAAAGTCGGGGCTCTTCCCGTCCGTTCGACCTCGTTCACTCTGACATATGGGGTCCCGCTCCTAACCTCACCATCGGTCGGGGTAGTTCCTATTTTGTCACCTTCATTGATGATTTCTCTCGATGTATGATGAGTTGTAAATATACCTAATTTTATGTACATTACTTAAGTCGTTTTATTTAATTTTTGTCATTTCTACTTATTTTTATTCAATAAAATGCTCCTATTTTTGTAAATATTATACTAACTTGCTTTATTTTATTTTTCAGGAAAAAAAGTCAAAATCTGCAAAAAATGACATGTCACGCCCGTGACATGTTGGTCACGCCGTGACCAGGGCGTGACAGCTCAAAAACCCGAAAGAGGCCAATTTTGAAGAGGAAAGCCTGACACGCCCGTGTTCCATAATTCGACACGCCGTGTCAATCCGACACGGGGCGTGACCAAGCCGTGTCCATCCCGCTCGACGATTTCAACTCAATGTTCGTCGACCCAAGAGGGCCAGCCCGTGTCTGATGTGCGGACACGCCGTGGCAGCCGACACGCCCGTGACAGCCTGGTCAATGATCCGCGCTCAACGTTGTCGAACCCAAGAGGGACACGCCCGTGTCCGATATGCGCCACGCGTGTCCGCCCGACAAACTGGCGCCGGCGAATCCCGAAGTCAACATGCCTTAAAGCGCCGAATGACACGCACCCGCACGCGTGACCGGGGCGTGACCGCCGCGTTTTCGGCGGCGGAAAGTCAAATCGCGTCAATCCGTCAGGTCGCCGAATCCCGCGGTTAAATAGTGCTGACACGCCCCCCGACACGCCGTGTCGGAGGGCGTTTGTACTTGGAAATTTTTGCCTATAAAAAAGGCAGCTGCTGTATGAGTTAAGGGTTCCAAAATCCGAACCATTTTGATGTATTAGGGCTGCTGTTGGAGTCGTTAGTGTTATGTAAGGATCCCCCCCCCTCTCCTTTTTAAGTTTGTATGTTTGAACTCTTGTAATCCCTTTCTTTTGTAATAAAAATCGCTATTATTTCATCCTACATGCTTTGAAATTTCTCCAAATAGCCTCCTTTTCATCAATCTTATATACTTTAATTTTTACTTTCATTATGCGTGTGTGTGTGTAGAGCTTAAAAATTGCAAAAATTATGTTTTAAAAGCAAATGTTCATGTTTTCTTTTCAATTATAACAAATTTTATAGCCGTTATTATGGCCGTTTTCATTCTCTAACTCTTTAAATTGTTAGACTTAGGATTTTCATGCTTCAAAATGCTTTTTTTTTAAACTTGTAAAACAATAATAAAAAGGTAGTTTTCATTCTCTTAACTTAGCTTTTACTTTGTTTTAACTATAAAACTATGCTTTTTTAGCTTACTCCCTTTTTTAAATCATTTTACAAGGCTATAGTAATGTATAAATTGTTATTTTTATTTTCATCAACTTTCATTTTAAGTAGTTACAAAAAATATTTTCGCTCGAACAATTTTTATTTTCATTTTAAGCATTTCTATCAAAATTAACGGTAAAAAATTTAAACGTTTTAATTTTTCGGGCACTTGCCTTCTCACTTTAATTTGAAAACTTTTTGCTCAAACAATTTTTATTTGCCTTTTTATGCATTTCTACTGCATTCCAGCGGTTAGAAATGCAAGTCATTTAATTTTCGATAACGTTGATTTTTGCAATTATTTTAGCACGAGTGTGTGCGTGTATGAGATATTTTTCAGCTCTAAGTTAAATTATGCAAGTGTGTGTTGTGTGTTTATTATGTCGAAGTGCGTGAGTAGTTACTTTCAAGTCGTGTGCGTGAGTAGTTACTTTCAAGTAGAGTGCGTGTGTTGTTTTTATTTTTCGCCCTACTCATTTGAGTTAATTGGCTGGATTTTATTCAAGTAGAGTGCGTGTGTTGTTTTATTTTTCCGCCTACTCACTTGAGTTAAATGGCCGGTCTGTATTTTCAGTCCTACTCGTTTGAGTAGGACTTGTAATTTTCAATCTTTATTTTTTTCCGCCTACTCACTTGAGTTAAATGGCTGGATTTGATTTTCCGCCTACTCGCTAGGAGTTAAATGGTCGGACTGTATTTTGATGTAAATATTTAAGAAAGCCCTGTAATCGCATTTATTTCTCCTACTCGTTTGAGTAGGACTCGCTTTCATTTCAGTCCTACTCGTTTGAGTAGGACTTGCAATTTTCAGCTTTAATTTTTCGCCCCCACTCGTTTGAGTGGGACTTGCAAATTTCAATTATGCACTTTTCAGCTTTTATTTCCCGCCCCCACTCGTTTGAGTGGGACCTGCAAATGTCAATTATGCAATTTTCTCTTATGTGTAAATTAGTTTTATTTCTTCCTTTTGTTATATGTTTGAATGAGTGCGGGTGTTGTTTATTTGTAATAACTTTTCTAAAATTAGGTTATTTTGTTTTGTTTTCTTATTTTCTTTATACCTTTCAGCGAATAGTTTAGGACGCTCGCATACCCAAACATACAAGCTTTCCCCATTCCGATGAGTGGCTAATTTCTTTTAGCCCTCGGTATCGAAGAGCTTTGGGATCTAAAATGTTTTAAATAACCAAATGTCTAATTTTTCAATTTAATTAAAAACTTAAGGTTTACCCCGGGTTAACGACGCGTAGACCACATATCGATGTGTGGGCTCTATTTCCGTTATCCATACGCTAGCTAGCCGAGAGGCCGTGCATATGGACAGATCACCCCTGGGTAGATAGAGTTCCGCACTAACCCTCGAGAGAGGAGGCGCGCTAACTCTACCGGATCGGGTTCCCACCCAATAGCGGGGTTCTTAGCGTACTGGGGCATTAAGGGGAATCCTTCGTCGGATGAGAGCCCGGTCGAATAGCCTTAATGTCTAGGTGAGCGATATTCCTAGAGATAGGTGAGCTCATTATTTTGAACCTCCACGGCCAAGTTTCCGCATTAATTAAATTGAAACTTTAGATATCTAGTTATTCAAAATCTATTTTTAATCCTAACGCAATTCGATACCGGGAGTTATCTCTTCATCGACTACTTTCTTAAAATCTATTTTCGTTCTTATTTTACTTAAAACCCTCAACTTCTATTTCGGTAAAATAATAGTGTTTTCGGAGGAGTAGGGGTAATCACCCGTTCCGGGAATAATACGACCTCGGTATTCTCCCGAATATCGAGTACTACTTGCGATAGGTGCACTTGCCTACCCTAGCAAGCCCGCGGCGATCGACTCACCGAACCAACCACAGTAAGAGTCTGTTCGCGGGCCAATCAAGTTTTTGGCGCCGTTGCCGGGGACTTCTCTTTGAGTTGTTATTCCGAATCCGAACTCTATTACTTTTACTTTTATTTCTAAAACTAAAAAAAAAAAAACTTAAAAAACTTTTCTTCAAAATCCGAAAAAAAAAAGAGAGTTAATTTTTCTACTTTTCATTCGGGTGTATGACCCGTGGACAGCCTTCGGAGTCCGAAAATTTGGATTTCGATCCTGAGATCGAACGCTCTCTTGCGCGTATTCGGTCTCAACGCCGAAATCCTCTTTGGATCCCGCAGAATCCATCGGAGAACCCTCTGCCGTTCCTATGGCGACCCCAATCCGAACGCGGCCCTTGAGCGTACAATGTCATATTACGCCGGCCAAATTTGGACGATACTGGGTCCAGTATTGTCGCCCGACGGTGGCGAACAATAATTTTGAGATCAAATCGAGCGTTATCCAAATGATCCAAAATGCCGTGCAGTTCGATGGACAGCGGATGAGGACCGAACGTTCATTTGTCTAGTTTTTTGGAGATTTGCGACACTTTTAAGATTAATGGCGTCACTGATGACGCCATTCGTTTGCGCCTTTTTCCATTCTCCCTCAGATCCAAAGCTAAGGCGTGGTTGAATTCCCTCCACGAGGATGTATCACCACCTGGGCCGAGCTTGCGGAGCGGTTCTTAACGAAGTATTTTCCGCCCGCCAAAACTGCAAAGTTACGGGCGAACATTTCTTCGTTCGTGCAGAACGATTCTGAGTCTCTTTTTGAGACTTGGGAGCGCTTTAAGGAATTCCTCCGCAAGTGTCCGCACCACGCGCTGCCTGCGTGGTTGCAGGTCCAAATCTTCTACAATGGGCTTAATTATCAGACGCGTCAAATGATTGACGCGGCTGCCGGGGGGTACCTTGAATAATAAGACCCCCGAGGCTGCCCAAGCTCTTATTGAAGAGATGGCTATGAACGCCTACCAATGGAACGTCCTCGGGGACGTCCCAAGCAGGCGGCCGGCTCTTCGAAGTGGATGCCACTGCCCACTTAGCCCTTCAAGTTGAAAGGCTGACAAAGCAGGTGGCGGAGATGTCTGCTGCCTCCACCATCCTCCTTGGCGATTCCCCCTAATGCCGGGTAGCAATGAATTCGTAGACTACGTGGGAAATGCTGGGCGACCTTCCTTCACCCCAATAACAACCCTTATCGCAATAACTATAATCGGGTTGGAGGAACCACCAAACTTCTCATGGGAGCAATCGAATAATGCGCAGCGCCCCCAATTCTTTCGCGCTGGATTTCTGGCCTCCCCCCTCTTCCAAAACCCTCCCGATGGAGGATATTTTTCTAAATATATAGCTTCCAACGAGTCAAATATCCGGAACATCACCGATCGCTAAAAACTTTAGAAACTCCAGGTTGGACAGCTAGCGGAATGATGTCCGAGCGGCGCTCGGGCACTGCCGGGAAACACGGAGCCAATCCGCGGAAAATATCAACGCTATAACCCTCGTACGGAAAGGAGGTGATCGATCCAAAACGGAGATCCTCAGGGTTCCTAAACTGCCGCCTTTTCCCACCTCCTATCAGGGAAGCTTCTACCCCCCCCCCCCATTTTTTCTTTTCTTGTATATATTCTCTTACCTGTTTTGTTCGCATACTTACGTTACAACATTGGGGACAATGTTGGACTTAAGTATGGGGGTGTTTTTCCGCTTTCTTTTTCATATTTCTATTTTCTGCACTGTCTTTCTATTTTCTGCACTTTAACATAAAAAAATATATAAAAATAAAAAAAAAAAAAACTATACAAATAACAAAAACTTCAAAAAAATTTTGAAAATGAAAACAAAATCCCAAAAACCTAAATTATTTATTTTCTGTCTTTAAAATGTTTTTGTTTTATGTCTTTTTAAAGCAAAAATCCCAAAAAACACAAAAAAATTATAAAACAAAAACTTCAAAAAAAAAAAAAAAAAAAAACAAAAAAAAAATTCATTAAAACCAAAATTCCAAAAACATGTTTAGTTTCATTTTGTAAAAATCTGTGTAAATATTTTTTGTAAATAATCTTCTCTCTCCCCATTCCTATTCTCTCTCATACCATCTCTTTTTCTCCCACTTTCCGCAAACCTTAAAAATCTAAAAAAGATAATAAGTTCACTAATCACAAAAAAAATTATAAAAACAAAAAAAAACTCTAAAACAAACAAAAAAAAAATATTTTGAAACAAATAAATCAAATATACCATCCTTAATTTTCTTGCTATCCAAAAATTTTGCTTTGAATTTATTTATATGTGAATTTTATTAATTCTTTGTTTGTTATTCGTTTGTTAATTATTGATTGAAAAATTTAAATATTCGGGGTTAAGTTTTAAAGAATTCATTATGCTTTGTTAAAAATAGCGAACTCGTTTTAGGCACTACTTCTAATTTTTCATTAATAGGAGCACGTGTATTATGTTAGAAAATAACGATTATAGGATTCAATTATGTTTACTTTTAGCTTTCTGAAAACTTGGAACTTACAATTTATTAAGGTTGCTCTCAAAATTGTTTTTTAATAAAAAATCTAGTTTTCTTTTCTCACCGTCCTTATCATGACTGACTTGGCATGATAAAATTGTTATCCTTAAAAGATCCTATGTCAATGGGAATAAGATTTCGTTCCGTAAACATAGGCACCCAATAGATTAAAAAGATATATGCTATGGAGTAAGAGGATAAAATTCATTACTCCTACACATATACATTGGGTTAAACATTTATTTTGAAGTTGAAAAAAAAATCGATATAGGAAAATAAGATTTCGTTTTCCTAATAATCAAAAAAAAAACATGGAGGTTCGAGAAAAAAATTACCTCGCCTCAAAATCAAAAACCTCTTCATTAACCAACATCATTGCCAATTCAATGATTCTAGATTTAATTCAAAAATCGTTTTGAGAGCATAATTTGTAAATTGCATTATTTCCAGTAAAACTCCTATAGGCTAAAAGTTCATATAATTCCAAACTATTCTTGTTAATCTAACCATTTACAATTATTGCTTTCTATTTGATTATATCAAGAAGTCTTTTGGCCAAAACTTTTGCGCTATTTAAATCATCTTCATAATTTTAGGACTTAACTCTTACGCCCCTTTATTTATTTAGATCTCTCTTATAATTATTAAGCGGTAGCAAACTTAGAGTTTTTTTATTCCTTATAAGTTCATCTCAAACTTTTGCTCTGGAATAGCAAAAGCTAAGTATGGGGTATTTGATGAATTTGTAATACCTAATTTTATGTACATTACTTAAGTCGTTTTATTTAATTTTTGTCATTTCTACTTGTTTTTATTCAATAAAATGCTCCTATTTTTGTAAATATTATACTAACTTGCTTTATTTTATTTTCAGGAAAAAAAGTCAAAATCTGCAAAAAATGACATGTCACGCCCGTGACATGTTTCACGCCCGTGACCAGGGCGTGACAGCTCAAAATCCCGAAAAGAGGCCAAAAGAGGCCAAGAGGAAAGCAACACGCCCGTGTGTTCCATAATTCGACACGCCCGTGTCAATCCGACACGGGGCGTGACCAAGCCGTGTCCATCCGCGCTCGACGATTTCAACTCAACGTTCGTCGACCCAAGAGGGCCACGCCCGTGTCTGATGTGCGACACGCCCGTGGCAGCCCGACACGCCCCCGTGACCGCCAGGTCAATGTTCCGCGCTCAACGTTCGTCGAACCCAAGAGGGACACGCCCGTGTCCGATGTGCGCCACGCCCAGTGTCCGCCCCCGACAAACTGCCGCCGGCGAATCCCGAAGTCAACATCGCCTTAAAGCGCCGAATGACACGCCCACCGTCACGCCCCGTGACCTGGGGCGTGACCGCCGCGTTTTCCCCGGCGCGGAAAGTCAAATCGCCGTCAAATCCGTCAGTCGCCGAATCCCGCGGTAAATAGTGCTGACACGCCCCCCGACACGCCCGTGTCGGAGGGCGTGTACTTGGAATTTTTTGCCTATAAAAAGCAGCTGCTGTATGAGTTAAGGGTTCCCAAAATCCGAACCATTTTGATGTATTAGGGCTGCTGTTGGAGTTGCTTAGTGCTATGTAAGGATCCCCCCCCCTCTCCTTTTTAAGTTTGTATGTTTGAACTCTTGTAATCCCTTTCTTTTGTAATAAAAATCGTTATTATTTCATCCTACATGCTTTGAAATTTCTCAAATAGCCTCCTTTTCATCAATCTTATATACTTTAATTTTTTTACTTTCATATGCGTGTGTGTGTGTATGAGCTTAAAATTGCAAAATTATGTTTTAAAACGCAAATGTTCATGTTTTCTTTTCAATATAACAAAATTATAGCCGTTATTATGGCCGTTTTCATTCTCTAACTCTTTAAATTTGGTTAGACTTAGGATTTTCATGCTTCAAAATGCGTTTTTTTGAACTTGTAAAACATTAAAAAAGGTAGTTTTCATTCCTCTTAACTTAGCTTTTTACTTTGTTTTAACTATAAAACTATTGCTTCTTTTTAGCTTACTTCCCTCTTTTAAATCATTTTACAAGGCTATAGTAATGTATAAATTGTTATTTTTATTTTTCATCAACTTTCATTTTAAGTAGTTACAAAAAAATTTTTCGCTCGAACAATTTTTATTTCACTTTTAAGCATTTCTATCAAAATCTAACGGTAAAAAATGTAAACGTTTTAATTTTCGGGCACTTGCCCTTCTCACTTTAAATTTGAAAACTTTTTGCTCAAACAATTTTTATTTTGCCTTTTTATGCATTTCTACTGCATTCCAGCGGTAGAAATGCAGTCATTTTAATTTTTCGATAACGTTGATTTTTGCAATTATTTTAGCACGAGTGTGTGCGTGTATGAGATATTTTTCAGCTCCTAAGTTAAATTATGCAAGTGTGTGTGTGTGTTTTATTTATGTCGAGTGCGTGAGAGTTACTTTCAAGTCAGTGCGTGAGTAGTTACTTTCAAGTAGAGTGCTTGTGTTGTTTTTATTTTTCCCGCCTACTCTTATGAGTTAATTGGCTGGATTTTATTCAAGCAAGTGTTTGTGTTGTTTTATTTTTTCCCGCCTACTCACTTGAGTTAAATGGCGGTCTGTATTTTCAGTCCTACTCGTTTGAGTAGGACTTTGTAATTTTCAATCTTTATTTTTTCCGCCTACTCACTTGAGTTAAATGGCTGGATTTGATTTTCCGCCTACTCGCTAGAGTTAAATGGTCGGACTGTATTTTGATGTAAATATTTAAGAAAGCCCTGTAATCGCATTTATTTTCTCCTACTCGTTTGAGTAGGACTCGCTTTCATTTCAGTCCTACTCGTTTGAGTAGGACTTGCAATTTTCAGCTTTAATTTTTCGCCCCCACTCGTTTGAGTGGGACTTGCAAATTTCAATTATGCACTTTTCAGCTTTTATTTCCCGCCCCCACTCGTTTGAGTGGGACCTGCAAATGTCAATTATGCAATTTTCTCTTATGTGTAAATTAGTTTTATTTCTTCCTTTGTTATATGTTTGAATGAGTGCGGGTGTGTTTATTTGTAATAACTTTTCTAAAATTAGGTTATTTTGTTTTGTTTTCTTATTTTCTTTATAACCTTTCAGCGAATAGTTTAGGACGCTCGCATACCCAAACATACAAGCTTTCCCCATTCCGATGAGTGGCTAATTTCTTTTAGCCCTCGGTATCGAAGAGCTTTGGGATCTAAAATGTTTTAAATAACCAAATGTCTAATTTTTCAATTTAATTAAAAACTTAAGGTTTACCCCGGTTAACGACGCGTAGACCCACATATCGATGTGTGGGCTCTATTTCCGTTATCCATACGCTAGCTAGCCGAGAGGCCGTGCATATGGACAGATCACCCCTGGGTAGATAGAGTTCCGCACTAACCCTCGAGAGAGGAGGCGCGCTAACTCTACCGGATCGGGTTCCCCACCCAATAGCGGGGTTCTTAGCGTACTGCGGGCATTAAGGGGAATCCTTCGTCGGACGAGAGCCCGGTCGAATAGCCTTAATGTCTAGGTGAGCGATATTCCTAGAGATAGGTGAGCTCATTATTTTGAACCTCCACGGCCAAGTTTCCGCATTAATTAAATTGAAACTTTAGATATCTAGTTATTCAAATCTATTTTTAATCCTAACGCAATTCGATACCGGGAGTTATCTCTTCATCGACTACTTTCTTAAAATCTATTTTCGTTCTTATTTTACTTAAAACCCTCAACTTCTATTTCGGTAAAATAATAGTGTTTTCGGAGGAGTAGGGGTAATCAACCCGTTCCCGGAATAATACGACCTCGGTATTCTCCCGAATATCGAGTACTACTTGCGATAGGTGCACTTGCCTACCCTAGCAAGCCCGCGGCGATCGACTCACCGAACCAACCACAGTAAGAGTCTGTTCGCGGGCCAATCATCCCAAAAAACACAAAAAAATTATAAAACAAAAACTTCAAAAAACAAAAACAAAAAAAAACAAAAAAAAAATTCATAAAACCAAAATTCCAAAAACATGTTTAGTTTCATTTTGTAAAGATCTGTGTAAATATTTTTGTAAATAATCTTCTCTCTCCCCATTCCTATTCTCTCTCATACCATCTCTTTTTCTCCCACTTTCCGCAAAACCTTAAAAATCTAAAAAAGATAATAAGTTCACTAATCACAAAAAAAATTATAAAAACAAAAAAAAACTGTAAAACAACAAAAAAAATATTTTGAAACAAATAAATCAAATATACCGTCCTTAATTTTCTTGCTATCCAAAAATTTTGCTTTGAATTTATTTATATGTGAATTTTATTAATTCTTTGTTTGTTATTCGTTTGTTAATTATTGATTGAAAAATTTAAATATTCGGGGGTAAGTTTTAAAGAATTCATTATGCTTTGTTAAAAATAGCGAACTCGTTTTAGGCACTACTTCTAATTTTTCATTAATAGGACCACGTGTATTATGTTAGAAAATAACGATTATAGGATTCAATTATGTTTACTTTTAGCTTTCTGAAAACTTGGAACTTACAATTTATTAAGGTTGCTCTCAAAATTGTTTTTTAATAAAAAAATCTAGTTTTCTTTTCTCACCGTCCTTATCATGACTGACTTGGCATGATAAAATTGTTATCCTTAAAAGATCCTATGTCAATGGGAATAAGATTTCGTTCCGTAAACATAGGCACCCAATAGATTAAAAGATTATATGCTATGGAGTAAGAGGATAAAATTCATTACTCCTACACATATACATTGGGTTAACATTTATTTTGAAGTTGAAAAAAAAATCGATATTAGGAAAATAAGATTTCGTTTTCCTAATAATCAAAAAAAAAACATGGAGGTTCGAGAAAAAATTACCTCGCCTCAAACATCAAAACCTCTTCATTAACCAACATCATTGCCAATTTCATGATTCTAGATTTAATTCAAAAATCGTTTTGAGAGCATAATTTGTAAATTGCATTATTTCCAGTAAAACTCCTATAGGCTAAAAGTTCATATAATTCCAAACTATTCTTGTTAATCTAACCTTTACAATTATTGCTTTCTATTTGATTATATCAAGAAGTCTTTTGGCCGAAACTTTTGCGCTATTTAAATCATCTTCATAATTTTAGGACTTAACTCTTACGCCCCGTTTATTTATTTAGATCTCTCTTATAATTGATTAAGCGGTAGCTAAACTTAGAGTTTTTTTTATTCCTTATAAGTTCATATCAAACTTTTGCTCTGGAATAGCAAAAGCTTAAGTATGGGGGTATTTGATGAGTTGTAAATATACCTAATTTTATGTACATTACTTAAGTCGTTTTATTTAATTTTTGTCATTTCTACTTATTTTTATTCAATAAAATGCTCCTATTTTTGTAAATATTATACTAACTTGCTTTATTTTATTTTTCAGGAAAAAAAGTCAAAATCTGCAAAAAACGACATGTCACGCCCGTGACATGTTGGTCACGCCCGTGACCAGGGCGTGACAGCTCAAAAACCCGAAAAGAGGCCAATTTTGAAGAGGAAAGCCTGACACGCCCGTGTTCCATAATTCGACACGCCCGTGTCAATCCGACACGGGGCGTGACCAAGCCGTGTCCATCCCGCTCGACGATTTCAACTCAATGTTCGTCGACCCAAGAGGGCCACGCCCGTGTCTGATGTGCGACACGCCCGTGGCAGCCCGACACGCCCCGTGACAGCCTGGTCAATGATCCGCGCTCAACGTTCGTCGAACCCAAGAGGGACACGCCCGTGTCCGATATGCGCCACGCCCGTGTCCGCCCCGACAAACTGGCGCCGGCGAATCCCGAAGTCAACATCGCCTTAAAGCGCCGAATGACACGCCCACCGTCACGCCCGTGACCCGGGGGCGTGACCGCCGCGTTTTCGGCCGGAAAGTCAAATCGCCGTCAAATCCGTCAGGTCGCCGAATCCCGCGGTAAATAGTGCTGACACGCCCCCCGACACGCCCGTGTCGGAGGGCGTGTACTTGGAAATTTTTGCCTATAAAAAGGCAGCTGCTGTATGAGTTAAGGGTTCCCAAAATCCGAACCATTTTGATGTATTAGGGCTGCTGTTGGAGTCGCTTTAGTGCTATGTAAGGATCCCCCCCCCTCTCCTTTTTAAGTTTGTATGTTTGAACTCTTGTAATCCCTTTCTTTTGTAATAAAAATCGCTATTATTTCATCCTACATGCTTTGAAATTTCTCCAAATAGCCTCCTTTTCATCAATCTTATATACTTTAATTTTTTACTTTCATTATGCGTGTGTGTGTGTATGAGCTTAAAATTGCAAAAATTATGTTTTAAAACGCAAATGTTCATGTTTTCTTTTCAATTATAACAAAATTTATAGCCGTTATTATGGCCGTTTTCATTCTCTAACTCTTTAAATTTGGTTAGACTTAGGATTTTCATGCTTCAAAATGCTTTTTTTTGAACTTGTAAAACAATAAAAAAGGTAGTTTTCATTCCTCTTAACTTAGCTTTTACTTTGTTTTAACTATAAAACTATTGCTTCTTTTTAGCTTACTCCCTCTTTTTAAATCATTTTACAAGGCTATAGTAATGTATAAATTGTTATTTTTATTTTTCATCAACTTTCATTTTAAGTAGTTACAAAAAAATATTTTCGCTCGAACAATTTTTATTTTCACTTTTTAAGCATTTCTATCAAAATCTAACGGTAAAAATGTAAACGTTTTAATTTTTCGGGCACTTGCCCTTCTCACTTTAATTTGAAAACTTTTTGCTCAAACAATTTTTATTTTGCCTTTTTATGCATTTCTACTGCATTCCAGCGGTAGAAATGCAGTCATTTTAATTTTTCGATAACGTTGATTTTTGCAATTATTTTAGCACGAGTGTGTGCGTGTATGAGATATTTTTCAGCTCCTAAGTTAAATTATGCAAGTGTGTGTGTGTGTGTTTATTTATGTCGAGTGCGTGAGTAGTTACTTTCAAGTCGAGTGCGTGAGTAGTTACTTTCAAGTAGAGTGCGTGTGTTGTTTTTATTTTTCCGCCTACTCATTTGAGTTAATTGGCTGGATTTTATTCAAGTAGAGTGCGTGTGTTGTTTTATTTTTCCGCCTACTCACTTGAGTTAAATGGCCGGTCTGTATTTTCAGTCCTACTCGTTTGAGTAGGACTTGTAATTTTCAATCTTTATTTTTTTCCGCCTACTCACTTGAGTTAAATGGCTGGATTTGATTTTCCGCCTACTCGCTAGGAGTTAAATGGTCGGACTGTATTTTGATGTAAATATTTAAGAAAGCCCTGTAATCGCATTTATTTTCTCCTACTCGTTTGAGTAGGACTCGCTTTCATTTCAGTCCTACTCGTTTGAGTAGGACTTGTAATTTTCAGCTTTAATTTTTCGCCCCCACTCGTTTGAGTGGGACTTGCAAATTTCAATTATGCACTTTTCAGCTTTTATTTCCCGCCCCCACTCGTTTGAGTGGGACCTGCAAATGTCAATTATGCAATTTTCTCTTATGTGTAAATTAGTTTTATTTCTTCCTTTTGTTATATGTTTGAATGAGTGCGGGTGTGTTTATTTGTAATAACTTTTCTAAAATTAGGTTATTTTGTTTTGTTTTCTTATTTTCTTTATAACCTTTCAGCGAATAGTTTAGGACGCTCGCATACCCAAACATACAAGCTTTCCCCATTCCGATGAGTGGCTAATTTCTTTTAGCCCTCGGTATCGAAGAGCTTTGGGATCTAAAATGTTTTAAATAACCAAATGTCTAATTTTTCAATTTAATTAAAAACTTAAGGTTTACCCCGGGTTAACGACGCGTAGACCCACATATCGATGTGTGGGCTCTATTTCCGTTATCCATACGCTAGCTAGCCGAGAGGCTGTGCATATGGACAGATCACCCCTGGGTAGATAGAGTTCCGCACTAACCCTCGAGAGAGGAGGCGCGCTAACTCTACCGGATCGGGTTCCCCACCCAATAGCGGGGTTCTTAGCGTACTGCGGGCATTAAGGGGAATCCTTCGTCGGACGAGAGCCCGGTCGAATAGCCTTAATGTCTAGGTGAGCGATATTCCTAGAGATAGGTGAGCTCATTATTTTGAACCTCCACGGCCAAGTTTCCGCATTAATTAAATTGAAACTTTAGATATCTAGTTATTCAAATCTATTTTTAATCCTAACGCAATTCGATACCGGGAGTTATCTCTTCATCGACTACTTTCTTAAAATCTATTTTCGTTCTTATTTTACTTAAAACCCTCAACTTCTATTTCGGTAAAATAATAGTGTTTTCGGAGGAGTAGGGGTAATCAACCCGTTCCCGGGAATAATACGACCTCGGTATTCTCCCGAATATCGAGTACTACTTGCGATAGGTGCACTTGCCTACCCTAGCAAGCCCGCGGCGATCGACTCACCGAACCAACCACAGTAAGAGTCTGTTCGCGGGCCAATCAATGTACGTGGGTATATCTTCTCAAAGATCGCTCCGAGCTGTTCTCTGTTTGGACCTCCTTTTATTCTATGGTTAAGACTCAGTTTGATACATCTATTAAACTCCTTCATTCTGACAATGCTAAGGAGTATCTTAGCCACGACTTCTCCTCCTTTTGTATTCACCATGGTGTTATTCGTCAAACAAGTTGTGTCTACACCTCCCAACAAAATGGGGTGGCGGAACGCAAAAACCGTCACCTCCTTGATGTCGCTCGCACTATGATGACTCAAATGCATGTTCCTCGCTCCTATTGGGGATATGCTGTCCTCCTCTCATGCTATCTCATCAATCGTCTTCCCTCCACAGTTCTCCACGGTGCTACCCCCTTCTCCATTCTTTATCCAGACAAGGATCCCTTTCCTCTTCCTCTACACATCTTTGGGTGCACGGCTTTTGTGCACTCTCCCGCTGCCACCCGTGATAAACTCTCACCACGTGCCACCAAATGTGTCTTTCTGGGCTACTCTCCCACTCAGAAAGGATATTGCTGCTTTGACCCTGTTACTCGCAAGCAATTTGTCTCTGCGGATGTCACCTTCTTTGCCAATGCCTCTTACTTCTCTCCCACTTCCTCTTCTACTCCTCCTGATCCTACTTCTCATACCAACCCATCCATTCCCTCTGCTCCCACTGATGTTCCGCCCTCTCCACCCACTCCACCGTCTTCCCCATCCTCATCATCTCCACCCTCTACTCCGCTTTCTCCCTCCACTCTGCTGCCATCTCTCTCTACTCCCGGGCCAGCTCTCTCCACCACGGATACTCCGGATACTGAAGCACCTGCTGACCTGGATCTCCCGATTGCTCTTCGCAAAGGGGTTCGGGGCTGTACCCAACACCCGCTTGCTGCAGTTGTTTCCTATGATCGTCTTACCCCTGCTCGCAGAGCTTTTGCACTGGCTATCTCGGCCACTGGCACCCCCCGTTCCTACCAGGAGGCCCTTACTATTCCTCATTGGAAAGTTGCCATGGATGAGGAGATTGCTACTCTCACTGAACGGGGTACCTGGACCCTTGTTCCTCCTCCTTTCGGCACAGATGTTGTTGGCTGTCGCTGGGTCTTCGTGGTGAAGTTTCTCTCGGATGGCAGTGTGGATCGTTATAAGGCTCGCCTGGTTGCCAAGGGTTTTACCCAAACTTATGGGATTGATTACTTTGACACTTTCTCTCCTGTGGCTCGTCTCAGCACTATTCGGGTTCTTCTCTCTGTGGCTGTCAACAGGGATTGTCCCATCTCGCAGCTAGATGTTAAGAATGCCTTCCTCTATGGTGATCTGCAGGAGGATGTTTACATGGAGCAACCTCCTGGTTATGTTGCTCAGGGGGAGACACGGGTATGTCGGCTAAAGAAGGCTATCTATGGCCTCAAGCAGAGTCCTCGTGCCTGGTTTGACAAGTTCAGTGGCATTGTTGCGGCCATTGGTTTTACAAGAAGCTCAGCAGATCACTCCTTGTTTGTTCGGAAAACCGCCTCTGGTCTTGTTATTCTTGCGGTTTATGTTGATGACATTCTTCTTACTAGCGATGACCAGGATGGGGTATTGATGACCAAGAAACACCTTCGTCAACATCTGGTCACAAAGGATATGGGCTCCCCGAAATACTTTCTGGGGATTGAAATCTCTAGAAAGCTCAACTCCATGGTCCTTTCACAACGGAAGTATGCTCTTGATCTTTTAAAGGAGGCAGGACTGACTGGTGCTAAACCTGCACGTTGTCCTATGGCTGTTGGAGAAGACAAAACTTGGACAGATGACTCACCTCTTCTCTCCGATCTTACGAGATATCGGCATCTGGTGGGCAAGCTCATATATCTCACGGTAACCAGACCCGACATCTCTTACGCTGTTGGCAAGGTGAGCCAGTTCATGCAAGCTCCGAGGGAGTGTCATCTACAATCTGCTCTGAGGATATTAGAGTATATTAAAGCTGCTCCAGGGAAAGGACTCCTATTTCAGAAAAATGGTCACCTTAGGGTTGAAGCGTACTCTAATTCAAGCTATGCGGATGACAAAGGGGACCGCAAATCGACTTCAGGTTTCTGCACATTTGTTGGAGGCAATCTTGTGAGTTGGAAGAGCAAGAAACAGTCTGTCGTTTCCAGGTCTAGTGCAGAGGCGGAATATCGCAGCATGACATCGACTACATGTGAGTTGAAGTGGTTGCGGGCTCTCATGCTTGACTTAGGAGAGGTTTACAACTATCCTCTTCCTATGTTCTGTGACAATAAGGCCGCGATACACATTTCCAAAAATCCGGTCTTTCATGAGAGAACAAAACACATAGAAGTCGACTGTCATTTTATTCGGGAAGAAATATTGAAGAAACAGATTTGCACTCCATTTGTCACTTCCGACAACGAGTTGGCAGATGTCTTCACCAAGCCGGTGTCCGCTTCCTTTTTCCACATCTGCGACAAGATGGGCATGATCGATATATATGCTCCAGCTTGAGGGGGAGTGTTGAAGTTGGTGACCGGGCGGTCTGGCGGTTTGTCTTGGCGGGTTGAAGACCGCGCGGTCTGGCGGTTTGTCTCAGCCGGCTTGGAGACCGGGCGGTCTGGCGGTCTACCCTGGCAGTCTCTCTTCCTCTCTGGTGGTAGCCGTGCGGTTAGCCCTGCTGTCTAACCGCGCGGCTTGTGCGGTTTGTTTTGTATAGTCCGCTTAGTCCTGTAAATTATAGTCCCACATCTCTTATTTGTATTCTCTCATCTCTCCTCCATTCTATATAAAGGAGGGCATACCTTTGTAATAGATACCTTTTTTGGATAATAAAATTTCAATTATTCAAAAGTCTATCTGTTTGTTCTTTTCTATTCGCTACTTTTAACAGGCCTCCAGGACCGTGATCCAGATACTGCGGTCGTCAAGGTTCCTTAATAAGGGCAGCGAGACTCTTATGCCATGCGGGATCCTTCCCTGGATATACAAGTTGTTGGGTCCATTGCCCACAATGTTCCCTATATTGGATTTGAAGAGGCATCTTCATCAACACTAAAAGCATAGTTGTATTTGATGTTGTTTAAGCTCATCATGTGCAGGATGTTCCATGGAACAAGTCTAGACAGATTGTCTAAGTGATGTGATAGGTGATCATATGGCAGAACGGTGGATACCTGTCACAACCCGAATTTTCTCCGAATTTAAGAAGTATCAGAGCATGAGAAAACACGCGTCGTGATGCCACGTCGAGCAGGGGATAACTGTCGACGCTCAGGCGAACACCATCTAACTAGACTATGAAAATCTCATAAGTTTAACGATTAGAAAATCAGATATAATTTTAAGGGTCGTATCCCTCGGCTCGGTGGATCACCTAGTCCATAGTTTAAAAACTATACTTATACGCGGCAAAAAATACTTTATTTATATTTGACACCCTATGAGAGTGCATAAGTGTCCCCCGAGGTCCACTTATACTATGCAAGACTATAAATTTATTTTATATTATAAGTAGGAAAACGATCTTTTTACGTTACTTGGAAAGTAGTGTATGAGTTTTATAAAACATGCTGATCATGAGATTTACTTATTATAGTGTTTTTAGGTTTAAAAAAAATAACTAACAACCTAGCATAAATCTTCCCAAGAGCAAGTAGGCTATCTCCAGAAAGATAGCAGTAAAAGAAACATATCTAGTATCAAAAGGTAAAACTACCAGTGGGCGCCAACAAACTGACACGAACCCACTGGCAAGTATGTATGTCTATAAGAAAATAGAAAAACTACCTCACAACAGCAAGAGAAAGATCCCTACAACACAAGGGATCACGAGCAACACCACAGCAAAACTAGCCGCCTACCCGACTACTAATCAGAACCTGAGGCATTCAGAAAAGAAAAGAATACCTCAGCAAGTAAAACAAGAAAAAAAACTAAGTTAGGGCATTAAATCAAAATAGAACAAGAGAGTAAGTAAACAAGACAGTAAAAGCAAACACTGTCCAAAGTAAAGAAAAGTACACCAAGTACCAAGTAACAACACCAAGCCCTGCTCAAATCCTGCAGAGGCTACAAGGCAAAAGACAAGAAAAACCTATCACAATATGTTGCATTCTACAAGGAAGAAACACCTAACAATCCTATTTTGTGAGTTAATGGCAGTAGTAAACAAAATGGACCTGAGTTGGTGACCAAAAACAGTCCCCCAAGCCAAACAGTTCCAAAAGAAAATTCACTGTGTCAGCACAAAATCAACACAAACCCATCCCGTACCTGGGATTAAAAAGGGTGACGGCCACAGCAATACCCAGCCCGTACCTAGGACTAAAAAGTGGCGGCCACGACTCGCACACAAAACATCCCGCTCCTTTAGAGCGTCAAAACACCACTACCTGTCATAACCCACGATTCGGCCCTCAAAACAAAGGAAGAACGAATGGCCGACAAGACATTCCCCCTAGGAGGTAATCACTGTAACGCCCCGAAAGTTGTGTGCGCGTCGGTCGCGAAAAAAGAGTTTTTGGTTCCTGTAGGGGTACACGGCCTAGGACACGGGCGTGTCCAAGGCCGTGTCTGGCTGGTGATTTTTTTGGCCGTTTTCAACCCGAGAAGGACACGGCCAGAAACACGGCCGGATGACACGGGCGTGTCATCCGACACGGGCGTGTGCCAACCCGTGTCCCTACCCGTGTCCTGATGGGTCGTGTCTGTTGCCGTGGCGGTTATGCGTGACATGCCCATGAACACGGGCGTGTCGAGGAACCCGACACGGGCGTGTCAGGTCAGACACGGTCGTGTCTTGGCCCGTGTGCGTTTCTCAGTTCGTCGATCGTGCCTGGATCGAGGCACACGGCCATGGACACGGCCGTGTGCGAAGCCGTGTTCGGCCCAGGTCTGGAGAATTTTGTGCAGATCTGAGCCGTTCATTTTCTTTATTTAGGATCCGACGGCCCAGAAGAAATCCTGCTCTGTTAAGGCCGGGAATAGGGAGTTATTCCCTCATTTTCTCTCCAAAGTTCTCCCCTTCCAAAGTGAGAGAGGAGAGGAAGAAGAAGGAGGTTTACGGCCGCCGGCGGAGCATCGGAGCACCGTTTCGAAATCGGAGAGCGGATCCGTGGAGGGAAGGTCATTGCGAAGAGTTCTAACCGCGTAGTTTTTCCATGGCGCCAAAACGGACTATAAGGGTAACGATTCTCAACTTGAGCGCTTGAAGCTCTTTCTTTCTGCATAGGGAATCCCGCTCCCGCGAGTATGCGGTGAGTGCGTGGTGTTCCTTGGGGTTGACGGGAATAGTCCCCCTTGTGTTGCATATAGAGCCCGGAATCGTAAGTACGGGCATAGGCATTGTGTGTGAAGCCTACCCGGACGTGTTTTGTCTGGATCGGTGATGTTGCATTTGATGTGGTTTTGCCGGAGAAGACTCCGTGCTTTGGATTTTTCGGGTTTCTACGCGGTAGATTGCAGCAGGGATCCTTGGAGGTTAGCTTCAAGGCGCACCCGGAAAATTGAGCGGAAACGTGTTCTGCTAACTTGGCGGTCTGGGAACCGGCCTTGATCATAACTGGGTTATGAGATTGTTTTGGAAAATTTGGGATCCGAGAGAAGCTTGGCCCGCGCAAAGGACTTAAATTGGACATGCGGCGTGAGCAACGGGCAAGTGGAATTGGACCTAGGCTATGTGGTTCGGTGCGAGAGACCCGAAGACGGGGACTGGCCGTTGGCATAGTCGGAGCCTTAGACGGTGGTCAGAAAGGCTAAATGCTCACATGTTGTTGCCATCCTGGGGGTGGTGGTGAATGCACTGATGGGTCAGGGTTCACCATGAATGTGCCCTGAGTGCACGGGGTGTTTGGCCGTGCGAGCCTACACCTGTGGCGAATTATAATTGCGCTATATATATATTGTTGGGCTAATGTTATGCAGGGAAAGAGCACCGCCGTCCCGAGTCAGGGGCGGGGTCGTTATAATTTGGTCGGCTTTTAGCTGACCGTGGCTTTATTTGCCACCGTGCGGTGGTATGTGCTTGCAGGTGCTGCGGAGCCGAGCGCCAAATAGCGAGCTGGAGCCCATGTTGCTGTGCTGGCCCTAGAAGGCCGTAGAATAGTTATATTTATATATATTTCATGTGTGGCCGGCCTGCGAGCCGATGTATGTAAATCACTCTTTATTAAGTGAACATTTGTAAGGCCTTAAGTCCATGTACCTGTTTCTGTGTATTTGGGGTTTCATTCCTGTTGTTGTAGCTGTGGACATTCATATTGATGGAATTAATTTTGGGTTCTTTCAACTTTAAAATCTTCCGCTAGAATGCTCTGTGATTAGGACGAGTAGTCTTAATTGGTTGGTTTGATTATTCATTTAGTATCCCTTCCGACTGTCTGTGGTATATGGCGTCGGGTTCCAGCTGGACCTTCTGTTATATGCCATGCGACAGACGGGGTGTTACAATTTGGTATCAGACTTCTGGTTACGGTCAAGCTTAAATGAATTCGTAGGCGAATTCTTTTAAGGGGTGGTGAGCACATGTGTGCGTCATTGTTATAACATCAAAAAGAACCCATGAATGTCCACTTAGGAATGAAAATACACTTGTTTGGTGGAACATGAGTGTTCCAATGATTGCTTCTAGCAATTTGTTTGTTGTCTAATCGTGTGTCTTTGCTAATTTAGGCGGCTGGGAGCGGTGCTGGTCAGTCAGAGCGTCCGCAATCAGCGGAAAGTAGTGCACCAAGGGACGTGCCTGCTACACCTCCTTCAGCGGAAACCATCAGGATGGTGGCTGAAGCCGTGTTCGCAATGATAAATGCCCAACCTGCAGGGCAAATGCATCGCGCACCTCCTGCAAATGAGCAAGAACCGGTTAGGGCGGCAGAGCCGAGAGTGGTGGAACGCGCGGCAGTTGAGTTAGTAGAGCCGAGGAGAACTACGGAGAGGCAGCTAAAGCATGTGATGGGCTTTAATCCTCCGAGGTTTAATGGGGTTGGAACACCAACTCAAGCTGAGGACTGGCTCTCTTCCATAAAGAGGGTGTTGACGGCCACAATGACTGAGGAGTGGCAGAAGACCACCATAGCGACTTTTCTTTTGGAAAGAGAAGCGAGGATGTGGTGGGACGAGTTGGAGTTTCATCTTCTAGTGGGAAGGCAGCTTGCGGATGTGCTGATGGAGGAATTTTCAAGATTGTTCCTAGCCAGATTTGTACCTTCTGCTCAGAAGTTGGAGATGGAGAATCAATTTCTTGGATTGTCTCAGGGATCCAGAAGCGTGGACGAATATCTGTATGAGTTCACACGGTTGGGTCGTTATGCTGGTGCTATGTTTTCAGAAGAAGAGAGGAAGACCAACCGATTCTATGAGGGTCTTCGCGGCGATTTACAGTTACTCCTTGCTGGGCCTAAGGCGCAGGGCTTCCTAGCCTTGGTCAATTCAGCCCGATCGTTGGAAAAGGTTGCGAAGAAGGTTCAAGAGAAGAGGGACCCAGGAGAAAGGAAGACCGAGTTCAAGGTGCCAAGTAACAAGACAGGTTTCCGCAGATGGAACAAGAAGCGGAGGACTTCAAACTCAGCCCCTTCGGCTGATGCATCGGGGGCAACTATAAGTCGAGTCCCCGGAGCTTGCTACAACTGTGGGAAGACGGGGCATTTTGCTCGGGAGTGTTGGAGCGGACGTTCAAAGTCCGAGAGGAGGCCTGGAGCGACTTATGAAGAGAAAGGGAAGGCGGTGGAGTCAACCGCATCCCATCATGCTCCAGCCCAGCCTAGAGTCTACAACCTTGGCCTATAGGAGGCCATTAAGCAAGCAGACGTGGTGACAGGTATGAGTTAAATTACAGTGGTTTAACTTTTATAGTTGTTACCTTCGTATTTGTTAGCTTACGTTTGTTAGTGCTAGGCTTTGTGTTGATCTTTGGGTTTCCGGCGAGAGCCCTTTTTGATACGGGAGCATCACATTCCTTCTTGTCTGAAAAGTTTTTATCGCGCATCGGAGTTCCGTTCTCGATGGCAGAAAACAAGTTGGATGTGTTGTTGCCTAATGGGTGCTCAATGCGTGCGGATAGGATTTGTGTTATGAAGATTCGGATTGGAGACCGGGAGTTTGATTTGCGGGCGTTGGTTCTACCATTGGTGGAGTTCGACGTAATCTTCGGTATGGATTGGCTCTCGGAGCAAAGTGCGTGTATTGATTGCAACCGTAAAGAAGTCAAGTTGGGTCTGGACACTGATCGGGAGACTACTTTTACGGGCATGAAGGGGTCAGGGAAAGTTCTGATATCGGCCCTTCAGGTGTTCAAGGCAGTTCGGTCTGGGGCAGAACTGTATGTCACTCTAGTGCAGACTGCGACGCCTAAACCTAGTTTGGGCAACATCCCAGTTGTGTCCGAGTATCCTGATGTGTTTCTAGATGATCTCCCAGGAGCCCCTCCTCAGCGGGAGATAGACTTTACTATAGAGCTGGTACCGGGTGCCAAACCGGTGTCACCATCCCCCTATCGGATAGCCCCAAGAGAAATGGCAGAGTTGAAGGTGCAACTGCAAGAGTTGCTAGAGCAAGGTTATGTGCGTCCAAGTTCGTCGCCTTGGAGCGCACCAGTTCTCTTTGTTAAGAAGAAAGATGGGAGCTTGCGGCTTTGTATCGATTATCGGGAATTGAACAAACTTACGGAGAAGAACAAATATCCAATCCCGAGGATTGACGATCTATTTGATCAGCTGGTTGGATCAACTGTATATTCGAAGTTAGATTTGAAGTCCGGTTACTATCAGTTGAGGATAAGGGAGAGCGACATCCCAAAGACAGCATTCAGTACGCAGTTTGGGCATTACGAGTTCACGGTTATGCCGTTTGGGTTGACGAATGCGCCATCCGTATTTATGGATCTGATGAATAGGACGTTCAGAGAATACTTGGATCAGTTTGTGATAGTATTTATCGATGATATCCTGGTGTATTCGCGGTGCGAGGAGGATCATTACAAGCATTTACACATGGTGTTGGAGACATTAAGGAAAAGTCAGTTGTATGCAAAGTTCTCCAAGTGTGAATTCTGGTTGTCCTCGATAGCGTTCCTTGGTCATGTTGTCAGTGGAGAAGGAATAGCTGTAGATCCGGCGAAGATAGTAGCGATATGAGAGTGGCCTTCTTTGACTATGGTGGCAGAGGTCCGGAGTTTTCTGGGGCTTGCTGGCTACTATAGGCGCTTCGTAGAGAACTTCTCGCGGATAGCACTACCACTTACGACGTTGACAAGAAAGGATCAGAAGTTTGTGTGGTCTCCGGAGTGCGAACAGGCTTTTGAAGAATTGAAAAGGCGGTTGACCACGGCGCCCATTTTATGTTCGCCAAGTGGAACCGAAGGGTTCGAGATCTATAGTGATGCTTCGGGCAGTGGTTTGGGCTGTGTCCTGCTACAGCATGGGAGAGTGATAGCTTATGGTTCACGACAATTGAAGGTTCACGAGAGGAATTATCCGGTCCACGACTTAGAGTTAGCGGCCGTGATATTTGCTCTTAAGCTTTGGAGGCACTATCTGTACGGTGTGAAGGTCGATATTTACACCGATCATAAGAGTTTGAAGTACCTATTGGACCAAAAGGATTTGAACATGAGGCAGAGGAGGTGGATGGAGTTCTTAGGGGACTACACCTTCAAGATACACTATGTGCCTGGGAAGGGAAATGCAGTGGCGGATGCGTTGAGTCGTAAGATTCCCGCACAAGCCAATTGGTTATCAGTACATGATGAGAGATTGGTCCAAGAGTTGGAGGCATTGGAGATATCTTGTGTCGATAAGCAGTCTAGTGCCGAGGCAAAACTGTTTTGGACAGAGGTGCAGTGTGACCTAGCGGATAGAGTTCGGCGGGCTTTGGTTTAGGATAGCAGCATGAAGCAAATCTTGGATGAAGCTTTGGATGGGTCAAATTCCCAGTTTGTGGTTGAAGATGGGTTGCTAAGGAAGGACAGTCGTCTATGCGTTCCTAGTGCGGATAATATTCGGGAGGAGTTGATGTACGAGGCTCATCATACCAAGTACTCAATCCACCCGGGAAGCACGAAGATGTATAGAGACATGAAGAAATTATTCTGGTGGCCGGGTTTGAAGAAGGATGTGGCACTTTATGTGGCTAAGTGTCGTACTTGTGCATTGGTGAAAGCAGAGTGCCAGAAGCCCGGAGGTTTCTTGAAACCCCTTCCTATCCCAGAATGGAAGTTTGACGACATATCTATGGATTTTGTGCACGGTTTGCCGAAGTCGCAGAAGGGAAACGATGCCATTTGGGTGGTCGTTGATAGGTTGACAAAAGTGTCGCACTTTATCCCAGTGAGAAAGGAGGATCCAGTGGAAAAGTTAGCCAAACTCTACGTGGATAATATTGTACAATTGCATGGTGTGCCTAGAAGTATTGTTAGTGATCGAGATGGACGCTTCACGTCAAATGACTGGAGGTTGGTGCATGGTCTGTTGGGTACTAAGCTAAAGTTCAGCAGAGCCTTTCACCCGCAGACAAATGGCCAAACCGAGAGAGTCAACAGGACTATGGAGGACATGCTTCGCATGTGCGTCCTAGATTTCGGGAAGCATTGGGAGGATCACTTGTACATGGTGGAGTTTGCATACAACAATAGCTTTCAGGCAAGTATTGGAATGGCGCCTTTCGAAGCCTTGTACGGAAGGAAGTGTCGTACGCCGTTGTCTTGGTTGGAGGCAGGCGAATCAAAGTTGTATAAACGTCAAGCGGTGGAAGATGCCACTTCAATAATACGGACAATTCAGGAAAGGCTGAAGATTGCTCAGGATAGACAATCAAAGTATTACAATGCCAAACATAGAAATGTGGAATTCAACGTTGGCGACATGGTATATTTAAAGATCAAGCCGTTCAAGGGTGTATCGCGGGTTCGACGCTTGAAGAAGCTGAGTCCGAGATACCTTGGACCATTTGAAATCCTGGAGCGTGTTGGCGAGGTGGCGTATAGATTAATGCTGTCGACGGAGTTGAGTGGGTTGCATGACGTATTCCACGTATTGGTGTTGCGTAAGGCAGTGCAAGAGCCTTCGCAGATCGTTGCGGACAATCAGGTACCGGTTGACTATGAGTTAACAACAAGGGTCAAGCCAGTGCGAATTGAAGATGTTGCAGTCAAACGACTCCGCAACAAGGAGGTCCGAATGGTTAAAGTCCGTTGGGATAATTGCGGACGTGAGGAGCTTCCTTGGGAGCGAGAGAAAGCTATGTTGGAGGAATACCCCGAGTTATTCCACTCAGGTATCATTTAGCTTTTGTGTACCTTTGTTTAATTTCGGGACGAAATTCCTTAAGTGGGGGAGATTTGTAACGCCCCGAAAGTTGTGTGCGAGTCGGTCGCGAAAAAAGAGTTTTTGGTGCCTGTAGGGGTACACGGCCTAGGACACGGGCGTGTCCAAGGCCGTGTCTAGCTGGTGATTTTTTTGGCCGTTTTCAACCCGAGAAGGACACGGCCAGAAACACGGCCGGATGACACGGGCGTGTCATCCGACACGGGCGTGTGCCAACCCGTGTCCTGATGGGTCGTGTCCGTTGCCGTGGCGGTTATGCGTGACACGCCCATGAACACGGGCGTGTCGAGGAACCCGACACGGGCGTGTCAGGTCAGACACGGGCGTGTCTTGGCCCGTGTGCGTTTCTCAGTTCGTCGATCGTGCCTGGATCGAGGCACACGGCCATGGACACGGCCGTGTGCGAAGCCGTGTTCGGCCCAGGTCTGGAGAATTTTGTGCAGATCCGAGCCGTTCATTTTCTTTATTTAGGATCCGACGGCCCAGAAGAAATCCTGCTCTGTTAAGGCCGGGAATAGGGAGTTATTCCCTCATTTTCTCTCCAAAGTTCTCCCCTTCCAAAGTGAGAGAGGAGAGGAAGAAGAAGGAGGTTTACGGCCGCCGGCGGAGCATCGGAGCACCGTTTCGAAATCGAAGAGCGGATCCGTGGAGGGACGGTCATTGCGAAGAGTTCTAACCGCGTAGTTTTTCCATGGCGCCAAAACGGACTATAAGGGTAACGATTCTCAACTTGAGCGCTTGAAGCTCTTTCTTTCTGCATAGGGAATCCCGCTCCCGCGAGTATGCGGTGAGTGCGTGGTGTTCCTTGGGGTTGACGGGAATAGTCCCCCTTGTGTTGCATATAGAGCCCGGAATCGTAAGTACGGGCATAGGCATTGTGTGTGAAGCCTACCCGGACGTGTTTTGTCTGGATCGGTGATGTTGCATTTGATGTGGTTTTGCCGGAGAAGACTCCGTGCTTTGGATTTTTCGGGTTTCTACGCGGTAGATTGCAGCAGGGATCCTTGGAGGTTAGCTTCAAGGCGCACCCGGAAAATTGAGCGGAAACGTGTTCTGCTAACTTGGCGGTCTGGGAACCGGCCTTGATCATAACTGGGTTATGAGATTGTTTGGAAAATTTGGGATCCGAGAGAAGCTTGGCCCGCGCAAAGGACTTAAATTGGACATGCGGCGTGAGCAACGGGCAAGTGGAATTGGACCTAGGCTATGTGGTTCGGTGTGAGAGACCCGAAGACGGGGACTGGCCGTTGGCATAGTCGGAGCCTTAGACGGTGGTCAGAAAGGCTAAATGCTCAGATGTTGTTGCCATCCTGGGGGTGGTGGTGAATGTACTGATGGGTCAGGGTTCACCATGAATGTGCCCTGAGTGCACGGGGTGTTTGGCCGTGCGAGCCTACACCTGTGGCGAATTATAATTGCGCTATATATATATTGTTGGGATAATGTTATGCAGGGAAAGAGCACCGCCGTCCCGAGTCAGGGGCGGGGTCGTTATAATTTGGTCGGCTTTTAGCTGACCGTTGCTTTATTTGCCACCGTGCGGTGGTATGTGCTTGCAGGTGCTGCGGAGCCGAGCGCCAAATAGCGGGCTGGAGCCCATGTTGCTGTGCTGGCCCTAGAAGGCCGTAGAATAGTTATATTTATATATATTTCATGTGTGGCCGGCCTGCGAGCCGATGTATGTAAATCACTCTTTATTAAGTGAACATTTGTAAGGCCTTAAGGTCATGTACCTGTTTCTGTGTATTTGGGGTTTCATTCCTGTTGTTGTAGCTGTGGACATTCATATTGATGGAATTAATTTTGGGTTCTTTCAACTTTAAAATCTTCCGCTAGAATGCTCTGTGATTAGGACGAGTAGTCTTAATTGGTTGGTTTGATTATTCATTTAGTATCCCTTCCGACTGTCTGTGGTATATGGCGTCGGGTTCCAGCTGGACCTTCTGTTATATGCCATGCGACAGACGGGGGTGTTACAATCACTTGGGAAGAAAGAATCTGAAAAGGAATAAATCCCATCTTACAGGAATCGTCAATCTCCAGCTACAGGAAATCATCAAACTCCGTTCGACGATTTGGCTTTCGTCGAACGCAGGCACGGGAAAAATCGTCGAACGCCGTTCGACGATTTTCCGTTCGTCGATCACAGGTCACGGGACAAATTGTCGAACGCCGTTCGACGATTTTCCATTCGACGAACACAGGTCAAGGGAAAAATCGTCGAACGTCGTTCGACGATTTTCCGATAAATGCAGGCCAAAGGAAATTGTCGAATTCCGTTCGACGATTTTGCGTTAAACGCAGGGCACAAAAAATCGGCGAAATCAGTTCGACGATCCTCGTCGAACTCAGCTCGACGATCCTCGTCGAACTCAGCTCGACGATCCTCGTCGAACTCAGCTCGACGATCCTCGCCGAACTCAGGCAAACAGAGATCGTCGATCTCAGATCGACGATCATCGTCGAACCCAGGTCGACGATCTTCGTCGATCTCAAGCAACCAGAGATCGTCGATCTCAGTTCGACGATCCTCGTCGAACTCAGATCGACGATCGTCGTCGATCCCATGCAACCAGAGGTCGTCGATCTCAGTTCGACGACCTTCGTCGAACCCAGATCGACGATCTTCGTCGAACTGGCTGCATTGAGTGTACAGCATTCCTGTACCTCCAACTTCGTTTCCGACCAATCTTCTTAGCCTAATTTGATCCTATTACTCGTAATGTAAGCATGAAAATCCACTGCTACTACTTCTAAGGCTTACAGGCTAATTGCTACCCAAACCGAGATTAACAGGGAACCATTTGATAAAATAAACAAGACTACAGCACTCCAGCCGAAGATTTGAGTTTTAGAACTTGAGAGAATTCAAACAGAAACATAAAGGGGCATAATGGTTTAAGACTAACATGCTTTTGACGGAAAACCCGAGTAAGATATCAATCTCGGGAAACAGGGAAAATTATAGCAAATATGACCATGAAAAGGCGAAGAAAACTTGGCAAGGGTAGGAGCACCACTTGCCTTAAATACCAGCAATATATCTAGCACAGCCCTTCCTCTCTCTCTCTCTCGGCTCCAGCCGCAACAGCACCTAAACAGGAGTCTAAAGTTTAATGGCGGAAAAGGATCAAACTAAAAATTCCGAGACCCCCAGAACCACCACGAAAATTGAATCTCTTAACGTAGGAATGAAGGTCTAGGCGAGATCACTCCAAATCCGCTTTCGGAATCGAATTTCGTCCACTAACGCTCCCAGAATCGACGTCTGAAGGGTAGCAGAGTTGGCGTTTTTCTTCCTCTCGACACTGCGACGGTTATTCTTTCAAGGAAGGAGACAATGAATAGTCTCGATTTTGTCTAAGGCTTTATATATATGCATGGACACGTCTAATCAACCCTAACAGACACCTAAAAGCCACTGGATTCCTTCAAACTTTATTAATTAATTATTTGCATCATTATTATTAATACCATAAAACAACGCGAAAACCAAACCACCTTGGATTCCGACGAAATTCGCACCATAGCTAAACACCCATGCTACGAACGCAACGGCGAAGTCGAAATCAACTTTCGACGATCCAAACTCGGGTTATCACTATCCGAAGGCAAAACACAAGCATCCCCCGAGAGGCCTCACCGGTCACCAAAACAGACCCGACTTGCTAGGGGATCTTGCCAAAAAGGCTACCAATAACCACACAAGGAACCAAAAGAGCTAAGACCACGCTCTAACAAATGGCACCTGTCGGAAACGCGTCAACGTAACGCCAAACGAGAATTAAATAATCGCAGAAAAATCGGGGGTGTTATAGTCACTCCCCCTAAAAGAAAGTTTCGTCCCGAAACTTTACATACACTACTTCTACTATAGAAGGAAGGTAACAAACAAGAGTACTAGAAAGGAAACGTACCAATCAAATCAAGGGAACAGATGAGGGTGAGCCTCCCTCATAGCCGACTCTAGCTCCCAAGTCACGCTTTCCAAATCCTGATTCTTCCATAGAACTTTCACCATCGGGATAGACTACGTCCGCAGCACCCGATCTTGAGAATCCAAGATGCGGACCTGCACCTCAACATATGAAAGATTAGGCTCCAACTGGGGCACAACATCCAATACTTGCCCACTACTTTGCACACACTTCCGCAATTGGCTTACATGGAACACATTATGAACATCTGAGAAATTTGCTGGCAAATCCAATCTATATGCTGACACGCCAATCCGCTCAACAATCTTAAACGGGCCCACATACCTCTGATACCAACTGTCACAACCCGAATATTCTTCGAATTTAAGAAGTATCGGAGTATGAGAAAACACGCGTCGTGATGCCATGTCGAGCAGGGGATAACTATCGACGCTCAGGCAAACACCATCTAACTAGACTATGAAAATCTCATAAGTTTAACGATTAGAAAATCAGATATAATTTTAAGGGTCGTATCTCTCGGCTCGGTGGATCACCTAGTCCATAATTTAAAAACTATACTTATACGCGGCGAAAAATAATTTATTTATATTTGACACCCTATGAGAGTGCATAAGTGTCCCCCGAGATCCACTTATACTATGCAAGACTCTAAATTGATTTTATATTATAAGTAGGAAAACGAACTTTTTACGTTACTTGGAAAGTAGTGTATGAGTTTTATAAAACATGTTGATCATGAGATTTACTTATTATAGTGTTTTTAGGTTTAAAAAAAAACTAGCAACCTAGCAGAAATCTTCCCAAGAGCAAGTAGACTATCTCCAGAAAGGTAGCAGTAAAAGAAACATATCTAGTATCAAAAGGTAAAACTACCAGTGGGCGCCAACAAACTGACACGAACCCACTGACAAATATGTATGTCTATAAGAAAACAGAAAAACTACATCACAACAGCAAGAGAAAGATCCCTACAACACAAGGGATCACCAGCAACACCACAACAAAACTAGCCGCCTACCCGGCTACTAATCAGAACCTGAGGCATTCAGAAAAGAAAAGAATACCTCAGCAAGTAAAACAAGAAAAAAAATCTGAATTAGGGCATTAAATCAAAATGGAACAAGAGAGTAAGTAAACAAGACAGTAAAAGTAAACACTGTCCAAAGTAAACAAAAGTACACCAAGTACCAAGTAACAACACCAAGCCCTGCTCAAATCCTGCAGAGGCTACAATGCAAAAGACAAGAAAAACCTACCATAATATGTTGCATTCTACAAGGAAGAAACAGCTAACAATCCTAATTTGTGAGTTAATGGCAGTAGTAAACAAAATGGACCTGAGTTGGTGACCAAAAACAGTCCCCCAAGCAAAACAGTTCCAAAAGAAAATTCACTGTGTCAGCACAAAATCACCACAAACCCAGCCCGTACCTGGGATTAAAAAGGGTGACGGCCACAGCAATACCCAACCCGTACCTGGGACTAAAAAGTGGCGGCCACGGCTCGCACACAAAACATCTCACTCCTTTAGAGCGTCAAAACACCACTACCTGCCATAACCCACGATTCGGCCCTCAAAACAAAGGAAGAACGAAAGGCCGACAAGACATTCCCCCTAGGAGGTAATCACTCGGGAAGAAAGAATCTGAAAAGGAATAAATCCCATCTTATAGGAATCGTCAATCTCCAGCCACAAGAAATCGTCGAACTCCGTTCGATGATTTGGCTTTCGTCGAACACAGGCACGGGAAAAATCGTCGAACGCCGTTCGACAATTTTCCGTTCGTCGATCACAAGTCACGGGACAAATCGTCAAACGCCATTCGACGATTTTCCATTCGCCGAACACAGGTCATGGGAAAAATCATCGAATGTCGTTCGACGATTTTCCGATAAACGCAGGCCAAAGGAAATGGTCGAATTCCATTCGACGATTTTGCGTTAAACGCAGGCCACAGAAAATCGGCGAACTCAGTTCGACGATCCTCGTCGAACTCAGCTCGACGATCCTCGCCGAACTCAGGCAAACAGAGATCGTCGAACCCAGGTCGACGATCATCGTCGAACCCAGGTCGACGATCATCGTCGAACCCAGGTCGACGATCATCGTCGAACCCAGGTCGACGATCTTCGTCGATCTCAAGCAATAGATCGTCGATCTCAAGCAACCAAAGATCGTCGATCTCAGTTCGACGATCCTCGTCGAACTCAGATCGACGATCGTCGTCGATCCCATGCAACCAGAAGTCGTCGTTCTCAGTTCGACGACCTTCGTCGAACCCAGATCGACGATCTTCGTCGAACTGGCTGCATTGAGAGTACAACATTCCTGTACCTCCAACTTCGTTTCCGACCAATCTTCTTAGCCTAATTCGATCCTATTACTCGTAATATAAGCATGAAAATCCACTGCTACTAGTTCTAAGGCTGATAGGTTAATTGCTACCCAAACCGAGATTAACAGGGAACCATTTGATAAAACAAACAAGACTACAGCACTCCAACTGAAGATTTGAGTTTCAGAACTTGAGAGAATGCAAACAGAAACATAAAGGGGCATAATGGTTTAAGATTAACATGCTTTTGACGGAAAAACCGAGTAAGATATCAATCTCGGGAAACAGGGAAAATTATAGCAAATATGACCATGAAAAGGAGAAGAAAACTTGGCAAGGGTAGGAGCACCACTTGCCTTAAATACCAGCAATATATCTAGCACAGCCCTTCCTCATTCTCTCACCTCCAGCCGCAATAGCACCTAAACAGGAGTCTAAAGTTTAATGGTGGAAAAGGATCAAACTAAAAATTCCGAGACCCCTAGAATCACCACGAAAATTGAATCTCTTACCGTAGGAATGAAGGACTAGGCGAGAGCACTCCAAATCCGCTTTCGGAATCGAATTCCGTCCACTAACGCTCCAGAATCGGCGTCTGAAGGGTAGCAGGGTTGGCGTTTTTCTACCTCTCGACACTGCGATGGTTATTCTTTCAAGGAAGGAGACAATGAATAGTCTCGATTTTGTCTAAGGCTTTATATATATGCATGGACACGTCTAATCAACCCTAACAGACACCTAAAATCCACTGGATTCCTTCAAACTTTATTAATTAATTATTTGCATCATTATTATTAATACCACAAAACAACGCAAAAATCGAACCACGTCGGATTCCGACGAAATTCGCACCGTAGCTACACACCCATGCTACGATGGCAACGGCGAAGTCGAAATCAACTTTCGATGATCAAAACTCGGGTTATCACTACCCGAAGCCAAAACACAAGCATCCCCCGAGAGGACTCACCGGTCACCAAAACAGACCCGGCTTGCTAGGGGATCTTGCCAAAAAAGCTACCAATAACCACACAAGGAACCAAAAGAGCTAAGACCACGCTTTAACAAATGGCACCCGCCGAAAACGCGTCAACATAACGCCAAACGAGAATTAAATAATCGCAAAAAAAATCGGGGGCATTACAATACCAAAGCAAGGTGCTGGAAAGGCAGGAATTTTCCAAGTCCATAGGCATTGAGTGAGGTAAGCTCACTCAATGCCAGAAGTTAAGGAGCAGTTGACATTGCAACTAAGTCCACAGGCATTGAGTGAAGTAAGCTTACTCAACGCCAGTGGTAAGAAAGAATGTTGATAAGCTAGAAATATGGCCAAGTAGTTTGGCGTTGAGTGATGAAGACACACTCAACGCCATACAACAAAAAGGCTGTAAAGTTGAACTTAGTCGAACTTAGTTCAAAATTCGTCAAACTAAGTCCAGAGTTCGTCGAGCTGAGCTCGCCATTCATCGAGCTAAGATCACAGCAAAAAGGCTGTGAGTTGAACTTAGTTGAACTTCAAAATTCGTTGAACTAAGATCAGAGTTCATCGAGCTGAGCTCACCATTCGTCGAGCTATGTTTAGAGTCAGAGACTCTGAGTTTGTCGAGCTCAGTTCAGAAAATTCGTCGAACAGAGTTCAGAGTTCGTCGAGCTGAGCTCATTATTCATCGAACTCAGTTCAGTTAGTCGAACTAAGTTAAGAAATTGGGCTAAGGCAAAGGGCGTTGAGTGATGAAGACACACTCAACGCTAAAGAAGCAGGATGATTTTTCCTAAGGCAAAAGCATCGAGACAGCTCAGACAGCTGAGAATCTCAATGCAAAAGCGCTAAGAGAAATGTTAGTCTCAGCAAAACCACTGAGACAGGAGTTAGTCTCAGCACAATCGCTGAGACAAGTGTTGGTCTCAGCACAACCGCTGAAACAAGTGTTGGTCTCAGCACAACCCCTAAGACAAGTGTTTGTCTCAGCTGAGAACAAGAAAGCGTTGAGACAGTTAAGTAGAAAAAAGGTTAAGGCAAAAAGCATTGAGTGAAGATTGCACACTCAATGCTATCAACGTCTGGTGAAGACATAATTTTGTCTAAGGAGTTTGGCATTGAGAGATGCTCACACACTCAACGTCAAACGGCAGATAACTGATAAAGTAAGTTAGCGTTAAGTGAAGCTGAATCACTCAATGCCTAGAAACAGATTTCAATTCTAAGTAGTTTGGCATTGAGTGAAGTTTATTCTCTCAACGCCAAGAGACAGAAAATCTGTCTAAGTGTTTTGGCATTGAGCGAAGGTTACTCACTCAATGCCATGAGACAAAAAATATGTTTAAGTGTTTTGGCATTGAGTGATTCTTACTCACTCAATGCCTATGCTAATATTGTTTGATTTTTGGCTAAGTCCACAGCTGATGACGTCAGAAAGTCAACAAGTCAACATATTTCAAATTAGTGGCAGGATGGCTACAGTACACGATAAATGTTGCCGCAATCCTACTGTACAACAGTTGGCGTTAAATCAAGATTGTTGTTGGATATTAAATGTGTAGGGCCCACTGCTCAAGCTTGATGCTGGCCATTAACCATGTGGGGCCCAATACTTAAGAGCCGTTGGACCAAAACCAATAAAAAAAAGTGGTGTACTGAGGAAGACAGACTTCAGGAAAAGCAATCAGGAAGTTCTTCTCCGTCATTGTTGTGGAGCTGAAGAACAGGAAGCTCAAGTCTACAAGATAGAGAGCAAGTTAGCTGTTGGAATCAACATCTTTAACAACAAGATAGCTGATGTGATCTTCATCTGCACCAGCAAGTTAGCTCAGAAGAATTCTCTGAAAAAAGGGTAGCAGCTTGGGCCGACACTTGCTGCAGGTGCTGCAAAGACTTCGCCAACAAATCCTAAAGAACATTCTCTTGGGTAGCAGTAAAGAAGGACATAGGGCTGAGCAGTTGGCTCAGTTCAGAAAGGGGCAGAGAAGCTGATCTGCAAGTTACTTCCAGCACAGGCCAAAGAGATCTTCATCCTTGTTACTGTGAAGAAAAGAGTTGGGTTGGGATTCTCCCAGCTCAGGTTGCAGCAAGATCTGCTGCAGTTACTTCTCTAGCTCCAGCTAGATAAAATCCCTAGTGCTAAGAAGTGGAAGTTAGGTCTAAGTATTCTCTCAGACCAGATAAGTAGAGTCAGGAAATATATTCCTGGAGTAAAGGTTGGGTTGGGTTTATCTCAGTCCAGGTAGATTGGCACAGTGAAATTTCACCTGTGGTCAATCATCACTCCAACCCACTTTCATCTTGTAGGATCCAAGTGTGCATCTGAGCTAAAAGATCTTTGTGACTTGTGGCTTGGCTTAGTGTCGACTGAAAGGTCTTTGTGACCTGTGGCTTGGCTTAGTGCCGAGTGAAAGGTCTTTGTGACCTGCGGTTTGTCTTAGTTCCTTAGTGAAAGGTTTTTATGACATGTGGTTGGCTTAGTGCCTAAGTGAAAGGTCATTGTGACTTGTGGTTTGGCTTAGTGTCGATTAAAAGGTCTTTATGACTTGTGGTTTGGATTAATGCCTAAGTGGTCGGTTTGTGTGACCTATGAGGTCATGTGGGATCTGAGGTGTAAGCTCTTAAGAGCAGTTTGGAGGAGTTTGTGTCTAGTCCAACAAGATAGTAGGATAGGTGGAAGGGAAAGTGGATGTACCCAATTGGGGAACCACTATAAATCACTGTGTGCTTTTCTGTGTTATTTTCATTATGCAGGTTGTGTATATCTTGAAAGCATAAAACAACTAAAAGCTATATCTCTTAAAGAAGATATTTAAAAGAACTAGAAAAGAGACCAATAACCTATTCACCCCCACCCTCTAGGTGATTTAGCTATCCTTGAATTAAAGACTTTCAAGTGGTATCAGAGGGAGGTTACTCAAAAAGGACATAACAGTTTGAGTTGTCCTCCAATGTTAGCTAAAAGGTTAAATTTATATGTTCAAAGATGAACCATAAGGTGTGGAACTCTATGGAGCATCAAATTTGCAGAGAGGATAAGAACAGCATTGGGTTGTTGGCCGCTCTTGATGAAGAAGGTGAAAGCAGATGCCATGGACCAATAGCTACACCTGAAGAAGAATCTTGTCAGGATCAGCCTAGTCAACATAAGTTATATTCCCCATCTAGCTCATCCTTAGAGTCTGGATATGAATCATGTACAGACTCTGATGTCTCCTCATCAAGTGATGATGAGGTCCTCATCAACTGTTGATGAGGGTCCTTTGACAGAGGATGATAGCAATCAACTGATTGATAATCATGCTATCCTTCTAAAAGCTTTCAAGGAAAGCAGACTGCTTGTTAAGAAACAAGTAGAGGAAATAGCCTCCCTACAGAAGACTGCTTCTCAGCAAGATGAAGTCTCATCTCTGCTATGTCTAAAAGAAAGGGAAGCAGCCTGTCTGAAGATCATGGTAGATATCCATATTGAGTCCTTAAAATACAAGGACTATATTATCAAGAATCTTGAAGAGAAGCTTGATAAGGAGAGGAGAATTGTGGATACGTTCTCTAAGATAGATTCTATCAAGATAAGATCTGAATCTGAGTGGATTTCTAAAGTGATCAAATCTCAAAAATGAGGCCAAGTTCCTGTCAGGACTTAGCCTACCTTTCATAAGGTAATCCTCCCTTCCAACAGGTATGGCCAAGACCCCAGGGATGGTCACTGGAGGAATGAGAATCTTCCTTGTAAGACTACAAATGTCTCTTACAATGGAAGAAGAAAGGACAAGGGAATAAGTGCCTTTAAGGCTCCCCATGAACAAGTACAAATGGCCCATTCTGGACCATTTATATTTGGTGCATCAGCCCCAACTCACAAGGAAAAGGCAGTGGCTTTCACTCAAGCCCCATCTAGTAAGGACTCAGACCAAGGGTCAGTGTACCAGTAAGCCTAACTTGGCATGTTCTGATGATATAAATAACTTGTCTTCTGCAAAGAAGACATCTGTAAATACCATTCAGGGCAATCAAAGAAAGCCTGCTGGAAGAGTGACCTTCAGTCAGATCCTTGCTGAAAGGAACCTAAAGAAAGTTGCTGCTCTTCCTTCTATTCAGTCAGTAGTTAACCACACTGTAAGACCTGCTCAGAAAAGAAGATATAATATCCATGAGTGTTGGTGTTGTGGCAAGGTGGGGCATTTTGCCCTAGATTGCTGGCACAATTTTTTTGTGTCTAAAGCAAGAGTTGGCCTACCTGTCAGAAATGCTGCAGGTTGACAAGTTAGATTTTAGTCTAATCAGAACCTAAGACCCAATACCTATTGGGGTCCTAAGGTAAGATAATTTTGTTATGCAGGTTAGTCTAAGTGCCCATCTCCCATGTGGTACTCGGATAGAAGATATTACAGAACATGGACTGGAACAAGGAAGTTATCATATGGATCACTCTCCAAGGATAAGAATGTTGTGTACATTCCTGAAGAATGGTACAAGTGGTATCAAGTGCCATGGGAGAGCTGGGTCAGTTGTATCTACTCTAGAGATATACTCTCTAGTCAAATGGTACAATCACTATGGGAGTGGTAATTGGCCATGATTATGGATGAAGGCCAGCAGGATCCAGCCAACAGGAATGTATGGTTGAACAAAGTCTTGTTGCCACACCAGCAAATCTGGAAAGGACAAGTAGGCTGTACCCATCTCTGAGGGAAGCACAAGTAGCTCCTCTGTGAGCAACATGGAAGGAGCACATAATGCTCAGCTGAAAAGTTTCTCAAGTGGTATCATCAATTGTTAGACTCTTCAGAGGAAACTTGAAGAGAAATGTATGCTCAAGATTCAATATCATCTGAACCTGCAGTAAGGTATGTCAAAGTCAGTGGGGTTTATGGATGGGTTTATGGATGATTCATGGAAAGATCATTCAAGGCTCAAATTGTATCAAAGTCCAGCTGCTATAGGAGAACATTCAACCTCATGAGAAGTGAAATATGACAGTTATACCATTAGTATCAGTTGCAATCAGCTAGGGGGAGAAAAGAATCAAAACAGACGAGCCCCTCCCTGTCTATTCAGAAACAAAGAAGGGATGGATCAAGTGGGGATCAAATGTGGTACTCAGTGGGATGAACACTCTTATGCTGCTAATCTGAAAGTTGAAGCCTAAGGCAAGTATGTTACTAAAGAAGGGGATAAGATCTGGCTCCGCAAAAAGAGACTATGCAAGGTGCAAGGGAGTTGCTGTGCACAGTGGCTGTAAATCCAGTATCAGCTCCATGGAAGATTAGTTTTGATGTAATATCAAGATATAAAGATCATCAAGTCATATCCAAGACTGATATAGACTAGAATGTCTACCAGGAATCTGACAAAGGATGCCTCAGTTGAGGGGGAGCAGGCAGCTGCTGCAGTAGATCAGCTGTCACAACTGTGATCAGTTTGTCTTAACGACAATGTACAGACTAAGGGGGAGATCATGAGAAGAGAGACAGCTACCAGCCAGCTCAAGTGGATCCATGATTCACTCAAGTGCCAAGGGGATGCAGTGATGTGGTGTATCAATGATATCACCACAAGTGGATGCTGATTTTGTAGATAAAACATCAGCAAGTGGAACTATGTGTGCTGCAAGTTCAAGTGCTGCCGTGTTGTGTTGTTTCAATATATCAACATAAAAGGTATGACTCCTAATCTTGTAGATTGATCGGTAGGATAATTTTCTTAGTGTTATCAACATAGGACTTTGACTAGGATCAAGAGATAATCTCTCCCACGATCCTTTCTCCTCCCTCAATAGATATTCCTATTGAAGAAGACAAAAGGGGAGAAGTGTAGCAATACATAAGGGTGAGATATAGAAGCATTAGTTGACATGACTAGATCAGTGCATATTACTTGAATCTTTTCAAGTAGTATGAGAAATGAGAAATGCAATAAATGACTACAGGTTAAGTCATAACTGTGTCAGTGCATATTTCGAGGTAAGTGCTTCTAGTGGTACTCCATTTAAATATTAAGTGGTAGAAAGAAGAGTGCATATTACTTGAGCAATTGCTCAAGTAGTATGAGGGTGCATTGAACTAACTTATTAAGTCAATACAATTAATTTGAGCACATTGTATTAATATAGCATAAGCTAGCAGTTGTAGCAGATTATATTCTACAGCTGCATGAATTTATTCTGCCTATTATGTTAATGCATCTTAGTATTGCTGGTTGTTCTGCCTTCTTCAAATAGGGGGAGATTGTTGGGTCCATTGCCCATAATGTTCCCTAGATTGGATTTGAAGAGGCATCTCCATCAACACTAAGAGCATAGTTATATTTGATGTTATTTAAGCTCATCATGTGCAGGATGTTCCATGGAACAAGTCTAGACAGAATGTCTAAGTGATGTGGCAGGTGATTATAAGACAGAAAGGTGGATACCAAGAGAAGGTGATGGAAAGGCAGGAATTTGCCTACGTCCACAGGCGTTGAGTGAGGTAAGCTCACTCAATGCCAGAAGTTAAGGAATAGTTGACATTGCAGCTAAGTCCACAGACATTGAGTGAAGCAAGCTCACTCAATGCCAGAGGTAAGAAAGAATGTTGATAAGCTATAAGTATGGCTAAGTGGTTTGGCGTTAAGTGATGAAGACACACTCAACGACATACAACAAAAAGGCTGTAAAGTTGAACTTAGTTCAAAATTCATCTAACTAAGTCCAGAGTTCGTCGAGTTGAGCTCGCCATTCGTCGAGCTAAGATCACTGCAAAAAGGCTGTGAGTTGAACTTAGTCGAACTTCAAAATTCTCCGAACTCAGTTCAGAGTTCGTCGAATTGAGCTCATCATTCGTTGAGCTAAGTTCAGAGTTTGAGACTCTGAGTTCGTCGAGCTCAGTTCAGAAAATTTGTCGAATTTAGTTCAGAGTTCGTCGAGCTGAGCTCGTCATTCATCGAACAAAGTTCAGTTAGTCAAACTAAATTCAGAAATTGGGCTAAGGCAAAAAGCATTGAGTGATGAAGACACACTCAACGCTCTCAACGCCAGAGAAGCAGGAAGATTTTGCCTAAGGCAAAAGCGTCAAGACAGCTGAGACAGCTGAGCAGCTCAATGCAAAGCGCTGAGAGAATTGTTGGCCTCAACAAAACCGCTGAGACATGAGTTAGTCTCAGAACAACCGCTGAGACAAGTGTTGGTCTCAGCACAACCGCTGAGACAAGTGTTGGACTCAGCACAACCGGTGAGACAAGTATTTGTCTCTGCTGAGAACAAGAAAGCGCTGAGACCGTTAAGCAGAAAAATGGTTAAGGAAAAAAGTGTTGAGTGGAGGTTGCTCACTCAACGCTGTCAATGACTAGTGAAGATATAATTTTGTCTAAGGAGTTTGGCATTGAGTAATGCTCACACACTCAATGTCGAGCAACAGATAGCTGATAAAGCAAGTTGGCATTGAGTGAAGCTAAATCACTCAACGCCTCGAAACAGATTTCAATTTTAAATAGTTTGACATTGAGTGAAGGTTACTCACTCAATGTCATGAGATTGAAAATCTGGTTTAAGTGTTTTGACATTGAGTGAAGGTTACTCACTCAATGCCATGAGACAAAAAATCTGTTTAAGTGTTTTGGCATTGAGTGATGTTTACTCACTCAACGCCTATGCTAATGTTGTTTGATTTTTGGCTAAGTCCACAGCTGATGACGTTAGCAAGTCAACAAGTCAACATATTTCAAATTAGTGTTGGGATGGCTACAGTACGCGACAAATGTTGCCGCAAACCTACTGTACGTCAGTTGTCGTTAAAGCAAGATTGCTGCTGGATATTAAATGTGTGGGGCCCACTGCTCAAGCTTGTTGCTGGCCATTAAACATGTGAGGCTCACTGCTCAAGAGCTGTTGGGTCAAAACCAAAAAAAGGAAATAGGCATACTGAGGAAGACAGACTTCGGGAAAAAGCAATCATGGAGTTCTTCTTCTCCGCCATTATTGTGGAGCTGAAGAACAGAAAGCTCAAGTGTATAAGACAGAGAGCAAGTTAGCTGTTGCAATCAACATCTTTAACAACAAGATAGCTGGTGTGATCTTCATCTGCACCAATAAGTTAGCTCAAAAGGATTCTCTGAAAAAAGGGTAGCAGCTTGGGCCTACCCTTGCAGCAGGTGCTTCAAAGACTCCGCCAACAAATCCTAAAGAACATTCACTTGGGGAGCAGTGAAGAAGGAGATAGGGCTGAGCAGTTGGCTCAGTTCAAAAAGGGGCAGAGAAGCTGAGCTGCAAGTTACTTTCAGCACAGGCCAAAGAGTTCTTCATCCTTGTTACTGTGAAGAAAGGAGTTGGGTTGGGATTCTCCCAGCTCAGGTTGCAGCAAGATCTGTTGTAGTTACTTCTCTAGCTCTAGATGGATAAAATCCCTAGTGCTGAGAAGAGGAAGTTAGGTCTAAGTATTCTCTCAGACCAGATAAGTAGACTCGAGAAATATATTTCCTGGAGTCAAGGATGGGCTGAGTTTATCTCAGTCCAGGTAAATTAGCACAGTGAAATTTCACCTGTGGCCAATCATCACTCCAACCCACTTTCATCCTATAGGATCCAAGTATGGATCTGATCTAAAAGGTCTTTGTGACCTGTGTCTTGGCTTAATGCCGGGTGAAAGGTCTTTGTGACCTGTGGCTTGGCTTAGTGCAGAGTGAAAGGTCTTTGTGATATGTGGTTTGGCTTAGTGACTAAGTGAAAGTTCTTTGTGACCTGTAGTTGGCTTAGTGCCGAGTAAAAGGTCTTTGTGACCTGTGGTTTGGCTTAGTGCCTAAGTGAAAGGTCTTTGTGACCTGTGGTTTGTCATAGTGCCAAGTATAAGATCTTTGTGACCTGTAGTTTGGCTTATTGCCTAAGTGGTAGGTCTGTGTGACCTGTGAGGTCCTGCAGGATCTGAGGTGTAAGCTCTTAGGAGCAGTTTGAAGGAGTTTGTGCCTAGTCCAACAAGATAGTAGGATAGGTGGGAGGGAAAGTGGATGTACCCAATTGGGGGAACCACTATAAATCACTGTGTGCTTTTCTGTGTTGTTTTCATTGTGCAGGTTGTGTATATCTTGAAAGCATAAAACAACTAAAAGCTATAGCTCTTAATGAAGATATTTAAAAGAACTAGAAAAGAGACCAATAACCTATTCACCCCCCCCCCCTCTAGGTGATTTAGCTATCCTTGAATTAAAGACTTTCACAAGCATATCCTAAAGCCTGAGGGAGAGGACGACTCCCCGGGTGAGGATGACGAGACAATCTTCGGCGAGAGCGAAGGGTCCACGGACGAATCAGCCAGCGAGATGTCCGACGACTCCCCATGAAGGGCTTTTGCATTTTCATTTTTAACTTGTTATTTTTGCTTTCATGAATCTGTAAGGGGCGAGATCCCCCAAACAAGATGTAACAATTTTGATGTGATATGAAAATATCTGCCTTTTGCCGAAATGGCTATTATTTTTTCATGCCTTTCTCTACATCTAGCGTTTTATTATCTGCGTATAAATCTGCGCCTTTGCGTAAGCCTTAGACTCTTAGGTGATGATTGACACCCGCTCGAAGAATAGACTAAGTAAAGTCTGTCGAGAGAGACATACTGAGAGCCCTGCCGAGAGGGAACAACTAAAAGCCCAGCCGAGAGGGACATGCCGAGATGAATCTTCCTTCCATTACCTCTACTCAGGATTGGTGCCAACTATTGTAGAACCTGTTGGCGAAGCACTTCGTAATTCTCGTCATGGTCCTAAATCCCTCGTCGGCTAAGTGAGAGCCTGACAACGAGAACGGCTCCAGATCTAATTATTTTTAGCATTTTGTGTCTTTCCACCGAGCGGTCCTTCGAACCTCCAAACCTTTTTTCCTTCCCCCCCCCCCCCACCCACAAGCGAGCCAACGACCCTGCCAGCTAGTGAGAGCCTGACAGCGGGTCTACTCGGGGTCGAGTGCGCCTTCCTGCCCTGCCTGTTAATGGGAGCCTAGAACGCAGGATCCACTTTGGGTATTCCCTTACCCTCCAAGCGAGCCTGCGGCCCTGCCAGCTAGTGAGAGTCTGACAACGGGTCTACTCGGGGCCGAGTGTGCCTTCTAGCCCTGCCAGCTAATGGGAGCCTGGATAATGGGATCCTCTCGGGGTCTTTCACAATTGCAAACCTTTTCATTCCTCTCCCCCCCAAGCGAGCCTACGTCCCTGCCAGCTAATGAGAGACTGATAGTGGGTCTACTCGGGGACAAGTGCGCCTTCCAGCACTGCCAGCTAATAGGAGCCTGGACAGCGGGATCCTCTCGGGGTCGTCCCTTACCCCCCCCCCCCCCCCAAGAGAGCCTACGGCCCTGCAAGCTAGTGAGAGCCTGATAGCGGGTCTACTCGGGGCCGAGTGCGCCTTCCAGCCCTGCCAACTAATGGAAGCTTGGACAGCAGGATCTACTCGGGGTTTTCCCTTACCCCCCCCCCCCCCCCCAAGCGAGCCTACGACCCTTCCAGCTAGTGAGAGCCTGACAACGGGTTTACTCGGGGTCGAATGTGCCTTCCAGCCCTGCCAACTAATGGAAGCCTAGACAGTGGGATCCTCTCGGGGTCTTTCACAATTGCAAACCTTTTCTTTCATTTCCCCCCAAGCGAGCATATGACCCTGCCAGCTAGTGAGAGCCTGACAGCGGGTCTACTTGGGGCCGAGTGCGCCTTGCAGCCCTGCCAGCTAATGGAAGTCTGGACAGCGGGATCCTCTCGGGGTTTTGCAAATCACACACATTCCAACCTGGAGAGAAGCAATTTTTAAATATCATATCACAATGAAATATACAATTTTACCAGCCCTAAGGATAGAATCATTTCAGGTCATCGCTGATCCGCACCCTCTCCGCCTTTCCTGCCCTGGTGAAGCCCTCCATCTCCATGACCTCCTCTGCCGAATCCAACCTGGACTGCTCTCCGCCGCTCCTCGGTTCATCCTCCTGCCCGAACTCTTCCTCCCCTCCTACTTCTTCAACCTCCATCGCCTCCAGCGGGCTCTCCTGTGGCTCCACTTCTCTGCTTCCCTGGGCCTCACCCCCTAGCTCCTCTCTCTCCCTGCTCCTCCTCCACATCTTTCTCCCCAGCCTACCCTAGGCTCACTTCCTCCTCCTCTGAAACCTCCTCTTGCGCCTCCATCTCCTTCTTCAGCTCCTCCGCCTCTGCCATCCATGATATGGTGTTGACGACAGTCACATAGCACTTCCTCGCCACCTTCGGATCTCTCCTGATCCTAACCTAAACTCCCTCACTGCTGAACTTGAGGCATTGATGGAAAGTGGAGGGGACGCTGCGAAAATCACTGATGAGAGGGCGCCCAAAAATGGCATTGTAGCTGCTCAGAGCATCAATGTTGACGAACCTATAGTTCCTCGAAACTCCCCCCAACTTCATGTGCAATCCCACTCCCTCTACTTCCTTCCTCTCCCCCGAGAACCCGAACAACGGTCCATCCGAGGCTAAAACCCTTTGGGCCCCCACCTTCATCTCATCGAATGCCTTCTTGAAGATCGTGTTCACCGAGCTTCCGTTGTCCACTAGAATCCAGGAGATGGTGAAATTCTCTACGGCCGTCTGAATCACCAAGGCGTCACAGAACGGGTCTTCGTAGTCGGGCATGTACTTACTTGAAAAAGTGATTTTTTTTCCTCCGGGGGGAGGGGAGCATGGGAGGTTGAGGCAACTCTCCTTCGGTACATGATCTGGAAACTCCCCTTATGGGTGGCTTCAATCCCAACTCCCCCATGGATCACTCTGATCACTCCTCGGGCCCCCTCATCTGCCCGATCTTCACATCTATCCTCTCCCCTTAGTAGAACTTTTTCAATCCTCACGGGAGGTTGCTGCCTCACCTGCCCCCTGACTTCCCTAATCTCTAGAAACTCTGGGCTGGTGGCCGTCGCATGACCTTCCTCCTGATGGAAGTCATAGAAAGACAACGCCACCCTGCCTTCCCTTATCCTCGCTCCTCCTCGAGCTCCTCTCCTTCCTCCTCTACCTCGGGCAATCTTCATTGCCTCCTGCTGCCCCGGGAGGGGGGCCCTCTGCCCCTGTCTCCACACCGGCGGATTGAACTTTCCCCGCTCACAGAAGTTATCCTTGCCTTGATAGCCCCCCTACCCATGGGGATGTGCTTCCTGGGGCCTCCAGCCCAACCGGTTGTTCGGCTCCCGCTGCCTCAAACCTGGATGCTGCCCTTGATTCCCCTGACCTCTGGGCTCCTCTCTCCTCCTCTCCTCTCTCTGCTCTTTCTGTCTTCATGCTCCTAAGTCCTTCTCATCCTCCTTTGCCAACTTGGCCAACTTCTTCACGAACACCAAGTTGGTCGCCTCGATCTCTATCTTCTTCGTCGCCCTCTCCATCAGCTCCTCAAAAGAGATGGGGGTACTCTCTTCAGCTCTATGCTAAAGAAACTGACTTCAACCCGAGGGTGAAAGTGAGCATCACGGTGTACCCCGACATCTCCTGGAACTGCAAAATTTCCTCATGAAATCTATTAACATAGTGTCCCAACGTCTCCTTCGGCTTTTGCTTGATGGCAAACAAGCACTCTGCCGACTTCTTACTCTTCTTCGACGTTGGGAACCTCAACAAGAATCCTCGGTGTAAATCCTCAAAGCAGTTAATAGAGCTTGTAGGTAGTTGATGGAACCAGTCCCTTGTCTTCTCCTTTAGAGTGATGGCAAAGAGCCGACACTTGAAGGCATCTGACATCTGCCTTTCGGAAACGGCAACCTCGAACCATTGCACATGCTGCACGGGGTCGTCCCTGCCCGTGTAGTAGGACATGTTGGGCTCTCGGAACCCGTCTGGAACCAGGGCCGAGATGATCAGCTCGCTAAAAGGGCTTCCGCCCACCACCTACCGAGAGTGTACATCTCGGGATCTCGGCTCGCTGACCCCCTCAGCACTAGCCTGCCCGGGGAAGAGCTCCCTCCCAGCAACATCCCTCTCCCCAACAATGGAGCGACAACCACTAGAACCTAAGGCGTCGCCCACTCGCTCATTACCGAGAACGCCAAATGGATGGTCTACAAGACTTCCCTCCTGAAGTCTTCCATCATCCCCAACGTCACCCCACTCGCCTGGGGTGAAGAACCTTGTAAGCATGCCCCTTCCTCCTCACCTCTAGCCATGAGACTAAGCCTGAGATTTTCTTCTATCAGCTACGGTCCACGCTCACTGCATCAGAAATGTTGGAACCAAAAACTGGCCCCAACGAGAGTTTGGACCCTGTGGTGTAACTAATACCTACTTCTCTCAAACCCAGACCCCTGACTAGAAACAAAGAACTAAAGAACTGACCCTAGGCTACAGCACGGAGGTCCCTCAACTAACCTAGAAGATCTTAGAGCGCTTCCCCTCCTTAGCCAAGTGTTGAGCTAAGGATACCTCAGAATGCGCTGCAAGACTTCAGAAAATGAAAAAGCTTGCCTTTTGAGGTACACTGTGGGTCTATTTATAGATTTTCGGTATCTGGTCTGCCAATAGTGTAATTTCGCTGTTCAAAAAGGCTAAATGCAGACCTATAAAGGCATCCAGGTAAATTTACCTCTGGACCCTACTATGGCGCTGAGTGAAAAAGCATCACTCGACGCCAGGGACTGCGGCGTTGAGTGGAGAAGCATCACGCAACGCCAAGAACCACGACATTGAGTGGAGAAACATCACTGAATGTCAATAAATATGACATTGAGTGGAGAAGCATCACTCAACGCCAAGAATCTAAAGGCTTCCTGCATGCCCTGGCGCAAACCTTCCCGCAAGCCCTGGGCGGGAACCCTTCCGCTTCAAGGGATTAAGGCGTTGAATGAAGAAGCATCACTCAACGCCAATAACTAAGGCGTTGAGTGAAAAAACATCACTCAACGCCAACTCTGAGGGAAAAGGCGTTGAGTGGAGAAGCATTACTTAACGCCAAGAATTAAGGCGTTAAGTGAAAAAGCATCACTCAACGTCAACTCTGAGGGCTAAGACGTTGAGTGGAGAAACATCACTCAACGCCAAGAACTAGGGCGTTTAGTGAAAAAACATCACTCAATGCCAAGAACTAAGGCATTGGTTGGAAAAGCATCATGAAAGAAATTGTACCTAATTACCTAGAGGGGGGGTGAATAGGTGACTTAATCTTTTTAAAACTTTTTAGGCAGAATTCAGATTATATCTCAAAGTTATACTTACTACTTCACAGAATCAATCAGCAATCACAGAATAAACAAGCACACAGTGAACACACAGATTTATAGTGGTTCCCCAAGGTTTGGGTACAACCACTTTCCCCTTTCGCCTATCTAGTAGTGTACTAGATTCGGCCAAACTCCTTCAGTATCTCAGATCCTCAGATCTTAAACTCAGAACCCCAAACAGGTTCCTACAGCTCAGGCCCAAGGCCCTACAACTCAGTCTTCTCCAAAGACCTACACTCAGCTTCTTCACAAAGCCTACACTCAGCCACAACAGGCCTACACTCAGCCACAACAGGCCTACACTCAGAGATAAGAATCTCCTACACTCAGGCACACAGGCCCTACCACTCAGCCTTTATAATTGCAGGCTTACAACTCAGATCCCTAAGGATCCTACAAGAAATATAGAATACAAATAATATACCTACAACTCAGGAAAAGAGAGATGAGTTGTCAGGTTCTTGAAGAGTTCTTGGAAGAACTCTGCTGAGAACAATCTCACTTGGCTTTTCTTCAAAGCTTCTTGAATGTAGAACACAATAGGATTGATTCTCTGCAGCTGATCTTCAATCACTGCAACTTAAGATTCAGAACTAGGTCTGAACCCTTCTTCACAGCCTGGTTCCAACGGCTTTCTTCTTGGATGGAGCTCTCTCTCTCCAACTTCTTAGATCTTCAGTTGATTCTTCAATGAATAGCTAGATCTTCTGTGTATCACTTGATGTGTTGATCATCATTTTAATCATCTCTTTCTGTTGAGAGTATAAGCCTATTTATAGGTCTTCTTCAAGGTGACCGGCTGATCCGGTTCCTAACAGCTTTCTGACATCTCTGACAGGTGCAGCAGACCGGCTGGAATGGCAGCTGTCAAGTCATCCAGTCAGTTCTTGAAATAACTGTAACTGTCTGAAAGTGTCGAGACAATCTGTCTTTAAGTGTCGACACTTGTAGACTAAGTGTCGACACAAGTAGACTAAGTGTCGACACTAGCCTTCAAGGTGTCGACACAACTCCTTGTGTTGTAAAATTTGCTTCTCGACACATCTTCTTCATCATGTGTCGACACTGATATTCTGTGTCGACACAACTTCTTGTTCTTCAGCACTTAGTTGAATTCTTGTAAGTGTCGACACATCTTCATGTGTTGTACTTGTTCAGTGTCGACACATCTTCTTGGTTTCGACACATGCCTTCTGTGTTGATACTTGCTGAGTGTCGACACTGCTCCTTATGTCGACACATTCTTCTTTTGTTGAGACTTTGACTGAGTGTCGACACATCTCCTTTGTGTCGACACTTGGACTTAGAATTTTTGTTGAACTTTGCTGAGTGTCGACATAGCATCCTAGTGTCGACACTTTCTTCATGTGTTGAGTCTTTTGCTGTGTGTCGACACATTCTTCATTGTGTCGACACATTCTTCATTGTGTCGACACATTCTTCATGAGCTGAGTCTTCTGCTGTGTGTCGACACATTGTTCATTATGTCGACACTTAGACTTAGACTCTGCTGACTTTTGCTGAGTGTCGACACAGCCTCCAAGTGTCGACACTTTCTGATGTAGACACAGTTCCTCTGGGTGTCGACACTGCTTCTAAGTGTCGACACTTCTTCACTGGACATTTCTTCAATGAGTGTCGACACAGCCTTCATGTGTCGACACTTTCTGTCTGGCGTCGACTCTGCATCCCTGGTGTCGATACAAGTACTCTAAGTATCGACACTGCTTTCCTGGGTGTCGACACAAGTCTTCTTAAGTGTCGACACTTTCCTTCTGGGTGTCGACACATGGACTTAGAAACTTTTCACCTTTCCCTGCAAATACTTAACCTGCACAAGGCAACTCAAAATACATCAAATACATTTTGATGTATATCATTGAGTAGGGTGAGGCTTCTTCAAATCAGGTACATTTAAACCAATGTACCCAACAATTTCCCTCTATTTGGAGAAGTCATAACCCTTAGTCAATGATATACACCATACATAATAAAATCACAGTATGATGTAAAACAGGATTATGCAATCAGGGAAAACATAAACATGTATCAAACAAAACATGTATACACAGATATCATCTCAGAACAATTATGAAATAGATTAATAACACATCACATTGTTCTAACAACTATGCCATATTCATTATACAAAAGTTTACAGAATGTTTTAATACAAGGGATTACATAGTAAACTTAAGATAATGCTATTCTATTTTTGCTCAGTCTCCTTGATAACTATGCCCTTGCCAGACTGTATCTTTTCTTGCACAGCGGCTTCAGCATCTTCAGTATCAGCAGGCTTCTTTCCTTTCAGATCCTTCTTCTTTAGCTCTTCAGCTTTAATCTTCTGCCTCTCAAAGTAATGATAGGGCTTGGGAAATTACTTGCTAGGCTCCTGGGCAGTAGGAGGTAGTTTTCCCATCTTTGCCTTTCTTCTATATTGCACTATGGCTTCTTGCCTGTTTTCATGCTTTCTCCATTCTAGTTCAGAATACCACTTGTTTCTGTCTTAAATATTATCTTTGGCAGCCTTCCAAGCAGTCAAAATAATATTTCTTGAAGTGGGACTCCACTGTTCAAAATCAGGCCTTTATTCAGCTTGCTCTCTGAACCTCTTCTTAGACAATCTAGCTTCTTGTTCAGCTTGTTCTTTCAGTATAGCTTCCTGTAAAGCCTCAGATACTGGCTGAACCACCTTCTCTATGATGACATTTTGCTGTCCCTCAGGTGGGTTATACATTGACTGTATATCAACTTATACCATATTAAAGTCTGGTGGAGGATAGATCACCTGAGCTACTTCAGCTTGCTCACCTCCAAGATAGGCAGGATTAATCCCAGACTCAGTAACATTATCATCATCACATAAAGGAGGATAACCAAGAGTGGCTCTGATGGAATTGGAAATCCATTTTGCATGATCAGAGCCTGCTTTGACTAACACCCTCTCCCCCTTTATGACTTCTCTTTCTATGTGATCTCTTAGATCATCTTTTTGGAATCTTATTTGGGCATTGAGATAATTGACTCCATCCTTGTAAAAAGGTTTTAACCTTTGGAGCTTTTCAGTGAGGAGCTTCTGGGAATCTTGAATTGCAGAAGTTACAGCAGTTAGACTTTCTTGCAATTCTTTGTCAAACTCCTCTTTGGCAATGGTCAGGGCTGCATTCTGTGCAGTGGCTATACTCTTGAGTTCAGTGACAATTGCATTGTGAAAAGCTGTCAAGTTATCATTCATTCTGATTTGATTATCCAGTACATATCCTTGCTTGACTTCAAGTTCATCCACTTGAGCTTTAATTTTCTCTTGATGAGTAGCTAGATAGACTACTGCATTCCCTCCCTTGTGGAAGCAGTCAGTCATCTCCTTCTTATTTAGATTCATCTCAAATCTAATAGACTTTATGTCCTGGGCCAGGTCAAATTGTAGAGACTTATGACCCTCATCCATATATGTTTCTATAGCTTTCCTGTGCTCATCAAGCTTTATCTGCATGGCAACCATCAGAGAACTGTAATCAACAGATGGTGCTGGCTGTGATAGAGGCTGTGGTGCAATGGTTTGCAGAGCTTTCTTATAATTTTGGCTTCTCCTCTTGAAGACTTGAAATTTTCTCTTTTTAGCTCTTGCTGCCTCCTCATCTTCAGATGCTGATGTGCTTGCTATTTCTACCCTCTCCCTAGGTAGCTCCTCAACATTCTTTGCCTTCTCGGGCTCTTTCTTTGCAGTTTCTTCAACAATTACTACTTGCTCCCCCTCAACATGAGCATTCTCCCCCTCAGTAGCAGCACTTGCTTTCTCAAAGTCTGTTTGATCCAGATTAAGGAAGATATCTTCCATTGTAAATTCTTGTTGAAGTTGTGATGGAGAATCCCTTGTCACATCAACAACTTGATCAGATACAACTTGAGCTGCAACAGATGTGTCCTCCATGACAACATCTGGGGGTTGACTATCAATCTGAGGTTGTTGATTAACATTATTTAATGAATCAGACAAAACAATATCCTCTATAGGGAAAACTAAGTTATTGATTTCAGTGAGTACCTCAAGAATGATTTGAGTGGCTTGTTCACTTTCTAATGGAGTTGGCTCTTCCACTATTAGAGGCTCCCCCTAGATAGAATCCTGGTGAAGAGGGCTAGCCTGTGGTAGCTCCCCCTATCTGTCTGCATCATCTTGTTGAGCTGGAGACTTTCCAGCATCTCCTGTGTCTTCTTCATCAGGAATGAAGACAACATGCTCTTCTGAACTGCTGGATGATTCTTGAGCCACTGGGGCTATCTTCTTCTTCTTATTTAGTGGGGTTTCCTTCTCAGGTGTTGGCATCTCCTTAGACAATACCCTATCCCATCTTGAGAAGATTCTCATGTCCATCTTCCTCATGTGATTGATCTTTGATCCTGCAGCTTGGCTCATTACTTCTGGTATACGACCAGCCAAGTAAAGACTTAGTATCCTACCCAAATTGGGCTTCTTCATGCTCTCTTTAATCTTATCAAAGACTACTACATAGCAATCAGTTTTCAATGTGAAGATAAGCCTTGTCATGAGACTGAACATATGGGCTGATATCCTGTCATGCCCTCCAGACTTACTCAAGATCACCTTTCCAACAATTTCAGAGAGGAATTTTCCTTTGCTGTTCATCCCCTTCCTATTGAACACTGATCCAATTTTCATATTGGAATCCAGACCACATCAAGTTAATGCTTCCCTAGTTTTAGAAGCAGAAACATTCTCTTCTTCCTTAGTCCTTGGTAACTAAAGTATCTTTCTCAGACTTTTAGGTGAGACCTTCACCTTTTCTCCATGAACCCTTGACTTTATCTTGAATCCAGATTCGTCTAGGGTTACGCCATTCAGAAATTCTAGAACTTCTTTCTTCCATATTTTGGTTGGTTCTGAAACAAGAAAGTCTAACCCTGAGTTTGCAACTAGGGTTACCACATCCTTGATCTCTGAATCTGCATCATCAAACGCGTGCCGCATTAGTTCATAGCCTTCATTCACGTTCTCCGCGAGCTTGGGCGCCATTAGGGTTTGAAGAATTTGAATTGAGAGAAGAGAGGTGTCGACACACAAGTTTGGTCTCGAAACTTTGGTGAGCGTGTCGACAGACAATGGTGAAATCCTATTTATACCTTTCTAGGATTGAAGATGAAAGGGCGTGCTAACAAACTCAAATTGTGTCGACACTGTTGATAAGTGTCGACACAGACTTATAATGTCTCGACACCTATGTGTCGACACAAGTTTAGTCAACAGAATATATGTGTCGACACTTGTTTATGTGTCGACACCGCTTAGCTCGACACTTAGTCGAGATTTTACTTCACTAATTCTGAGTAAAGCCTAAGTGTCGACACCACCTTGGATGTGTCGACACCTACTTATCATGTGTCGACACTAATTTTCTGAAGTGTCGACACCAACTTCCTAGATGTGTTGACACCTTTTCTCTGAAGTGTCGACACCAACTTCCTAGATGTGTCGACACCTTTTCTCTGAAGTGTCGACACCAATTTTCTGTCTCGACACAGACAACTCTGTGTGTCGACACTATTTTACTTAGTCATTTCTGTAAACTTATTCTAAGTTTATCATACCTAGTTCAATTTTAAACCTATTGAACTTTGTTTCTTCTAAGGGCTTAGTATACATATCAGCTAGTTGATTATCAGTATTTACATACTCCAGTGAAATATCTTCCTTTTCTACATGTTCCCTTAGAAAATGATATTTTATTTCAATGTGTTTAGTTCTACTATGGGAAACAGGATTGTTTGCAATAGATATAGCACTAGTAGAATCACAAAACAGTGGTGTTCTACTTACCTGAATACCATAATCCTCAAGCTGATGTTGTATCCATAGAATTTGAGCACAGCAACTTCCTGCAACCACATATTCTGATTCTATAGTGGAGATAGCCACACTTGTTTGCTTCTTGCTACTCCATGAAATCAGTCTTCCTCCTAGGATTTGACAGGTACCAGTTGTACTTTTCCTATCTTCCTTGCAGCCTGCAAAATTTACATCTGAATAACCTGTCAGTTCAAAGTCCCCATTCCTAGGATACCAAAGGCCTAGATAAGGAGTGCCCTTTAGATATCTCAGTATCCTTTTGACTGCTGTCAAATGAGACTCTTTAGGGCATGCTTGGTACCTAGCATAGACACATGTAGCATACATGATATCTGGTCTACTTGCAGTCAAATAGAGTAGGGAGCCAACTATCCCTCTATACAAAGTCTCATCTACAGTTTTCCCTGCATCATCTTTGCAAAGAGACATACTTGACCCCATAGGAGTCTTCATGGTACTGGATGATTCCATACCATACTTCCTTATCAGTTCTAGGGTGAACTTAGACTGGCATATGGATAATCCATTCTCAGTCTGTCTAACTTGGAGACCCAAGAAGAACTTAAGTTCCCTCATACTGCTCATCTCAAATTGTCCTTGCATTAGTTTTGCAAACTTTTTGCAAAGACTACTTTCAGTAGATCCAAATATAATGTCATCTACATATATTTGGACTAGTATTATCTTGCCTCTGGATTCCCTAAGGAATAGAGTCTTGTCTATTTTCCCCCTTGTGAACTTATTCTCAATGAGGAAACTAGACAGAGTTTCATACCAAGCCCTAGGGGCTTGTTTTAACCCATACAAAGTCTTCCTAAGTCTATAGACATAATTAGGTTGAGTTGAATCAACAAAACCTGATGGCTGTTCCACATAGACTTCTTCCTTTAGATTACCATTCAGAAAGGCTGACTTAACATCCATTTGGTATACTTTAAATCCTTGATAGGTTGCATAGGTCAGGAACATCCTTATGGCTTCCAGTCTGGCTATTGGAGCAAAGGTTTGATCAAAGTCAATACCTTCTTCCTGCCTATATCCTTTAGTAACCAATCTTGCTTTGTTCTTGACAATTACTCCATGTTCATTCATCTTGTTCCTAAAGATCCACTTGGTCCCAATTATGTTGTGGTCTTTTGGTTTAGGAACAAGCTCCCAGACTTTGCACCTCTTGAACTGATTCAGCTCTTCTTGCATTGCCTCAATCCAATGAGGGTCTAGGATAGCTTCTTCAAACTTCTTTGGCTCTACTTGGGATAGAAAACTGGAGTAGAGTACTGCACTCAGATTTCTGCTCCTTGTTTGTACCCCTTGTCTTATATCACCAATGATTTGATCTGCTGGATGATCTCTTAGATGCCTATTAGCTGGAGGCATCATGGCTTCAGGTTGAACTTCTTCAGTTTCTTCAACTTGCTGCACTCCTTGGACTTCTTCTTCATTAGGTACATGTAGTACTCCCCCTGGACAGCAGCCACTATCTTCTACTTGTTGTCTTGCAGTAGGTTCTTCTTCTATAGTGAGCTTGTCCATCTTCTTAGTCACACCTGTGGAGCTGCAAATACTACTAGACAACTCATTGTTAATAAGTCTAGCTTCATCAAATACTACATGTACTGACTCTTCTATAACTTGAGTAGACAAGTTGTAGACTCTATAAGCCTTACTATTGTTGCTGTACCCAACAAAGATCCCCTCTTGGGATTTGGCAGCAAACTTAGTCAAGTAAGACTTTCCATTGTTAAGTATAAAGCACTTACAACCAAAGATCCTGAAGTAGGATAGGTTTGGTTTTCTGCCTTTCACAATCTCATAGGGGGTCTTATTGTGGCTCTTAGTAATGGTAGCCCTATTAATTACATGGCATGCGGTATTAACTGCCTCAGCCCAGAAATATTCTGGTAGAGATGTGTCACTTAATAGGGTTCTACCAGCCTCAATCAAGGTTCTATTCTTCCTCTCAGCAATGCCATTTTGCTGAGGTGTTCTTGGTGAAGAAAATTCCTGAAATATCTCAAATTCTTCACATAGTTTTTCCATACTATCAGATTGAAATTCAGTACCATGGTCACTTCTTATCTTGACCACTATATTGTCTAGTTCATTCTGAATTGGTTTGACAAATCTATACAAGATACTAGGTGTTTCAGATTTCTGTCTAAGGAAGAACACCCAGGAAAACCTTGAGTAGTCATCTACAACCACAAAGATATAGACCTTCCTACCTAGGCTGTGAACTGGCATAGGACCAAAGAGATCCATATGCAAGAGGTATAAACACCTCACAGCATCTTTGTTTTCAATGTTATTAAAGGTGGATCTAGTCTGCTTGCCCTTTTGACAAGCTGAACATATTCCATCTTTAATACACTTAACTTGAGGATCATTCCTCACTAATTCTTTGCTATAGAGTTGGCCAATTGTCTTGTAGTTAAGATGGGCTAGCCTCTTGTGCCATTTGACACAATGAGAGACTTTCTCATCAGCTACAAGGCACACTGGAGAAGCATTGTTCTCACTCATAATGTCTAGACAATAGACATTCCTTTTTCTGTAACCAGTCAAAATGATCTCTTGATCATTTGATCTCCTGATATGACAACCATCTTTGACAAATGAGATGTCATATCCTAAATCACTCAATTGACTTATACTAATAAGGTTATGTTTCAAACCTTTAACATAAGCCACTTGAGTTATAGTTATATGGGTGCTAGAAATGTTACCAAAACCCTTGATGATTCCTTTTTCAGAACCACCAAAGGTGACCTTAGGACCATCCTTGATTGGTGTGTAGTCCTTTAGCAATCCCCTAGTTCCAGTCATGTGTCTGGAACATCCACTGTCCAAGTACCATATTGGGGCATGGCCACTTGGACTCACCTGCAAAACAGATTAGTGAACCTTAGAACACAAAGAATTCTTGGGTCCTTGGTACTGGTTAGTTTGCCTCCTAACAAAGCTACCTGCAGATCTTCCAACATGCAGTTTGCTACTCAACTTGGCACTAGAATTGTGCCAACAGTCCATGACAAAGTGGCCTACCTTGCCACAGCACCAGCACTCAAACCTATTGTACATTTGCTTAGGTACATTGCTAGCTGTTTTATCTACAGCTTGCTTGTTGAGAGCTGGGGCTTTGCCCTTAGACTTGGACTTGACAGTCCTAGCAGGGTTAGTAAACCCCAATCCAGTTTTACCGTTGTGAGGAATAAACTCATCAATCAAAGGTAGAATAAACTTAGGTTTAGAAAACCTTGCAACAATGTCTCTCTCCTTCTGAAGACTAATCTCCAGACTTCTGATTTGATCATTCTTAAATGTTATAGTCCCCATCTGAATCACAGTTATGTGCTTCAGTCTGGCTATCTCATTTAGTTTTTGATCAATCATCTTCTCAAAATCAGTTGCAGCAACTTTGAGATTAGCAATTTCCTTTGTCTAACTCTTGGCTAGGGACTTGCTCTTCTTAAAAGCTTGCAACATAATTCTATATTCATCAATCAATTGATGAATATCCTCTTCTGATTCAGATCCACTGGCATCATTTGATGCTGATGTAACTGAATCAGAACTAGCACTAGAAATTGAACTTAAAGAACAATTTTGTACCTTACTAGGTCCAGGCTGCTCCTGGATTTTGTCATCTTCTGTTAAGGCCATCAGTCCTTTGCACTGGATGTCCTCTTGCTCATATATGGAGTTCATTATCTGGATGAACTCCTCTTCCTCTTCCTCAGCAAACAGTCCTATGTATGCTTCAGCTTCTGACTCAGTTTCTGATGAAGATATGTCTGACAGGCTCTTATCCTTTTTGGCAACAAAAGACCTTTCCTTCTTGCCCTTGAATTGAGTCTTTTTCTTATCATTAGACTCTTTCCTTTTCTCAGGACAGTCAGCAATAACATGTCCTTGTCTGTTACAGCAATAGCAAACAATTTTTGATAAAGTTGCTTTGCTTGACTTGGTCTTTCTCCTGTCTTTCTTTGATGACTTCTTGTTCTGATAATAGTCATCTTTGCCCTGTGAAGTGGATGGCTTTGACCTCCACTATTTCTTCTTTAGAAACTTCTGAAAGTGTCTTGTGAATGCTGCAAAGTCCTCATCACTTTCACTGCTTTCAGACTTTCTGCTTTCTGAATCATCTGACTCAGTCTCAGCTACTTTAGGAGGTGGAGTTGGTGACTTACTTCTGTATTTTCTGGTGGCTTCTGTCTTGAATGCCACTGTTCTTTCTTTATTCTCAATTCTGGTAGTCTTCTCCTCTTCTTTCCTTACCATCAACTGCATTTCATAGGATAGCAGTTTTCCAAACAGTGTTGGAGGAGGGATATCTGCTAACTTTGTCATTTCCCTTATGGCACAGATCTTGGTGTCCCAATCCTTTGTTAGGGACCTCAAGAACTTATCATTTAACTCATAATTACTGAATTCTCTTCCATAGGACATCAGCTCATTGACAATCCTATAGAACTTCTTATAGCATTCTGTTATGCTATCTGACCTACCTTGCCTGAAACTTTCATATTCTTGGTTTAACAAAGACTTTCTGTCCTGTCTCACTTCTTCAGAACCCTCCATATACACTATCAAGGTATCCCACATCTCCTTAGATGTCTTACAGTGTATCAAGTTCTGAAAGGTTGCATCATCTATGGCACTCACAATGATATTCTAAGCCCTCTTGTCCATTGTGGCTAGAATTATCTCATCTTTTGTCATTTCAGAGAAGTCCTTAGGTGTTCTCTGATTTGCATCCAGGACTGAAATCTTCATAGGCACATATGGCCCTTCTTTAACTGTGATATATATCCTAGGGTCTGAAGCTTCCATAAATAGTCTCACCCTTTCTTTCCAGATGCCAAAAATTTCTTTTCTGCAAATGGGTAACTTCATGGATCCAAGTTCCTTTTGATTCTCTGTTGAACACATGTTTCTTGATTTTCTTGATTCGGCACTTTACTTATAATGAATCTGCCAACAGGATCTACTCAGACAGTTAAGTCCTTTTTGAGAAACCTGGCTCTGATACCACTTGAAATAAATTGTACCTAATCACCTAGAGGGGGGGGTGAATAGGTGACTTAATCTTTTTAAAACTTTTTAGGCAGAATTCAGATTATATCTCAGAGTTATACTTACTACTTCACAGAATCAATCTGCAATCACAGAATAAATAAGCACACAGTGAACACACAGATTTATAGTGGTTCCCCAAGGTTTGGGTACATCCACTTTCCCCCTTCGCCTATCTAGTAGTGTACTAGATTCGGCCAAACTCCTTCACTATCTCAGATCCTCAGATCTTACACTCAGAACCCAAACAGGTTCCTACAGCTCAGGCCCAAGGCCCTACAACTCAGTCTTCTCCAAAGACCTACACTCAGCTTCTTCACAAAGCCTACACTCAGCCACAACAGGCCTACACTCAGCCACAACAGGCCTACACTCAGAGATAAGAATCTCCTACACTCAGGCACACAGGCCCTACCACTCAGCCTTTATAATTGCAGGCTTACAACTCAGATCCCTAAGGATCCTACAAGAAATATAGAATACAAAGAATATACCTACAACTCAGGAAAAGAGAGATGAGTTATCAGGTTCTTGAAGAGTTCTTGGAAGAACTCTGTTGAGAACAATCTCACTTGGCTTTTCTTCAAAGCTTCTTGAATGTAGAACACAATAGGATTGATTCTCTGCAGCTGATCTTCAATCACTGCAACTTAAGATTCAGAACTAGGTCTGAACCGTTCTTCACAGCCTGCTTCCAACGGCTGTCTTCTTGGATGAAGCTCTCTCTCTCTAACTTCTTAGATCTTCACTTGATTCTTCAATGAATAGCTAGATCTTCTGTGTATCACTTGATGTGTTGATCATCATTTTAATCATCTCTTTCTGTTGACAGTATAAGCCTATTTATAGGCCTTCTTCAAGGTGTCCGGCTGATCCGGTTCCTAACAGCTTTCTGACATCTCTGACAGGTGCAGCAGACCGGCTGGAATGGCAGCTGTCAAGTCATCCAGTCAGTTCTTGAAATAACTGTAACTGTCTGAAAGTGTCGAGACAATCTGTCTTTAAGTGTCGACACTTGTAGACTAAGTGTCGACACAAGTAGACTAAGTGTCGACACTAGCCTTCAAGGTGTCGACACAACTCCTTGTGTTGTAGAATTTGCTTCTCGACACAGCTTCTTCATCATGTGTCGACACTAATATTCTGTGTCGACACAACTTCTTGTTCTTCAGCACTTAGTTGAATTCTTGTAAGTGTCGACACAACTCCTTTGTGTCGACACATCTTCATGTGTTGTACTTGTTCAGTGTCGACACATCTTCTTGGTGTCGACACATGCCTTCTGTGTTGATAATTGCTGAGTGTCGACACTGCTCCTTGTGTCGACACATTCTTCTTTTGTTGAGACTTTGACTGAGTGTCGACACATCTCCTTTGTGTCGACACTTGGACTTAGAATTTTTGTTGAACTTTGCTGAGTGTCGACACAGCATCCTAGTGTCGACACTTTCTTCATGTGTTGAGTCTTCTGCTGTGTGTCGACACATTCTTCATTGTGTCGACACATTCTTCATGAGCTGAGTCTTCTGCTGTGTGTCGACACATTGTTCATTATGTCGGCACTTAGACTTAGACTCTGCTGACTTTTGCTGAGTGTCGACACAGCCTCCAAGTGTCGACACTTTCTGATGTAGACACAGTTCCTCTGGGTGTCGACACTGCTTCTAAGTGTCGACACTTCTTCACTGGACATTTCTTCAATGAGTGTCGACACAGCCTTCATGTGTCAACTTTCTGTCTGGTGTCGACTCTGCATCTCTGGTGTCGACACAAGTACTCTAAGTGTCGACACTGCTTGCCTGGGTGTCGACACAAGTCTTCTTAAGTGTCGACACTTTCCTTCTGGGTGTCGACACATGGACTTAGAAACTTTTCATCTTTCCCTGCAAATACTTAACCTGTACAAGGCAACTCAAAATACATCAAATATATTTTGATGTATATCATTGAGTAGGGTGATATTTCTTCAAATCAGTTACATTTAAACCAATGTACCCAACACATCACTCAACGTCAACTCTGCAGGCTAAGACATTGAGTGGAGAAGGATCACTCAACATCAAGAACTGAGGGCTAAGTCGTTGAGTGAAGAATCATCACTCAACGTCAGGAACTAGAGCGTTGTGTGAAAAAGCATCACTCAACGCCAACCATGAGAGTTTCCCGCCGGACCAGGCGCAAACATTCCCGCAAGCCCTGGACGGGAACCCTTCCGCCTGCACTACTCGCCTAACCCGATTAGCTTAAAGTCTACTCAAATCTGGAGTCCTAGACCTTTGGGTCTCACTTAGCTAATATGGGGTTGTACAAATATAACATAAAAAAATATATTTATTATTATATAAAAAATTTATTTTGATAGTACTAAATTTTATAAAAGATATATAAAATTTAAAGCTAATATCCTCGCTTAATTTTAAGTTTTTTATATTTAATATATTTATTTTAAAATCATATAAATAACAAATAAATGCGTTTTATCTTTTTGTGATCTAAAATTAGGAAAGTGTGAAATAGTTATAAAAAATTGATTGTAACGCAATATGTTTAAAAGTTATACGAAACAATAAGTGTAATTGATTTAAATATAAATTATTTATATGATTTAGAGATATACTTTACACTGCTAACATAACATAAAATAAAATAATAGACAATATCTTTAAAAGTTAAGTCGACCGATATATCGGAAAAAAATTGAATAAATTGACCTATGTATTACAAAATGACAATCGTTTTTTAGAAAAAATCTCATTTTACTCAACGACATGCCAGCAAAAATGTCAACCATATTGAAGAACATTTAAAATAGTAAATCTCTCATACATGAATTCCTTAATATAAGACTATTCTCCACAATAAATATCAGAATAACAAAATGATGAAACTTTTAGTTGCCTTTTCCCTTTCCAATAAAAAATCACTTTTGAAATACGAGGATTGGCCTATCAAAACCAGCAACTGTGCCAGACAAACACTCTGTGATGGTATCAGCAGACCTGAAACCAATCTAGAAAGAACAAGGAAAAAAACATTAGTCTATCAAAACACACTAGGCAGCCAGTTGCACAAAACATCCTCGCGTAGGACTGAGCATATTATTCGAAGCTCGAAAATTGTTTGAAAATCGCTCGAATATTTGGCCGAATCGGAATCTATTAAAATTGATTCGACTCAATTTGAGTCGACTCAATTTGTCTCGAATCTGATTTTGAGCCAGCCCCGAATCGTTCGAAATATGATTCGAATCAAATCGAATTGATTAAAAATATTATGCATTTATTAATATATTCTTATTTTAAAATTAAAATCACTAAAATTTAAAGATAAATAAAAAGAACGAATGATTTAAGTGTTTAAATTTGCTAAATTTATAGATTGTCCAATGTAATTTCAATTCTACTAGAAATAAAGGGAAATTTTTCTCAATTTCGAACCGGCTCGATTTGATTTTGAGTCGGGTCGGAATCGAGCCATTTTGAGTCGAGCCGAGTTCAACTCAAGAATTTCAAATTCAAGCCAAGTCCAAATTGCAAAAAATTTGACTCAATAATAGTCCTATCCCCGTGACGGGAGAGTCCAGGGAAAGGTCCCGACACAATGGTGAAATATAAACAAATCTTACCCTACATTGCAAGAGGCTGCTACCAAAACCCACTAAAAGTGACAAATTGCAAATTAAAAAAGCAGCAGCTTAAAGGAGAGAGAGAGAAAGGATAATGCTTTCACCACATCAAGAAGGATATTTCGAAACTGATGCGGATGCAGTTTAATATTACTGAAGTTTGCCCTCGTAGTCTGCAAAATAATATCATTTTTGTTGTTGCTTTAAGCATGAAAACAGAATACGGTTCATCTAATAAACTTCCGACATAAATTCCAGAATAATTAAACATGGTAATTGAATAAAATAATGCGTCAAACTACAAAGTAAATATCATGAATATATTACAAATGCATAGTGAGAACAAAAAAACAACTTTTGAATAAACTATTCATTAGCACCCTAAACCTTGAAATCTCAAATTATAAGGCTCTATTTAGGGCATCAGCGCGGCTCCACTCAGGTGGCAAAAGGAACTGGATGACAAATAGCTGTTCTCTCCAGTGGAGAATGGAGCTCCACAGGAAGTTTTCTTCAAACTGAAGGAGGAATGCCACTGGAGCCTCACAATATTTGGGGCGCTCCATGTTCCACCGCTACAGTGGCAAATGGAGCCGCACCGGCCCTCTAAACATACCCTAAATCTCATATTAAGGCTTCATTTGTTTTGGGTAAACAAACAGGCGCCAGCGGCGTTTGCTCCATTTACACCCGCCGGACAGAGGAAAAGATAGGCAAAAGCAGCATTTCCAGCCCCGCCTCCCACCCTCTGATTTCAATGCTCCCTTTCCAAACGCCGGCTGCTCCCACTACCGCCTAACCAAAAGAAGCCTAAATTTAAATTAAAAATCCGGATCCTATAAAACTTAAAACGTCCCTATGAAACCAATTCATATGAAAGTGAAAAATGACTACTAGAAAAAGCAAATTGAAAATCATGTAAATACTAAAATACAGGCAGTAATTGAAAACTACATTCTATAGAATTTGAGTAAATAAATCACATGATTAATCAATAACTATACTAAGATAAAAATAATAGACAGAAAGAAGACATCACATAAAGAAAAAGCAAGCCTCATGCATGTACAATGAGATAATGTCTCCCGAACATCAACTCTCACGTTTGGAGTAAACTCCTAAAGAGAAAGAACTAGAATATCCAATAAAACTCTAAGGGTCCGTTCGTTTCACTGTCATTGATATTGAAGTATCGAATTTGAGAATATGACAGTCATTTCTGTTGTTCGGACCAACAATTATAGAGTGGAATGAGCTTTCTGGAGGAAAGTCGACGATATTCACCATAACCTAAAAATCCATCGATATATATATAATATTTGTTATAGCGTATTATGACGTACCCGTATCATTATTTTTAAATTTTGTCACGTATTGCACCGGGTACCCATACCCGTGCTTCCTAGGAACCAGCATATGTACCAAAGTTTAGGATCATTCCAAAAACAAAATTTTCGGTTAGGTTCTCAGTTTTACCCTAGTGCAAAATTGTAACAGGCAGAAAACCAATTTCCATACAATGTTCTTAACACAAATATCATTTTCTTATATTTTGTTTAACAATAAATTTATGAAATATCACTATAAACATAAATCTTTTACATTATACGGTGAGAACAAAATTAGACTATCATTTATTGATTTAATGTTAACATAAGAATTATTGGGCAATCAGTTCTGAGATACTCGACCCCAAGAATGAAGAGCCAACTCAAAAGGTCAGATATTCATCCTTCAGGAAAAATACCCGAACCGAAAACCGCCAAACCAAAAAAATACCCGAACCAAAAACCGCCAGACCAACCGGTATTGATCGACTTTGTTCGGTTTCGAGCCGGTTCTCAATTCTCTGAATTTTTTGCACACCCCTATTAATTGGGCCATAAGTTGTTGATATTTTTGTGTTCACTCTCTTAGGAAATAATTATTGTTTTGCGGAGGACATTTAACATTTAGTATGTCGGCGACTGTATGACATGCAAATCAATATTACTTTCTCAAATGTGATATCATGCCACACATGTCACATGCTAAACATTGAGTGTTTCCGTCAGCCCAAACACTAGTGTATAACAATCAAACAAGCCATGCAAAACTAAATAAAGTCTTTCAACCAACCTTTACATGTCCACTAGATACTTATAGAAAATTTCATAATGTAAATATATATACTACTAATTACCCAAACCTTCCCTTGAAGTGAGCATAATTACAAGTTGCACCCCTCTATCTCTTGAAATTACAAAAAACTCCCCTATAAGTTTACATTTATAACATACAACAACAACGCTCAACATGTCATAACATGAGTGCATTAAAATAATTTAGTGTATCTTATTTTGAACTACTAATTTATTCAGTGATGAAAAATTAAAAGAAATGATGTGCCTTACAGTGGACGAAAACCCATCTTGGAAGTTGTTTCATTTATGAGCTTCTAGGACAGATATTAAGTATGTTAATATGGAATGTATTTAATTCTTTATTGTATTTAGGTTTAGTGCGTCTTATTTTCACCTCGACCGGATGTGGTCCGGTTCATTCGTTTGACTCCTTAGTCTTCCTCTTCTCCTCTTCTCCTATATGAAGACCCCAAGCGTCCTTCTTTTCCATATGAATAAAAGGCTTTTGTTACTTCTAACATGGTATCAGAGCTAGGTTCTTAATTTTTCTTTGCGCTCGCACCCTGCTCGCGCGCTCTGTTCGCAACCTGTCCGTGCGACCTGCAACCCGCTCTGCCCGGGACCTACTCCCAAGAAGTCGGCGCACCTGCAAGCCCTGCTCCAGCAACCTGTCTGCAACCTGCTCAGTCCGCACGGAAACCCACACCTTGCCGCCAACTTGTCGCGACCTGCTCAGTCCGCCACAAGCCAGCACCCTGTCCGCCACGACAACCCGGCAACCTGCTCCTTGCCGCGACCGACTCAACACACACCTTGCTGCAAACTTCTTAGTCCGCTGGCCGCCAGCAAGCGACCTGTTTCGTTAGCCGCCCGTCCTCTAACGAGCGACCTCATCTGTCCGCTAGCCGCCAGCAAGCACCTTCCTGCAGTGACCTGCTCCGTTAGCCGCCAGTCCGCCAGCAAGCGAACTACTCTGTTATCTACCAGCACGCGACTTCATCTGTCCGCTATCCGCCAGCAAGCACCTTCCCGCAGCGACCTGCTCCAGTAGCCGCCAGTTCGTCGTTCTTCCAGCAGCGGGTTCCCACAGCAACCTGTTCTATCCGCTGCGACCTGCTCCGCTAGCCGCCGGTTCTCCGACCTTCCAGTGACCTTATCTGTCCGCAGCGGGTTCCCACAGCAGTCCTCCGATCCATCGGTTAACCACGGGAACCACGGTTAAAGCAGGAAATACAAGACGTTTTCTCTGCTAAGGATCCATAAGCGCGAGCTGACGCTTGCGTAACCGCTCTCCTTCCTTCTGCCTCTGCTTCAACTCATCGTGACTCATTGGAATGATACCGTCCAGCGGAATGATCACTATTTCTGTCCGCTTCGTAGGCGGCAAAGGCTTAAAAACTGCTGAAGGGATTTCAAACAAAGACTTTGAACCAGAAGCAGCAATGGTCTGACCTGACCGCAGGGAGTCAACCGCCTTTACCTGGACTGACGCTGCCTTTTCCAGAGCGGCCAAGTTAGCCATTGTGTCGCTCGTCCCCTCCTTGCTGACTAAAGCGGTCTTCAGCTCTACTCGCCGCAACCTTCCTTGCTCAGCCTTTTCTTAGGATTCCTTTACCACAGCTTCAGAATCAACTCTTTGCTCCTCAGAGTAGTGAACCCTCACCTCTGACTGACGGGTCATTCAGACCCTCTTCCTCATTTGGATCACTATTCAGGAACTCACCGAGATCTCCTTTAAGATCTTCGGGCAAGGGTTGACCGCAAATGCAGGAATCTGGCCGCCCTGATCGAAACTCTCTTCCCCCACACCAGCGACAAGAGCGTTTTTGGGTGGAGACCGCCAGATCTCCCCATCTTCGCTAACTGCGGTACCAGGTTTGATCGCGCCAAAATTTGCGGACAAATACTGCCTATTACTATTTGTTTTCTTCTTCTTCTCTTCTTTTGAAGATAACTCTACGACCAGACTCTTCTTTTCTTCTCTTTCTTCGTAGCGTCTGCCATTGCCTTCTAATTCCTCCTGTGTTTCTTGGCAGCTGTAGACACCACCTTCTTAAACCCCTCGCGAATAGCATCCAAGTCCACATCAATATGGACTGGCGAACTCAAATGCTGACTGTCACCCGACTTTACCGCAGGATCATTCGTGGTTTCAAGCACGACCAACGACTTCTCAACGTCAAACTTGATGATCGTTCCTAAAAGATCCAGAAGGACTTGTTTGGGAGATGGGGTATTAACGATTTCAACATCCTCAGAAACGACAAGCATGACCGCAAGAGGTCTTTGCACGGCCACCTCTGTCTTCACAGGCTTCTTAGAGCCTTCGCCGAATTCTCGACGAACAACTTTCTTCGCAATGATTTTCTTCTCACGAGGAGAAGTCCACTTCTCCACATTGTCGTCAAACATGGACATAAAAGATTTCCTTCCAGATCCAGACATAGCGGACTGAAGAAGCTTAACCGCAAGTGGAGAAAAGTGTCGCGTTGCTGAAGAATGCTTTGGAAAATCTATAGACCCCTTGGCCGTATTTATAGATTTTCCCAGCATTGAAGGCGTGTCGCAATTTCCACAGTTAAAGCGGACATTTCCGAAGTTTCAAATTATTCAGAAATGTGTGGGGATCATGTTTACCCGGATTTCTGTGACCAACCTTCTGCTTACTAGTCGGTCAAGGCGGTCTCCCTTTCTAGTGATCGCACAAGCCGCTCGAGAATGTTCAACAACTATCTCCAGAAAGAGCAGAGATAATTCCAGGTTCACCGCACAGTTATATTTTTTTCTTATTTGCACACAACGTAATCTCTCATCTCTGTCCGGTTCTCCTGTACCCGGACAAACCATAATTTTAAGGACCCCACTACTATAAATAGGGATGAATAGTACCCAAAAGGCAATCTTATGCGGTGAAGGATGGAGAGGATGTACTAAAAATGGACTAGAAACGAGATCGCAGTCCGAGTAATCAAGTGGAGTCCTGGGGAAGCACACCCTTCCCTCTAAAAAATAAGTGTAGACATGTTTTTCTAAATCACACAGGCTTAGCTACTTCAATTGGAGCATCTTAATCATGTGCAGTGTTGCTAGTCATCTTGTCCAACTCATTTACTGTTGTGTTCATACTAGTCATCTTGTCCAACTCATTTACTGTTGTGTTCTCCTTCCTATCATTGTCAAACCATAAGTCAGTAGGACTCCGTGGTCTCCCTTGAAAGGCTCTTCCTAGGTAGTTTCTTAACAAACTCTTTGGGGTGGTATCACTCCAGTTTCTAGGCAGCTTCTTTTTATTTGATTATTTATCTCTTCATCTTACTGATGTAATTTCAAATCTAGGGTTTGGAAAATAATTATTTTTGGGCAAAAATTATTTTGATATAAAATAAAATTTAGGGCTGTGATTTTGAGAAACACGAGAGCCGAGCGGCTAAATCAACGGCGGATAAAATTTATGTTTACTTAAAAAGACTTGGCCTTGTCGTTATCGTTCTACTACTAATAATATCAGACCGTTTTATTCAGGGTCTCAACGGCCGGTCAAACCAATGAGCCAATGAGCACTTGAAATGAAGACGAGTACATAAAATAAAATGCGCAGTGAGAAAAATAAAAAAACATAAAAATACTGTGATGCACTATGATGCATTGCGGGATGCATCAATTCCCCCGAAGTTGAAAGGGCTCGACCACGACGAGAACTCGCAAAGACTAGCAACAGAGAAATCTGGGTCGCGGTGTTGTAGCTCGTCCGTGCTGATCCATGAACTGTCTGTGATGTCCCGTCCCCGTCAGGAGACCAAGTAGCGTTTGTAAGTCCCGTGGCGAGTACGAAACTCTTGTACATAAAGAACCTGATCTATCTCCTCAGTGATGGGTGTCTGCACTGGAGCTAAGTCTGGTGGGATCTCTGGGGCTGTCGTCGGTGGACTCGGGCTGGAACTAGGTGGTTCTCCATAGAAAGGCGTCAGATTTGGCACGTTAAATATCGGCGAAGTACCGAATTCAACGGACAAATCGAGGAGACATGCATTCTCACTGATGCGCTTTCGGACTTGGAAAGGACGAAACTTCCTCTGTTGTAACATGAGGTATGTACCCGGAGTGAATCTCTGCTTCCTGAAATAAGCAAACACTCAATCTCCTTCTGAAAAGTATAACTCTCAGCGATGACGATGGGCCGTGGATTTATATTTTTCAGAAGTCGCTCGTAAATTATTAGTAATAGATTTATGCAATTTCTTTAAACAATCAACATGGGCTTGCGCATCAAAGAAAATAAGTTCATGGTTCGGGAGGGAGTGACGATCAAGTAGATGAGGTATAGAGAATCCAAAAACAATCTCGAAATGAGATTTAATTGTGGCCCGATTAGTAGTATTATTGAATGCAAATTCAGCTTGTGCCAGTATAAGATCCTATTATTTCAGATTCTCCACAGTCAAATACTTAAGAAGGTCCCCCAAACTACTATTAATGATCTCAGTCTGCCCATCGGTCTGAGGGTGATAAGCGCTGCTAAATTCGAGTTTGGTACCTAGTCGGGCCCATAGTGTTTTCCAAAAATACCTCATAAAATGAGTATCTCTATCAGAAGTGATCGACCTAGGAATGTCGTGCAATCTAACAATTTCTTTAAAAAAGAATTCAACGACGTGCAAAGCAGTAGAGGTTTTCCTACACGGAATAAAACGTGTCATTTTTGAAAAACGGTTACGACGACAAAAATAGAGTCGACTTTCCTCTGAGTGCGATGAACTCCTACCACGAAGTCCATCGAGATGTCATCCCACGGTTGCTCAGGTATCGGTAAGGGGGTATATAATCCAGTATTTTGTGTGTGCCCTTTGTATCGCTGACAAGTCATACAATGTCTAACAAACTCGACGACATCGTGCTTCATATTGGGCCAATAATATCGTGTAGTGGCGAGATATAATAATTTGGACTGACCCATGTGTCCTCCTAATCTAGACGAGTGGAGCTCCCTAAGTAGTGTCTCTCGGAGTGGTCCCTCACAAATGCAAAGGAGGGTGCCCCTAAACAGATAACCCTCACTCACTACGTATTGTGTAGTAGGATCAGTCTCACTATGCTGACATGTGATCCAAATATCACGGAAAAATAGATCGGTAGAGTAGAAGTCGCGCTGTGAATCTAAGTTAGTGATGCAAGACTGCAGTGTAACCAGCAGATGAGTGTGACGACTAAGTGCGTCGGCTACTCGGTTCGTGACACCGTGTTTGTGCTTTAAATGAAAAGTGAACTCCTACAGGTAAGCAGCCCACTTGACGTGACGTCTGATCTATTTCTAAGAGTTCAGATGTTTTAGAGCCTCGTGAACAGTGTTCAACATAAACTCACGTTAGATCAGGTAGTGTCTCCAATGACGGAGAGCTTGAACGATGGCGTAAAACTCTAGGTCATAAGTGGAATATTTAGTATTCACCTCATTCAGCTTCTCACTAGAGAATGTTATGTGTTGACCTTCCTGACTCATAACTGCGCCAATGCCTATTATATGGATCACAATCAACCTGAAAATTTTTTCGAAGTCAGGCAGCTCTAACACGGGCGCACTCATGAGCCTCTCTTTAACCAACAAAAATGCGCGTTCGGTTTCTTCAGTCCAAACAAACAATCTCTTCTTCAAGCAATCAGTCACAGGTGTGATCAATGTACTAAAATTCCGAATAAACTGCCAATAAAAACCTGCTGGCCCATGAAATCCTCGAGCCTCGATAATCGTCCTAGGGCTAGGCCATGATACTATCGCCTTGATCTTCTCTTTATCAACTCTAATGCCCTCAGAAGAAACGATATACCCTAAGAAAGTCAAGCTATCCGTCAAAAACGTGCACTTCTTCAGATTTATATATAATTTATGTTCCCGTAAAATTTATAAGACCTGCCTAAGATGAATCATGTGTGGATCGTGATCAATGCTATAAATCAAAATATCGTCAAAATACACCACTACACAGACTCCAACAAGTGGTCTAAGTACTTGATTCATCACTCGCATAAACGTGTTGAGCGCATTGGAGAGCCCAAAAGGCATCACCAGTTTTTAAGTCAATTTTCGAGAATACCTAGGACTCACTAAGCATATCCAACATGTCATCCAAACGTGGAATCAAGAAGCGATATTTGATGGTAATCTTATTTATCGATCGACTGTCTACACACATGCGTCATGCCACATCTTTCTTAGGAACTAGAAGTGCAGGGACGGCGCACGAACTCGTACTCTCTCTAACGTGACCCTTCGAAATTAGATCGGTCACCTGCCTATATAGGTCATCATGCTCTTTCAGACTCGAGCGATAATGGGGCAAATGAGGTAAGTTAACTTCTGGTATGAGGTCAATGCAGTGTTGTATCTCTCATCGGGGGCAGCTGATCGGGCAACTACTCCGACATAATCTCAGAGAACTCGTCAATGAATGGACACACCGTACTAGAAATGTCTAAAGTAATGGGAGCGGAATCGATACCCGACAACATATATATGACATCACTATCCTTCATTTCCTCCTGAAATTAGGAACGAGTCAGTAACATGGTCGCGGAGAGAGAAGATATCGCGGAGTGAAGTCCTCTCTAGGGCTTTAGGAACAAGACTATGCTTCTGGGGGAGAAGAACGATCTTGCGCCCATTGCGCTCGAAGGGGTGAGTTATTCGCACCATCGTGCATGACGTGCCTATCATACTGTCAAGGTCGTCCTAATAGGATGTGACAGACCTCGATAGTAGCTACATGACACCAGACTGCATCCTGGTACGTAGTGTCTATGCAAAAATCAATGAGACACTGGTGCGTGATAGGTATGGTAGTGTTACTAATGACCCAGGACAGACGATAGAGTTTTCCTAGGGTTTGTGTTTTCAACTTCAACATATCTACCATGCATTGAGACACAGTTTTTCATGCTACCGCTATCCATGATGATGGAGCAGAACTGCTCATGTATGCGGGCGGTGGTACGAAAAATATTGTTCATCAACCATTCGTCGTCAGCGGGAGTCTTATGAGTTAGGAGACTATGTTGGAGAACACACACTAACTGGTCGGGTTGCTCTCCCTCAACTTCACACTCGCTTGCTAACTCAATCTCAGGGGTCGGGTCAGTCTGGGAATCATTAAGAAATACTCCATACTCAGGTTCTGATCCACTCTCAGGATCGATGACGACGAGGAAATAGCGTCACAGGCACTCAGAAGACTTGTGACCCGGCTCTATGCACTTAAAAAATCTAAATGTCCCAGGCTGAGGTCTAGTTCCTATGACCTCCTTGCCTTTGGCGGAAGGGGCGGGGAGTGTTGGGGTGCTCGTGGACACTACTGGTCAGGAGGGTCCGGCGGGAGTGAAAGTGTGAGTCGGGTGGGACTTATCAGTAGACTTGTTCCCAAATATTCGTTTATGCAGTGCTTCTACTCTACGCGCACGACTCGAAACCTCTCCTAAGTCCATGTAATCAAGGAATTCTAATTGATCTCTGATGGAGTAGCGTAACCCGTTCAGGTAACAGGAAACAGCCATGTCCTCGTCCTCTCGGAGGTCGAGGCAAGACTGTAGACTAGGAACTCATTTGTATATTCATCCACCGATAATTTGCCTTGACGTAGGTTGTGGAACCTACGATAGAAGGTCTGCACATAATCGGGTGGAACGTATCGTTTTCGAAGTTGTCATAAACTCTGGCCATATGATGATCGGTGGGATGCCTAAATTAAATCTAGTTCGCTCTAGCTGTCCCCACCAAACTAGGGTGGACCCTTTCAGTCTAAGCATGACATACTCAACTTGCCTAGCTTGGCGCAATTGCTTCCAAGCAAAGAAACGATCCATCATTTCGCACCTGATGTAGGGTAGGATGTGTACCGTGCAACCTAGGCTAACCCAAATGGGTGGACACGTGGACACTATATGAAAATGCACAAAACCCGTCCGGCAATTAATTCAAGTGAAAATTCACAACCCAAGCATTCACAATATAAGCGAAAACAATTTCAGTTCAGGCGATTAAGCAAAGCTTTCCTCCGATCGGAGGGCCAAAATTTAAGCACGTTACGGATGACTCCTTTCCTGCAATCACAATTCCTTACAGGATAAATTCCACAAATAAATATTCAAATAAATATGAATACTCCAAACAATATTCAAGTGCTGAAAATTAGAGTCTCATACAACAAAACAACTCACAAACAAAGGAATGTTCGAGGCGGGAGAGATCCGGCGGTTTGAAGGTAGATCCGGGCGGCCGTGTCGAAACTGTGGCTGTCCGCGGTGGAGAAGGGTTGTGGAGGGCTGAAAATGTCTAGATCCGGCCAAATATGGAAGGATCCGATCGAGAGGAGGGGAGATCCGGTGGTGGAGAGCCGATCCGGGCAAGGAAGGGTGAAGGAGTTGTAAGGAATTGTAGATCGGGGTTGGATCTCCCGGATCGGGACTGATCCGAGGGAGGGGAGGCCGGTTAAGGGTGGATCCACGGAGGAGGGGGTATGCGGCGGTGGCGACAGGGTGCAGGGAGGTTGCGGGGAAGAGGGACGGGAGGCGGCGGATGTAGGGTGGCTGACGGGCTGCTGTAGGAGGGGCCGGCGGGCTGTTACAAGGGGCGGTGGGTGCTGCAGGTGGCCGGCGGATTTGTCCAGGGCGGGGCGGAAATGGGGCTACTGTGGGGTGGTTTCGGGAGGGGAAAAGTGGGGGAAGGATGGGGGATACCTTGGGGATGAAGTTCCACCGCTAGGAGTCGGCACCTAGGGCTCCACGGCGTCGGCACTGTGGCTTGATCGCGGAGGTCCGGGAATGTCTTTCTCCAAAACCAGCAATGCCTCTCCAAGCCTCAAACACTCCTATTAATAATATTCTAAACATTAGGGCAACCCGGGATTGACGGCTATGATTGGCTGACGCGTCCACGTGCCAAATAAAAGGAAAAAGAACTGAAAATAACAAAGTTATATATTAAAAAGATTCGCGGCGCGCATCCGGACGCATCCGCAGGATCGGATCGTCCCTCCGATCAAGTCTTCCGGCGAGAATAGACGAAAGTGGGCCCCGCCTTGTCATGGGCCGCCGATGGTCCCCCATCAACTCCCCCCGACTGAAAAGAATTCATCTCCGATGAATGGAGATGATCATACTGTCGTCGAAGCCCCGGGGCGAGTCGATCCAACTCAGTAGGTAGAATCCACGTGTCATCAGAGGCGGAGCGGCCTCTCCAACTAACCAGGTAGCGGCATGAAAGTCCAGTGGTGGTAGGGACGTACTCATGGGCGACGATATCTGTAATACTCTCAGTATACTGCTCTCGTGAAGTGGAACCCCGAGCGATCAGGGGTGCGGACGGTGTCACCATAGATGAAGGACTCCCAGGGGTGCGTACAGCAGGGGGCAGGACAAGTGGCAGAGGTGAGCGGGAGGAAGCTGTTGCTGGTGATGAGGTGGGGTGGTGGCGATCATCCCGACTCGGGTCCGAATATTCGCGAGGTTCGTAATACGGAGTCAAGTCCTCAACGTTGAACACCGGATGGATGCCCATACTCGCGGGAATATTCAGCTCGTAGGCATTTGTCCCGATCCGCTTAATGATCGAGTAAGGACCCATTCGTTTAGCTATTAATTTCTTGGCAGGCCCCGGTGGGAGCCTCTCCGCCCGGATTCGGACCATTACCTGCTCGCCTTCGTTGAAAACATGTTCTCGCTTGTTTAAGTCTGCATGGGTCTTATAGTTTTCATTACTTGAGATAATTTGTCGACGGACTGACTCATGTAAATCATGCAAATGACGTGCAAATGACTCAACGGACTCACTTGGACGGGACTCTAATGGACAAAGAATGAGGTCGATGGGCTTCTTGGGTTCATACCATAATACTATGTGAAATGGGCTCAACCCGGTGGACCTATTGACCAAACTATTGTATGCGAACTCCGCGACGGGAAGGACGGAGTCCCAACTCGCCACATGCTCGCCAACAAGACATCTAAGCAAATTCCCTAGACTGCGGTTCACAACCTCAGTCTGCCCGTCAGTTTGAGGGTGATATGCAGATGAAAACTTCAGAGTAGTGCCCGTTTTGTACCATAGGGTCTTCCAAAAGTAACTCACGAACCTAACATCCCTGTCGGAGACTATGGACTTCGGTAGACCATGTAACCTAAAGACGTCCCGAATGAAAATGGATGCAACGTGTGATGCGCCAGCAGTCCTAGAGCAGGCTATGAAGTGTGCCATCTTGGAAAAACGATTAACGACGACAAAGATGGAGTCGTGTTTTCGAACCGTGCGCGGCAGTACAAGTACAAAGTTCATACTAATATCCTCCCAGGGCATAAGTGGGACTGGTAAGGGTGTATATAATCCTGTGTTTTGTTTAGTTCCTTTCGCGGTCCGACACGTACGACAATGCCGGACAACTCTGGCCACATCCCTCTTCAGGTCTGGCCAATAAAATCTATCCTCGACGATAGCTATGGACTTATCCCTGCCAAAATGCCCAGCGGCTCCGCCCGCATGAAGCTCCCAAATGAGATAGTCACGGTATGATGTGTTGGGGATGCACATGTGGGAGCCCCGATAGAGGTAACCTTCCCAAATCTGGAAGCCGTCGACAGACTCAGGTGGGTCTCGGGATAAAGCTGCGTATATCTCGGCGAAGTCCGGACAACCTGGGAAAGCAGCAATAATCTGCTCAAGTCCGTCCACGTGGGCTCTCAGGGTCTGCAGAAGGGTGACCCGCCGACTCAACGCATCAGCGGGTTTGTTCTCAACACCAGCACGATGTTTGAGAACATAGTGGAAATCCTGGAGATACTCAACCCATTTCGCATGCCGATGCCTCAACTTCTTCTGGGAATCTAAGTACCTAAGCGCCTGGTGGTCCGAATAGAGAACGAACTCCCGGGGAAGGAGATAGTGTCTCCAGTATCGTAATGACTGGACGATCGCATAAAACTCCCTATCGTAATTGGAGTATTTTTGCTTGGCCTCATTTAACTTCTCGCTGAAATAGGAGACTGGGTGTCCCTCCTAGCTCAGCACACCACAGATCCCTACTCCAGAGGCATCACACGGAACTTCAAAAGCCTTGCCAAAATCCGGAAATCGTAAGACTGGTGTCGTGGTCAACTTCTCCTTAATCTCCTCAAACGCTCGAGTGGCCGTGAGGGTCCATTGAAACTCGCCCTTCTTCAAACAGCTAGTGAACGGGGCCATAATCGAACTAAATCCTCGAACGAACCGCCTATAGAACGTAGCTAGACCATGGAAGCTGCGGGCCTCGTGAATGGTTGTAGGCAAGGGCCACTCGCGGATGGACTTAACCTTCTCAGGATTGACTGACACTCCTGTAGATGAAACGATAAATCCCAAGAACTGAACCGACTCGGCGTAGAACGAACACTTCTTGAGATTCACGAATAACTTCTCACTACGGAGGGTCTCGAAAAGAAGTCTTAAGTGCGCTAGGTGGTCGCCATGGGTCTGACTATAAATCAGAATATCATCAAAATACACAACTATGAACTTGCCAATGTATGGTCGTAATATCTGTGTCATGATTCTCATGAACGTGCTCGGGGCGTTGGACAGCCCAAATGGCATGAACAACCACTCGTATAGGTCATCTTTAGTCTTAAAGGCCGTCTTCCATTCATCACCCTCTCGTACCCGAATCTGGTGGTACCCACTCCTTAGATCGATCTTGGAAATGAGTTGGGCACCTGACATGGTATCTAACAAATCGTCAAGGCGAGGAATGGGGAACCTGTACTTCACCGTAATCTTATTGATGACACGGCTATCGATGCACATGTGCCAACTACCATCCTTCTTACGGGTAAGAAGGGCGGGACGGCACAGGGACTCAGGCTCTCCCGAATGAACTGCTTCCGGAGAAGCTCGTCAACCTGCCGCTTGAGCTCGGCGTGCTCATCTGGATTCATACGATAGTGCGGTAGGTTTGGGAGAGAAGCTCCTGAGACCTAAGTTATCAAAGGCGCAAGGCGCACCGAGGCGCAAAGGGCCTCTGGAGCCTAGGCACAAGGCGCAGGCGCGCGCCTGAGACACGTGAGGCGCAAAAATGGGGGGAAAAGAAAATTGAGCGAATTGGGCGCCCAATTCGCTGAAATTGAGCGAATTGGGCGCCCAATTCGCTGAAATTGCGCGAATTGGGCGCCCAATTATCTGAAACGGCGGGAGCTCATCAGGTAACTCCTCCGGCATGACGTCAACAAACTCCTAGAGTAGGGTCCGAATCTCCGGGGGAAGATCCGGCGTCACTGTCGGGCTCTCAGGAGCCATAGTGGCGGCAACGATGTAAAATACGTCGGCGTCTCGGCTCACCCGCAAGAACACATTGCACCGCAGGAGATGTAACGGTCGTGACGACATGGTGCTCGTGGAGGGCTTGATCGGACCCTTGGATTTCTCCTTGGGCTGGGTGGGTGACAACGTGATCTTCTTACCTTTATCATAAAACGTGTATGTGTTCGACCGGCCGTAGCTCGTGGCATCGCGGTCGTACAGCCAAGGTCGACCCAATAACACGTGGGCAACATCCATAGGAATTACGTCACACCACACATGATCCTCGAATGTAGCAAGCCGAATGGGAACGAGGCACCGCTATGTCACCTGGATGGCGGTCTTGTCTACCCAAATGACCCGATAAGGGTGAGGGTGGGGCTCCGCTTTCACTTGCATACGCTCTAAACCTTTCTGGGCCACGATATTGACACAACTCCCACTATCAATGGCTAGCTTGCAGGGTCCGCCTGCGCTAGGAAAATACGTGTAGAATATAGTGGTACGGCGCCAATCCTCGTCCGCACGGGGGGTATATAGGAGACGTCGCACAACTCCCATCTCTAGGGATCCCTCAGCCTCGCTCTCCCATCCCTCCTCGATCGTAGCCTCGATCTCCTCAGTAACATCCTCGGCTCCCTCTACGCCAGGCTCTTCATCTCCCTCAACTAGCAGGCTTCGTGCGGGACAATGCGCCGCCACATGTCCTCTGCCAGAGCATCTAAAACACTGGATACCCCCAGGTCTCTGACCCTCAGTGGCGATGGCCTTGGCCTTCATGTCAGTGGTGAGCCGTGTGGGCGGGGTAGCTGTGGTAGTCTGGAAAGGGGCGGGTTTCTTGAATGTCGAGGAATCAGTGCGCGAGGGGAACTGCTTCGTACTCGAAGTACGGAGATACTGCTCGTATTCTAAGGCGAGCTGGAATATCTGGTCAACAGTCTCGAGGCGATGGGGAATCAACTCTCTCCGGAGCTCCGAGCGAAGGCCAGCCTTAAATCGAGATGCGGTGGAAATGGGCTCCTCCGAAATATCGCTCCTAACGACCAACTCATCGAATCGAGCCATATACTCGGCTACTGATAGCGTTCCCTGACGTAAGTTCTGCAGCTGATCAAGCAACTGATCACGGTAAGAGGAGGGGAGATATTTGTCCTTCAGTCTCTCCTTCATTTCATCCCAACGTGTGATAGGGTAATAGCCTTCTCTCTCGACAGCTCTCTCCACACTAATCCAAAATACCTTGACTTGTCCAGTTAACTTCATCTTCGCGAAACGTACACAACGCTCGTCTCTCATATCGTACCAGTCAAAATAGTGATCCATGTCTAGGATCCAATCACTAAAGGCTTTTGGATCCAAGCGGCCGTCGAACGAAGGGGCGTCGAGGCGAATCCGACGGGTGATGTCGAAGGCATGGCCACCTCTCTGCGGTTCGGGGTAGTCCCCTGGGTAGTCATCGTAGTCGTAGTCAAACCTTCGTCAATCCGGCGGGTAATACTCATCCCGGTGCTGGTCGCGGCGACCGGGTGGAGGCACCCGGTCCCTAAGGTCAGGCTGCGGCTGACGGGGAACACGATAATCCTCACGCCGGGGTGGGTGTCTATCACGTGCGGGCTCAGTCTCTCTCCTTGCCGGCGGGGCTGGGGCCCGGTAGGGAATGTCACGGCGACGGCGTTCCACTGGTGGTTGGCCCACTCTCGGGTGCTGGTCAGGACGTGGAGAACCATCAAAGTCATCCTCCAAAGGATCATCGCGATGTGTAGGCGTGTCCCTGACATTCTCTAGGTGGTCCAATCGTAGGTTCACCTCAGCAAGGTCTTGTCGTACGTCATTAAACTGGGCGCCTAGGGTGTCGAAACGATCTAGGATGAGGCGCTGGAACTCAGCAAATGCGGCGCCCGAATTCGAGCTTCCCGCTCGGTCGTCTATTACTTGTGGTTCTGTCATGCTAGTCCTAAATGTCCTACCACTACAGAGCATGCAAATGGCCTAACCTAGGCTCTGATACCAATTGATGTAGGGTAGGATGTGTACCGTGCAACCTAGGTTAACCTAAATGGGTGGACACGTGGACACTATATGAAAATGCACAAAACTCATTCGGCAATTAATTCAAGTGAAAATTCACAACCCCACGCATTCACAGCATAAGCGAGAACAATTTCAGTTCAGGCGATTAAGCAAAGCTTTTCTCCGATCGGAGGGCCAAAATTTAAGCACGTCACGGATGACTCATATTCAAACAAACATGAGTACTCCAAACAATATTCAAGTGCTGAAAATTAGAGTCTCATACAACAAAACAACTCACAAACAAAGGAATGTTCGAGGCGGGAGAGATCCGGCGGTTTGAAGGTAGATCCGAGCGGCCGTGTCGAAACTGTGGTTGTCCGCGGTGGAGAAGGGTTGTGGAGGGCTGAAAATGGCTAGATCCGGACAAATATGGAAGGATCCGGTCGAGAGGAGGGGAGATCCGGTGATGGAGAGCGGATCCGGGCAAGGAAGGGTGAAGGAGTTGTAAGGAATTGTAGATCGGGGTTGGATCTCCCGGATCGGGACTGATCCGAGGGAGGGGAGGCCGGTTAAGGGTGGATCCACGGAGGGGGGGGGGAGTATGCGGCGGTGGAGACGGGGTGCAGGGAGGTTGCGGGGAAGAGGGACGGGAGGCGGCGGATGTAGGGTGGCTGGCGGGCTGCTGTAGGAGGGGCCGGCGGGCTGTTACAGGGGGCGGCGGGTGCGAAAGGTGGCCGGCGGATTTGTCCAGGGAGGGGGAGGAAACGGGGATGCTGCGGGGTGGTTTCGGGAGGGGAAAAGAGGGGGAAGGATGAGGGATACCTTGGGGATGAAGTTCCACCGCTAGGAGTCGGCACCTAGGGCTCCACGACGTCGGCACCGTGGCTTGATCGCGGAGGTCCGGGAATGTCTTTCTCCAAAACTAGCAATGCCTCTCCAAGCCTCAAACACTCCTATTTATAATATTCTAAACATTAGGGCAACCCGGGATTGACAACTATGATTGGTCGACGTGTCCACATGTCAAATAAAGGGAAAAAGAACTGAAAATAAAAAAGTTATATATTAAAAAGATTCGCGGCGCGCATCCGGACGCATCCGCGGGATCGGATCGTCCCTCCGATCAAGTCTTCCGGCGAGAATAGACGAAAGTGGGTCCCGCCTTGTCATGGGCCGCCGATGGTCCCCCATCAGCACCATTCTAAATAGCTCTTGAGCTTTATACGCCCTTCGAAGTCACCTACATCTAACTTGATTCTCATATCCCAACGGGGTTGGTGACGTGGTTCGTTATGTGCTTCTGAGTCGGGGTGTGCGAGTTCCCGAGGTCGACGATCAGGGTCGTTTTCGACCACTGGGGTAGGTGTTCGGTTGACGTGCAAGATTGCTTCGATATTATTAACAGACGTGCGCAACCCGTTCATGATATGTGTGACACTACCCATATTGGCGGTGAGAGTTTTGACCGTTTTCATCAAGTCGCTCATGCGTCGACCCAAATCTCTTACGTTGTTCTCCAATTGATCGACCTGCTTTTCCATCGAAAAAATTGCAAAATATTTTTTAAGTTGTTAAAATTCAAAATATTTTAGATGCTTAAAAAAATATTCAAATATTTAAAAAAAAATTTGTTTTTTTGAAGAGGTCCGAGTGGCGAAAAAATAAAAAATTCTAAATTTTAAAACCTAAAGGCAAAATGATAATGATGTTTTAGTTGTTAAAATTCAAAATATTTCAGATGCTTAAAAAAATATTAAAATATTTTAAAAATTTTATTTTTGTTTTTTTGAAGAGGTCCCGGTGGGGAAAAAAATAAAAATATTCTAAATTTTAAAACCTAAAGGCAAAATGATAATGATGTTTTTTTTTAAATTAAAATAAATAATAACTTTTTTTAAAGAGAATTATTTGAAAACAATTTTTAAAACTGGATCGCATGATTTGCGATAGAAGCGATTCACTATCCTTTGATACCAAACTGATGTAATCTCAAATCTAGGGTTTGGAAAACAATTATTTTTGGGCAAAAATTATTTTGATATAAAATAAAATTTAGGGTTGAGATTTTGAGAAACACGAGGGTTGAGCGGCCAAATCAAATTTTTGCACGCGCAATTCAACGTCGTCTCTCTGAGCTTTAAGAGTTTTGGTTAATATCGCTCGAGTGGAACTCTCACGTGTTTTATGGTTTCAAATCCTCCGCGACATTTATGCGACCACAAGCCGAAATTACAAACAACAATTTATGAAATAAACGGTATTAATAGTAAAGCGAACACAATGGCAAGCCCAAGGTTAATTTAAGTGAAATCATAAATTTATACTAATACAAGGAGCGGAGAGTATACCCAAGTAGTCGGTAGCGGAATAATGATCCCTCCTAGGGTCTGTTTGGCGCACCTCTGGCGGCTGGAAAATCTCTATTCCAGCCGTCAGAGCTGCTTTATATGTGTTTGGGACAGCTCTCTGTGAAGAGCTTTTCAAAAATCTGGAGCTGTTTTGCAGCTTTTCAGAAATCTCCTCCCCCCCCAGCTTCTGCTCCTGCAAAATAGCTTTCTCTCTCACAGGTTTTGGAAGTCTAATGGTTTCTTCAGTTGGAACATGCTTAGAGGCCGGACGGCCTTCCTCCAGCGATTCCGAGCCCCGGACGGCCTTCCTCCGGCGATTCCGAGCCCCCGACGTCCTTCCTCCGGCGATTCCGAGCGCACTTCTGCACAGAACACCCAAACACTCTGCAGCTTTTCAAAACTGCTCCCCAGAGATCTATTTTAAAACAGCTCTATCCGGACAGCAGCTTTTCAATCCGCCAGAGCTGTCCCAAACAGAGCCCTAATCCGTCAGACACAGGCAGACGTTCTCCGGGGGGTGAATGGAGGCCTTCGGGTTCAGCAACCGGAGGTGAGGCGCGGTCGACGGTGTTGAGCGATGTCGGGACGCCGGAAAGGATTTCCGAGGTCGACAACACTCGGCGAGGCTGCTGCAAATAGAGGCGACGACGCTGGATGGACCTCGCGGGAACGGCGACGCCTGTAACGGCGCAGGAAGAGTTGATTTTTTATAATTTGACCGACGGAAGGGCGGGTTTCGCGGTGGCGGGCGAAGCCCGCCGCGGGGCGGGCAAAGCCCGCCTAAAAGCCAAGCGGGCGAAGCCCGCTTGGTTGCGGGCGAAGCCCGCAGCGACGCATCGAGAACGGGCGGAGCCCGTTCGAAGATGCTAGTATATATATATATATATATATATATATATATATATATATATATATATATATATATATATATATATTCTCCAAATGATTTAATTACAAATTATCTTTATATTATTTTAGTTTTATATATTACGACCAACGATAGGTGAATTTGCCTAATCTAATTTAGAGACGCAAAATCTATCGCTTTGCCTAGGAGCAAAAAGTGTGTATTAATGTACAATAGATGTTAAAAATACACCAATTAGATGAGTAAGCCGTGTTAGGGTCCAAGGATTAGGTAGGAGAAGGGGTAGAAATGAAGTTAGAAGTTAATGTCAAAATATAACAATATCCAACTTAAATTTACTACAATTAAGAATAATAAATTTAAACTTATAATTATCTTAAAGGATAATTACTTATTCAAATAAACCTCACGATTCTCCAAAAACATAATTTCATATTTAAGTTAAAGTTCCAAATTTCCAAATTAAAATTAAAACAACAAAACTATAATAAAATATTCTTCTTGTGGTGTTCAATTAGATGTATTATACAAAAGATAAATGGTCATTATAGTTGAGAAGATAAAACCGAATAATACTTGATTAATCAACCATATGCTCTTATATATAAAGGGAAAAGCGTATAAAGACTAAAACACCCTTATGAGGGTAAAATACTAAAATACAATAAAGCATAAACAGACTTGATTTCAACTCGCCCCCCCCCCCCCCAAATCGAACGGTAGATATCTGTCATTCTGAGTTTATGGATATCATCAATAACAAACATCGCACCCTAAGCTCTCGGTGAAGACATCGATCAACTGATCTCTGTAGTGAACGAAAGGGGTGAGTAAATTTTTTTTTTTCTAAATGGTGATCAACCTCGACATATTTAGTTCTGCCATGTTGGACCGGATTATGAGCTATGTTGATAGCAGCTTTGTTGTCACGAAACAGAGAGATGGGAGCATCCTCCTGAAGGTCCAGGTCTTGCAATAAGGTGCGCAGCCATAAACCTTCACAGAGGCCTTGAGACATAGACCGATACTCGGCTTCAGCACTAGATCTTGCCACCACATTTTGTTTTTTAATGTTAGAAAAGCTCATGTAAAAAGGCCTATTATTGGACCCATGTATTTGATCTTTTCCCTCTTCTCTTATTAGTCTCACATCTTGTGTAAGACTTCCTCTCTTCTTTTCTCTCCTATATATTTGTATTCTCTCCTTGTATTTATATACACAAGAAATATATACAAGATTTTGAGCTCTTTCTACATGGTATCAGAGGGACTCGTTTCCTCCCGCGGACTCCCGAACTCTATCCGCTTCTTTTGATCTCATGTGGCCTGCTCTTCTACCTGCTGGGCCTGCGGCTTCCTGCTCAGTCTTCCCGCTGCGGCCTGCGCTCTGCAGTGGCCTCGCTTCGCTGTTTGGCGAACTGCGACCTCAGTCTTCAGCGGCCTGTATTTCTGCATCCTCTTCCTCTTCTTGCCCGTGGTTCCACCCTCCTCCTCGGGCTTCTTATAGTCACTTCTCTCCTTGTCCCGTGGGGCCCACTTCTCCCTGCAGTTCTCATTCAGTCCACTGCGTGCTCCTCCAGTCCGCTGCGAGCTCATCCAGTCCCTGCGGGCTTTCTTCCAGTCCGTTTTCTCTCCTCCTTGCGAGCTTCTACCCCTGTCCAGACCGAGCTCTCTTCTCGCTAGCGGTCTCTTGGTCTATCCCGCCGCGGACTGTTCATATCCGCGGTGGGCTCCCTGCTCGCGGACTGTTCAAGGACGCAACGTTTTTTCCCCTCTTGCGGACTGCTCCAGTCCCCTGCGGCCTCTCTCTATCGCGGACTGTTCCTAACCGCTGCGGACTCTCTCAACTCGCAAACTGCTCCAGTCCGTCGCTGCGGCTCTCTCTCTTCTCGCGAGCTGCTCAAGTTCCTCTGCTTTTCCCTTCTTGCGGACTGCTCCAGTCCACTGCTGCCTATCTCCAATCGTCGAGCTCCCTTCTTGCACTTGCGGACTTCCCTCTCTACTCGCTGTGGACTGCCACAGTTCGTTGCGGACTGCCCCAGTTCGCTGCGGACTGCTCCTCCTTGCCTCTTGCCCTAGCCGCTGCGACCCGCCCTTCGGGGTTCTTGCTCGCTCTCTTCCCAGCGGGCTCCTGCGTCAGTCCGCTTCTGCAGTCCGCCGGTTCTGCTTCCTCTCCCCGCAATGACTTTCAGCGACTCAACTGCGGTCGGCCCCTCTACCGACCGCCCGGCACCTGTTCCTGAAATCCGTGATGAGCTGCGGATTACAACTATTTCCCTCTCCGGGAAGAAGAATTTTCCCCCTTGGGTTCATTCTGTTCGTCGGGTTCTTCAGGCCAAGGGCCTTTTGCCTCACCTCACTCACGCTCCTCCTTCTACCGACGAATGGCTCCGCAATGATGGCCGTGTTCAGACCTGGCTCCTCAATTCCCTCGATGGCGAACCATATCAGATGGCCATGTATCACGAAACGGCCAAAGCTATGTGGGATGAACTGCACTCCATGTACTCGGGCAAAGACAATCTTCAGCATCTCTATGACATCCTCACCGATCTTCTGACTCTCGCTGAGGTCTGGATTCAACATCAATCGTGTACCAATGACCATGCTACTCAGCGTGCTCAGAAAGAGGCTGTTTGCATTTCCATCATGATGGCTCGTCTCCCGACTCACCTTCAGGATATTCGCACCCAGATTCTGGCTTCCTCCATTATACCCTCCTTATCTGATGTATGCTCCATGCTCCTCCGTGTTTCACCACCTCCTGATACTACTGCGCCTCCGCCCTCGGTCCTTCTTCAGCAAACCACGCCCCCCTTACTGCCCCCACCTACTTCTGTTCATGGTGGCCGTTCGGGTTCTAGGGGCCGCGGGCGCAGTGGTCGGGGTCGGCCGGCTTGTTCCTACTGCGGAAAGCACGGTCATTATGCGGCGACCTGCTACAAGAAAATTGGTTATCCTCCTCGTCCGACAGCCTCGGTTGCTGCGGACACATCCTATGCCGCTCGTTCTGACCTTGAGGTTGTTCGTCTCCAGCTCCAGAAACTCCAAGGGCTGCTCAACACGCCCTCTGCCTCCATCTCCACCGCCTCCAACGCAGGTACTGCTTGTTTATCCACCAGACCGCGATGGATCCTGGACTCGGGTGTCACTCATCATATTACCTCGCAACGGCCACCCAAGTACACGGATTCTTCTCATCCAAAGTATATCACTGTGGCAAATGGGGAGACGGTTCTCGTCTCCGGCTCGGCTGACCTTTTACTCAACCCATCGCTCTCCCTTTGCTCGGCTCTTCATGTTTCGAGCTCCCCGTTCAATTTACTTTCTGTTGGTCGCCTTACAAATGATCTAAATTGCTCTGTCATATTCACCCCCTCTTCTTTTCTCATACAGGATCAGCGGACGCGGACTACCATTGGTAGCGGCACAATGCAGAGCGGGCTTTACCTTCTCGATGACTATCCCACTGTCCTATCTTCTGTCTCCTCTAGTGTGTGGCATCGACGTCTTGGCCACGCTCCTCTCCCGGTGCTCCAGCGGTCTCTTCCTGATGTTTCCCTTCATCCTTTTCAGTACGAGTCTTGTATCTTCGGCAAGCAGCCGCGTTCTTCTTTTCCTGCACATTGTACCCGGAGCACTGCTCCTTTTCATTTAGTGCATTCAGACATTTGGGGTCCTTATAAAGTTACTAGTATTTCTGGTTATCGCTATTTCATCACATTTATTGATGACTACTCTCGCACAACGTGGCTTTACATACTGTGTGATCGTACCGAGCTTCCCCGTGTCTTTCGAGCCTTTGTCCTTGAAACTCATACGTTATTCAACACTACCATCAAAACATTACGCACCAATAATGCTCGTGAATACACTAGCCACGGCTTTGCGGCCTTGTGCTCTGAATTCGGGATTATTCATCAAACATCATGTGCTTACACACCACAGCAAAACGGCGTTGCCGAACGGAAGAACCAGCACTTGCTTGATGTTGCCCGCTCTCTCATGCTTCAAATACATGTCGCCAAGAGTTACTGGAACTTTGCGGTCTCTATTGCGTGCTTCCTGATCAACCGGCTCCCTTTCTCCGTCCTCCACTATGCTACTATGTTTAGCCTCCTCTTTCCCTCTACTCCGGTTTTCCCTCTCCTGCCTCGGGTTTTTGGCTCCACCTGCTATGTCCATCGTCTGGGTCCGTCCACAGACAAGTTGGAACCCCGGGCCACTAAACATGTCTTCGTTGGTTATTAACGTATGCAGAAAGGCTATGTCTGTTACTCTACCGCTACCCGCAATGCTTCCGTTTCTGCAGATGTTACCTTCCGGGAAGATCAATCGTTCTTCTCTGCTCCTTTACTCACTCCTTCCACGCCAGAACCTCTACCACCACTCCTCTCACGGATTGTTATTCTCGTTACTACACCTCTACAACTGGGACTACCTGCTCCGACTCATGCCCCCTACAGGCCACCTGTCATCCGTGTCTACTCTCGCCGCCCGTCAGACTCCGTTGTCCCTCTGTAGTCGGCCTCGACCTCGGCTACCCCGCGCCTTGCTGATCAGGTACCTTCCTCCACTGCTCATCCTCTGGCAAACTGTGTCTCCTTGCATCGCCTCTCTCCTCACCTCCACACATTTGCTACTTCTCTTTCCTCGATTTCGGTTCCTAACTCTGTGCAGGAGGAGCTGCAACATCCTGGATGGTGGGCCGCCATGGAAGAGGAAATGGCTGCTCTCTGGGTCAACCAGACATGAACTCTTGTACCCCTTCCTCTGGGTCACACACCGGTTGGGTGTAAATGGGTTTATGTTATCAAACATGTTGCTGACGGAATGATTGACCGCCTGAAAGCTCGTCTGGTGGCTCGTGGCTTCACCCAACAACAAGGGCTCGACTATGAAGAATTTTTTTCTCCGGTTGCCAAACTCAACACCGTTCGAGTCCTCATCTTCGTGGTTGTCCATCGTCGGTGGCCTTTATTCCAACTCGATATTAAGAATGTCTTTCTGAATGACGATCTCCAAGAAAGGGTATATATGCAGCAACCTCCCGGATTTGAGACCACAGGGAAGTCTCAGGTCTGTCGTCTGACGAAGGCTCTGTATGGTCTCAAACAATCCCCACGGGCGTGGTTTGACAAATTCAGTAAGGCCCTTCGAGAGGTTGGTTTTACTCGAAGCACGGCAAACTTCTCGCTATTCACTCGTCACCGAACAACGGGAACTGTTCTTCTGTATACGGCATTGCACTTTTGTTGGTGGAAATTTGGTTATATGGCGGAATAAATGTAGAAAGAGCTCAAAATCTAGTATATATTTCTTGTGTATATAAATACAATGAGAGAATACAAATATATAGGAGAGAAAAGGAGAGAGGAAGTCTTATACAAGATGTGAGACTAATAAGAGAAGAGGGAAAAGATTAAATACATGAGCCCAATAATAGGCCTTTTTACATGGGCTTTTCTAACACTCCCCCGCAAGCTGGAGCGTACAAATCGTATGCGCCAAGCTTGGACAAGCACTGATAGAAGAGAGTACTGGAAAGAGCCTTTGTGAGGACGTCCGCAACTTATTCTGACCCTGGAACATGCTTCAGGTCGAGTTTCTTCATTTGAACCTTTTCCCGGATGAAGTGGCAGTCGACTTCAATATGCTTTGTTCTCTCGTGAAATACTGGGTTCTTGGCTATGTGTATGGCAGTCTGGCTGTCACAGAGGAGGAGAGCTGGGGAAGGGAGCTTTACACCCAGATCGGTAAGGAGATCTTCAAGCCGGGTTAGTTCAGAAACCACTGACGCCATTGCCCGGTATTTTGTCTCAGCTGATGATCGAGCAACGACTGCTTGTTTCTTGTTTCTCCAAGTAATCAAATGTCCTCCAAGATATGTGCAAAAGCCACTGGTTGACCGTCGATCATCAAGGGAACCAGCATAATCGGCATCGGAATACGCCACCAACGTTGGAGCTGAAGATGAGGTTTTGTAAACCAGACATTGACCAGGAGCCGTTTTAAGGTATCTGAGAATGCGTTCAACAGCCTGAAGATGAGATTTTCGAGGGGTATGCATGTATCGACTGACAATACCAACAGCGAAGGAAATATTTGGTCTGGTTACCGTGAGGTAGATCAATTTCCCAAAGAGACGAATATAGTATTCTGGATTCTGCAGTAGGCGATCTGAGTCAGATGTCTGAGCACACAACTTGTGATTTGCATCCATTGAGGTGTCAACTGGCTTACAGCCTGAATAGCCAACATCTTGAAGGAGGTCGAGGCAATACTTCCGCTGAGAGAGGACGAGTCCGGCTTCCTGGAAACCTCAAGGCCCAAGAAGTACTGAAGGGGACCCAAATCTTTTGTTTGAAAAACTGTGCCCAAGTGTAGTTTGACCTCCTGTATTCCATTCGAGTCGTCTCCCGTAATTATGATATCGTTAACATAAACTTGTAGATTTCCTATCATCACGGCTTCCGGTCCAATTCGCATCAGTAAAAACGACAATCTTTAAATGGTTGTTCTTTGAAAACATTAGCCCCCGGCATGGAGCTTTCTTTAAGTACTGAGGTACGTGGTATCTCGCATCCTGATGTCTGATCCTGGGGGCATACATATACTGATATACCTACTCAAGATTCAAACTGCATATGTGATGTTGGGACGAGTGTGTGATAGATATAAAAGCTTTCCCACAAATCTTTGATAACTTGAAGCATTCGTGCGATTACCATCAGTATCTTCATCAATCCTATGGTTCTCCTCCATAGGAGTGTTAGCGGGAACACACCCAAGCATCTCAGTCTCTGTTAACAAATCTAACACATACTTACGTTGCAAGATGAAGATACCCTGATCAGAATGTGTCACTTCAATTCCTAGGAAGTAACGAAGTCTTCTCAAGTCATTTACTTCAAACTCAGCAGACAGAAGAGCCTTTAGCTTTGAGATTTCATCTGAGTTATCTTCGGTGATCACAATGTCATCAACATAGACAATAAAACCGACAATTTTTCCCTCATTCTTCCTGACAAACAAGGTACGATCAGAATGTCCCTGTTTGTAGCCAAAATTGATCATGACCTTGTGGAATTTGTCAAACCAAGCCCTGGGTGACTGCTTCAGCCCGTACAAAGACTTCCTTAAGCGACAGACCAGACCTTCTTGTCCCCTCTTCACAAAACCTGGGGGAAGGTCATGTACACCTCTTCATCGAGGTCACCATGTAGAAAAGCATTTTTGACATCCAGTTGATGTAGATCGTAGCCCAAGTATGCAGCACAAGATAGAATCACACGAACAGAGTCCATCTTTGCTACCGGGGCAAAGGTCTCCGGGTAGTCGACTCCCTGAGTCTGAGTGTAACCACAAGCCAGCAGACGGGCTTTATATCGATCAACTTTACCATCCTGATTTTGCTTAATGGAGAAGATCCACCTAGAGCCGATGACTTTCTTGTCAGGAGGAAGGGAAGAGACATCTCATGTGTGATTTTTATCCAAGACAGACATTTCCTCCTTTATTGCTTGAGCCCATGTTGGAATGCAAACTTCCTCCTGCCATGTCTTAGGAATAGTGATCACGGACAAGGAAGATATAAAGCCTTGATGAAGCTGATAAAGGTGATCATAAGCAACATGATTAGAGATCAGGTGTTTCGTACATACAACCTTACCTCTGAGCACATCAAGAGGGATATACAGATCAGCATCAGAATCTGAGTCCAAAGACGGCACCGACAGCGACGGAACAATGGTGGACTATTTACCTGTTTGTCGACGATGATATATATATAAGGGAAAAGAGAGATAAGGGACGAATGATGATATGTAGGAGAAAACGACGTAGGTGTAGATGACGAAGGGGATGTAGGTGAAGGAGGTGTAGGAGGAGTAGTTGTAGGAGGAATGATAGGTATAGGAGGAATCAGAGGGAGTGACACTGAATCAATGACATCGTTCTCCCCTAACGAGTGGAGTGAGTCGAATCCAAGTAGTAAGATTCCTACTCGGGGAAAGTCACGTCCATTGTACAAAAAATACGTCTGGAAGGGGGTGATAACACTGATACCCCTTAGTGGTGCCAGAATAGCCAAGAAAGACACAACGGAGAGCCCGAGGGTCCAGCTTGTCATGATAAGACTGATGGACGTGAACAAAACAAACGCACCCAAACACACGAGGTGGAAGATGAGAGGTATGAACGACGAAAGTAGAGGAGAGGCGGGCTAGGGGGCAGTATACGCTAGAACCCGTGAGGGAAGACGATTGATAAGATGAGTGGCAGTAAGAATGACACCATCCCAATAGGATTTCAGGAGGTGCATGGCGGTGAGAAGGCACCAGGAAACATCAACGAGATGCCGGTTTTTTCGTTTAGCCACACCATTTTGGGTGGAGGTGTAAACACATGTGGTTTGATGAATAATTACATGACTAGTGAGGTATGAGCCAAACGCTCCACGATCATCGTATTCTCCCCCCCCCCCTCCATTATCACTACGAAGAATATGAATTGTACCATTGAACTGGGTTTGCACCATTTTATGAAAGGTTTGAAAAAACGTAAACACTTCATTTTTTCTTTAAGAGATAAACTCAAGCAATGCGGGAAAAACAATCGATTAAAGTAACAAACCAACGATAACCAGTTAACGATACAACAGAGGAAGGCACCCAAACATCAGAATGTATAATAACAAAAGGAGTAGTACTAGGAGAAGACAAATGTGACGACGAATGACCAACATGTTTTGACGTTTCACAGACATCACATTTTAAAGTTTGAACAAACAGCGAGAAAGTAGGAAATAATTTCTGAGGGTAGACAGGAGGAGGAGGAGGAGGAGGACCAAGGAGCAAGTGTCAGCGTCGAGCATCAACAGGAGTAACAACAGAAGAAGAGAGGGCGAGGGACGAGGAAGTAGCATCCAAATAGTACAGGCCACCACGGTTCCTACCACTACCAATGATCCGCTTCGTACCTAGTTCCTAAAAAACATAAGAATCGGGAAAAAAGATTACAGAACCGTTAAGAGATCGAGTGAGATTGCTAATGAAAAGAAGACTGTGTGGGAATGAGGGAACATGCAAAACAAAAGAAAGAGAAAGAGAAGAGGAACATAAAATATTGCCCCTGCCCGCAATAGGGGACAAGGTGTCATTTGCGGAGATAACCATGTCCTTACCAGACAAAGGAGTGTAGGAAGAGAAACCTGAGGAGCCGGTAATGTGATCAGTAGCTCCCGAGTCAATGATCCACTCAGACGGAGGTGTCACAACAGTATTTGCACTGGGCATAGCAGCAGTAGCAAAGGAAGTATAAGTACCACTCTGGGAGTGTCTGGCTGGGAGTGTAAGAGGCGGCAGAGAGCATCCAATTTCTACGTGGTAAAATGTCCCGGAAGCTGACCATGATGGTCGTCGTGCACCTCAGTAGAGTAAGAAACATCATAAGAGCGAGAACCACTCTGACAGTATCCCCCTCGTCTTGGACCACGACCACGGTTGAATCCAGGTGAAGCAATATGAAGATGGAGCTTGAAGCACAAGTCCCTAGTATGACCCCTGCGACCACAGTAATCACAGGTAGCAACCACGTTGGTGTGGTTGGAGCCACCTCAACCAACACTAGTAAGAGCAGAGCGATCAGAGAGAGGAGCAACCGTGTTGAGGGACCTCCGACGGTCTTCATCGCCAAGAACCATGCTAAAGGCCTCCCGAAGAGATGGAAGGGGAGATCAATGTAGAATATTTGTTCGAACCATATCCATTTCCATGTTAAAGCCCATCAGAAACACATGAAGACGAAATCGTTCGTCCCTTTTCTGCAACAGAACTGCATCAGCAGTACAGGAGGGAGTAAACTGCTCAAAATAATTCAATTCCTGAGAGATATGCTCGAACTCAGAGAATTAAGTGACACCATCATGGTTCCCTGACGTAACTCCAACATCTGACGCGTCAGCTCATAAATCTGAGTGGAATTTCCGATCTGAGAGTAAGTCTCACGTGCCCGAGTCCATATCTCATAAGCAGAGTTCATCAACATATAACTACGGTACATCTTAGGAGACATGAAACCAAGGAGCCAGGAGAAAACAAGAGAGTTCTCCGAGTCCCAACGCCTCCAAGAAGGATCACCCAGAGGAGGTGACACAATGGTTTCATCAATATATCCAAACAGTTGTTGGTTGTGAATGACATGTTGTGTCGCTCGAGACCATTCTAGATAATTCGTCTCATCTAGGGGTACAGTAATGATCTTCAGGGAGCCAACGCGGCCAGAAGACCGTTGAGGGTCACCCATCTGGGGTACCACACCACTCGGCGATATAGACTCGACAGCCACTGAAAAATCATCCATGAGAAACAACTGATAGAATCAAACAAGATAAGATGTCACCATGCAGACTAAAAAAACTGCAGATCTGGCACGGGAACATCACTCAACAAATCTGGAAATAGCAACAAAGATCTTCGGCGGCAACGGCAGTGGCAGAGGACGATCTGGAGAGTGGAGGCAGCGACAACGAAGAAACCAGCGGATCTGGATGAAACCAACAGATCTGAATGAAACCAACAGATCTGAAAGCCGTCGGAGAAGAGGAATCAGCCAACAATCCTCTGGCACAGGGGGAGAAGCAGCCGATCGACTGGATCAAAAGATTGGAAGGCACAACTTTCGGCCCAGCAGCGCACCAGTCGAGCACAAAGAAGAAGAAGCACGACTTCCGGCAGGGAAGAAGCACGACTTACGGCAGGGAAGAAGCACAACGTTAGCGCGGCAGGGAGAAGCACAGACGGAATCAGGTGCGCAGACAGTCGATTGACGGGATGAGGGGCACAGACGGTCGCAGAGACGGAGCAGGTCGATGGTAATCTGATGCGTGTCATGAAGAGATGCGGTGGTCTCCTTCAGCGCACCCCACCGCCGGCGAGGAAGCCACGGTTCACCATGGAGGCGACGTCAAACCTGCAGGGTGAGAGGAGGATGGAAGGGCGCGAGCGAGCGACAAGCGGCAAAACGCGGGATCGGGTTTCGGAATTAGGGTTCGTTCGGTTGTTGCTCTGATACCAAGTTGAGACGATAAAACCGAATAATACTATAGGATTAATCAACCATATACTATATATAGAGTAAGGGAAAAGTGCACAAACACTAAAACGCCCTTATGAGGGTAAAATACTAAAATACAATAAAACATAAACATACTTGATTTCAACTATTACCTCAGACACTTGTCGATTATTTTTATATGATGTCCAAGGTTGAGGCTCCAACAGAAGAACTCCACCCTAGAAGAAAGAAAAGCCAAGAGAATAAGAACACTATAACAACCTAAAATTTGAACAAAATGAAAAAAATACAATTAATTACCGGTTTTAAGAGTCTCCACATCTTCACGAACAAAGTCACCAGCCCATCATCGCCCCAATTCAGGTGGATCCATTTTGTCACACTCAGACTGTAAGAACTCTGGCAGGTTAGTGTATGTAGGGCACTAATGAGCAAAAAGAAAAGGACAAATAACTATAATGTAGCCTATGGTACATTTTCAAACATGATTGCACCTACCAAAGAATTGTGTCATACTTCACAGAGCCTCCACGCATATTATCAACAAAATTTTCACAGCGAAATGAAACTCTTTGAAGAAGATCCTGTGCAGAACAACTTTGAGTGTTCAAATTTTCCTCATTAGAAGAAGAAGCACGACTTCCGGCAGGGAAGAAGCACGACTTACGCATATGTTGAAGCTTGCTGTATTTGATCCATCTGGAACCGAAACCTTGCCCAAAATTTCTTGAGATTGTTTTTTTCTAGCCATATTTCGCAGGTTACATTTAGCATCTTCAACAAGTCCTGTGAAATAGAGAAAAATGTGTATATACATACAGCAAGCTTGCTAAATTCATCAGTAAAGAAAAAGATCTATCATCTTTAATTTACATTAGTAGTAAACAAAATGCTTGGCAAATATGATTAAACATCAGTTCCAGTTAAGGTTGTAATAATGAAATGTACAAAATTATAACAATTTGTTATGTGCCCATTTTGGGACTTCATCGGAGGTAGCGGTGGAGGCGGAGATAAAAGGGGGTAATCCTAAAATGAGGATAGAGAAGAACTAAAGAAAGAGAAGAGGAGACTAAAGAGAGAAAGAGAAGAGTTGAGAGAAAGAAATTTGATTTCATTCTTTGATATCGCATACATGAACCAAGGAGGCCATATATAGGACCCCAATGTCATGGGTGTAAATATCCAACATAAAGAAAATACGCGAAACAATAGACACTAATAACCCATAACCACGACTCGACTCGATACGACTCAACTCATACACCCGACTCAAATAACTCGAACTCGATACATGAAGACGCATAATAATATAACTGATAGATAACTGATGACGTGGGACCCTTAACATCTCACCCTTCAGCATGCTCAAAGGTGTTGTAAAAGACAGCAAAGAGTTGGTGTGGCAGAGGCACTTGTTGAGGGGAGATAGTTGGGCAGAGCTGGAGTCGGGGAGAGTGTGCCCGGTGGAAGATCGAAGGCGATGAAATATTGGGTTGTAGATGACCTGCGACAATGTGAAGCGGTAGCAGCGACTGAGGAATGGTCAGTGGAAGAAATGGATCTAGAGGGACCGGCAGAGTAGGTGGTCTGAACAGATATTGTGGAAAAGCGACCGCGGAGACTGGTGGCGGCAACAGAAATTGGTACGACGCCACCATGAGGCGTGGCGGCGATCATGTCAGCGGTGTAAACTGCGGTGCAGAAACTACTGGAGGTGATGCTGAGGCAACAAGAACCGCGGAGATCGGTGTAATTATGAGGGTGCCGGTGGGAGCGACGATTGTGCTACTAGAATCAGTGGCGAGGTAGGTGGAAATTGTGTATGGAGGCGGCCCGCAGGATCCGGCAGTATTATGGATTGTAACAGCGAAATCGGTGACTATGGTGAAGTAGTCGCCGACATCGACCCATCGGTGATGTCAACGATAAGTTACGACATCTAAGTTTGATATAAAGCCATTATCGAACAGAGAATGGCCGAATCGACCACGCTATTTTCATGTACAACATAATTAATTGACAAAGTAATTAATTCAATTAAGAATCAATTAATTAACGGGAAGCTCGGTAAGCGGTTGTTTGGGGAGCCTGACAAAACCTAAAATAGATTTGTATGCAACATGTGGCGTGCGGCACAAGGAACGTGACAGAAACGAGAACGATAGAGATTGAGGCTTGATAAGGGCTCTGTGGCGCTGGTGCAAGTAGGGTACAAGCAAAAATGGAGTTGTTGCGAATAGAAGGTGAGGGGATTGATCTCGACGATGGAAGGAATGTTGGGTGCTCTGCGTGCGTCGAGGAGGTGGAGGATCTGCGTGCTGGCGAGGGAGGATGCTGGAAGATCGTGGCCGACGGCGAGAGACGTTAGCTGAGGCCGACTGTGGTGTGCGTGTTGGAGGAGGGTCGGCGGCTGAAAGAGTCGATCAACTATTGTCGAGGTCGTCGAAGCAAGGTGTCGAGGACGTCGACGCAAGGTGGTGAGGTTGAAAGGGAATGGTTATACCTCTGAGAATTTTCTACAGGGGGGGTGAATAGAAATTTAAATTATTTATGAAAATTATTTACCAAATTTAGATAATCTCAGACTAGTATCCACAAAACACACAAACACAATTAAGTTTATCGTAGCAGATTAAGTGAAAAAATTAAAGCAACAAAAAAACACAGAAAAAGCCACAGAACAAGTGAACACAAGAACTATAGTGGTTCTTCAAAATCTGAGTACATCCACTTTTCTACCACTTTGTTAGGATTCCACTATCCTAGTGTCTGAGTCTTTTGATAAATGGACTATAAGAACTAATGTCTGAGTCATTTAATAAGGAGACTCTAAGAACCAGACAGCTTGAACTTTTGATAAACTGATCTAACCAAACAACTGAATCCTCCTTCAGCAAAAATAGGAGTGAAAAGAGAAAGAATGAAAAAGAGAAGAAGATGTAGAAATGGTCTACTTGCATGAATCCTCCTTCCACCAAATCTTTGAGGATTCTATGGCACTTCAGTGGAATGGATCTTTTGTAAATGATTAAACCTTGGAGAAGATGAAAAGATTATAAGTTTGACTCACTCAGAAATTTTGTAGTAGAGAAGGAAGTAGAAGAGCAATCGCTTATTGTCAATTATATTTTTTGTATTTGTGTATTCCTCTTCTGAAAATTTGAGTATATTAATCCCCTAGAAAATTTCGAATTGATTTATGTTGTTGATTGTTTTCAGAAAGAATAACATAAATTCTAAGAAGATCTTTTTAAAAGTAATCTTCTAAAATCTTGTCACAATCCTTTAATTTTCTTCCAAATATTTCTTCAGAAATTGCTATAGAAATCTCTTTCCTAAAGAACACTTCTAACAGCTCCTTAAGATTCAAAAGAATTCCATAATCATAATCTTCAAATAACTCTGAATGAAATCCACCGAAATTTTCCTTTCCGGATGGATGTCGACACTACGACGAGTTTTAATAGGAGCGCCGAATTCTGCTTCAGAAAAACAATCTGTCAACATTACTGAGAATTTGACGTTATGTTGATTACTGATCGACGCTTGTGTCAACTTCTTCTTTGGAGAGGCGTCGATTACAATTTAGAGGATATGTCGACTTCCAGTCGGAGATACATCGACTTCCAGTCGATGTTGCGTCAATTTCTAATTGACGCAAATGTGACTTAGCTGATTTTCTTCTAGATTTCAGATAGCTATCGTCTGTCTTTGATTGGACAGACTTCCTAGGACATCCAATGACCAAATTATCCTCACTATACAACATGAGTAATTATCCTAAGAAACAAAATCACTTGGAAATAATTTGTTAAGTTAAATCAAAGGTTTTTCCCAGCAATCTCCCCCTATTTAGCTTAATGAAACATGATAACCCTAAACCCTAAAATCCTTCCTTTACAAATAGTATTAGAGATATATTAAGTGCTACAAACTATTTTCTGATATCAAGAAATTCAGAAAAAGCAATGTATTAGCTTCTTGAAATTTTTTCAACATACTCAAAGTGTGCTAATTTTGTTTTGTTTGGATGTACTTGAAAATCATTGTATACCTTGAACAGCGTTTTGATTTCTGCCTCAGCATTAGAATAAGTTGCATTTATTCCAAGTCCCAAACTCATGATTCTAACAGGCAATGAGTATGAAAATTTATCTATGAATTTTAAATTACCAATTGCACAATATAAACATAAAGAAAATCTTCAAGCTGAGAAGTCAGATCTGTAGTTAATGTATGATAAGTTCTTTACATTCTACAAAGAAAAATGCAAAGAGGTAACATATACTTGGCAAAAATAGAGAACTCGGTTACATTTCCATTTCATGTTTTTATTCCAGTATGTGTTAAAAATCTTCATTTTGTGGAGATATAGGTTTGGCTTCTTATTATTTCCTTCTTTTCAGTCATTGGGTGAACGTTTATTGGAAAATTTGTTGTTATCTTCCTGTTTTAACCAAGTTAATTTCACTCGCATGATATTATATTGCACCCTCTCTTCTATTGCATGCAAAATATATGGACCTCATCAAAATACTAAGATGAAATGTATTGTGTCAATCTATAGTTCTTGCATTGCTTCAGTAGGGAATACAAAAAATAATCTGATGGATAGGAGTTTTCATATTCCTTGGAGTATCAAACGTCAATTAGTTATTGGCTTCCCATTTTGATTGTTTCAATCTGATTCAAATTAATCCAGAAATAAGTAACAAAAATCACGGTGAATTGATTGACTCAAACAAATCGCTGAAACAGTGTCGTTTGAAGAACCTGTACATTTGCACATTCTTCTTAAATATACGTAATATGATTTTATGCACATCACGTTGACCATAGCAATTAGTAAATTTCGTCCGGGATCAGATTGAACCAAACAAACTTGTGATTTTTATTCTTTATGTTGATATTGTGCAACTCGTAATTTAAAATTCATGAATAAATTTTCAAACTCATTGATGACAAAGTTCTTGATTTCTATTTTGGCAACAATCCTTATAGTCTCACACATGAAAAGTTTTAGCATTTGTTCAAATTATGCGCATTAAAGTTACAAACGCAACAAAATGCATTGAAAGCTCTTTCTCATACCGTTCAAAAAGAAGGTGACGACTTGATTCGAGAAGAGCGGCTAGAGGAGCAGCGACGGCTCCGGCTAGAAGAGAGGCTAGAGGATCATATGCTTCTGATACGGATCCTCGTTGGGACGTGACGTACATGCGCCGCGAGCCGTGCATAGCTCCCGCCTAAAGCATCTTTTATTTTACCGCTCGTATTTTTCCTATGTTTGCTTAAGAAGTTTTATCCTCATGTATTAAGCCTCAATGAGGAGGGCATTTTGGTATTTTGGATGTTGAACCGGTTTCCACCTTATATGGGGCAGATGTGTGTGTGGGTAAGCAAGTAGTAAATGAAATATATTTCCTCTCTCTAGTTCTCTCTCTCTCTCTCTTTTCCCGATACCGCCCGGACGCCCTAGCACGCGGAACGCCGACCACGCGCTCGAACGCGCTTCTTCCCCACGGCAACCATAGATCACCGGATGTTCAAGAAGGGCTCCTCTTCTTCCCTTGGGAACATCTCAGCCCTACCACGGTGCACCCGCTCTCAATCTCGAGCGCGTAACAACTTGGTATCAGAGGAAACCTTCCTCCACGCAGCCGCCACTTTTTTCCGCCGGACCGCTGCCAGCTACCAGCGGCCCTCCGCAGATTCCTCCGCTCCGTCCGCCGTCCCGCCCACTTCCTTCACGGCCTATACTTCTGGGTTCTTCCCTCGCTAGGGGCTACCTCCTCTCCGCATCTACCGGATCACTTCCTCAACCTTTTCCTCACCCACCGGCTTCCTCCGCCATGGACAACGGAAATGGGGGCAGCCCTACCCTCGCTCAGGTGTTGGAGTCTTTCAAAAAGATGATGGCGGACAACCACCAATCCCTTCTGGCCGCGCTCCGACCGGACGGCATTCCGCTGGCGCCTCACCTCACCGCAAATTCATCGACATCCGTTCCCGATCTTCCAGCCGAGCCCTGGCCACCTGATTTTCCCTCCCGCTCCGACCACTCTACCGTGCCCCATTATGTCAAACTTGATTTTTCGATCTTTGACATGCGCGAAGATCCATTTACCAGGTTGACTCGTTGCAAGCAGTTTTTCACCGTGCAACGCACCCCATAGGAGGACTGGCTTGGTGTCGCCACCTTCCACCTCAAGGGCTCGGCCCAACTATGGTTCTCGCACCTTCATCGGGAGAGGCCCGACCTCACGTGGGATGACTTCAAGGCTCAGTGCACTCTCCGCTTTGGGCCACCGCTCCACAGCAACCCTATCGGCAATCTGATCTCTCTCAAGCAGTCCGGAACCGTTGATGACTACTTGGAGCAATTTCAGGTGCTCCTGGCGCGAGCCCCATCCATTCCCCCGGCCCACCAAGTAGCCTTCTTTACCGTCGGCCTCCACGAGCGGCTGCGCATGGATGTTGAATTTCAGAATCTACCGATCTCACTACAGTGATGAGTTTGGCTCGCCTCTGAGAGAAGCTCATTCTCATGGACCGACCATATCTGGGTCGTCGTACCGGCGAAAGTTCCTTTCGAAGTTCCAGCCAGGCCCACACAGCAGTTAGCAGCAGCCTCCACCGGCCCAAGGAGGGGGCACGACCCTCCACCATCCAACATCTGTCACCCCAGAAGATGGCTGACCGACGTGCCAAAGGACTCTGTTTCAACTGTGATGAACACTATGAAAAGGACACCGTTGTAAACGTCTCTTTTCGCTTGAGGTTGATGACCCCTCAGATGAGGAAATTGGGGATGACAGGCCAGGGGACCCGGCGATTTCCATAAATGTCATGTCCGGCCCGCACACTTCCGACACATTGCAGATGCCCATTACCGTCGCGGGTCACTGCCTCTTAGCCCTCATGGACACCGACAGTACACACAACTTCCTCAGCGATCTAGCCGCCCAGCGGCTCCAGCTCCCCATCACCAGCCGTAGTCGTTTGAGCGTGGCCGTGTCGAATGGCGCTGCCATGGCCTGCACCGGGGTTTGCTGAGCGGTTCCTATCATCGTGGAGGACTATCATTCCCATATAGACTTCTTCGTCATCGCCTTACGGGGATTCGATGTGGTTTTGGGAACGCACTGGTTGCGCACCCTCGGCCCGATTTTGTGGGATTTGAAGGGCATGACGATGTCTTGGGGTTCAGGCCCCTGGCCGACGGTTTGGCAGGGTCGTCCGATAGTAGATTCGAGCCGCGTATCCTCCCTTCGGCTCGAGCCAACAGGGCAGCAGGACCTTTCGTCCCTTCTCGCCGAGTTTAGTGACACTATGCTTCCACCCGCCGGTCTTCCCCCTTCCCGCCACCAGGACCACCATTTGTCTTCTTCCAAACACAGCACCAGTGGTCGTCGGTCCCTAACGTTACCCTTTCCTGCAGAAGGACGAGATTGAGCGGCAGTGCGTCGACATGCTAAGTCAGGGAATCATTCGTCACAGTGTTTCTCCATTCTCCTCCCCTGTCCTTTTGGTGCACAAAAAGGACGACACTTGGCGTTTCTGTGTGGACTACCGCCCCCTGAATGCAGTCACGGTGAAGGACAAATTCCTCATTCCATTGGTCGAGGAGTTGCTGGACGAGTTACATGGGGCCCGTTTCTTCTCCAAACTCGACCTTTGCTCGGGCTACCATCAGGTATGTATGCTCCCCGCCGATATGAAGAAGACGACATTCCGCACACACCATGGGCATTTTGAGTTCATTGTGATGCCCTTTAGACTCACAAATGCACCATCTACATTTCAGGCCCTCATGAATGAGGTATTTCACACTCTCCTTCGTCGATGTGTACTTGTTTTTTCGATGATATTTTAGTGTATAGCAAGACGTGGGAAGCGCAGCTCGATCACCTTCGCATTGTCCTCCAACTGGTCCGCCCTTATCGTCTCTCCCTCAAGCGGGCCAAATGTTCTTTCGACACAGACAGAGTGGCACATCTGGGCCACATCATCGACCATGCGGGTGTTTCCGCCGATCCGGTCAAGATTCAAGGCGTCCTCGACTGGCCCCTTCCTCAAACTCAACGGGAGCTCCGCGGGTTCCTTGGATTAGCGGGCTATTACCGCCGCTTTATCCAAGTCTATACAGTTATTGTCGCTCCCTTACTCTCTCTCCTGTGCCGCCAGTGTTTTGTGTGGGATGACGCCGCCACGGCGGCCTTCCGGGCATTACAGCAAGCCTTGGTCTCGGCACCGGTCCTTCAACTTCAAGATTTCGAGAAGGATTTTCAGTTGGAGTGAGACGCTTCCGAACTCTGGTGTGGAGCGGTCCTGCAACAAGAGGGCCACCCGATCACTTATTTCAGCCGCACGACCGCCCTCCACCATCGGAAACTTCCGGCATACGAGCAGGAGCTCATCGGCCTAGCCAAGGCCGTTCACCATTGGAGCCCGTACTTGTGGGGCCGAGCTTTCATCATCCGTACCGATCATTTCAGTCTCAAGTACTTGTTGGATCAGCGCCTGACGACAGTTCAACAGCAGCGTTGGGCGAGCCGGCTTTTAGGTTATGACTTTCGGGTGGAATTCAAGGCGGGGCACTTGAATCGTGCGGGCGCCGCTCTCTCCCGTCGCGACTCTTCTGGCGCACTTCTCTTTTCCATCTCCACACCATCGTCTCTGGTCCTGCCTCGCCACCGCCAGGTGATCCTCGACACACCGGCCCTGACCGAGCTCCTACACCGCATTCAGGAGGGCCGCCTTCCACCACACTGGACAGTGCAAGACTGTCTGATCTTGTACCGGGATCGCTTCTTTGTGCCCGACTCTTCCCCGTTGATTACTAACATCTTAGAAGCCGTCCATGGTCATACACATGAGGTGGTCCAGAAGACCCTTCAGCGAGTGCGTGCCGAGTTTTTTTGGCACGGCCTCAAACAGAGCATCCACACGTTCATTTCCACCTGCCTCATCTGCCAGCGGAGCAAATCCGAGTCCCTTTCTCCTGCCGGCCTACTACAGCCCCTTCCTGTTCCCACTCAGATTTGGGCGGACATTTCGATGGACTTCATCGAGGGATTACCTCCTTCTTGGGGCCACGCCATCATCTTCGTCATCGTCGGCCGATTTTCCAATGGGGCGCACTTCATTGCCAGGAGCCGCCCCATCACCGGACACACGGTGGCCCGTGCCTTCTTTGATCGGGTGTTTTGCCTCCATGGCATCCCCGAGAGTATTGTATCCGTCAAGGATAAGGTTTTCACTTCCCAGTTCTGGCAGGAGCTCTTCGCCCTTTGCGGCACAAAGTTGGCCCTCTCTTCCGCCTATCACCCTCAATCGGACGGCCAGACTGAAGTGGTCAATCAGACACTTGAGATGTACCTCCGCTGCATTACAGGGGATCACCCCAAAGAATGGGCTCGTTGGCTTCCAAGGGTGGAGTACAGTTACAACACTTCCTATCATACAGCCCTCCAGACCACTCCGTTCAGCCTCATCTATGGACGGGAGCCACCCCGCCTCCTTACCTACTGGAGTGCCTCCACCCGCTCCACTGCCGTCGACACAGAGTTGCGCTAACGCGATGAGCTTTTGCGCCTTACGCGTGACCGCCTTCTTTAGGCTCAGGCACGCATGGAGACCGCCCACAATCGGGGCCACCGCGAGCTGTTCTTCGCCCCAGAAGATTGGGTTTGGCTGAAACGCCGCCCCTACCGTCAATCTACCGTCTCCAAGGGAGCCTATCAAAAGTTGGGGCCCAAGTTCTTTGGCCCGTTCGAAATTTCCAACCGCGTCGGGGAAGTAGCGTATCGCCTCCGCCTTCCCGCCGACGCTGAGATTCATGATGTCTTCCATGTGTCGCAGCTGAAGGCCTTCATCGGCGAACCACCCACCGCAACCTTAGTTCTGCTTCCACCACCACCGCAGGACAAGCTCGATGTCGAGCAGGGTGGAGATGCTACGGATCATCGTTGGGGCGTCACGTACAAGCGTCGTGAGCCGCGCATAGCACCTGCCTAAAGCAACTTTTATTTTACAGCTCGTATTTTTCCTATGTTTGCTTAAGAAGTTTTATCCTCCTGTATTAAGCCTCAATGAGGAGGGCATTTTGGAATTTTGGATGTTGGACCGGTTTCCATCTTATATGGGGCGGATGTTGTGTGTGTGGGTAAGCATGTAGTAAATGAAAACTATTTCCTCTCTAGTTCTCTATCTCTCTCTCGCTTTTTCCGATACCGCCCGGAGGCCCTAGCCGCGCGGAACGCTGACCCCGCGCTCGAACGCGCTCCTTCCCCACGACAACCATAGATCCCCGGAAGTTCGAGAAGGGCTCCTCTTCCTCTCTTGGGAACATCTCAGCCCTACCACGGTGCACCCGCTCTCAATCTTGAGCACGTAACAACTTCCTTCTGCGTCTCTGGCGAGCGGCAGCGACTCCGGATCGAGCGGACAGATGGAGAGATACGAACAGCAGCGGGCAAGAGATACGAAAGAATGAGCGGACAATGGGAGAGATACAAGAAGAATGAGCGTCATAACCAGAAGATAACCCTAAAAAAGATGGATAAACCGAACCGGTTTCACCTTTAAACCGATATTGGGCCCAGGCATGCCTGAACTGCGCCTATAAAACCCCTGAGGCACATAGGCACGCCTGAGGAAAATCTCCCCTAGGGCTTGCCAAAGCGCGCTTACTTGCGCCCGGTGTGTCCAGCGCCTCAAGCGCGCCTTTCAAAACATACCCAGGAATTGACAAGTTCCTGAGGTGCTCGTCTTATCCAGCCTACAACCAGCATAATCTGCATTTGAGTATCCCACTAACTCAAATTCAGATTATGTTGGATACCATAGGCCAAGTTCAGGAGTACCCTTTAGACATCTAAGAATTCTTTTGACTGAACTCAGGTGAGATTCTTTAGGGTCCACCTCTAATATTGCACATATACATGTGACAAACATAATGTCTGGCCTACTGACAGTGAGATAGAAAAGAAATCCAATGATTGCTCTATAAGTCTTTTGGTCAATAGATTGACCTGATTCATCTCTATCAATTACAACATTGGTAGTCATGAGAGTTTTCATAGTGGAGGCACTTTCCATCCCAAAATTTTTGATTATTTCTTCGGTGTTCTTAGATTGAGATATAAAAATGTCTTTATCACTTTGTTTCAATTGGAGACCAAGTAAATAAGATAATTTTTCCACGCTACTCATTTCAAATCTAGACTACAATAAGCCAGCAAATCTTGAGCCAAAAATAATATCATCCACATATATCTGTACTATTAATAATTGGTGCTTATGTGTTCTAGTAAAAAGTGTCTTATCCATATTTCCTCTTTCAAAAGAGTGTTTTAGAAGAAAAAAGGATAGGGTCACAAACTAAACTCTGGGAGCTTCTTTAGACCATGGAGTGTTTTATCTAATCTATAAACATGAGAGGGATAATTTGAATTGACAAAACCAGAAGGTTGTTCCACATATACCTCTACTTGTAATGTTATTGAGGAAAACACTTTTGACATCCATCTGATGGACTTTAATCTTCATATATACAGCATAAACAAGAAATAACTTATTGTTTCCAGTCTGGCTACTGGTGTAAAAGTCTAGTCTTGTCTTATTCCCAACAATAACTTCATTTGAATCCAACTTGTTTTGAATATCCACTCAGTTCTAATGATTGGGTAGCTTCCGGGCCTCTCTACTAATGTCCAGACTTTGTTTCTTTCAAATTGAGCTAGCTCCTCTTGCAAAGCAACAATCTAGTAAGAATCATTATCTGCTTGCTCAAACTTCTTTAGTTCAAATTGGGGGAAGAAGCATTGAAGCATAGACTCAATTGAACACCATGAGTCATATCTCTTATCACTTGAGAAGGGGGATGATTCTTGAGATTTATTCTCTCATGATTTGTTCTAGTTACATCAAGGATAAGAGTGAATTCTTCAATAACTTCTTCAGCAATCTCTGATTTAGCATTTTGCATTTGATTTTGGGTCTTGGACTGTGTTAATAACATCTTCACTAGAATCTTCATTACATGAATAAGTTTCTACTATAGGTAATATCTAATTGATTATTATCCTTTGAGCAGCCTTCTTCACTATCTGTAATATTGATTTATTCAAACTCAGTAACTAGATGATCTGTTTCCTGCAAAATGGTATTGGTGGAAGTTTCCTTCCTCTTGAAAAACATGTTAGCCTCATGAAAAACTATGTGCATAGACTATTTTACATTAAAAGCCCACTTGTTGTAGCACTTATAGGCTTTTCTTGTTGATGAATATCCTAAAAATATATCATCATCAGGCTTCTTGTCAAATCTGATAATATGGCTTTATCCATTATTCAAAATGAAGCAAGTGTAGCCAAAAATCCAAAAATATGAGACTATAGGTGTTTTTTCCTTTAGAAGCTCATAAGGGGTCTTTAACTTGGTCTTGTGAATGAGACTTCTATTCAAAACATAATTGGTGGTGTTAACTGCTTTAGCCCAAAAGGCAAGCCTGACTCAGCCAACAATGTCCTTTCTGATTGAATTAAGGTTCTATTTTTTTCTTTCAGCAACGTCACTTTGTTGACGAGTTCTAAGAGCTGAAAAGCGGTCTTATCCCTTCATCCTCTAACAGTTTTTCAAACTCTGTGTCATGATCATTTCTGATCATAGCAACTTGAGTGTTGAATTCAGATTGAGTCTGTCTAATGAATCTTGAGAAGATCTTGAAGGCTTCAGATTTAGCTCTCAGAAAAAACATCCAAGTGAATCTAGAAAAATTCTCTACTACAACTAAAGTGAAAGATTTCCCTCCCAAGCTCTGAGTGGATATTGGACGAAATAAGGGCATGTACAATAGATAAAATGTTATAAGTGAATCATTCTTACCAATTGGCTTGAATGATGACTTTATTTTCTTTCTCATTAGACAAGCCCGAAATGGATACTCTTTCTTATACATGCAAATTGGCAAGCCTCTAAAAAGTCTTTTCTTTGCTAACTTGGAAGTTGGAAATGGTCTTGTGATTTGAATGACCCAGTCTCTTATGTCAAAGATCATAATTATTTATACGTGTATTAAATAGATAAATTTCTGACTTATTTGAGTTAAAATAAACTACATAGACATTATCCTTCCAAAAGCCAGTTAGCACTATTGCATCTGAGTTGAGCTAACTATATGGCGTAGGTTGTGAGTGAATACTACATTTATATTCACCATCACAAAGCTAACTAATCTTGATTAGGTTATGTTGAAGACCTTCAACATACTTTAGAGAAAAAGATGTCTCCAATTTTGATTATATCATAACCTTTAGTTTGACCACAATTGGAGTTGCCAAATATTATTTTAGGGTCATCATTGGCCTTATAGTTTTCCATTAATACTTTTTTCTAGTCATATACCTAGAGCAACTACTGTCCAAATACCATAGTTGGTTTGTGGATGGACGAACTTTGACCTGCACATGTAATTCAAATATTAGAAGGGACCCAACTTACCTTGGGCCCATTGCTTCTACCATTGTAAGAGGTTATGAAAGTATAAGAAGGTTTATCATGATAACTTTTAGAATGAAAGATTGCTGGTCTATTAAACCAGAACCTTCTATCCTAGCTTATTATAGTAATAACATTTAGGTGTGAGATTATAAAAATCAGGAAACAATTCAGCATTAAATTTGTTCGGTTTGTGCACTAGAAAGTTGCTTCGATTAGAAGTCGGCGCAACTTCCTGGTTGTGTCGATAAAAAGTCGACTTAGGTATAAAGTTGCGTTGAGAAGAAGTCGATGCAGTTTCATACTTGCGTTGATTAGAAATCAACGCACCAGCAGAGTTGTGTCGAGTTGAAGTCGACACAGATTTCCAGTTTTCAGAAAATTTAAATTTTGAAGCTTGATTTTCTAAGGGCTTTTTCCCTAGGATACCCTGATGATTAAATGAGCTACCCATATTGAAAACAGTGATTCTATCAGGGTATTCATCTATAATTATTATAGGTTGTTTGTCATTATCTTTAACAAAGGCTACAAGGTTCTTCCAAGCTGGTTTGCTGGAAGCTTCACTTGAATTTGTTGGGTCTGCACCTAGCCCTAGGTTCTTGAATCTCACAAAGAGATTCTCAAAAATGAGCTTGAGTTTCCTACTTGTGCCATTCAGAGAATCTTCAAAGGCTTTTTCCATTGCAAGTTCTTCCACCAGTGATTGGTTTTCTAAGATCAACTCATCAATTTGTTTTTCTAACCTACCCAGTCCAACCCTAAGTTGATAGTTCTGATGGTAGTAGTTCACAGCAAGCTTCATATTTTTCAATTTTTCTAATCCTTACATGAGTGATTTAATTTATTTTTCTGCCTCTAAATAATCTTGGCAGAATTCGTTAAAGCATGTTCAAAATTCATCAGAAGTAAAATCAAAATCACTAAAATAGGATATCTGATCTTCTTCTTCAGTTAATGCCTCCAAAGTCGTTAGACAGGCTTCTTCAATAATAGATTCCTTTTACTTTCTGAAGAAGAACTAGATTCAGATTCTATATCTAAAAGTCGTTAATTTCAAGATACCTAACAACCTAGAGGGGGGTGTGAATAAGTTTTTTGGTTTATTATTATTATCTTTTACTTAATGTGTTATGAGTTAGTAGTTTTTAAGCTTTCAAGATAAAACACAAAGAACACATAGAATTTATAGTGATTTTCCAGATTATGAGTACATTCACTCTCCTCTCACCTTTCTAACTTCCAGTTAGACAAGACACTTCTCCAAAAACTCAGCTCCAAAGAGTTTACACCTCAGATCCCGCAGGATCTCTCAGTCTCCTCCATGACTTACAACTCAGGCACAGGGCCCTACCTCAGAGCAAACTTGCTCCTACAACTCAGTGATCAATTGATCAGCTATCTCAGACTTGAATCTAAGTCCTACAACTCAGGCTATGGAGGATAGTCCTAACTCAGAGAGAATGACTCTCCTACAGCTCAGGCAAACTGCCCTACCTCAGGCTCAAAAGACCTACAGCTCAGATCCAAAAGGATCATACACTCAGAGAGTATGACTCTCCTACAGCTCAGGCAAGCTACCCTACCTCAAGCTCAAAATCCCTATAGCTCAGATCCAAAAGGATCCTACACTCAGAGAGTATGACTCTCCTGCAGCTTAGGCAAACTGCCCTACCTCAAGCTCAAAAGCCCTACAGCTCAGATCCAAAAGGATCCTACCTCAGACCCAAAGGTCCTACACTTAGATCCAAACACTGGATCCTACACTCAGGCAAATCTGCCCTACCTTAGGCACAAAGGTCTTACAACTCAGATCCAAAAGGAACCTACAGAAATGAAATAGTTTATGTTAATTTGACACAGAGCAATTTCTCTATGTCTGCTACTAGAGCTGAGTTATCTCAGCTCTAACTATCTTCGCAGCAGCAAGAATAAGGTCTTCAGTAAATAGTTGTCTCTGCTGGAAGTAACTCAGAAATAATTTTCTGAACTTGTTGAAGAAGACTGAAGTCTTGACAGATCTTGAGTTCTTTAACCAACTAACCTGAACCTGTAGTAAACTGAAAGCTCTGCATCTTCTCTTTATCAGAAACAAGTCTGAACTTGTTGTAGCAGAAGAAAATGCTACAGCTATCTGGAATGAACTTTTGGTTCAGCTGGATTGACTTCAAGCTTTTGGCTCGGCAGCAATGGCGAGGAAGATGAAGTCCAACCACAAAGAATGAAACCCTAAAAGTTAAGTTCTTCCTTCTGAAGCTATCGTTTTTATCTTCCGTCGATTAACGGCTTTAAGAAGCAGTGGGGATCACCTGCAGTTGACAGCTGCAACTTGCTTTAACGGAAGAAGACGTGCAGTAGAGCGCTGATGCTATTTGTCGTGTTCTGTAGCTTTCCCGCAACTTATTTGAACTATGTTGACTTTTGTTGACTTTGGCTGACGTCATTAGTTATGGACTTAGCCAATTTGTCAAATCCACTCCAGGCGTTGAGTGCGTTAAGTGAACAAGCTTCACTCAACGCCAGAACCATTAGTCAACTTTCTGAACCATTCTGCAACTTAGGCATTGAGAGCATTGAGTGAGCCTTCATCACTCAAAGCTTTCTGACATAGCTCATCAGTCTGTCTCTAGGCGTTAAGAGCGTTGAGTGAGCCTTCCTCAGTCAACGCCTCTGGACACGGCCATTTCTTCACCTGTCTGAAGGCGTTGAGTGAGCTGACCTCACTCAACGCTTTCTGTCTTTGCATGTCTTCTTTATTAGGCGTTGAGTGGCTTCACTCAACGCTTATGCACTTAGTCGATTTTTGTCTTCTTCTTTGGCTTTGACAGCAGCAGCAAGACTCAACGCTTTTGCTGTCTGGCGTTGAGAGCGTCGAGTGAAGCATCATCACTCAACGTTTTTGTACTTGCCCGCTTTCTGTCATCTTAGGCTGTATCATAACACGACGTCTTCTGCCTTGGCGTCGAGTGAGCTGTGTTCACTCGACGATTCTGGACTTTGTCGAATATTCAGACCGCCAATACTGAGGCTTTAACAGATTCAGCTAAACTCGACGATGTCTTTGAGTGAACTGCCCTCACTCAACGCCTGTGGATTTGGCCGCAGAATTGCTTTGCAGACTGCATGGCTTTGACTGTCCACAACTAACTCAGCGCTTTGTGGCATCTGACATTGACTGAACTAGCTTCACTCAACGTCTGTGGACTTAGGCGATTTCCAGCCTATCCAGCATCCTCCCTTACATCTGGCGTTGAGTGAACTGTCTTCACTCAACGTCTGTGGACTTAGACAGATTTCTGTCTCTCCACATCTTTACTTTGTGACCACCTGTCATATCACTTGGAATACATGCCCTATCAATATTATAAGTACTAAACTGCATGCATGAACTTGAACATACATTAAATACAACTTTGTGTATATCATTGACATGTTTGACTTCTACAAGTCTGGGACATTGTGGGTAATGGACCCAACAATATCACTTCAGGTTTCAGTAATGAAGCCTTGTCTTTCCTCCTATCCTTCTTCTTGAATGATTGTTTCTTGTGCTCCTTCTTGTGAGCCTTTTCCTTCTGATTATCAAGACAAACTGGTGTTGTGTCCTGACTTTCTGCAAACAAAGCAGATAATCTTCTTGTTAGGAGTCTTGTCAAACTTGGGCTTGTTTACACTTATGTCCCTCCTTGAATCTTTAGATTTTATCCATTTTTTGAATCTTCTGGCTAGAAGATTGAACATCTCCTCTTCAGTATTGGAGGGCTCTCCATCAGATGTCTTCAATACAATTGTTCTCTTTTTGGATGGAGTAGAGACTTTCTCCTTAGCTTCAGATTCAACCCTACTTCTAAGAAGAAGTTAATAAGATTTTAGCTTACCCAACAAGACATCTATGGTGATCTCCTTGTGTTATATGGATTCTCTTATAGCCCAAATCCTAGTCTCATGTGCTACGGAAGCACATGACGAGCTTATCATTCATTCCTGTCAATGAAATTTCCTTATTTGATATTTTGAGTTCATTGACAATGATGTTGAATCCAACATACATTTCAACAACTGATTTTTCCTCTTTCTTCTGAAAGTTCTCATATTGAGATATGAGATGAGATCTTCTATCCTCTCTTATTTGAGTTTCCTTTCACTATTCTTGATAGAGATTCCCGAATCTCCTTAACTGAATGGCAGTCAGCAGCTTTTTGAAATATCTCATCTGACATAATGGATACCAAGATGTCCATGACCTTGGCATCACAGTATTTAGCTTTCTTCTCTTCTTTTATCCATTCAGATCTTGGAGCAATCTCTTGTGTTGTGTTTCTTGTATGCCATTGGTGGTCTTGTAAAAATAAAATTTAGAATATTTCCATCAATAGAATTCATGTGTAACTTAATTCTAACATTTCAGAGTGTAAACGTTTCAAGTTAAACATTGGAGGTCTTGTGAATGCAAATCATTTAATGTTATTTGAACTCATTTTTGAAAATAAATTTATATGCTAGTAGTTATAAAATTATAATTGTTCAGATCTTTTTGATCAAGGTGGTAACCATTTCTAATCAGCATGGCTCTGATACCAATTGAAAGGGAACAATTATACCTCTGAGAATTCTCTAGAGGGGGGGGGTAAATAGAAATTTAAAATTATTTAAGAAATCTATTTACCAAATTTTGATAATCTCATACTAGCATCCACAAAACACACAACCCCAATTAAGTTTATGATAGCAGATTAAAGGCAGAAATTAAAGAAGCAGAAAAACACAGAAAAAGCCATAGAAAAATCACAGAACAAGTGAACATAACTATAATGATTCCTCAAAATCTGGGTATATCTACTCTTATACCAGTTTAGTAAGAATCTACTATCCCAGTGCTTAAGTCTTTTGAAAAGGAGACTCTAAGAACCAATGCTTGAGTCTTTTGATAAAAAGACTAAGAACCACAGCTTGATCTTTTGATAAGGTGATCTAACCAAACAACTAAAACCCTTCAAGAGGGTTTCTAAAAACTCTTCACAAAAACATGAGTAAAAGAAGAGAGAATAAAAAAGAAAAGATGTAGAAATGATCTTGTAAGAACCCTCCTTCAACAAAATCTCTAAGGATTCTATGACACTTCAGTGGACTAGATCTTTCGTAAATGATTAATCCTTGGATAAGAAGAAGCAAGGATTATAAGCTTTGATCCATTATCTTAGAAATTTTGTAGTGGAGAAGAAAAGAAGAAGAACAATCGCCTGTCGTCACTTCTATTATATGTATTCATGTATTCCTCTTTTCAAAATATGAGTATACGAATCCCCTGGAGAATTTCGAATTGATTTTTGTGGTTGATTGTCTTCAGAAGGAATAACAAAATCTCTGAGAAGCGCATTCTAAAAGTACTCTTCTAAATTCCTGTCAATCTCCTTCAATTTGTTTCCAAATATTTTTTTCAAAAATTGCTGTAGAAATCTCTTTCCTAAAGAATTCTTCTAATAGCTCTTTAAGATTCAAAAGAATTTCATAATCAAAATCTTTAAATAATTCTGAATGAAATCCTCTGAAATTTTTCGTTCTGGATGGATGTCAACGCTGCGTCGAGTTCTAATAAAAGGAGTGTCGAGTTCTAATAGAAGGAGCGTCGAATTCTGCTTCAGAATAAGAATCCGTCAACATTACTGAGAATTCAATGTTACGTCGATTACTTATCGGCTCTTGTGTTGACTTCTGCTTTGGAGAGGCATAGACTACAATTCAGAGGATGTGTCGACTTCCAGTCGGAGATATGTCGACTTTTGGTCGATGTTACGTCAATTCCTAATCGACGTAAATGTAACTTATCTGATTTTCTTCTGGATTTCAGATCGCTTTCTTCTCTCTTTAATTGAGCTGACTTACTAGGACATCTAATTGTCAAATTACCATCACTATACAACATGGATAATTATCCCAGAAAACAAAATCACTTGGAAATAATTTGTAAGTTAAACCAAGGATTTTTCCTAACAGAGATCGTCGAAGCAAGGTGTCGAGGTCATCGAAGTAAGGTGTCGAGGTTGTCGAAGTTTCGAAGCAGAGAAACAAGAGGACTCGTGTGTGCAGAGGTGGCTTCGAACTAGAGAGAAAAGGTGTCGAGGTGGAAATTGCGGTGTTGTCGTCAATCCAGAGGAGTTGCGCATGCAGTTGGCTTCAAACCAGAGAAACAAGGCGCTGAGGTCGTCGTGGAAGTTTGCTGGGACTGTTTGTTGTGGAACAAGAAATTGATAAACACAATGTTCTAATACCAAATTTATTATGTGCCTATTTTGGGACTTCGTCGAAGGTAGCGGTGGAGGCGGAGATATAAGGGGGTAACCCTATGGGGATGAAGAGCAGAAGAACTAAAGGAAGAGAAGAGGAGACTTGAGTGAGAAGTGGAAGAGTTAGCAAGATATGGAGAAATTTGATTTCAATCTTTAATATCTCATGCATGATCCAACTGGGCTATATATAGGACCGTGATGGCATGGGCGTAAATATCCACTATAAAAAATCCGTGAAACATTAAAACAATAAGACGCTAATAATCTATGTTGTCAAGGAGGGCGCCTGAGACGTCGGGCGCACCGAGCGCACTGGGTGCAGCCTGCCGCGCCTCAGCACGGCTGAGGCGGGCGATGTACCCCGGGCGCGCCTTACAGGCTCTCAGGCGTAACCAAAGCTCGTCTGGGTCTTTCAAGGTGTTTTTTTTTAAAAAAAGAATTTGAGATGGGCACAAACATGATCTCAGACGCACCCGAGGCACCCCTACGCTCATTTGGGCGCCCAATTCGCTGAAATTGAGCGGTTTGGGCAGCCAATTCACCGAAATTGAGCAAATTGGGCACTCAATTCGCTGAAGTTGAGCGAATTCGCTGAATTTCAGCAAATTGGGCGTCCAATTCGCTCAACTTCAGCGAAATGGGTCAGTGAATTGGGTGCCCAATTCGCTCAATTTTAGCGAATTCGGCGCCCAATTCGCTCAATTTCAGCGAATTCGGCGCCCAATTCGCTCAATTTCAGCGACTTGAGCGCCCAATTCACTTAATTTCATTTTTCCCCCATTTTGCATCTCACGTGCCTCAGGCGTGTGTCTTGCACCGAGTATCGAGGGGCCCTTTGCGCCTTTGACAACATAGCTAATAACCGGTAACGACGCCTCGACTCATACAACTAGACCCATACACTCGACACATACAACTCAAACTTGATACATGAAGACGAAAAATAATATAACTGATTGATAACTGACTATGCGGGGCCCCTAACACAATTCAATATTTATATCAACATAGTCGAGTATTATGCCAATAGTGATGCTATTGTAATGAAGAAAGGAGAGGATGGAGGAAATTGATCATCAATTAACAAAAATGACAACAAGATGATAGTGATTTCAGCTTTATTAGTATAAATGAAGAAAACTACAAATGTAACATGTTTAACTAAATCTGATTATTGAAAAAAAATGTACACAACAAATTCTGCAGTCAAAGTAAAACGTGTATATTAATCCTGTTTTGACTCCAAGAGAAATAGATAAGACTGTTCTAGCACAAGTAATATAATAAATTTTATAGACATTGAAAATCAAATCAGTGGAAGAAAAAAATGCATAGACAACAATGACCATAGCAAAATCAAGCATGTTTGTAAACAAATTTTGTACGTAGAAACTTAATCCCTTAGAACACTGATGTGTGATCCACTATAACTCCTTTCATGGAACCACAAAAGAATCACTAACCAGGATAGTATTATCCAAGTATGGATCGCTTAAAAAGCCTGGCAAAGTAATAAATAAATCTTTGATGATTTAACCATATAAAGAACTATAAAGTTTAATCAATGAGTTCTAGCTCATATGGTATTGCAGCTATTGCATCCACCGAATGTGATTTAACCATAAAAATTATAGACTCTTTATCAGCACTACTCAATTATATACTAAGGCATTTGAGGAAAGGACAAATAAACTTTTAAAAACTTGCTGGTTACTCCTATGAAACATATGAAACATATGAAGGATGAATGAAAATAAAGTAAATTATCAAGATGAATAACATACAGAAAGTTAATTAACTTAGGCTATGTTTGTGAGATTTGGCATTGCAATTTAGGTTGCACGAGGATGGACATAGGATATGAGATATGATATAATATGGATGAGATCCGTGACTTCCAAAAAACCGAGGGTACAGAATATATTTTAAAATTTTAATTATTTAAATATAAATACAAATTATTATGAAGATATGTGTGGCATTTACGTCTTCAATTTTTCAGTAATTATATCTCGCATATCATAAATTAAATGAAGACAAGGTTTGTGAAACAAAATCGTATAATATCATAAATAGGAGTCATGAATAAAAGTATGCAACCGATGGACTCAAACCACTTATCATCCAACATGTTATCTTTTGCACGACTTTCTTCTTATCGAACACAATATATGCGATCTTCAAAATTTTTAGAGCACGATCTAGCATATCCTGGACCTTTTTAATTAAAAATAGAAGAATGTTCATAGAGTACTCCGACTCCGAAACAACTTGAATATGGTACATCAGGTCATTGCAAGTGTTTGTGCTTCCTCGAGTGAGTGCGACCATAGAATAAAACAAAAGGATTAATTCACATTTTAGAAAATGCTAATTTCATTTATGGTTTGAAGGCGGGAGAACAAAAATATCACTATTCCATCTCCAGAGGTAAGTTCAAATAATATTCACAGCTTGGCGCCCAAGTTTAATAATGTTCACATTGTGGAACTAAGTAATATTGAATAGCGCGCACATAAAGCAACTGTGTAAATATCAAACCATTGTCCAGAGTCAAGACTCCATCCAGGAGCATTTTTTAAAATTTTTAAGGTAGTTATGTTTATAGATTCAACTAGGGGAAAATATTTCCTAAAAACTGCTACAATAAAAATAAATAAAGCCAACGCAATTTACGAAAAGATCAAAAGACAGTACCTCTATCTATATCTATTCCCACTATGCTTTGGCAATGAAATTTCTTTGCTGCACCAAAATAAAGACAAAATACACAGTTAAGAAAGCTATATAAAGAACCTCACTTTCAAATCATAACCACTTTGATGAAGGAAAAACGGTGGAGAAACTGCACGAGTATTTCATTGAAATATGTACATACCAATGACTTACAACTACAAGGATTTTAAGAAAAACATAAAAGATGAAAGATTAAAAAAAATAGAATAGAGTAATTAATTACATCAAACCTGTGCACGTCAGTTATGGAGGCAAGATAGGATCAAGGGTCAAAGCGCGGGCACGTGGAGATCTACTTCTATTTTGCATCGGTATTTATTTCCAATTATTTGCAAGTTTATCCTTGGATGTTAGGGCGTAAATGACTCCGTAATTTATTTGAACTCTTATGATTAGATAAGATGGGATTGAGCCCAGCGCATGGCTAAGGGTGTTGCAATGGATTTTTGATGTGGTGTGGTAACTTATGATATATGGCGTGCTCGGATCGATGATCCGACTCCGTGGATGCATCCGGATTCGCGTTGCGAATCAATTTTATATATAGCTTTGTATTTTTCGGTTATATTTCATGTAGTTTTGTCCCCGAAACCAACGACCAATCATAGTCGTTGATTCTGAGTGTCCTAATTTCATTTCTTATAAATAGGATATTGAGGGCTGCTGCAATTTGCTATTGCTAAATGTTCGGAGAAGAAATCCCTTCATTCCGGTGATCTCCTCCACGGAGTTGATTATGTGGAGCCCCCTTGATGACAACTCCTTGGATAAGTTGCATCTTCTTTTAATTTTCCAACCATAATCCCCCTTCTCCCTGCTCTGTTCAGCCGACGACCCCCTACAAATTTCCTTCCAGCCCCCCCCCCCCCCCCCCCCCCCCCCCGTCCAACCCTGCTCTACCACCAAACCTCTTCCAACCACACTCCCTTAAAACCACCGGCCTCCACTGTTCAGGCAACAGCTCCTCCCACATCAAGCTGCCTCCCCTGCCCCTTCCTCCGCCCTTTTCAGGACAGGACGCCACCCCTGATACCCCTTGAACAGCAGTCGGCCGCCTTCCACAAACCCCCAGCCGCCTCCCGTGGCTCTGTCCAGCCGCCGCCCCCCTACAGGAAACCCCTCCCTCCTATCTACAGGTCGTCAGCCCCCAAAATAGCCCAGATCTGGACGTTTCCAGCCAGATCCGGCATTGTCCTTACCTGATCCGGTCCACCAACCACCGGAATCCCTCTTTGAGCCTCCCCAACATTCAGATTGATTATATTTACAACAACCCTTATTTTTGTGTTGTGTTATTGTATTGGTATTTGGTTGTAAGGCATGAATACGATTTGGTTATTTGATATTTGATTGTGATTATGGTTTATTATGTTATTTGCTCTTTTTAAATCTCTAACTGTAGGAAGGATCGATTCGCCGCGCGCTGGTGCTTTGGCCCTCCACGCGGATGAAAACCTAAGCTTGCCTCGACTAAAAGAATTATTTTGATCTTGCTTTAGTTTTCTCTGTGATTTAATTTTTCTATTATCTAATTTGGATTCACCTCGTCGGATTTGCATGCCATGTAGGGTTAGGTCATTGTTTTTTTGCCGCCTATAGATTCGTCCTACGTCAATTGGTATCAGAGGTTGCGCGCACTTTTCAATACGCAGTTGTAAAGTCTATAAGTTTTCTTCATGTCCCAGAATCTCTGATATTCCTCTCCTCTATTTGGATATCCCGCTCCTATTGAGCCCCATCAGGGAGATCCTCACGTTACTACTGCGATTATTCTCGATCGCAGCACATCACTTTCAGAGATCGTGTTGACCCACCTACACGACCCCACTATACTAAAGACTATAAGTATGATGATTGTCTTCGTTCATATCCTTGCACGCGAGCGGATCGTGTTGAGCCTTCGACGGCACTTGATTACCTTAGGGATGATCATTATGAGGATCGTCGTTTAGAGAGAGATCTCGAAAGTCAGTTTCGTACTATTGCTTCTTCTTTTGACGGCTCATCGAGTGTCAAGTCTTTCAGTTATCGGTTCGTGGATATGAAATATTATCTCGATCATTTTGAGTTATTCGGTGAGCATCGTATCAAATTTATGAAACTTCGGCTTTTAGATCAGGCGAGAGTATATTGGTCTAACGTTGAGAGGACCCGCGAGCGAGATCGTCTTTATCGCATCACGAGTTGGGTGGACATGAAGCGTATATTGTCTCAGTGGTATCTGCCTTCATCGTATCGGAGTCGCTTGCTCGAGCAATTATTTTGCCTTCAGCAAGGACCTATGTATGTCGCTGAGTACCGGGATCGTTTTGATGAGTTAGCTGTGAGGAGTGATATCTGAGAGGACCCAGCCATGACCATTTCCCGATTTCAGTTTGGACTTCGACTTGACATACGTACTGAGGTGGTTTATCATAGCTCGAAGTCCTTCGAGCAGACATATCAGTTCGTCATTCGTTATAAATAGTCCTTGAGATCCGCAAGAGCTGGTTAATTGGACTCACACCTTGACCTCCGCAGTACAAGTTCGTCCCATATCAAGGTCACCACGATGCCTCCCATTGTCCTGTCAGCCACGACAGAAGAGATACCTAATACGGATTGGTCTCACCCCAGAGAGGTGCTTAGCTTATTGAGTGATCTATCTTTTGTTTCTGACTCTCCTCTGGTGACCCCGACTGAGAGTGAGCCTGAGTGACTTATTGAGTCTGAAGTGTTGCGTCTCTCACCCACACCACTTCATCTACAATGCACTGGGTTGGTTAGTTAGCACCCCTACCATAAACCTGTTTCTGGACACCGCGGCGACATGCCCATTCTTGAGTGTAGGTCTATGTCGTTCTCCCCTTGTCATTGCGCTAAGTCACATCACAACTGAGATCCCAAAGCCTGGTGTTGATCTCGTAGTGGCTATATCCCCATTCACGGGGGCATTATCCCTTACGATGGTACTCATATGGAGGAACATCACTCGGGTGACAAGTTCTATGATGACCCCTCTAGTTGAACCTCCTGATGAGCCGTCACATCCTGGTGAGGATGAGACTCGGGTGGGTCACTCATGTATGAGTATCGATTCATTGACATCTCTTCCATTATCGTCTCTGACCTTGCCCCAGAAGATAGACATTGTGTGAAGCATCAAGTATTTAGGGCACCACATGCTGACACATTGCACTTTTGATGACTTTTGGGATGCACCACCTGCTGACCCACCAGAAGAGTTCGTTACTTTCGGGGATACTCAACGTACTATAGAGCCACGTCTTTTAGTCGGTGTACGCGATTTTAACTTCGGTGGTTGTCGCACTCGCGATGACTTTTCATACATACCTCCAGGTGAGACCTCTGATGTCACGTTCCCTGAGAGGCATTTGGGTAATTATGAGCTCGCCCTTGAGTGTAGATGTTTCGCACGATCACCTGAGCACTCGATACACACAGGATGAATTTTTCTACACTCCACCGAGAGAGCCTCCTGATAGACCACCGCATCGTAAAAACACTTCGATCATTATTAGATTTTCCCATAGGAAGCATGTAGTGTCTGTCGTATTTTATTTGCATCATTTACATGAGTTTGTTGAGTTGTTTTTTCATCATTTGCATGAGTCTATTGAGTTGTTTGTTCATTGTTTGCATGTGTGTCATGAGTCGGTACGACGAAGAATCCATAATGGAAATAAATCTTGTAAATCACATGTGGATGTTAACTGACAAGTCCATGTATTTCCTGAAGGCGAGCGAGTGATGGTGAGAATCTGCGTTGTCAGCCTTCATGCGAGATTTGCTAAAAGTTTGAGCGTTATGCGAATAGGTCCCTACACAGTCCTGAGACGCATCGAGAGAAATCCATATGAGTTGGACATCCCTGTGAGCATGGTTATTCATCCTATGTTCAATGTCGAGAACCTGACGTCATACTTTGCACCTTACGAGTATTTAGGCCCACATCTTGGTGGTCATCCCGAGCCTTTACCTCCGTTTTTACCACCCACCATTCAGCCTACCCCCGAGACTTTGCCACCATATTCATTGCCCCGTGCTCAAACTGTCGGAGCATGCGTTACAAGCTTCTTTGGTTTGCTAATAACAAATCTCGTTTGTATTTGATCTTTGGGTATTTATGATGTGTAGATATCACAGGTCTAGCTCTAATGAATTTTGGGTGATGTTTCGGGTCAGAACAGATGAGCTTAGAAGATATCGTCAAGCGATATTGGGTATCGCCCACAGGCGACAACGACGTTCGACGAATCTGCGATCGACATTCGACGAATCTGCAATGTGAAAATCAGGAGTTCGTGGGACACGTGGCGGCAGTTATCGCTATCGCCAGGTGGCGATACCCAATGTCGTCAGGCGGCAGACCACGTTTCGACGATCGACGGATCTGCGATGTGAAAATGAGGAGTTCGTGGGACACGTGACAACAGTTACCAATATCGCCAAGTGGCGATACCCAGTATCGCCAGGCGATATCGCCAAAATATAAAAGTCATTTAATTTTTTGAGGAGATCACGAATTTTATTACCTTGAGTGCACTTTCCTGTTTAAACGAACCAGAGAGCTCCAGATTCCAGATTTACTCCATACTCTCAAAAAGGTCGAAGCGCAAAAGATCGACGGCACGTACGCAGCATTCAAAGCAACCCTGGCTGGGATTCGTCGTCATCTTCAGCACATTGTTTGAAGTGAGTTTTAATTCAAAAGTTTTCAATTTGTTTTGTTCTTAATTCTATTGTAAACCTATTGTAATCGAGAGGGGAAATCATCGTCTTGTGCGTGACGTCTAAGTCCTTGTGTGGCTTAGGGGAAATCGCTGTCTTGTGTGTGGCGTCTAAGTCCTTGTGTGGCTTAGGAGAAAATCTCTGTCTTGTGCGTGGCGTCCAAGTCCTTGTGTGGCTTAGGGAGAAATCGTTGCCTTGTGTGCAGCGTCTAGATCGAGGTATATCTAGGGGAGCCTAGTAGCAAAATCTAAGGAGAGATACGCTTTAGCCTGCCGGTTCTTGATAGAAGGACCGACGAAAACAAAAGTAAATTGTATTTTTCATAAGCCTTTATCTCTAGCTCTATAAAGACACCTTGTATTCACTTTTAGCACTTTTAAAGTAAATTGTTATTGTTTTAGCTTTTATATATTTCAGAGTGTTCGAGTCTGCTTATGAAAAAATTAGTCTTCATTTCATAATTTCATTGTTTTTGTTTAACACGTAAACTTTGTCTAGTTAACGAAAATTAATTAACCCTTATACACCCTCCTAAGGGCACCGTAAGATCCAACACTTGGTATCAGAGGGAGGTTGCTCGGAAATCAGTTTCACAACCGGGAGTAATGGTGCAAAACACACGTGTTTTCTGAGGGGCAAGGTATAAGTAGACCTCTTTTATTCACAGGCATTGACTACAACTATTCGAAAGCTTGAATGCGATGGTTTCTAATAGCTCTAGATATCGACGTTTGGGGCATGGTAGAAACATGTTACACTGCCCTTATATCTGTAGTAGGAAGTGTCACAATGGAAAAACCCAAGGATAAATGGGATGAAGTTGATAAGCTTCGTTGTAAGAATAACGCTAAGGCAATGAACGCCTTAGCGGGTTAGATAGGACTGAATTTAATTGTGTCTGTGCATGTGAAACTGCGTATGATATTTGGAATCTACTTGAAGTTACTCATGAAGGTACATCGCAGGTGAAAGACTCGAAGCTTTTCTAATTAGAGTCAGAGTTTGAGAAGTTCAAGATGGAGGTTGATGAGAATGTAGACTTCATGTACACAAGATTCAGTAAGATAGTGAACGACTCGAGAATCCTTGAAAAGAGTTTCTCAAACGGAGATTTGCTGAGAAAGATAATTAGATCGCTTCCCACGAAGTTTAATCCAAAGGTGACTGCCATCTCAGAGTCACACGATCTAAAATCTCTCCAAATTGAGAATCTGATAGGCAATCTGAAAAGCCACGAAGTAGAGTTGAGGATTCAACAACAGGAGTATAGCCAGGAGTCAAGAAAGAAAGCCTTGGCGTTCAAGTCCACGAAGGAAGTGGAAAGTAAGTCCGATGAGAGTGATGATGTTGATGAATAGAGCCTGTTCGTAAAGAAATTCAGAAAGTTCATGAGAAATCTTGAAATAAGAAATTCTTTCAGGAAATTCTTCAAGAAGCAAGAGTCTGGATATAGAAAAGGCAAAGCCCAAGCTGAAGGAGAGGATGATGAAGAGAGATCACCACCTGAGTGCTATTACTGCAGGATAGTTGGTCATATTAAGAGCAAGTGCCCAAAATATCTGAAAGAGCAGAAGGAGAAGCGGCACAAGAAGAAGGATAAGAAGAAAGTTCTGAAGGTTGAAACCTGAGATGACGTCACATCTGAGGAGTCAAGCAGTTCAAGCTCAAAGACTGAAAAGTAGGCCAACATGTGTCTAATGGGAAAGGATGTCTCATCATCCGATGAAGAAAACAGTGTCCAGAGCGAGACTGAGGTAAATTCTCCTTCTTATGAATGAAATTAAATTGCTAAAATCTGAAAAAAAAATTTGAAAAATGAAATAAAAATACTTGGGAAGGAGAAAGTGACTTGTCAAACGGATTGTCCGTCTTCGACAAGGATACTAGAACTTGAGAAAGATCTCTCTAAGTCTCGATCTCGAGTTGAATATATTACAAGAGAGAAAGAGGTTTTAGAGAGATCTCTAAAGCTTTCTCAGTCTCAAGTGGAAGGCAACAAAAAGTCCTTCGCAAGCCATTGCGGCACCATTGTTGCCGAAAACACTGTATTGAGAGGACGAGTCTGTGATCTAGAAATGACCACTAACAAGTTTGGAATTGGTCAAAAGTCACTGAATATGATCTTGGCGAGCCAGTGCTATGGTTCGACAAAATTCGGACTTGGTTACTCTGTAGAACAATAACGTCAGGCGACATCCACTGTCGTCGGCGATAAGGAAAAATCCAGAAATTTGTTTTCTAAAATTAAAAATAATAAATCTACTGTCACAACTCCTCCCAGCAAAAGTTCAAAACTTATTTTGAAAAACCCGTCAACTTCTTTCATCACGTGTGCCAAATGCAATAAGTTTGGTCACACAACACACACTTGTAAGAAGACGGGACATTGTTCTGTTTGACAAATATGGGTACCTAAGGCTTCCACCTATACTGTGGGAGGAACCAGTTGGGTAACCGGATCTTTACTCTCATCATCTTTCTAGGTGTGTTGGTAGGCTAAGGACAAAAAAGACGTGTGGTACTTGGACTCAGAGTGTTCGAAGCACATGACGGGCAACAAATCAAATTTCTTTAGCCTAGAGATGAAGAAAGGAGAAGTTATTACGTTTGGTGATAACGACAAAGGAAAGATCATCAGCATTGGAATAGTAGGTAACAAGTCATTTACTATCTCAAATGTTTTGTATGTTAAATATTTGAAACATAATTTAATTTATAAAAGTCAATTATGTGATATTGATTTAAATGTCTTATTTGACTCATCTTCAAACTTATGCAAAATTATTGATTCCAAAACAAACGACACTATTCTTACTGCTCATAAATTTCAAAATGTTTACATGATTAAATTTAATGATTTGTCATATTTTTCACTAAAATGTTTTATGTTTAAAAATGATGAATTAGATTTGTGGCATAAACGTCTTGGATATTATAGTTCCAAACAAATCATAAAATTGTCTCATAGCAAACTAGTTAAAGGTTTACCTATTTTGCATGAAAATCTATCATCTTTATGTTTATCATGTCAAAAAGGAAAATTTTCAAAATCTTCATTTAAGAGCAAAAATGTTGTTTTCACTACTAGACCGTTACAGTTGATTCATATGGATTTGTTTGGTCCTATTAATACACTAAGTCTAGGTGGTAGAAAATACACTTTTATTTTGATTGATGATTATTCTCGTTTATGTTGGACAATTTTCTTAACGTCTAAATCTGATGCATTTTTAGAATTTTCCAAATTATGTATACGTGTTCAAAATGAACTAGATTCAAAAATAAAATGCATTCGTTCGGATCATGGAGGTGAATTTGATAATGAAAAATTTGTATCTTTTTGCAATGAGTTAGGAATTAAACAAGAATTTTTCGCTTCTCGCACACCGCAACAAAATGGTGTGGTAGAGAGAAAAAATAGAACTTTGCAAGAACTATCTCGTACTATGTTATCAGAATACAAATTACCTAAATCATTTTGGGCAGAAGTCATTAGTATTGTTTGTTACGTTATTAATCGTGTTATGCTTTAACTCTTTTTAAAATTAATAACTTATGAAATATATTTTCAAAAGAAACCGAATGTGTCTTATTTTAGAGTTTTTGATTGTAAATGTTTTATTTTAAACACTAAGGATAATTTAGGCAAATTTGATGATAAGTGTGATGAAGGCATTTTTATTGGCTATTTTTCAACTAGTAAGACTTATAAAGTTTACAACAAAAGAACAAAATGGTTGAAGAATCCATTCATGTTAAATTTGATGAGCATTTTCACAATCCTTGTGAAGAAACTAATAGTACAAGTCAAGATGAAGAGCCCTTCCCCCTACAAAAGTCGGATGATGATGAAATCCTTGGAGACAAAGAAGAAAAAGAAGACGAACAAGAAGATGAAGCGCAAGAATATGTGTCTCCAAGCGAGCTAAGGTTCTCCAAAAATCATCCAAAAGATTTGGTTATTGGAGAACCGTCAAGAGGGGTAAGTACTCGTTCATCATTACATGATTTATTCGCAAATATGTGCTTTATTTCTGATATAGAAGCTAAAAATGTTGAAACCGCTTTAAATAATAATTCTTGGTTTTTATCTATGACTGACGAGCTTAATCAATTCGAACGTAATAAAGTTTGGAAATTAGTAGAAATACTATCAAATCATCTTGTTGTAGGTGTTAAGTGGTTTTTTAAGAATAAAAAGAATAGTGAATCTAGAGTCACAAGAAACAAAACTAGACTTGTAGCTAAAAGTTATTCACAAATTGAAGAAATAGATTTTGATGAAACTTTTGCACCCGTAGCACGTTTAGAAGCAGTTAGAATTTTTTCTTGCATTAGCTAGATTTAAAAGGTTTAACTTATTTCAAATGAATGTTAAAACTGTTTTTCTTAACGACTATATTAATGAAGAGGTTTATGTAAAACAACCTCCAGGCTTTGTTGATGTTAAATTTCCTGATCATGTTTTTAAATTAGAAAAATCTTTTTATGGTTTGAAACAAGCACATCGAGCATGGTATCATAGATTGACTGTTTATTTATTAAAAAATGATTACAAAAAGGGTAGTGCTGATTGTACTCTATTTATTAAACATGTTCATGATGACCTTATAGTTTTACAAAAATATGTTGATGATATTATTTTTGCATCCACTAATGAAAGATTGTGTGAGAATGTTATAGAAATTATGAAAAATGAATTTGAAATGAGCATGGTACGCGAACTCACTTATTTTCTTGGTTTTCAAATTACTCAAAAGCATGATGCAATTTTTATTTATCAATCTAAATATATTCATGATGTTTTAAAAAGATTTGAATTTGAAAATCTAAAACAAACAAATAGCCACATGAGTGTCTCATTGAAGTTAGGTAAGGAAGAAAGTGGAATTTCTATAAATCAAACACTATATAGAGGAATGATAGGATCGCTATTATATTTGACAGCTTCTAGACATGACATTATGTTCGTTGTATGTTTATGTGCTATATTTCAAGCTAATCACAAAAAATCTCATTTAAAAGCGATTAAACGTATTTTTAGATACTAATTGACACATCTAAGTTAGGTTTGTGTTATAGTGTTATACTCACAACGATGTCTTTATTTTATATGATTTTTCTGATTCTGATTATCCTGGCTGTTCATTAGACCGTAAGAGCACGAGTAGGACCTCTCACTTTCTAGGTCCTTGACTAATTTCGTGGTCGAGTAGAAAACAGAATTCTGTTGTCTTATCCACCACCGAGACCGAGTACATTGCACTAGGTAGTTGTGCACAGGCTCTTTGGATGAAGCAAACTTGAGAAGACTTTGGAATTATTTATGAAATAATTGAATTAAAATGTGATAATAAAAGTGAAATTGACTTAACATATAATCCAGTTCATCATTTTAGGTCCAAACACATTGATGTACGTCATCACTTCATTAGAGACCACATTAAGCAAAATACGATTAAAGTCAGCATTATAAACACCGATTCACAGCTTGTCGATATTTTCACAAAGTCACTTCCAGATTCCCGTTTTTCATTATTAAGATTAGAACTAGGAATCTTGGACATTTCAAGGTAATGAATCGACATAATAAGTAAACCAAAAAAAAACTTTAATCAACAAGAAAATGATGATTAAACATTAAATAAACCATAAATGTTATGAGTCAATAATAATCTTGCAGCAGCACTACATCACATAATAAGTCTCATATTACTACAGCAGAGATTTCTTAGACAATAATATGAAAATTTTAAAAAACTTCACTGTCGCCGGCGACAGTGACAGTCGCCGGCGACAGTGACAGTCGCCGCGCGATAGCATCAACTTCTCAAATCATCCTGAAAACTTCAGAAATTCCTGCTGTCACCAGCACTTGTCCCCTTGATCATCAGCTGAACTGTGTTCATTGCTTCTCGTCCGGCGAGGTCGGCGAAGAGATGTTCGGGGAGGCTCCATGACTGGATTCTCTCATTTTGTCGCTTCTGCTGGAGTGGGCTTCAATTTAAGACTTTTGGTCAGAAATTTAAAGAATTTCTGAACTCGCAGAAAGTTCTTCTTCACCTCCCTCTAATGTTCTTTGAACGACTCTCGCAAGTCGTCCAACCCTTCTCGCAACGATCCACCTCTTGGAATTGGTGGGTTTCGAATAGTGGACACTTGTTCACTGCTCCTTGTAGACCATAATCGTGCTGACCGGCCGATGGAAGGAGTATCGCTCGTAGAATACATAGTGGACCCACAATCGTTGAAATAAAAGTCTAGGTCTATCCATGTGTACTTCTTATATAATATGTGTTTGATGACCGCTCCAAGTGGTAGTGTATTTAATTTCTTTCAAGACGGACTCTTTATTCTAAATGTGTAACGAATTATCGAAAGGATTAAGTCTGGCATATCGAATAGCTCCCGCTCCAAGATCATGTATGAGACATAGCTCAATTGAGCCGTTATCTTCCGTATATCACCAGACTTAAGTAAAATAGTGTGTCTCAATATGTCTTGTACTAGTCATGCATACTCCGTGAGATTGGTCGTAGATTGAATAAGAGTTTTGATGGAATTCTCATGCAAAACTATATTGAAGAGTGTCCAGTCTCTATCCTTCCGATAATTCTCCACAACATATAAGATATTATCATGTTCTATTAACTCGAACTCTTCTCTAAGATCGTAATGGGTTATCTCAACTGTTTACCCTTGTATGCGTGATCGTACACCACCATTTAGCTCCGTGAATCGAGGATCTTGTAAATAATTATAAAATTCTCTTATCAACACCGACGAAAATGTATCCGGAATAATGACAGACATTATTTCTGTCATTGTTAACAGATCATGGATGTGTGCGTGACGGGTGGGATCGAATTCGATGACCCGTCTGATCCCCATATTCGCATTTTTCATCCCCGGGGACGTTTGATAGGATGAGTGTGTGTCACTGCCAGTACTTCTGCGGGCTCTAAAACTGAAAGCCATTGTTGCAGTTAACAGGCCAAATTTTAAAACAAAATTTTGCAGAAATTTCACTATCGCCAGTCGGTGATACCCATCGTCGTCGGGCAATAGCGGAAATTGCTCTAATCCAATTTATGACTCCGGATCTACAATTTCCCCTACTTTTAACACCAGATCTGAAATTTCTAAGGCTATTTAACACATTCCCTAAGGATATTTGAGAAATTTTTACTCAAAACACTATTCATTCTCTTCTTCCCCAACATCATAACTCAACTATAATTTTTCTTCAAAACAACTAGATCTGAGATTAGGGTGTTTAATTTTATCAATTTATGCAATCACTAGTTCAAATACATAAGATTTTAGTCTACTTTCTCCAGCAAAACCTAGTTTTGAACAAACCTTTAACCATAGTAAAACATACTTGAAAACCTGAAAAAAAAATTTATCAAAAGCATCATGAACTATCCTACAATCATTTGGATCCACAAAATTTACAAGATGGAAGAAAAATTTCATGCAAATTACGTTGATCTAGGGTTTTCTCCGGTTTCTGTTTCGTCTTCCGCATCGAGTCTTCACGAGATAATACTGAGAAAGGTGCAATTGACCAGATACGACGGTCTTTTGTATTTTTGCACTATCGTCGATACCCAGTATCGTCGGGCGACAGTGAAAATTCACTTTTAAGTCTGTTTTCCTTCTTTTCTCCGGTTTAGACATGTTTCAATGTATATTCTTTGATGTTGGGTTCCGAATAGCATAGGTCAATTATTCAACCATCACATATCATTTTCTACATACATAAGTCCTAGTGTTTATATACTTGTGAAATTGTTTTCGCATGCATTTAAGTATGAGAAATGTTTTAGTTCTGATAATGTTCTTTCACATATCCTTTTCTATATACACAAGTCCTAGTGTTTATACACTTGTGAAAACCTTCATATGGATTCACCTTATTGCATATGTGAATCATGAATGTTCTACCAAAACCACTATAATTGCATGCTACCGTTAATGCTTTATCCTAGTTTATTCATTCTAGTTTATTTATTGCACCGCTCATATTTGATTATCTTGTATGCTCACAAGTGAATTCGGACTCATTTGTCATGCCAAAAAAAACATGTTCAAAAAATTCAAAAAAATTTAATACCTTTGTTGATGTCATTCAAAATTAAAATAAAAAGGGGCTGACAAGGAACCTCCACCAAGCACTACTTACTCTCCTGATAAGTCTTAATAAGCATTGTGAGGTTGAGCACCTTGAAAAAAATTGTAAAGTATCTTGTGCAAATATAAATCTGGATATTCTATTTATATGTGCTCTGAATTCTTGTGTACAAGCACAACTAATCATGTATACCTCTATGTTATGTTGTTTTTTCACATTGCACGTGTTCATGTAGTTGTAAGACCTCTCCATATGTGTTTTTCATCAACCTATCACATGTACACAACATTATCTTCTCTAAAATTTCTTCTTATGAGAATTGAACCGAAAATGTTTCCACCATAGTCTTCACTAGTGTATGTGTCTGTGATATAAATGGATGAATGTTGCCTCTGTTCGTGTTTACTCATTTACTTCTTTACTATACATTGATTCACGTGTTCTATCCTTAATTTCTCCTTTGTGTTTTTCCATTTTAGCTTCTGCACCACTCTGCTATCTCTTTTGACAATACCAAAGGGGGAGAATTTACTAAGGAAATCATTCATACTCATGGTTTACTACTGACTTTTACATTCACTAAAAAGTAAAAAATATGCTTCGATTTAGGAGTACACCTGTAGGGGGAGTGTTTCATTCAAGAGACATTTGTGCACATACAAATGTTTAGTGTTGTTACTTATAGTACTCATAGTTTCAAACACTTCTTAGTTCATTCATGATTTCTTTCTCAGTGGATTTGTTATTATCAAAAGGGAAAGATTGTTGGAGTATGCGTTCCACGCTTCTTTGGTTTGTTAATAACAAATCTTATTTGTATTTGATCTTTGGGTGTTTATGATGTGCAGATATCACAGGTCTAGCCCTAATAGATTTTGGGTGATGTTTCGGGTCAAAACAGATGAGCTTAGAAGATATCGCCAGGCGATATTGGGTATCGCCCACAGGCGACAGCGACATTCGACGAATCTGCGATCGACGATCGACGTTCGACGAATTTGCAATGTGAAAATCAGGAGCTCGTGGGACACGTGGCGGCAGTTATCGCTGTCGCCATGTGGCGATACCCAGTGTCGCGAGGCAACAACCCACGTTTCGACGATCAACGGATCTGCGATGTGAAAATGACGAGTTCGTGGGACACGTGGCAGCAGTTACCAATATCGCCAGGTGGCAATACCCAGTGTCGCCAGGCGGTATCGCCAAAGTATAAAAGTCATTCAATTTTCGGAGGAAATCACGAATTTCATTCCATGTAGTGCACCTTCCTGTTTAGACGAACCAGAGAGCTCAAGATTCCAGATTTACTCCATACTCTCAAGAAGACCGAAGCGCAAAATATCGACGGCACGTACGCAGCATTCAAAGCAACCCTGGCTAGGATTCGTCGTCATCTTCAGCATATTGTTTGAAGGGAGTTTTAATTCAGAAGTTTTCAATTTGTTTTGTTATTATTCCTATTGTAAACCTATTGTAATTGAGAGGAAAATCGCCGCTTTGTGTGTGGCATCTAAGTCCTTGCGTGGCTTAGGGTAAATCTTCGTCTTGTGCGTGAAGTCTAAGTCCTTATGTGGCTTAGGGGAAAATCACCGTCTTGTGCGTGACGTCCAAGTCCTTGTGTAGCTTGGGGAGAAATTATTGTCTTGTGTGCAGCGTTTTGATCGAGGTAGATCTAGGGGAGACTAGTAGCAAGATCTATGGAGAGATATGCTTTAGCCTCCCGGTTCTTGATAGAAGGACCGGCGAAAACAAAAGTAAATTGTATTTTTCATAAGTCTTTGTTTTTAGCTCTATAGAGACACATTGTATTCACTTTTATCACTTTTGAAATAAATTGTTATTGTTTTAGCCTTTATATATTTCAGAGTGTTCGAGTCTGCTTATGAAAAAATTAATCTTCATTTCATAATTTCATTGCTTTTATTCAACACGTAAACTTTGTCTAGTTAACGAAAATTAATTAAACCTTATTCACCTCCCCCCCCCCCCCTTTAAGGGCGCCGTAAGATCCAACACAAACCACTTCTGAACCCCACTTACCCTGGATCTTATCCCCAATAGCTCACCATTAGGACCTCAGATCTCACCGGATCCTTCTACCAGTGTGTTGAGAGATGAGCTTATCACTGAGATCGCTATGCATGAGTCTGTCCCCTCTACAGATGGTCATGTGTATCGCTACCTGGTTCGTTGGCACGAACGACCCTTCACCGACGACACTTGGATGCAACCAGCGGATCTTGATCGACTCGCCCCCGAACTTCGACATCAATACGACTATCTCCATTCATCGGAGATGGAAGCTTTTCAGTCCGGAGAAGGTGATTGGCGTGGACACTTTTCTAGCGACGATATTTGAGACGACCTCTGGTGGACCTCATCGAATCTTACTTAGCATTCTTCGAGAGAATTCTAACCCCTATTCATCGGGAGATAAATTCTTTCAAGCCGATGAGAGTAATGCGGTATGGCGACTTACCATATATGGCGTGCCTGGATCGATGATCCGACTCCGTGTATGCGTCCGGACTTGTGTTACGAATCAATTTCATATAAAGCTTTGTATTTTTGGTTATTTTTCATGTAGTTTTGCCCTCAAACCAACGGTCAATCATAGTCGTTAATTCCGGGTGCCCTAATTTCATTTCTTATAAATAGGATATTTGCTTATTGAGGGTTGTTGTATTTTGCTACTGTCGAATGTTTGGACAAGAAATCCCCACATTCTGGTGATCTCCTCCGCGATGACGACTCCTTGGGTAAGTTATACCTTCTTTTGATTTTCCAGCCCTAATCCCCCTTCACTCTGCTTTGTTAAACCACCGACCCACTTCATATTTTCTTCTAGCGCGGGCCAGCACCCTGTCCAACCCTGCTCTCCCACCAAACCTCTTCCAGCCACCCTCCCATCAAACTGTCGGCCTCCACTCCTCAGGCAGCCGCCCCTCCCACATCACGACGCCTTTCATTCACCTTCCTCCGCCCTTTCCAGGACAGGTTGCCGCCTCTGATACCCCATGAACAGCAGCCGGCCACCTTCCACAAACCCCTAGCCACCTCACCTGGCTCAGTCCATTTGTCGTCCCCCTACAGAAAACCCCTCCCTTGTGCTGCTCAACCAACACCACTTCACCCTTCCCACCTATCTACAGGCCTCCAGCTCCCAAAATATCCCCTTGGTTATTTTCCCCCTAACCAGCCAAGATCTGGACATTTCCATCTAGATCCAACCTTCCCCTTAGCTGATCCTGTCCACCAACCACCAGAATTCAAACGGTGTTAAACTGTTGACAAATGATGAATCTTCTCAAGAAAATTTGATTGATGTTGAAATTTTTTTTGCACAAGTATGAGTTTTCCGAGCAAATAAGAACTAATTGATTGAGCCAAATCGACTACAAAAATCTGGGATTTGTTTTGATTATTTTGAGGGCAGATAAGCTCACGACAAGAGCAAAACCTAGGGTAATTTTAGGTTGTGACCGCACCGGATCATATATTGATGGACAAACCAAGCAACGTTTTGTAAAGAAAAATATTAGAAATTCAAGTAAAACATTGTGGATACAAGTTTGAACTAAAAGGTCGTAGGAAAGATAATAATGAATGGAATATTGAAGTCAAATATGATTTTCATAACCATGAATTTGATCATCTAGAAGCACACTCGTACATTGGTAGGCTAGATGACAATCAGCAGAAGATAGTTGCAGAAATGTTTAATGTCGGAGTTAAGCCACGTAAAATATTATCATCAGTGAAGAAAAAAATCCAGAAAATACAACCACTATTAGAACTATTTATAATGAGAAGATCAAGTTGTCTCAAAACTAATTAGATGGTGGGAGTCCAATTCAGTACTTGTTTAAATGCATTAGTGATAGTGGGTACATCAGTTTTAATCAAGTGCATCTGGGGACTAATCATTAAACAGTACTTTCTTTACACATCCTACTTTTGTTTGATTAAGTAATATGTTCTCAAATATATTCTTGATAGACGGCACATATAAGACCAACCGTTATCGTTTGTCATTATTTTGCATAGTTGGTGTGACATCCACTAATCAATCGTTTTTCTGTTTCTTTGCATTTATGCAAATGAAACAGATGCAAGTTATTTGTGGGCTTTACAATGTTTCAAGTTTATGTTTGATGAAAATATTATGTCTAATATTTTTGTTACGGATCGAGAGATTACCCTGATGAATGTGATTAAGTTGTTTTCCCGCATGCTAAAAACATGTTAGGCTATTTCGTCGAGTACTGTGATAGCTAGATATCGATCGGTGATTGCGATTTTTCTATAAAAGACTGAAAACTTTGTGTACTCGAAAATAGAAACTTCTTGAAGCAATGATTTCTGCTCCACAAAGCCAGAACTCCAATTACTTTAAGAGAGGGTTGTCTCAAGAGATAGAGAGAAATCTTTTGTGCAAATACAAAGATCTAAAGGAGATTTTGAAGGAGAATGGTCACAATGCACATTCAACAAGAAGGGCAAACGCATAAAGAACGTCCACGTTTACACCGATTCGTCTTCACCTTCAGAAAATCTTGGGGAGTTTCTCTTATTTTTATTATCTTGTAATCTCTTTTGTTTCATCTTTTTGTATCGGGAGAAGAGAAATCGCTTGGGAAGAACGTCGGATTCCGAGAAATGATTCTATAGGAAATTCGCTTTGTTTGTGACGACTAGGTTCTTGTGCGGCTTAGGGGGAAATTCGTCATCTTGTGTGCAGTGACTAAGTCGAGGTTAGTGATATAAAAATTAAGTGTGCGAAGAAGGGGATGAAGAAAAGATAATGTGTGGAAGTGAGGTTAAGAATATTCTCCGATTCCATTTCCGATAAAGACAAGTGTACCTTATCGTTTATAGTATAAGATATTAAGGGTTTAATATCATGGTCGTATTTTTCGGGGCTATTTGAATACTTCTACTTCGAGGATGTTACTATTATCTTATCAACGATTTTTTTTGGTTTGTTTTCCTTAGCTAAAAAGAGAACTAATTTACTTGCAAATAAAGGGTAAAAACTAATGATAAAGAGATTAGTACTCGATTTTGAATCACTTCGAAATAAAAAAATCAAAATGAAATAACTTTAATCTTAATAAAGTAAGAGGTCCTTGACCGTGGGGGTTCCCGAAGTTTGAACACGCTCCTCTCGGAGAAGTGCCCAACTGAGTTTAAGATCCGAACAAACTCTCGTCCCGTATTTGAATTCCTAAAGTTCGCTTTAAGTGGTGAACCCCGCTATTGGATTTGACTCCAATCCGGGAGATTTACGTAATTCTCTCTCGAGACGTGCGTGCAACTCTCTTTACACTTGGGTGATCGATTCAGTCTACGAGCCACTGGGCTAACTAAGAATGAAAACCTAAGTGGAGATTATATATCGATAATATAGCCCCACTAATTATAAACCAAGAGTAAATTTAAGGCATATACTTTAAAAAAAGAAAGAAAGCTAAAATATCATAACTGATCAACTCATTCTCAGATCATCGCGATCAAGTACTAATGAGCATTTAGTTATTCATAATAGTGTAGGAAATGAAAATCATGTTAAGAATATACATAAAAAGAAAGAGGAGGGAAAATGAATAACAAACTATTTTATTTCTTATTGAAAAGATATTACAAAAGATTTCGCAAAAAGACATTACAAGGAGAGTTTGCAAGAAGATTACAAGTACGATAAAAGAAATTGCAAAAACATTAAAGCATGAAAATATTAAGCTAAAATACTTTAAAAACAAACTCCAAAGGCTCTCTAGAAGGCTCAAATGAAGGAGGAAGGATGATGCTTTCCCCCCTTCCTTCATGCCTATTTATAGGGCAAAAACCAAGGGGGTAGAGTTGGAATTTGGCATGAGGATGAAGCTTCAATGAAGCTTCCCTTGGTCAAAAAACACATGTTGTTTTAAAAGTCAAATACGGCTACTCATTTTCACACTTGTCATGAAAAGCATGATAAAAGTTGACTAGCTTTCTCTCTTTCCAAAAAACTTCCTTTAAGAACACATGCTGAATATATAGTCAAAGGTGACTAGCTTATTTCATACTTAGGAGAAAATATCTCATCGGACGATTGTGGCTTCATTCCCTTCTTGAATATAGTTCAACAACACGGTGGCATGACTGCACTCGACATTTAGTTTGGCATGCCATAACTGAAGGTGTGTTCTTTTAGAATAGATAATGCAATTTGTCCCGTGATTCTGAAAAAATAGTAAAATAGGCATGGTTAGGATGAAATTATAAAAAATACGATTTAGCGGATAAAATTAATAATATAAATATATTTATATTAGATTATTTAGATTTTATATTAATAACTTAGGTCAAATTACGCATCATCAAATTCCCTCATACTTATGTTTTGCTTGTTCTCAAGCAAAGTAATAAAAACTAGCTAACATAAAATTAACTAATCAAAAAGAATTAATCATGCTACACACGAGTACACTGCGAAATTCTAAGTAGGGAAAAATGAAAAATAAATCTAAACTTTTACTTAATTATGAAAAATCATTTTAAAAACTTTACTAACCAAAATTAATCATCCAAAATTTTGACCTAAAATCTTTAAACGAATTAAAGCAAAGTAACGAAGGAGTAGTGTATTGAGTTGTTATTATACTCAAAGAGACAAATTATAATCATATCAATCCAAAATCAAGAATCTAAATTCGTACCCAAAAATTTAGCTAGTCTATTCTTTTTCTCTACCTAACTAAAAACAAACCTACGAGCATGAATCAAAAGGACTTCGTAGGACTGAATCTTGGCCTAGGTATATGATTTGGAATGGAATTCAAAGATAAAATCGGTGGCTAATAATCACACTAAACTAAAGCATGAGTTTTATAAAAACAAAAAAATAGACATGAAGTACAACAAGGTATAAGCAAAAAAAATTTTCTTCTCTTTTTTTTATAACACTTTTTAAAAATAAAAGGTCGTAAGAATTTTTTTCTTTTGAAATTTGACAAACAAAACATAATTTTTTTAGATAATCTCCTTTTTAAGCAGTCTTTCACTTGAATTTCTCCAAATATCTCAAAAAAAAAACCTATCACAATCATGAAATTTAAATAAAACTCAAAAGATTAGTGTGATCAAATAAACTGAAAAATTTGGCTTTTGTGAGATAAAAAGTGAAGGTAACAAGTGAAACATGGAAAAATGTTCAAAAGAGGCAAACTAATGATTGATTTAAAAGGTTGGCATGAATGCTGAAATGAAATCAAAACGATGGCCTAAATCATTTTCATGCTCCCAAATTCATCTAAAGCAAGATTTGAAAATTTTGGAAAAGGGTAAGTCCTAGATAGTAAATAAAGACTAATGAAATCTTCATGAGTACAAGAATAATAAGCATCTAGGATAATTCACATCTACTACACGAATCCAAAGTTAACTTTTACAAAAAAATTTTAAAAACCAAAATGAAAATAGAGGATGAATAATTTTTAAAAGAGTAAAGAGAATAAAAGATGAAAATCATACAGAAGTGCAAGTTTTAGAAAAAACTTTTGAAATGAACATGCTACCTACAATTAGAACACAACATAGGTCAACACTTTACTCGCACAACATAATTAAGAAGAAAGATTAGGAAAAATTAAAATTAGCTAAGTTTATATAAAATATTTTGAGAATAACAAAACATAAAGGGGTACTATTGATTCTACCATAATTAGTCTAATTACAACTAAATATTTGTTTTTGATTTTTTTTGGAATTTTTGAACTATTATTTTTTTTTTCATTTTCTTTAAGATAATAGTAAGATACATATGTAGAAAGAAGCTATAAAAATTAAAATAACTTAAAATATATATATTTTTTGAATTCTTGGACTTCCCGAGGGTTTCCCGGTGAATGGTTCGCAGCGGTACTGAGCAGTATAATGGGGTGAAATCCCAAACGGCCCTTTCCAAGACTTTAAGTTACGCTTTTAAATTTGTTTTTTGTTTTTTTTTGTCTTTGTGCTTAAAAAAAGGAGAAAATATTTTTGAGATTTTCTAAAATATGAAAAAACTAAAATAAAGGAATACTCCCTCATACTTAAAATTAAACATTATCCCCAATGTTTAAAGCTAAGTATGAAGAGGGAAAAAAATAAAAGAGAGAAGGGAGAAAGAAGGCTCCCCTGCTAGCGAAGGTGCAAAAAGCCGCAACAAAAATCCTACAAAAAAATGTTAACATATAATAATAAAGATAACAATGGGGTGTCTCCCACAAGCGCTTTGTTTTAGGTCGCGTAGCTTGACCCACATAGCGGCGACGAATGTTTATGACGGAAGGTCGAATGAATCACTCTTCTCTAAAGATGAGTCTCCCGAGAGGTAATTCTTAAGGCGGTTTCCGTTAACTTTGAAGGAGCCTTTTTCCAGGTGGGAAATGAGAACCGTCCCATATGGCCAAGCCTATTTAACAATAAAGGGGCCGGAGCATCGTGATTTTAATTTACCCGGAAAGAGGCGAAGACGGGAGTTATAAAGAAGGACGAGATCGCCCGGCGAAAAAGTTTCAGGAAATTTAATATTTTTGTCATGATAAAACTTTATTCGTTCTTTATAAAAGTCTATTACTCTCGTACGCGTTCGCGCGCCACTCGTCGAGCTCGTTCAGCTGAAATTTACGTTGATCGACAGCTAGGGTAGAATCTAAATTCAAAAATTTAAGTGCCCAGAATGCACGGTGCTCTAACTAGACCGGAAGGTGGCAGGTCGTGCAATAAACCAATCTATACGGCGTGCAGCCAATGGCTGTCTTATATGTCGTTCGATAGGCCCATAGCGCATCATCGAGCTTTAGCGTCCAATCCTTCTTATTTATAAAAATAGTTTTCTCTAAAATACGTTTCAACTCACGATTTCAACCTCAACTTGACCGCTCATCTGGGGGTGATAGGCGGTAGAGAGTTTATGCGTGACACCATATTTGGCCAATATTTTAGCGAATTGGTCATTACAAAAGTGGGTGTCCATATCATTTACGATAGCTCGAGGCGTGTCAAATCGAGAAAATAACTTCTTAGGAAAATTAACTACAACTCGTGCATCATTGGTGGGAAGAGTTTGCGCTTCTGCCCACCTCGATACGTAGTCGACAGCTACGACGATATACTTATTTTGATAAGATGGGGGGAGAGATCCAACAAAATCAACACTCCAAAGATCGAAAATTTCGCACTCTAAGAAAAGATTTTGATGCATCTCATCCCAGCGGGAGATATTGTCAGACCGTTGATAGCTGTCACAAGTACTTACAAGGGTGTGAGCATCTTTAAAGAGTGTGGGTCAATAAAAGCCCGCCTCCAGCGCCTTTCTCGCGGTACGGTTTGCCTGATAATGACCACATGTTGGTCCCTCGTGGCAATGCCGTAAAATCTATAATCCTTCCTCACTCAAAACGCAACGTCGCACAACCTTATCCGCACAAACACAAAATAAAAAAGGGTCTTCCCAAAAATAATTTTTTATGTCAGAAAAGAATTTCTTCTTTTGCTGACTCGAGAATTCTTTTGGCAAGACCCGGGCTACTAAATAGTTAGCCAGATTGGCGAACCAGGGTGCGGAACAATTCTTTAGATTTTCGAGAGCGAGGAGGCGCTATTCAGGGAATTTATCATTAATATCCGACTCCGCTAACGCTTCACTAGCAGGATTCTCAAAACGCGATAAATGGTCGGCCGCCAAATTTTTGGCACGCCTTTTGTCCTGGATCTCTAAGTCAAACTACTGCAAGAGGAGGATCCATCGCAAAAGGCGGGGTTTGGCGTCCGTTTTACTTAATAAATACCTAAGTGAGGAGTGTTCCATGAAGACTTCAACTTTTGAGAGAGTGATGTAAGACCTAAACTTATCGAAAGAAAAAACGATCTCTAGAAGTTCTTTCTCGGTGGTGGTGTAGTTGGCTTGTGCGGACGTGAGTGTCTTGCTCGCATAATAAATCGAGTGAAAGAACTTACTCACCCGTTGGCCTAAAACAGCACTGACGACAATATCACTTGCATTACACATGATCTCAAATGGGAGCGACCAATCTGGCGTGACTAGGATCAGAGATTTTACTAATTTTTCTTTGATTAAATTAAATGCTACGAGACATTCGTCGTCAAAGAGGAAAGAATATTCTTTTTCAAGAAGAAGGGTTAACGGCATGGTGATTTTGGAAAAAATTTGAATGAAGCGGCGATAGAACCCTGCGTGACCTAAGAAACTACGAATCGCTTTAATGTTCGTTGGAGGCGGAAGTTTTTCAATAACCTCGATCTTAGCCCGGTCGACCTCGATCCATTTTCCCGAAATCTTATGGCTGAGGACCAATCCCTCTCAGACCATAAAGTGGCATTTTTCTCAATTGAGGGCTAGATTAGTCTCCTCACAACGGACAAGCACACGCTCAAGATTTTTTAAACAATTTTTAAATGAACTACCGAAGACCGAGAATTCATACATGAAGACTTCCATCACCTCTTCTACTAACTCGTCAAAAATTGCTAGCATACATCTTTGAAATGTAGTCGGCGCATTGCATAACCCAAATGACATCCTTCTATACGCGAAGGTGCCAAAAGGACAAGTGAAGGTGGTCTTCTCTTGGTCCTCAGGTGAAATTGGGATTTGGAAGTATCCTGAGAGACCATCGAGAAGACAGTAGAAAGAGTGACCGGACAGGCGTTCTAAGATTTGGTCGATAAAAGGTAATGAAAAATGATCTTTTCGGGTGGCATCATTAAGTTTTCGATAGTCGATGCACATCCTCCAACCCGTAACAGTACAGATTGCAATTAATTCATTGTTTTCATTCGCGACCACTGTTACGCCGTCTTTCTTCTACACAACTTGTACTGGGCTAACCCAAGTACTGTCGGAGATGGGATAGATGATTCCGCATCTAGGGGTTTGAACACCTCAGCCTTCATGACTTCCTTCATATTAGGATTTAGTCGTCGGGGGCTGGACAGTATTGCGGGAATTATCTTCCAAGAAGATATTATGGGTATAAAAGGAGGGGTTAATCCCCTTTATATCAGATAACTGACACGCAATTGCATGGCGATGATTTCTTAAAACTAGAGCCAACTTAGAAATTTCTGAGTCGCTCAAATCGGAAGAGATGATAACGGGAAGCTTAGAGCTGTTTTCTAAGAAGAGATATTTGAGATGAGGGGGGAGTTGCTTCAACTCTAAGGTTGGTTGTTCCTTGTAGGAGGTTTTGATTTTTAGGGTTTCGATGTATAGTGGTTCAGGTGGTGTGGGGCGAGAGACTTCTTCTAAGCAGAAGAGCTCAGCGATAATAGGTTCATTGTACGATGAAGATATTGACTCGGGTAGTGCAAAAGATTCATTTTCGAAGCATTCCTCAAGGTAGAAGCAGGAATCATCATTACCTAAGGTATTACGCATCGAGGGATTTATACTAAAAGTGATTTCATCGTCTTTAACCCGAAGGAGGAGCTTTCCATCACTAACGTCGATAATAGCGTGGGAGGTGGCAAGGAAGGGGCGGCCGAGTATAAGGGGTACTTTGGCATCCTCTTCGATGTCTAGGATAACAAAATCCACCGGGAAGATGAATTTGTCTACTTTAATGAGCACATCCTAGTAGGGATACTTAACGGATCAATCAGCTAACTGGATACTCATTTTGGTGGGGTTCGGAGGTCCTAGACCTAGTTTTTTAAATAGAGAAAACGACATGAGGTTTATACTTGCTCCTAGATCAGCTAGGGCGTGTTTTATTAACGAATTACCGAAAAGGTATGTGATGGAAAACCTTCCCGGATCATTTACTTTCTGTGGTAATTTGTTAAGTACAACTGTAGAACATTCTGCGTTAAGGGAAATATGCGAAATATCCTCAAACTTTTTCTTATTAGAGAGCAGCTTCTCGAGATATTTCACATATTTCGGCATTTGAGAGATAGTCTTGCAGAAAGGAACATTAATATGAATTTGTTTTAAAATTTCTAAAAAAACTTTATTACTCTCCTCGGCGCGCTCATTTTTTAACTTAGCAGGATAAGGAATATTCGAAGTAAAGGCGTGCGGCGTAAACGTAGCAGGTAAATTCAAAGCTAAAATAGGAGGGGGAGGAGTAGCAGAAGGTACCATGGGTTCGTCATTTTTTAAAGCTACCACCTTTCCGCTGCGGAGGGTGATTGCATTTGCGCTTTCCCTTGGGTTTTGTTTGGTGTTTCCTGGCAGAGTTCCTTGTTCTCGCTCGGAGAACATCTTTGCTAGCTGGCCCACCTGAGTTTCCAAGCTTTTAATCGACCCGGTAATGTTCCTGAGATTAGATTCATTTGTGGCAACGTACTTGGCAAAGGCATCTTCAAGCGAAGAGGGTTTCAGCTGTTGCGGTGGAAAACAGGGTGGATTTAAATTAAGAGGGGAGCTAGATTATAAGCAGGATTTAGATTTGGAGGACGCTGAGCATTCCCTTGGTTGCTTCATGATAAGTTTGGATGGTTCCTATAACCCGCATTGTAGGTGTTGTCGTACGGTGCGTTATTCGGGTTATAGGAAGGCCGAGGCGCGTTTCCCATGAAGTCAACCTGTTCTTCTAAAATAACATTATTATTATTAGCCCAAGGAGGAGTGGCGGAAGAAGCAGTCATCACCGCCACTTGCTTAGTTAGGCGCTCAACTTGGAGGGCTAGATTCGTAGCTGCATCAATTTCAAAAACTCCAGCTGGCTTAACCGGTCATGCTTGGGGTGCATTCCATTGGTACGCATTCATGGTCATTTCCTCAACAAGCTCTTGCGCGGCCTCCGGGGTTTTGTTATTCAACCCCCCCCCCCCTCCCAGCTACTGCGTCGATCATTTGTCTTGTTTGAAAATTCAAGTCATTATAGAAGATTTGCACTTGTTGTCAAGTGAGAAGTGCGTAGTGTGGGCATCTACGCAATAGTTCCTTGAAGCGCTCACACGTGTCGTAGAGAGTCTCCGAGTCTATTTGCATATATGATGCGATATCGGTGTGTAGTTTTGTGGTTTTTGCAGGAGGAAAGTAATTTGTAGGAAATTTCCCCGCCATCTCGGCCCATGTAGTGATGGACCCTCTAGGGAGAGAGCTCAGACACTGCTTAGCCTTTGACCGCAAAGAAAATGGAAAAAGACGTAATCGAATGGCGTCATCCGTGACTCCATTGATTTTGAAAGTATCGCAAATCTCAAGAAAATTTGAAATGTGGCACTTTGGATCCTCGTCCGGGAGACCATTGAAGGTTACTGACTGCTGCACCATTTGTATAATGCTGCACTTGATGTCAAAGTCATTGTTCGCCACCGCGGGGCGGACAATACTTGATTGTGTACCCTCCAGATTTGGCCGTGCATAATAGGACATGGTCCTTTGCTGGGCCTCATCTGGGTTGGGCGGATTAAGATCCATAGTTTCTGTGGCAGTGTCTCTGATCGACTCTTCGATGCCTAAATGTGATTCCTGATAACGAGAATGGAGGCGACGCAAAGCGGTGCGCTCTATCTCAGAATTAAAAGAAATATTTGAAGAGCTTTCTTGGGTCATACACTAAAAAGAAAGAGAAGTGGGAGAGAGATAAAGAGAAAAACTATAAAGAGAGCGAAAAAAGAAACGATAAAATTAATAGCTATACTCTTTTCAAAATATCAAAACTAAGTCCCCGGCAACGGCGCCAAAAACTTGATATAAAATTAAGTGTGCGGAGAAGGGGGTGAAAGAGAATATAATGTGTGGAAGTGAGGTTAATAATATTCTCCGATTCTATTTCCGATAAAGACAAGTGTACATCATCGTTTATAGTATAGAATATTAAGGGTTTAATATCAAGGTCGTATTTCTGAGGGCTATTTGAATACTTCTACTTCGAGGAGGTTACTATTATCTTATCAACGATTTTTTGGGGGTTTGTTTTACTTAGCTAAAAAGAGAACTAATTTACTTGCAAATAAAGGGTAAAAATTAATGATAAAGAGATTAGTACTCGATTTTGAATCACTTCGAAATAAGAAAATCAAAATGAAATAACCTTGATCTTAATAAAGTAAGGGATCCTTGACCGTGGGGGTTCCTGAAGTTTGAACACGCTCCTCTCGGAGAAGTGCCCAACTGAGTTTAGGAAGATCCGAACAAACTCTCGTCCCGTATTCGAATGCCTAAAGTTTGCATTAAGTGATGAACCCTGTTATTGGATTTGACTCCAATTCGGAATATTTACGTCATTCTCTCTCGAGACGTGCATGCAACTCTCTTTACACTTGGGTGATTGATTCAGTCTACGAGCCTCTCGGCTAACTAAGAATGAAACTCTAAGTGGAGATTATATATCGATAATATAGTCTCACTAATTATAAACCAAGATTAAATTTAAGGACTATACTTTAAAAAAAGAAAGAAAGTTAAAACAACATAACTAATCAACTCATTCTCAGATCATCGCGATCGAGTACTAATGAGTATTTAGTTACTCATAATAGTATAGTAAATGAAAATCATGTTAAAAATATGCATAAAAAGAAAGAAAAAGGGAAAGAGAATAACAAACTATTTTATTTCTTATTGAAAAGAAGTTACAAAAGATTTTGCAAAAAGACATTACAAGGAGAGTTTGCAAGAAGATTACAAGTACGATAAAAGAAATTGCAAGAACATTAAAGCATGAAAACATTAAGCTAAAATACTCTAAAAACAAACTCCAAATGCTCTCTAGAAGGCTTAAATGAAGGAGGAAGGATGATGTTTTCCCCCGTTCCTTCATGCCTATTTATAGGGCAAAAACTAAAGGGGTAGAGTTGGAATTTTGCATGAGAATGAAGCTTCCCTTTGTCAAAAAGCACATGTTAGTTTAAAAGTCAAAGACGGCTACTCATTTTCACACTTGTCATGAAAAGCATGATAAAATTTGGCTAGCTTTCTCTATTTCCAAGAATCTTCCTTTAAGAACACACGCTGAATATATAGTCAAAGGTGGCTAGCCTCTTTCATACTTAGGAGAAAAAATCTCATCGGACCATTGTGGCTTCATTCCCTTCTTGAATATAGTTCAACAACACAGTGGCATGACTGCACTCGACATTTAGTTTAATATGTCATAACTGAAGGAGTGTTCTTTTTAGAATTGGTAATGCAATTTGTCTCGGGATCCATAAAAAATAGTAAAATAGGATGGTTAGGATAGAATTATAAAAAGATACGATTTAGCGGATAAAATTAACAATATAAATAAATTTATATTAGATTATTTAGATTTTTATATTAATAACTTAGGTCAAATTATGCATCATCAGTTAGATCTAGAGAAAGGCTAGAGGTCATATCTGTGGTAAGATAGGTTATAGTCACCCAGTTCTTGGGAGAATGATCAGTAAATCATCAAAAAGAGATTTTTCTATTCGCCTCGATTTTTAGCGTTATAGGAATCAAACATTCTTGTATTCAATTTCTAATAAAATAAAATCATATTTGTTTTTGTCTCATTATCTTGATTTTATTTTCATGTTCTAAAATGTTTTAAAATATATCGTTCAAAAGTTTTAACACAAAATATATTGCAAGGTTCATTTTTGTTAGATATAAACGTTTGACTTAAATATTCATGAACTAGAACCCGACGGGGTCACTTAACATCGATGGTAGTGAAGATATATTGAATTCTGTCTTTTCTTAATATTAATCTTCCATATAATAATTTCTGATATATTAAAATGTAATTTTTTATAAAATATTTCGAAACTTCATTAATTAAGTATGATATTTTTATTTAAAAATTAAATTCCATAAAGCCCTTATTCCCCCCCACTCCCCTCTTTAAGGGCGTCGTAAAATCCAACATGTGGTATCAGAGGGAGGTTATTCCAAAACGGCTTCACAATCGGGAATAACGACGTTTTATGATCCTCACAACGACTCGAGTGGATGAAATTTTATTAATTGAAAAATCTTTAGCACCACCATTATTTATGGGTGAAAACTATAAAATATGAAAAATTCTAATGAAAAATTTTCTCAAATCTTTAGATGAAAAAATTTAGAATATTATTATTAAAAAGCTTTTAAGTATGTTAAATAAAAATGAAATGATTTTAAATGATAAATTTATAAATATTTTATTTTATGTACTAAATCAACATATATTTGAACTTATATATTTATTTCCTACTACTTATGAAATTTAAAAATTTCTTGAAGAAACTTATGATTCTTCATTCACACTATAAAACCAAGTACAAGACATGATGAATATGAATGTTTGTTTAAGTATTCAAGAAATCTCCACCATTAAAGGATCGGTTGAATGCCCATCAAATGTAATTGAAACGAGAACATATCAGGCGAAAGAGAATAAGAAATCTCATCCATAAAGAGGAATGTCAAGAAGATGTCAAAGAAGCTTTATATTCAAATCTTGCATTATCCTATAACACTGTAAGTAAATCAAAATCTTCTCTTTTCGTAACAAATTCTATTTCTACATTTAGTATACTTGAAATTGTTAAACGTAGAATTAAGAAATTGAAAAATTTTAATTTCAAATTACGTTTAGAAAATATAAGTTTAAAAGCAAACACTAAACTAGAATCTCATATTGATGTATCAAATTCTCGTTCATGCTATGTAATTGAAATTTCTACACCTTATTATGTTTGCAATGATATTAAAGAAAGATACAAAAAATTGAAAAAGATCTTTTAATTTTAAAAGAGCATAATAAAATATTGATAAAAGAAAACAATGTTATGATGAATAAGCTAGAATCATTAAAATTGTTTGTGATAAAAAATTCATTATTTCTAATTTATCTTCAAAATTATGTAAGTTTTCTAATAGTATTTTAAATAAAAGTATGTATAAAAAGAAGAGTGAAAATGAAAAATATGTCAATGATAGTTTGGAAAATAATTTGAAAACTTGTAAATTTTCAATTCATCATTTTTCAAACAACTATCAATATCTTTCACAAAATCAATTTTCGCTCAACTATAAATTAAATGTTCACAAATTCCTTATTAATAATTCTTTTAAAAATCACTATAATTATCAGCATCATTTTCATGACTATAGAAATTTGAAACATGTTCAGCTAAATTATGAATGGAGACCCAAAATTAAAATGATACATTAACTCCTCTTAAAAGGGACCATTCATTTATTTCTCCACATAAACCTGCATGCTACATTTGGGTACCTAAAAGAACTGTCACACTCGATTCCTTTTGGATACCTAAATCTCTTATTAATTAGTATCCAATCAAATACGTGAAGTAGAATTAAATCAAAATGAAATATACAAAACTTTACTTTACCATATACTTAATATCTATTTTGTTTTTGCTTTTTTTTGTTTTGTTTATTTTTGATTTTTTTCTTTAAGTCAACAAGTATTATGATCACTTTATATATTTTGCAATATGACTTATACACATTAAGTCTAAATTTTTAATAAATAAAATTAAATGAAATTGAATAATAAGTCATATTATCTTTAAGTGACTTATCTATCTTATTTTCTAGGATTCATACTGTGCAACCTCATATTCGCTGAGTGAGGCCCAAAGGCCTGGGACCCCGGGTTTGAGTAGGATTTAAGTTAATCGGGTTAGGCGAGTAATGCAGGCGGAAGGGTTCCCACCCAGGGCTTGCGGGAGGGTTTGTGTCCGGGTCGGGGGGAGGCCCTCAGGGTTGGCGTTGAGTGATGCTTCTCCACTCAATACTCTATTCTTTGGCGTTCAGTGATGCTTCTCTGCTCAAAGTCTTAGTCCTTGGCGTTGAGTGATGCTTCTCCACTCAACGCCTTAACCCTCAGAGTTGGCGTTGAGTGATGCATCTCCACTCAACGTCTTAGTCCTTGGCGTTGAGTGATGTTTCTTCACTCAACGCCTTAGCCCTCAGAGTTGGTGTTGAGTGATGTTCTTCACTCAACGCCTTAGTCCTCAGAGTTAGCGTTGAGTGATGCTTCTCCACTCAACGTCTTAGTCTTTGGCGTTGAGTGATGCTTCCCCACTCAACGCCCTAGTCCTTGGAAGCTGAAGGGTTCCCGCCCAGAGCTTGTGGGAAGGTTTGTGTCCGGGTCAGCGGGAGGCCTACAGGGTTGGCGTTGAGTGATGTTTCTTCACTCAACGCCCTAGTCTCTGGCGTTGAGTGATGCTTCTCCATTCAATACCTTAATTCTTGGCGTTGAGTGAGGCTTCTTCACTCAGCGCCCTAGTCCCTGGCGTTGAGTGATGTTTCTCCACTCAACGTCTTAGTTCTTTGCGTTGAGTGATGCTTCTCCACTCAACGCCCTAGTCCATGGTCACAGCTTATTGTATCACTCTAAACTTGATGGTATAACACAATTGTCAAATAGTTAATAATAATCTTATGGAAAGTTATGTCTTCACATTTAAGGATAAATGGAAAGAACGTACTTGAATTATCAAAAGGTCGTGCCCCCCAAATAAAGAATCTTGATGGTGGAAAAAAGAAATGACAAATAAAGTGAGGGCAAAGAGGATCAGCTATAGATCACTTTACACTTGTAAGAATGATAAAAAATTAACCAGGTATAAAGTCGACAAAAAAAACTAGTAAGTAAAGAAAAAAACCAAGTTTATGAAGAATTTTATAAGCGATTAAATATCAAATATGAAGAGCGTGACATATATAAAATTGTTCGAGTTAGAGAAAGAAAGATAAGAGATTTAAGACAAATAAAATACAAAAAGGATGAAGCAAATACAATTTTGAAAGATGATGTGGACATTAAAGAGTGATGGAAAAGATATTTTTATCAACTCTATAATGAAACAAAAAATAATTATATTTAGAAGAGTTAAGTAAATCTAATGTGAACCAAGACCTAGGGCTATAGTTTTTTACGATAATTAAATGCGAATTCTTTAAAATAAATGCGATGTACGGAATCTTCTCGGGTTATTTTAAATAGATAAAACGACCTAAGCATCGCTCACGAACGTAAAGCTACCACACAAACGTAATAGCGTCACCAATCCTAATTCCACGGGCTTAGCATTCAAGAAGGTGGCAACGCAGATATGAAATTTAACGGTAATTAGGAGGTAACGGTAAAATTAGGACAAACACATAATAATTACCTATTCATTTAGAATGTGAGCATAAAACAACTACTAATGTGGAGCGAGATGGAGAGTTATACCACAGGGGAGGCATAGCAGCGGTTGTGCATTAAGTCCTCAAGAATAGACTGATGAGGAGTGGATCTGCCACGGAACTGCTGGAAGTGTTGGGGGAAGAGCATAGGGAAGGTCACCGGGCTGGAATAGTGTTGGAGGCTCTCTGGAATGTTCTGGAGTGAAGGAGTCTAGCACTGGAAGGAGGTAGTTCGTCGGTCCTTTGTTGGGACAGCCGGAAGATGTTGTGGGATGGGTTGTCGGGCCCTAGGTTGGTCGTAGAAGACGAAAGAGGATCTGGACTAGAAGATTTCAGGTGGTTGTGACGTCGAACATGGTGGAGGGGCGCCCCCTTTAGAATCGAGGAGGAAAGTGCTCGTCGTCCCCAGGAAAGACCTCCAGGGGCGGCGTCGAGGCTGGATAGAACTTTCGTAGCTTCAGACGAGGAGTCAACGCTGAGAGCTGGAAGGTGGCTTTTACGGAGGAGATGGACGCTGGAGGTGTGGCTCAGGGCTTCCGTCGGGGAGAAAGACAGTAGGGGTACTAGGCGGCGCTGGATGAGAACCAAAATGGTCGTTCAGTTCAATTTCCACCCCCCACCCCCCCGGTTAACAGGGAACATCAAATGTTTTTAGAACATAAGTTTTAGGGTTTGGAATGGGCCTAGAATGGGCTTTGAAGGGGGACTTCTCATAGTATCAGTAATTAACTTGGAAGTCTCGTTGGTCAGTCACACCAACGAGTCAAATAAAAATTGAGCGAAAGATATGCGCGATAAAAAATTACACCCAAGCGCTCATAACATGCGCGTTACAACTCAACGGTACATAACAATCCAAAAAACGTGAAAACATGCGCTACAAAAATAAAAGACATGTGCGATAATAATGATAAAGATCAAGCGACGCTGGTTGCATCAATTCTCCCGAGGTTGAAAGAGCTCGACCCCGACGAGACTCGATGCAACCTGCAAGTAGAAAGTCCAAATGTCGATCAGAGAGTTGTTGCATACTGTCCTGCGGAAGTCGGCGCTGCGACCCAAAACTTGGAGGTAACCTCACATCCCTGAAAGAGACGGGAAACAAATCTCCTTTGGAAAATTATAACCCATGTTGATGAAATCAACCATGCGATTATAAAGTTCCAAAAATGCTCGCAATCCATCAGTGAATATTTCATGCCCAATATTAAAAAAATAGTAATTATTAGAGCTTCCAGAAGATGGCAGGGGCGGTGTGTGGGGCAAACATGTGGCAGGAGGAAAAACGGGAAACAAGTGGATTCAACCCATAGAATCGGTAACTCATGACGCAACATACGCTCGCTTGATAGACAACTACAAACGTCTGCTAGACCGGGATCGACTATCACTTTGATTTCAACCAATAAAATTTCGCTCGTGTCACAAAATTTTAAAAAGATCTCAATTTTATCATATAAGATTTTTCATAAAAACCTTGAAACATGTGTCCCTAGGAGTAAAAAATCTTAGGATCGTCTCGACTTCCTCAAGACTGTTAAACCTAGAAGTTTCAGAATTCGGCCGATAGTGATGTGGTGGTTCAACATGCTCGCATAAAACCAAAGAGAAGTGATGTGAACAAAACATGTGCTCACCAAAAATAAAATCCATATAAGGGGGTGACTCTAATGGCACTAGCGAGTGACCACCAAGCACAATATTTGTGGCATCAACGGTTTGTGGCGGCAGTGGCCAAAGAAAATCAGGGCATATGATGAACGAATCTATGTCACCTAAGATGAAGGTCTCATCACTGGCCAACTTCTCTGGGAGAAGGGAGAGCGGTGATGTGTCATCCGAGGTGAGTGACACATCACTAGTAAGTCCTCCCTGGAGTGGGGCCTCAGAAAAAACTCAGTGACTAAAGGGTGTGGTTCAATGTGAGCAAAGGGACACACCATGCAAGTCGGGATGAAGGGATGGGGAGGAAAAAAAGCATCTTCTTGGAGCTGGGGCTCGGGAAGAATTTCCTTGATTGAAGGGGGTGTTATAGCGGAGACAAGTGGAGTCGCGACTTCAGTCGGGGTGATAAAAATAGGAGAAAGCTCTTTTTCCATAAGCAGGGGCTCGGGAAGAATCTCCTTGACTGAAGTGAGTGTTACGATGGGGGTGGGTGGGACCAAAGTGCTCGTCGTGAAAATGACGAGGCGAGGAAGAGGACTATCGATCGACCTAACCTCGGGTTCCACTATGTGATATGAAGTGGGGAGGTATGCAGCCATGCAGGAGCAGCATAATACGTGTGCATTGTCACCTCAAGGTTGTAAACAGAGGTGCACAACTCACTCAGATTCTGTCGGACGTCTGCAGTGACTCACTCAACAGTTTTCAACAAAATTTTAATATGTTCGCCTAAATCTTCCCTTTTTTCTTATAACGTAAAATCCTAAACTTAGAATTTTGAAAAACAAACGTTGCTCGGCTATCCCATGATAGGAGTGAGATATCTCAGCAGCCACACCAAACCGATGTGAACCAAGACCTACGGCTGTAGTTTTATACAATAATTAAATGTGATGCACGGGAACTTCACAGACTATTTTAAACAGATAAAACAACCTAGGCGTCGCTCACGAACATAAAGCTACAGCACAAACATAATAGCGTCACCAATCCTAATTCTACAGGCTTAGCATTCAAGAAGGTGCCAACACAGATATGAAATTTAACGATAATTAGCAGATAACGGTAAAATTAGGACAAGCTCTTAATAATTACCTATTCATTTAAAATGTAAGCATAAAACATCTACTAATGTGGAGCGAGGAGATGGATAGTTATACCACAGGGGAGGCATAGCAGCGGCTGTGCACGAAGTCCCCAAGAATGGACTGATGAGGAGTGGATCTGCAAGGGGACTGCTGGAAGTGTTGGGGGAAGAGCATAGGGAAGTTCACCGGGCTGGAACAGTGTTGGAGGCTCCCTGGAATGCTCTGGGAGTGAAGGATATCGGCACTGGAAGGAGGGAGTTCATTGGGGCTTTGCTGGGACAGCCGGAAGACATTGCAGGATGGGTCGTCAGGCCCTAGGATGGTCGTAGAAGATGACGGCGGATCTGGACAGGAAGACTTCAGGTGTTTGTGACGTCGAACGTGATGGAGGGGAATCCCCCTGTAGAATCGGGCAGGAAAGTGCTCGCCATCCCCGGGAAAGACCTCCAGGGGCGTCGAGGCTGGAAGAAACTTCAGGAGCTTCAGGAGAGGAGTCAGCACTGAAAGGAGAGCTGGAGGTGGCTTTGACGGAGGAGATGGACGTTGGAGGTGCGGCTCGGGGCTTTCGTCGGGGAATGGGCCCAGAATGGGCTTTGAAGCGGGGCTTCTCATAGCGACAGCAATTAACTTGGAATGGACTGACTTGACTTTATTTAATAATAACATATTTTCATAAAGGTCGGTTTGAAGAAATGTGGAGGGGAATTTCAAGGCAGGGTCGTAGGGAAAGACTTAAATTTTAAAATAGTTAATTAAATTTGCTTGCCCAAATGAACCTACCTCCTAATTAACGGACCTATGTAATTAGGGTCTCGTTGGTCGGTCACACCAATAAGCCAAACAAAAATTGTGAGAAAGATATGCGTGATATAAAATTACACCCAAGTGCTCATAACATGTGTTACAACTCAACGCCAAATAACAATCCAAAAATGCGTGAATGCATGCGCTACAAAAATAAAAAACATGTGCAATAATAATAAAGATGAAGCGACGCGAGTTGTATCAAAATCAGAGAAGCATAAGAACATAACATTTTATCATAAAATACAAGTATCAGAGATAAATGATGCTCTAAAGAAGATGACAATTGAAAAGTAGGTCAGACAATATACTCATCGAAGTTTGAAAATGCATAGGGAATGAAAGAATTTTCTGGCTTACATATTTTTTTAATAAGATAATTTAGTCAATGAGGATGTCAAACCAATGGAGAGAAATTATCTTGGTACTTTTGTATAAGAACAAATGAGATATAAAAAATTGCGTTAATTACAGAGAAATTAAATTAACGAGTCATACCATGAAACTATGGGAACGAGTAATAGAAATAAGAGTAAGATAGGAGACTAATATCTCGGAGAATCAATTTGGATTCATGTCAGGGTGGTCAACCATGGAAGCTATACATCCCTTGAGAAGACTCATTGACAACTAACGAGAAAGAAAACAAGATTTGCATATGTTATTTATCGATCTTGAGAAGGCTGATGATAGAGTTCCAAGAGAGATCTTATGGAGAGTTTTAGAAAAGAAAGGTGTAAATGTAGCAAACATTGACATGATCAAAGATATGTATACAAATTTAGTGACAAGGGTGAGGACATCTGGAGGATTAACACAAGAATTCCTAATCACTATTGGCTTACATCATGGTTCAGCTTTAAGCTCTTATCTCTTTACCATTATCTTAGATGAGCTCACCGGACATATACAACAAGCAATACCTTGGTGTTTATTGTTTGCGGATGATATCGTTTTGGTCGATGAGACACGCGAGGGTTTAAACGCAAAACTTGAATCTTGCCGAGACACTTTAGAAAAGAAGAGTTTTAGGTTGAGCAGGGCAAAGATGGAGTATATGGAGCTAAATTTGGTAGCGCAGGAAGGACAGATGACTTCATTATTAAGTTGGGTGATCAAGATACTTCTCATAGTGAGTGTTTTAAATATCTTGGATCGATAGTTCAAAAAGACGAAAGTATTGATAAAGATGTGACACAGAATCCAAGCGGCTTGGTTGAAGTGGAGAGGCGAGGCGGGGATCTTATATGACCCTAAAGTGCCATTAAAACTTAACGGCAAGTTTTACAGTACTGCAATTAGACCAACGATGCTCTATGGTTCTGAGTGATGGATAGTAAACTGTGTACATGAGCAAAAAATGGGAGTTGCGGAGATGAGAATGCTTAGGTGGATGTGTGGGCACACGAGACTGGATAAAATTAGGAATGAATGTATCTAGGATAAGACAGGAGTAGCATCAATTGCAGAGAAGATGCGAGAAGCTCGACTAAGATGGTTTGGACACGTACAAAGGAGACCATTAGAGGCACATGTTAGACGTTGTGAGAGTCTAGTCACTAGACATTTTAAACGAGTGAGGGGTAGACCAATAAAAACTTTGAATGAAACTATAAGGAAATACATGATATACTTAGGCATTAGTGAGATTATGACAAAATATAGGGCACAATGGCGACAAAGGATCCATATAGCCGACCACACTTAGTGGGATAAAAGCTTCAGTGTTGTTATGTTGTTGTTGTGTTTGTGTACTTTTGTACTTTTTTATTATTTTACCTTAAATTTTCATAGAGAGTTCTTGTGGATAAAGTTACAAAATGTCCTTCATGTAACTTCTATTTAAAAATTAAAAAGCATTGGAGCTATGAAATGAAGTGAAAAAATTATCTCTAATCTCCCTCTCAAAAACCCTAGGTAGAAAGATTTGATGGCTCTTCGTCGAGCACTACACCTCAGATAGCGGCAACAAGGCTCCAATATCATTGCTACAATTTGGGAATGAAACGGAAAAATATGTATTTTGGATTTTATTGTTTATTCTGCAATTGTAAAGCGTCCAAATGCAGAACCTACTCACCATATGGTAATTTTATTTTCATAGTCTTAATTCTTTAAACATACAAGTTAATACGGTAAAAATACTGATACTACTTATCATTAAAATAATGAAACTTCCGGTCCTCAAAAGAAAAGATAAATAAAATAGTTCCGTAAATATACAACCATGGGTAAATAGTATGATGTTCTACGTAAATTTGTATACATAAAATAATGAATTTTCTGATCCTCATAAGAAAATACCATCAAATAGTTTTGCATGGCTACAAGAATTTTCATTATCTATCAACAAAGTACTCAAATTCTTAAACATACCAAGACCACGAAAGTAAGTAGAACAAGACCACAAAGTAGTGAATAGAAACAATACCAATATTAATGGTCACCAACCCCTGGTTACACCCAATGTCAAGGCAATCCTTGTTTTCAAACCATTCCCTTTTGAACACTTTGAGTCGAGGATCTTCCTCCATAGTGTGGTTCAGCTGTATTATTGCACAAATATTTCAAACATGATTTGAAAGTTAAGCACAAAAGAAATTGGTGATTTAATTCCAATATGTAAAAAAGTTCAAATGATCTTTTAATTAAGAAAATAAGTACATGAAAAACTCAACTAAATCTGCATAAAAGTGTATTACAGAAGTTATTAGAATATACACAAGTAATTAGACAACACATAAAAATAGATAAATGAGAAAAAATAGCATTTTGTAGGCTAGTCATGCCCTCTTCTCTTCCAATAGAGCATAGCAATACCCCATCTTCATTTTCAAATTTATATAAAAGTAAACTATAATTGAGCCATAAGTTGAGATGTCAATATATGTCAGAGTTGTAAATAGAAGTTAAGACTTAAAAGTGTGAGAAACTGGTCAGTGAGTAGAAAAAAGAAGGGAGATGAATTTCCCATTGAAAAAAAGATTATATGATTTTTTTACTTCAGCCATATAAGCAACTTTGATTACCTGATTGTTCATTACTATTGGTCCAAATTCAGCCCAGTTACATATTTTAACAGTTAAATTGGCCCAGATTCAATTTTAAGTGTCATGTCCAGGTTATAGAAATACATCCTCATTGCATCCATACTAAAACCAAAACATGAACCAGGGAAACTAACTAGCAGAGATATACCTATCTCAGGATAGGTATGAATTAATCATCGCCAGTATCATCATAAGCCTAATCCCACTGTTTAGATTCAGCTAATAAACATATACACGCTAGAAGAAAAAAAGGAATAGGGCATAAAGCATACTCTATAGCCATAATATTTTCTGTAGTTCCCATAAACAAAAACTGGTTTCGTCTTTTGAAGTCTTCGGCTACTTTTATCTTCTTTCTCGGCAGCCGTATCTTTCTTCATCTGTCACTTCCAGTAAAAACCCCTGTGAAATATATAGCAAAAGGAAAAAAAGAAATAAAATATTAGATGAAAATACCACATCCATTGAAGGCAATTCTTCTAAAACAAAACTAAGATAGCTGAGAAAATATGTTGACTAGGAAAACTAAAACAGTACAGCATAAGAGCAATGGTTTGAAGTGGGAGGATATTTACAAGTCGAGTATTTCTTGTGTTATTATTATTGTGCGTATATGGGTTTTGACCCACATCGCGTGTTTAAGTTGTTGAGTCTGATGTGGTAGTATATATTTTCCTCTATGATTGAATAGCAATTAGCAAGGCATGCAATTATCAATTTCCCTATTCAACTTGGTATCAGAGGGATTCCCGTTCCCGCTGCCCTAATTTTTTCATTCCCGATGCGCCTCCGCCCCGCTCGACCTCCGCTCCGCTCGACCTTCGCTCCAAATTGACGCTCCAGTTTGATCGCCCATCGGGGATGATGGGCGGTCTCCTCGCCGCTGCCGATTGTTGAGAGGCACACCGCCTTCATCCCTCCATGACACAGCCGGTCTTTTTTTCTTCCACCGCGTGATTCCGTAGTCCCTGCTCCGGCATCGGCGGCCAAATCTAGGACATCATCGACTCCACCATCTTCTACGGCTTCCATTTGAGGCCTCTGTGGTTGACGTCAACTCCGGCATTCCTCTTCTTTTGAAGCTGACATTCCTCTTCTGTCAGCCACAGCTTCTCCTCGGCCGCCTTTTTCACCAACTGTCTGCTCCATCCATCCCGTCACCGTCGATGACCAGATATGCTCCGTCGCTGCCCGATTTGCTCCGCCGCGGACTGATCTGCTCCGCCGCCGCCTGGTTTGCCCTCCTGCTGCACGAGTTTCCAGCACAGGTTGCTGCTCTGGCGTCTCCCGTGTCGTGTGGTTCCTCTTCTGTGTTCCCTTCCTATAGTTGATCGATCCTCCGATGTAAATGACTCTTCAGTGTCGTCGCCGAGTGTGATTCAGCCCCAGATGAGTGACCCTCAACGGTCCCATGGCCACTCCGGCTCTCTAAAGATTACCATCGTCCCGTTAAATGACACGAACTATCTTGAATGGTCCTGCGAGGCGAAACATGTCATTCGTAGTCATCAGATGTTCGGCTACATTGACGGATCTATTAAGGAGCCCCAAAAAACTGATCCCTCATGTAAACAATGGGACTCGGAAAACTCTCTGGTGGTTTCGTGGCTTCTCCACTCTATATCTCCAAAGGTTTATCAGTGTTACATGCTAATGGACTCCACCAACGCGATCTGGAGTTCTGGACCCGTGCTCGTGAGACGTATTCTCAAATTGGGAGCTCCACATAGGTTTATGAACTCACTCGCCACATTTTGGAACTGCGGCAAGGCTCTATGACGATGTCATATTTTTTCTCCGAGTTTGAGCGTCTATATCAGGAGTTAAACTATTTCTCGCATTTCACTCATGCATGCACTCAGGACGCTGTTCAGTTAAAACAAAGAGAGGACCACTTTCGTTTGCATGTCTTCTTGATGGGGCTGAACAAGTAATTCGACATGGTGTGGACACATTCTTCACTGCTCTCCTCTTTCGTCCCTTCGGGAAGCCTTTGGCATGATCCTTGGTGATGAAGACCGTCGAAAGTCTCTTAGTGCTAGTACTCCTCCTGATCGTTTTGCTCTCACTGGCGTTGGTTGTGGCCAAGTTTTCATACCTAGCTCGTCTGCTCCGAGTTGTGATTATTGTGGTCACAAAATCCATACTCGGGAGGTGTGCTATAAGCTCCATCCACATCTTGCCCCTCGTGGTCGTAGTCGTGGATGAGGGTTAGGACGTGGGGGTCATCGCCAGGGCGGCTCCCGACCTCATGATGCTGGTTACGCGACAGACGTCTACGACGAGTCCTCTAATGTTGTTCCCGAGCAGCTTACTGCTCATGAGTTGGATGATTTCCGTCGCCTGCTGCACTCTCAGCCTGATCAGCCTCCGGGTGTCTCGCTTCCATTGCCTCTATTGCTATGTCAAGTGCCCATACAGTCACTGCCTCCTCCTCTGAGTGGGTGATTGATTATGGTGTCACTCACCACATGACCGGCTCCTCCTCAAGTTTCCTCTCTTACATCCCTTTGACTGGTAAGGACAGAGTTATTTCTGTTAATGTCTTGTTGTCTTCCATTGTTGGCAAAGGCAAGATTTCATATTCCCCTTCTCTCTGTCATATGTTCTTCATGTTCCCTCTTTTACTCGCAATTTACTTTTCATCAGTGACATTACTCGGTCGCTTAATTGCTCTGTAACCTTTTTTTTCTGATTCTTATGTTTTTCAGGAACTGGATACGAAGCAGAATATTGACAGTGGTAGGAACCGCGTTGGACTGTATTACTTGGATCTCCCACCTTCTCCTCAGGCTCTCTCCTGCACTCCTGTTACAGCTGATGATGTTCGTCGCTGGCATCTGCGGCTTGGACATCCTTCTCCTTTCAACCTTCAGAAATTGTTTCCGGTTTTCTCACCGTTTCTACAAACTTTTGTTTGTAATGTTTGTGATGTTTGTGATTGATCTAAACATGTGAGACATAATCCATCGCATTTCTCTTCTCCATGTAGCACTCCGTTTGATGTTGCTCATTCTGATGTTTGGGGACCATCCCCCATTTTATCTACACTTGATTTTTGTTGGTCTGTCACCTTTATTGATTGTTTTCTCGCACAACGTGAGTGTATTTATTAAAAAAAATAAAGTCTTCTCTTGTTTTCAGATTTTTCACAAAATGATTCAGACTCAATTTAAGGGTGTGATTCGTGTCCTCCGCAGTATTAATGGGGGGGATATGACGATCGGGGAGAATTTGGCTCGTACCTCACTAGTTATGTATCCTCCACCAGACCACGTGTGTTAACCACTCTACCCAAAATAAAGTTGCAGAGCGGAAAAACCAGCACCTGATGGATGTCGCCCGTTGTCTTCTGGGTGTTATGCACCTACCCAAGTTTTATTGGGGTGATGCGGTTCTTACCGCTGCCCACCTTATCAGTCGGCTTCCCTCACGTATTCTTGACTATGCTACTCCCCTAGCTCGGCTATCTACCATGAGTATGATTTATACTTCACACCTGCCTCCTCGTATCTTTGGATGTGTATGTTTTATACATATTCATTTGTCTCACCGAGACAAATTGGACTCTCGGGCTCTTCAGTGCTTGTTCCTCGAATACAATTCCACGACGAAAGGATATCGGTGTTACCACCCTCCCTCTGGGCGTATATATTGCACTATGGATGTTACTTTTCAGGAAGGGGAATCCTATTTTCTGCCATCGACGCATATTCTTCTTCAGGGGGAGAGTATTTATGATATGGATGTTCCGCTTCCTATTCTCCCTCCTCTACCACCACAACTTCCTGCACCTCAGGAACGGGGTTCCCCTATCACTGTTCTTCTGTCTGATACTCTGATATCTACTTTCCCTCACGTGTACCACTGGCACTCCTCCCATATATAGGCTACTACGGCGCTGCCTCTACCAGTGGCCGCTTCCTCCTAAGATTCTGATGATGCAAATTTGCATATCCCGCTTGCACTATTGAGAGGGAAGGCTGCATGTACTAAACATCCTATTTCTAACCATGTGGATTACCACCATCTTACCCCGGCCCACCAGGCCTTTGTTATTTATCTTTCGTCGATTGTTATTCCTAGGACATGGCAGGAAGCGTTGGGTATCCCGTCCTGCACTCAGGCTATGAAAGAGATGTCAGCCTTGGACAAGAATCATATTTGGGATGTCTCTTCCCTTCCTCGTGGCAAGAAATCTATTGACTTGAGATGGGTGTTTTCGGTCAAACAGAATCAAAAAGGGAAGGTCGAATGGTACAAAGCATGACTGGTCGCTCAGGGGTACACTCAGACTCAAGGAGTATACTACCAGGAGACCTTCGCCCATGTGGCTAAGATGAACTCTATTTGGGTATTGTTGTCCACTTGTCCTACGCGGCTTGCATGGACTGGAATTTTCATCAACTGGATGTTAAGAACGTGTTTCTCCATGGTGAGCTTGATGAAGAGGTATACATGAAATTCCCGCATGGGTTTGTGAAAAGGCGAGTTGAATGTCTTGTCTGTCGGCTAATGAGGTCCTTATATGCCTTGAAACAGTCCTCAAGAGCATGGTTTTGGTAGATCCCTCGCGGCTATACTAAAATTTGGGTACAAACAGGTGCAGTCTGATCACACTATGTTTATTCGGAGTCGTGATCAAGGCATTGTGGTTCTGATTGTCTATGTGGATGACATTGTGATCACTGGTAACGATGTAGAAGAGATTGTGAATCTCAAGTCCCTCTTATCTGCAAAGTTTGAGATGAAAGACTTGGGAAGATTACGATATTTTCTGGGAATCGAGGTGACTAGATCAGATCAGAGTATCTTTATATCTCAGCAGAAGTCTGTGCTAGACCTGTTGCAGGAGATCGGTATGCTTGGTTGTGTTCTTGTGAACACCCCAATGGAAGAAAATCATGAAATCTGTGAAGATGGTGACAGTGACCAGGCAGATGTCACTCGCTACCAGAGATTAGTTGGGAAACTAATATATTTATCTCATACTCGTCCAGACATTACTTATGCAATTGACATTCTGAGTAGATACATGCATGCTCCAAGGGTCAGACATCAAGAGGAAGCATACCGTGTATTACGGTATTTGAAGAAAGCTCTAGGTCGCGGTCTTCTGTTCTCCAAGAAAGACCACTTGAGGATTGAAGTTTTCACTGATGCTGAGTGGGAAGGGTGTCGTGATGATCAGAAATCTACAACAGGTTATTGTTCCTTTGTTGGAGGAAACCTAGTGACATGCGCAGTAAGAAGCAAAATGTAGTGACCAGATCGAGCGTTGGGGCAGAATATCGTGCTATGTCACAAGGCATGTACGAGGGCCTATGGCTGCGTACCGTTCTACATGACTTGGAATTTCCCATAACGCATCCTTTCTCTTTGTTTTGTGAAAACAAGGCAGCGATCGGCATAACTCACAATCTAGTGCAATATGATGGGGCAAAGCACGTTGAGGTGGATCGACATTTCATCAAAGATCACTTGGACAAAAAAATAGTTGTCACTTCATTCGTCCATTCTAAAGATCAACTAGTAGATGTGTTCATTAAAATCTTGAGTGACTTGTTCACTGATGACATCAAAAGACGTGGAATGATCGACATCTTTCATCCGACTTAAGGGGGAGTGTTGAGAGATATTTACAAGTCGAGTATTTCTTGTGGTATTATTATTATTGTGTGTATATGGGTTTTGTCCCACATCGCGTGTTTAAGTTGTTGAGTCTGATGTAATAGTATATATTCTCCTATATGATTGAATAACAAGGCATGCAATTTCAATTTCCCTATTCAACTGGAAGTACATTTCACAAAAAATTAAGAAGCTAACTAGCGCCTATTTGGCACTATAAAAATAGTGTCTCTCAGTCAACTATCATCTTTTCACCTTCCAACTATGGGTTGAGGGATTTATTCTTTGTTGGCTGCAATTGATACTGACCAATAACCCTGTCACGGGTTAGGTTTGAACGAAGTTTGAGAATCAACCAATAGTGCTTTTAATTTAGTACTTTAACTATGTTGCATAGGGACGGGGAGGGAATACGAGATACGATACGAATATGAGAATCGTGATTTTCAAAAAACCTGGGAAATGGGATATGCTTTTGAACTTTTATTATTAAAATATAAGTACATATTAATATGAAGACATGTGTAACAACCACAATTTCTTTTATTTTTTTATCATTATATCTCACATATAATATATTAAATGAAGATAAGGTTTATGTATCAAAAAAACCTATCATATCCTCAATAAAAGTCATGAATAAAAATATGTAATCAATTAAATCCCACACAACTTATGATTCAATGCTTTCTCTTACACATTTCTTTCTTCGTCACTATCATACAAGACAACTTTTTGACATTTGAGCATGCTCGGGTATATCAGGTAGTATCTGAAAATATTTGTGACTATCCAAAACTTCTTTTAATCTAAAATTAAAAGAAAAAATTCTGAGAATTTCTGGGACATGATTTCGACAGTATCGGGATGGTTTTTGAGAATTTTCCGACTCCGAAACGGTTCAAATATGATACGTAAAGTCGTTAAAATATTTGTGCTTCATGGATCCTAAGGCCGTAGTAAAGCTGGCATACAAAAAAGAGCTTTGATTAGCAAATTCCAAACCCAAGGTAAAAATGAATTCAAACATTCAAAATGAAAGACTCCTAACTCGTAGGTGGAGAGGAATGGCCTCTTGAACCCACTCCAAACCATTTTCCATTAGCGGTGCACTTGCCACCTCGTTCGAAAGAGTATGTTCAATTATAAAAATATATCTTTCCTTGGTGTCAAAATAAACTTTCAAACAAAATCAAGAATCATTTTCTCAAAATTGTCAAGGTTGATATGTTTTGTCATCAGAGTTGTTAGATATCTCGCACATTGCATACACCTCATACTCTCTCCATAGATAATATGGAACACCCCAAATTTACCTTAAAAGACCCTGACGATCAACCTACACCTTTTGTCGCGCAGACTGGACTGGAGATGAATGTTATGTGCATATTTAGGTGGGCTGTTTGAGGAAGCGGAGGATGGGAGATACAAGGGAGCTAACCCTAGAAAGGGGAAGAAGATAACAAGAGGAAGAAAGGAGACAAGAGAGAGAAGGAGAAGAGTTAGAGAGATAGAGAAATTGATTGAATTCTTTGATACCAATACAAACTCAAGGTTTCCTTATATAAGATTCTGATGGCATGGGCGTAAATATCCAATATAAAGAGATGCATGAATATTAAAATACTAAGACACTAATAAACTGTAACTACGACTAAACTCGATTTTACTAATACAATTCGACTCATTACGACTCGAGAAATACAACTTGACTTGATATATAAAGACTCCTAATAACGTAATTGCTAAATAACTGAATGTGTGGGACCCATAACATTCTACTCGTCCTTCAAATTAAGCTTTCCCTCAAGCTCAAACGGTACTTGGATTACCTGATCTTCGGGCCCTTTGACTTCTCTCCAGAACAGCGCCCAGTAACGCGTCGTTGTAGCGCAGGTTGCATTTAATGGTAGGTCGTGCATAATATCTGAAGGTGGGGTGAGGATGCCAAGTGGTTAAGGACATAGAGGAGAAAGACTCGGTTGTATGTGAGATGCGGAGATGAGAAGTAGCAGTACTAACTGGGAAACAATCGATGGAAGGAATGAATTTACAGGGGCCGACTGAGCAGGTGGTCGAAGCAAAGGTTGTGGGGCGACTGTAGGGACTGATGATGGTGGCACAAAATGTGGAGGTAAAGCTGGGCTGGGAGGCGACCATGCCGGTGGTGGAAACTACAGGGCAAAAACCACTGGAGGTGACAGTGGAGTGACAAATACTGTGGAGAGTGACGGAGCTTCATCGGGCGGTGGTGGGAACGACATCTGTGCAGTGTAATCAACGGATGGGTGGTGGAAGCTATGTCTGGAGGTGACCTGTAGGGTCCGACAATGGCAGGAGTTGCAGCGGTGTAATTGGCGGCCTAGAAGGGGCAATCGTCGGCGATGGTGGGACCGTCCAAGCTGAGATGGACGGGGCAGCAACATGATCTAGCAGGGAATAAGGCTGTGTTAGAGGAAGCGGAGCCTTGAAATGGCCCGATAGCACCAATCGGTCGATGTGTTCATTAAGGCACGACATGACAGCCAACATCTCCCCCATCATTGGATGGAGAGTAGCCTCTTATGAAGCATTGGTTTGCATGTCCCACCTAATTAATGGATTTAAATTGGGGAATAGGGAACTTTCGAATAAGAACAAAGAAGGTGAAGATGAGGAGATCGGACAAGAGAAAAGAGTTATCTATGTTGTGCATGATGAAGTAGAAGAAGAAAATGGAAGAAGGAATGAAGTAGAGAAAGAAGTTGAATATTGGAAGAAGTTCAAGGCTGCCTGGAATTAATTGAAAAGACCCAAGAATGGCCGAAAAGAGGTCGAGGTGGCTTGAGTAGTGTCAAGGAACTGTGAAAGATTGACGACAGGCGATGGGGTGAGATCTGGAAAGCAAAAAAGGTCGGTTGCTGCTCGGTTTGGAGAATTGTTGCGCAAGGCGTTGATATTGACGGGGAAACACTAGAGAGAGTTTGCCGACTCCGAATGGGTCGATCTGTGGACGAGATCGTGACGAGGAGGATCGTAAGAGCTATGATACCAAGCTTTATGTGGTTATTTAGGTGGGTTGTTTGAGGTGGCGTAGGAGGGGAGATACAAGGGAGCTTACAATAGAATGGGGAAGAAGATCACAAGAAAAATAGAGGAAGAGAGGAGACTAGAGAGAGAATGAGAAGAGTTAGAGAGATGGAGCAATTGATTGAATCTATTGGTATCAAATACATGACCTAAGGTCCCCTTATAAGACTCTGATGACATGGACGTAAATATCCAATATACAGAGATGTGTGCCCATTAAAACACAGACACTAATAATCTATAACTACAACTCAACTCGATTCGGCTTATACAATCTGACTCAATACGGTTCGAGAGATATAACTCGACTTGATACATAAAGACTCATAATAACGTAATTGTTAGATAACGGACGGCGTGGGACCCATAACATCCCACCCGTCTTTTAAATCGAGCTTGCCCTCAAGCTCAAACGGCACTCGGATGACCCGATCATCAGGCTCTTTGACTTCTCGCCAGAACAGTGCCCGATAATGTGTCGTTGTAGCAAAGGTTGCATCTAACGGTAGATTGTGTATAATATTTGAAGGTGGGGTAAGGATGCCCGATGGTTGCGGACAGGGTGGCGAAAGACTCGGTTGTTTCTGAGTCGCGGAGATGAGAAGCAGAGGTACCGACTGGGAAACAGTCGACGGAAGGAATGAATTTAGAGGGGCCGATAGAGCAGGTGGCCAAAACAACGGTTGTTGGGGTCGACCGCAAGGACTGACGATGGTGGCACAAAATGTGGCGAATCATTGGGCTGGGAGGAGACCATGCTGGTGGTGGAAACTGTGGGGCGGAAACCACTAGAGGTGATAGAGGAGCGACAAGAACTGCAGAGAGTGAAGGAGCTTTGTCGGGCGAAGGTGGGAACGACGGTTGTTGTAGTGTAATCTGTTGAAACCGAAAATCGGTCTTTTGTGGAGTTCACCCTTGGGGAAGGGGTGATCGCGCACCTACTTCGCTCCTGCAAGCAAAACAACAAGGAAAACAAAGAAGAACTGACACAAGGGCTCGGCGGGGAGGACCCACCACACACCTGGAAGATCTTAGAGCACTTCCCATCCTTAGCCAAAGGCCGAGCTAAGGTATCCTCAGAAAGCGCTTGAGAGAGGGAGCAAGAGGGCACAAGAAGCATGCTTTCTGAGGTACCTCTTGGGTCCTATTTATAGATTTCTGAAAACGGCGTGCAAATAGCCAACTCCCAATGTTCTGAACGGCTATGTGCAACCCAGGTTGGCCTGCCAACAGCGTAACACCGCTATTCTGAAAGGCTATGGGCAGGCCAGCGGGGGCAAAACAGTAAAAAATATCTCATAGACCTGGGCGAGCTGAGGAGCTCGGCCACCCCAGAAGGTCCTGCTCGTATGCTGTCTGTCGAGCTCCATAAGGCAAGTACGAGCTGGATCTTCAGTGCTCGCCCTTCGATCGGCATCCATTAGTCGAGCGCAGCTCGACGAAGACTGGACATGGCCCGGCGAATGCCGAGCTCGGGGTCGACGAATGCCGAGCTCGGGCTCGGATTTCCTTGCCGAGCTCGCCTGCTGCCTGGGCGATCTGAACCGGCCGGTCTGCTTTCTGGCGACCTCACTCGCCGGATACGGGGTTGTACATAATCCCCGCTATTTTTGAGCTTGACAAAGCTCGGAAAGAAACATTCAACCCCAAGTGTTCGGCGAGTGCAGGGTGAACTAGAGAGAATCTTCGGGTGGGGTCCACCTGCGGCTATATATATACACCTGCATACCTGCTTGACTCTTGTCATTCCCTTTGCTCTAGCCCTGCCGAGATGCCGATCCCAAAGGAGATTCAAGAGCGACTCGCCCGGGTTCGCCAAACCTCGGCTGCTCGAGTGGCCGCCCTGACTGCAGTTCCACCTGCCATCACGCAGGATGGCTCGGCCGAGCTTAACTCCGCCAAGAGGGTGAAGCGTTTCCTCAAGCGGCCGAGCCAATTTATGATGACCTGAGGACAACCCTGGAGCATGGGGCGGGATCATCCAATCTTCCTCACCCTGACAAGGACAAAGATATTGTTGACCTCTGTGACGGCCCGGACAGCCAGCTTGATGGCATGGGGGGCGCCACGCCGCGAGACTCCACCCCGCGAGCCAAGACCGCACCTAGCGACTCGAGATTCAGAACTCCAGAGAATCGTCCCCGGGACCCGTCCCCCCCCCCCCTTCGGGACCTTGGGGGTGGGCTCGCAGAAGCCGAACTCGCAGGTTTGCGCCCCTTCCCCTCAGCAACCTGTCGTGACCACGGAGGCGAGTGTGGAAACCATCCCCATTCCGGGATTCGACCTCCTCTTATCGGGAACGCGGGGCCCAGGCCGCGGGAAGGACCTGAGGTTTGTACCTCCCCGCACCTCCTTGGAGATGCCGAGCTCGTCAGGTAAACTCGGCCTTGAATCCTTGTCATGTGATTTTTCAGCACACCCCCCCTCCTTGCTGATGTTTCTTTCTTCACAGCTCCCCTCAGCCATTTCGCGACAGACGAGTCTTCGCGGGCAGCCCACTACTCTCCCCTCCCCTCCCCGAGCTCGTTGGACTGTTACTTAGGCCCTGAAGTGGAGCAAGACGAGCTGACGAGGAGGGGGGTCCAGCTCTTCAAGAAACTTGTGTGCGGGCTACGCGAGGTGCAGGAAGTAAACGAGGCGTTACAACGCGACTACGTGCGTCTCGCTGACGAGGTGCGAAGCGGCCAGGCTGGCGAGATGACGTCTCCTTCCCGGCTTCTAGATGAGATCGACGACGGCCTCTCGGTGGCGTAGAGGAATTCGGGGAGGATCCGCGAGCTTCTCCACGCGCGGCAGTCTGGGGGACGGGGGATGCGAGGTCGGGGTAGATAGAAGGCGGCTCCCTTGCTGAGCCGACCGGCACTCGCCTCCTGGTTCCCCCCTGCCCGCGCGCCCTGCTTATTCCTGCACTTGATTAATGTAATAAATAACTTCAAACATTCTTAGATGCGTCTGGTATTTGAGTAATAATAATTATATTGCTTCTTATTTATCTTGGCCTGAGATGGAACGCACCGGAGGTCGGCGAGCTGGGGGTTGGCGAGCTGGGACGGCGAGCTGGGCCGATTGGGCGGCTTGGCCCCAGATTCCTTTTTCTATAAATAGGCCCCCCCTCACCAACCCCATACCGCTGTCTTAACTGCTTATTTTCTCTCTCTTCCCACACTTCTCTCTTTCGTACTCGCGCTTCATCCCCTCTTGCGAGAATGGGCAAGACCAATCCTGATGCCGACGGCCGCACCAAATGCGCCCAGCATTTCAGAGACTACTGCTTTCTTTGAGGGGAACACCAGCGAGGCCGAGCTCGCTGAATTTATCGGCGACCATGTGCCGCCCGGCTTTGAAGCGCGCCGGTCGAGGGAGGGGGAGGCCATCAACTCTTTTTATGACGATGAACTCGCCTTCCCCATCTCGCATTTTGAGGTGGGGTTGCGACTGTAACACTTCTTCCCAGTTTTTCAATAATCAGCCATCCGGCCGGGTCAGCGATATAAAGAGAACTAGGAAACAGTATTAAAACTAGTACACAGCAGATATAAAGTAGAAGCTACTAAAAATTTTATAACTTACAACGGAAGCTAAGAAAGTAAACTAGGGTAACCACATACCTGAAAAATGGATTCACAGAGACACTAAATTTGAAAAGAATTGAAATGACAGAAATTCTGATATAATATCATAAGTCTGATACAAGGCATAAAAAAACATTAGCAAGTTATACTGTTCACAATTACAACAATATGTTGTATGTAAAGAAAAACTGAATGGGAAAACACTACAAACTGACGCCACAAATGCTCATCCTAGGCGTAGTTTCCCACCTGGGTCATCTGTAAAAACGTTGCCCACGAGGGGTCAGAGTAAAGAAAAATAACTCCTCCTAGTGACACTAAAAGCTTTTTCTTGAATGATGAATGCATGCCTTTTGAAAATAGTTTTGTACATTAAAACATTTATGTTATATGTTATGCATGCCTTTAGAACACTACCTGATCAAAACATCTACCTGTTCTATGTTTGCGACTTTCAGTTCACTAACTCAAGTCCCGGTGTTCACTAACTGGTGTACTGTCTCACGCCAGGTCTATATTTGAGTTCTAGGTGACTTCTAACTTGCACCTCTACTAGGAAGGCTCTAGGAAGAGTAGCTCCTAACGCGCATCTGAAACTGACGACCCGAGACCATCTGACTCAATTGTTCTAGTGTCGCGCGACACGGTCTCGAATCTACTAACTGTCTCAAGGGGAGTCAACTCCCAAGACTCTACTACTCATAAGATACCATATGCCTTATGAGTAAGGTAGTGCGCCTCTACCAAACACGAAAAGACTTAAGTGTGCTTACTGACCTTTTTGGTCAAATGATACTCTGCTTGGGACATCTCTTTTGGTGTACTACTGAGCGACCTAACATTCCAAGCTTACGTACACGGGTATAGGTTTCGTACCTAACATTACTATTCATGATCTGACTACTTGGGTCTTGGAAAAGGGTGTCATTTTACATCTATTCCGCGACTGTTTTCCTACCACCACACCTTTCTTTGCATGGTTATGATATTTGTACAAAAACCTACACATGCGTATACAAAAATGTATTTCTTTCTATGTCTAACTAACAGGAATTAGGTTTCCTTACAGTGGTGTTGCGGCGCTCGTACACTCGGCGCGGCGACATTTTCTCTTCCGAAGGCAATCCTACTGCTGGGGATCTTCAGAATGCTGCCCCAACCCCACCAAAGTCCTGCAATGTAGCGCAGTCCTAATTCATAATTTTTTCCTTTATGATTTTCCGGTGGAAAATTTCTGTACAACTAGGCTTACAAATATTAAAGCGCTAAACTTCAGATATTACCTTTACGTGCAGTGATTGAGGCTCTCAAAGCGCCCAACCCAAATTCCGCGGAGGATCACGAACTCCAATACCTATTTAGGGAAACGGAAAAGAAAACCTAGGTTAAATTTTACTTCCACAACGAAGGCAATCGAGAAAAGGAAGGGATCGACTCACCGGAAACAAAACGAAACTCAACCTCCACCGGTTAGGGTTAAACCCGTTTCTCCCATGGCCAAGGAAGGAAGAGGAAGGCTCACCGATGCCTGCAGAGGAGGGAGGAGGAGTCGGAAATGATTTCCTGAGGGTGATCGACCGTCGGACTGCAGCGAGAGGCGTGGGCTGGGCGTCGGTTGCGGGAGACGGAAACGGGAACGTCGGGCTGCGGTTTTGCTATATCCCGTGAGAAAGAGGGGGTGCGGGATTTTAATCATTAGCGGGATGCGGTTTTGATAACCGCATTAAGTGAGGGGAAAATTGAGACTGACTATTGGCACCCCAAAATAAAAAATCCTTCTACACGCACACCCACAATACCCTAACACATTTGCATATTTACACATTTTGCCGCGCAACGTCACTAAAATAAAAGTGCGTCTCATTAAATTATGACTAACATAAATCACCAATTAATGAACGTGACTGTACAACCCCGTATTCGCAGTGGGGGTCCTCCCGGCAGGCGCAGGACCAGATATGAGTTTTTAAGCTTTTGGTGTGCTTTGCACTCTTAGGCTCTGTTTGGGAGGACTTATTTTCACCGGTCAAGCGGTTACGAGTGCATGAACCGGACCTTAATTATGGTCCGGTTCATGCGGTCGTAACCGCTTGACCGATGAAAATAAGTCCCCCCAAACAAAGCCTTAGTGTCGAATTTAGGCCTAGCCCTTGGAATGTACTAGTAGGAGGAGGAAAAATCCGCCTCCCCCCGGTGGCCCCTTTTTTGGAGGGCGGGTGCGGCAAGTTGGCGGACACCCGCCCCGGCCTGATAGGTGCGAGGTAGGAGCAGCAGGACCGGCCGGAGGCCAGGTTCTCCCCCTGCCCGCGGCCTGGCGGGGCGAGACCGGCCTGGGGCCGGGTTCTCCCCCTGCCCCGCGGCCTGGCGGGGTGAGACCGGCCCGGGGGCGGGTTCTCCCCCTGCCCCGCGGCCTGGCGGGGCGAGACCGGCCGGGGGTCTGGCTCTCGCCCTGCCCCGCGGCCTGGCGGGGCGAGACCGGCCCGGGGCCTGGCTCTCGCCCTGCCCCGCGTCCTGGCGGGGCGAGACCGGCCCGGGGCCGGGCTTTCGCCCTCCCCCAGTGCCTGGCGGGGCGAGACCGGCCCGGGGCCGTGTTCTCGCCCAGGCCCCGCGGCTTGGTGGGGCGAGACCGGCCGGGGGCCGGGGTCTCGCCCCTGCCCCCTGCTCCCCAGTTCTTTGGGGGTCACCGGCTCGTCTCGGGTGCCCGGGGAGGTGGGGGGTATGGCTCCTCCCGCCCTTGGATCTCTTTTGACCATGTTTTTATCGTTTTACCCTCGGGGTGGAATTACCACTTTACCCCCCGGTGTGGATGTTTTATATTAGCCCAAGGCCTATTTGGCGTAAGGGTATTGTTGACATTTTGGTCCATGTGATTGAGAAAACTATAAATAGACCCTTAGGGGTGCCTTGTAGAGGATTGCATTTTGAGCCACAGAAATCTCTTTGCTCTCTTCCTCCAAGGCACCTAGTTCAGCATTGGCTAGGGAGGGGGAGACTTCAAAGGTCTTCCGGGTGTGAGGTGGGACCTCCACGCTAGAGCCAAGGGTCTGTTCCTAGTCTCCCAAGTCTTTGGTCCGTGACGTCCCCCCGAGTGTAGTAGGTGTGAAGTCACCCCTCTTTTGGGACCCCAAACTCCACAGAGGTCATTTTTGGCTTCAACACTTTTGGTGCGGTGAGCGTGGAGAGTGACAAGCACAGAAGATCTCGGGAGAGTGTCATGACTGGAGGTCAGGGAGGTAGTGATGATCTCGGCGAGGTCTCCAACTCAGGACCCTTTGTGGGGAGGCAAGAGTTCATGGCCTCCATCCAGGGCATCATGGAGATGCTGCGAAGCATTGCTCCTCAGGGTGGCAGCTCCACCCCGACCCCCCAGGAGCTAGCTCCCCCCCCTCTCGACGAGATGACCCCAGCAAGGGGAGAAGGAAGTGCACCAGGAAGAAGGCCCGGGAAGGAGAGGATGGGAGATGGGGTCGAGCGAGACCTCACCGGCCGGGAGTTGTTCTCCAGCCCGGCGAGTGCCAGCCTTCCGGGCGAGCAGGTCGCACGAGTAGAGGTTGCGAGACCACCCCTCAGGGGGTCACCCTTCAGCGAGCTGATCATCTCAGCTCCCATTCCCGAGGGGTTCAGAGAGCCTGACATGGCTTACTATACCGGGAAGGATGACCCCGTCCAACATCTGCAGTGGTTCGAGGATGCCGTCTCCATCAGGCCAATGACGGATGCCTTCAAGTGTCGCCTCTTTGCGATCACGTCGAAGGAGAAGGCAAGGGACTGGTTTCATCAACTCCCTCCGAGGTCGATCCATGGGTTCGAGGACTTAAGCCGGAGCTTTCAGCTTCGCTTCTCCACCTCCAAGAAGAGGAAGAGGAGTCATGAGTCCATCTTCCTGATAAGGCAGGGGGCCGAGGAGTCGCTGGTCCATTACATTGACAGGTTCCAAGAGGAGATCCTGGATGTCCAGGAGATGTCCGGGTATGCCCTCCAGATGGCGTTCACGGTGGGGTTGTGCGAGGGGTTCTTCAAGATGAGCCTGACTCGAAAGGCCCTCCTTTCCTTTGAGGAGCTGATGGAAAGTGCGGCTGAGGAGATAGCCATGGAGGCGGCCAACCCGACATTTGTCGAGAAGTTGGCGAAGCAAACAGAAATGGAGTTGAAGGAGCAAGGTGGCTCGAGACATCAGGAAGGAAGGAGAGAGGAGCGGAGAGCTCAGGAGTGTACAGAACCAGGTTGGAGGCAGCAGGGAGGACGCGTTCAGGGTCCAGGGAGAGGTTACGTCCAAGATGGGGGGAACTTCCATGGGGGCCAAGGGAGGTTCAGCTTCCAGAGGCAAGCCCCAAGACAGCTCTTACCCCCGCCGCAGCAAGCCTTGGCGATAGGAGGGGGAAGAGGTAACAGGAGAGAACGCTCAGCCCGTCGAAGGAGGGGAGGAGCGTTACCGTACTGTGACTTCCACCAGGTGGAGGGGCACGCCACGGCTACCTGCCCCGAGTTCCTGGAAGTGAGGGGGGCGAGAGGCCCTGCCCAGCAGCAGCAGCCGGTGCAGGTTGAGGAGGTTCCACCCAGAATAGGGGGGATGACATATGTGAGGACCGGGTCGATGTCGGACCCCGAGGCGGAATAACAGTGATCCATGGTGGAGTGGGGATCGAGGTCACTCGAAAGGCAAGCCTCCATGTCATGTACCGACGGAGCATTGCCTCAACATCCCAAACCCCGCCCCAGGAGGAGAAGATCACCTTCTCGGTGAAGGACATGCCGGATCATGAGGATCTGTTCTGCGATGCGCGAGTCATACAGACGGTCATCGAGGGCTACACCGTCTCCCGGATCTTGGTTGACAACGGGAGCTCCGTCAACGTCGTCTTCAAGAAGGCGTTTGACGAGACGAAGGTGGAGCCAAGGAGGGTGTTGGCCTCAGACGGACCCCTGTTCGGATTTTCAGGAGAGAGGAAGGAGGTTGAAGGCGGAGTAGGACTCTAAGTGAAATTGGGAGGGACTTCAAGGAACTGCCGGTTCGTCATAGTTGACACTCCGAGCAGCTACAACGTCATCTTTGGAAGGCCCTTCATCAGCGCCTTCCGTTGCGTGTCGTCATCGTTCCACCAGTGTCTCAAGTTCAGCTCAGGAGGGATCCAGGTCAGAGTCAAGGGAGACTCCAGGATGGCAAGGCAGTGTTATGTCACGGCCGTCAACACCATCTCTTGGTTGGCCAAGGCAGAGGAGATGGAGAGGATCATGGAGAGCCTGAGCAAGATGGAGGTCTCCGAGGGGAAGGATGACGGCCATCGTGCCCAGACCCCCTGAAGAAGCTTTGTCGGGGCAGAGTCCTGTATTTTTCTTATGTTGTAGTGAGTCCAGCCACCGACCAGCTGAGTTGGGGGGGTCATGTAACCCATATTTTTCCCCGTTTGAGGATGTTGGATTTGGTAGAGTTCAAGTGATACTAGCTGGATGGGTCGAATGTGCCTCGGGGAGATCAAGTCTCACCCCCGAGAGGATCTCCTCATCCAGGCTCTCACTAGCTGGATGGGTCGAATGTGCCTCGGGGAGAGCAAGTCTCACCCCCGAGAGGATCTCCTCATCTAGGCTCCCACCAGCTGGATGGGTCGAATGTGCCTCGGGGAGAGCAAGTCCCACCCCCGAGAGGATCTCCTCATCCAGGCTCCCCCCAGCTGGATGGGTCGAATGTGCCTCGGGGAGAGCAAGTCCCACCCCCGAGAGGATCTCCTCATCCAGGCTCCCACTAGCTGGATGGGTCGAATGTGCCTCGGGGAGAGCAAGTCCCACCCCCGAGAGGATCTCCTCATCCAGGCTCCCACTAGCTGGATGGGTCGAATGTGCCTCGGGGAAAGTAAGTACTCCTTTGCTCCGATGACGATCCCGCTGTCAGGCTCTCAATGGCTGACAGAGCAGGCGTACCTCTCGTGGATGCCCAGTGTTCTTTACCCGGAGGGGGTCTCGCCACTCAGACTCTCATCAGCTGGCATGGCAGGGTGACCCCTCCGGGAGGTTAAGTGTTTTTTATCTAGAGGGGGTCTCGCCACCCAGGCTCTCATCAGCTGGCATGGCAGATTGACCCTTCCGGGAGGTTCAGTGTTTTTTACCCGGAGGGGGTCTCGCCACCCAGGCTCCCATCAGCTGGCATGGCAGGTTGACCCCTCCGGGAGGTTCAGTGTTTTTTACCCGGAGGGGGTCTCGCCACCCAGGCTCCCATCAGCTGGCATGGCAGGTTGACCCCTCCGGGAGGTTAAGTGTTTTTTACCCGGAGGGGATCTCGCCACCCAGGCTCCCATCAGCTGGCATGGCAGGTTGATCACTCTGGGAGCTTCAGTGTTTTTTACCCGGAGGAGGTCTCTCCACCCAGGCTCCCATCGGCTGGCATGGCAGGTTGACCCCTCCGGGAGGTTCAGTGTTTTTTACCCGGAGGGGGTCTCGCCACCCAGGCTCCCATCAGCTGTCATGACAGGTTGACCCTCCGGGAGGTTAAGTGTTTTTTACCCGGAGGGGATCTCGCCACCCAGGCTCCCATCAGCTGGCATGGCAGGTTGACCCCTCCGGGAGGTTCAGTGTTTTTTGCCCGGAGGGGATCTCGCCACCCAGGCTCCCATCAGCTGGCATGGCAGGGTGACCCCTCCGGGAGGTTCAGTGTTTTTTACCCGGAGGAGGTCTCGTCACCCAGGCTCCCATCAGCTGGCATGGCAGGTTGACCCCTCCGGGAGGTTCAGTGTTTTTTACCCGGAGGGGGTCTCGCCACCAAGGCTCCCATCAGGTGGCATGGCAGGTTGACTCCTCCGAGAGGTTCAGTGTTTTTTACCTAGAGGGGCTCTCGCCACCCAGGCTTCCATCAGCTGGCATGGCAGGTTGACCCCTCCGAGAGATTAAGTGTTTTTACCCAGAGGCCGTCTAGTCACTCAGGATCCCATTAGCTGGCTTGACAGGTTGACTCCTCGGGGAGGCCAAATATTTCCGGCTCTAAGTAGATCACTCAGCGAATACGTTGTGTTGGATGTTTCTTTCCGAGCTTGTGCCAACCTCGAAAAGAGCGAGGATTGTGTACAATCCAGTATTCGCAGAGTGGGGGTCCTCCCGGCAGGCGCATGACCAGATATGAGTTTTTAAGCTTTTGGTGTGGTTTGCACTCTTAGTGGCCAATTTAGGCCTAGCCCTTGGAATGTACTAGTAGGGGGAGGAAAAATCCTCCCCCCCCCCCGGTGGCCCCTTTTTTGGAGGGCGGGTGCGGCAAGTTGGCAGACACCCGCCCCGGCCTGATAGGTGAGAGGTAGGAGCAGCGGGACCGGCCGGAGGCCGGGCTCTCCCCCGGGGCCCGCGGCCTGGCGGGGCGAGACCGGCCCGCGGCCGGGCTCTCCCCTTGCCCCGCGGCCTGGCGGGGCGAGACCGGCCCGGGGCCGGGCTCTCCCCCCGCCCCGCGGCATGGCGGGGCGAGACCGGCCTGGGGTCGGGCTCTCCCCCCGCCCCGCGGCCTGGCGGGGCGAGACCGGCCCGGGGCCGGGCTCTCGCCCTGCCCCGCAGCCTGGCGGGGCGAGACCGGCCCAGGGCCGGGCTCTCCCGCGGCCTGGCGGAGAGCCTGGCCCGGGGCCGGGCTCTCGCCCTGCCCCGCGGCCTGGCGGGGCGAGAACGGCCCGGGGCCGGGCTCTCGCCCTCCCCCGCGGCCTGGCGGGGCGAGACCGGCCGGGGGTCGGGGTCTCGCCCCTGCCCCTTGCTCCCCAGTTCTTCGGGGGTCACCTGCTCGTCTCGGGTGCCCGGGGAGGTGGGGGGTATAGCTCCTCCCGCCCTTGGATCTCTTTTGACCATGTTTTTACCATTTTACCCTCGGGGTAGAAATACTTTTGTACCCCCCGGTGTGGATGTTTTCTATTGCCCCAAGGCCTATTTGGCGTAAGGGTATTGTTGACATTTTGGTTCATGGGATTGGGAAAACTATAAATAGACCCTTAGGGGTGCCTTGGAGAGGATTACATTTTGATCCACAGAAATCTCTTTGCTCTCTTCCTCCAAGGCACCTTGCTCAGCATTGGCTAGGGAGGGGGAGACTTCAAAGGTCTTCCGGGTGTGAGGTCGGACCTCCACGCTAGAGTCGAGGGTCTGTTCCTAGTCTCCCAAGTCTTTGGTCCGTGACGTCCCCTCGAGTGTAGTAGGTGTGAGGACACCCCTCTTTTGGAACCCCGAACTCCACAGAGGTCATTTTTGGCTTCAATAGCGACCTTTAGGAATAATAGCATTGTACTTTGACGTCGCGCTGCCTCGATCAAAATCCGTCGCGACTCGACCCTATAATTTAAAATTAAATTTCGCGTCAAATAACGGATCTTACAAATCTCCCCTCCTACAAGTCTGCATTGCCCTTAAGCTCATCCACTCGCTCTCAAGTATACTCTGGACTGCCACAGTTCATACAAAGGACTTTGACCATGCGAATCTCTCTATTCCTGAGCTTCTGTATCCTTGAATCCACTATTCTGACTGATCTAACCCCAACACTAAGATCTGTCTCGATTGGTGCTTCCTCGGTACTGATAATCTGGCTGGGATCTCTGACTGCTCTCCTCAAATAGGAGACGTGGAATACATCATGTACACCACTCATTTCCTTAAGTAAGGCCAACCTATAAGCAACCTCACCAACTCTTTTCAGCACCTCAAACGGACCAACGAATCTGGGGCTCAGCTTTTTCATCCGCTTTATTCTAGAGACTCCTCTGACTGGTCTGACCTTCAGATTAACATAGTCTCCAACACTGAACTCTACTGACCTGTGCTTCTGATCATGATACTTGGTCTGGCGATCCTGAGCAGTCTTCATACGCTCCTGAATGAGTTTGATCCTGTCAGTGGTCTTATCAATCCATGACTCCCTGATGGTAGACCTTTCTTCACTTTCAGCCCAACATAACGGTGTCCGACAACGTCTACCATAGAGGGCCTCGAACGGTGTCATCTCAATACTCGTCTGAAAACTGTTATTGTAGGAGAATTCCACAAGAGTAACATATCTCTCTCACTTTCCTCCAAAGTCCAAAATGCACATCCGTAGCAGATCCTCCAAAGTCCTATTTGTGCGCTCAGTCTGTCCATCTGTCTGGGGATGGAAAGCGGTGCTGAAATGTAACCTGGTACCCAACCGCTCTTGTACGTAACGCCACTCCCTGGAGGTGAATCTGTCATCTCGGTTTGAAACTATAGTCCTGGGAACACCGTGAAGTCGAACTATCTCGTCTATATATAACTGTGCTAATTTGGAACCCTGATCTGTCTTCTTAAGAGGAATGAAATGGGCAACCTTAGAAAGACGATCTACTATAACTCATAAGAAATCATTCTCACTCTGCGATCTCGGCAGACCATGGATGAAATCCATGGATATATCCTCGAATGTCCACTCGGGAATGGGAAGTAGCTGCAACTTGCCTCCAGGCCTTTGGCACTCGGCCTTAACCAACTTGCACGTCTCACACTTCCCTACGTAATTTGTAACATCATTTTTCAAGTCTGGCCACCAGACTACCTTCTTGAGATCTGCATACATCTTCGTGCTACCCGGATGTATAGAATATCTGGAATTGTGTGCCTCAAATAGAATGTCTTCGCGAAGGTGGCTAACATCGGGGATACACACTCTGCCATCAAGCAATAATAAATCATCCTGAATAGTGTATCTCTCCTTCTGACCTGTCTACACTAAGTTCCAAATCTCTGCCATCTTTGGATCCAACGGTAGAGCTGTCCTGATTCTATCCTTAATGTCGCAAATAATCTCCATCCAACTCAACCTTGCAGAAGCAAAACTACAGCGTGGCACAAGGGTGATATCCAGTCTCTTCAGCTCCCGCACTAACTCCTCCTGCTGAGTGAGAAGGAAGAAACACGAACATCTACAGCTAAGGGCATCAGCGACTACGCTCGCCTTTCCTGGATGGTACTGAATGTCTACGTCGTAGTCTGATAGAAACTCTAACCATCTGCGCTGCCTCAAATTGAGCTCTTGCTGATCAAAGATATACTTGAGGCTCTTATAATCAGTGAAGATCTCACAACGCACACCATAGAGATAGTGCCTCCAAATCTTCAGAGCATGTATGACTGCTGCAAGCTCCAAGTCATGCACTGGATAGTTCCTCTTATGAACCTTTAACTGTCTCGAGGCATAGGCTACAACCTTTCCATGCTGCATGAGAACACATCCTAAACCCTGACCTGATGCGTCGCTATAAATCTGAAACTCGTCAGGCCCTGAAGGTAAACTCAAGATCGGTGTGGTCATCAATCTGCCCTTCAAGTCCTCAAACGCCAACTCACACTCAACAGGCCAATCCAAGCTCTTACCCTTCCTAGTGAGGGAGGTCAGCGGTAAGGCTACCTTTGAAAAATCCCTGATGTATCTCCTGTAGTAACCAGCTAGCCCCAAAAAGCTACGAACCTCTGAAACTGTCGTTGGCCTTGGCCAATTCCTAAAAGCCTCTATCTTCTTCGGATCGACACTAACCCCTTGCTGACTGATGACGTGGCCTAAGAATGCAATCTCTGAAAGCCAGAACTCACACTTTGAGAACTTGGCATATAACTGGTTCTTCCTGAGGGTGCTCAAAACAATCCTGAGGTGTGCGACATGATCTTCTGCACTTCTTAAGAACACCAAGATATCATCTATGAAGACGATGATAAAACGATCCAAGTACTCCCGAAATACCATGTTCATCAGGTCCATAAATATTGAATGGGCATTGGTCAGCCCAAACGGCAAGACCACGAACTCGAAGTGTCTATACCTGGTACTGAAAGCCGTCTTCTGAACATCCACATCCCGAATCTTTAACTGATGGTAGCCCGAGCTCAAATCTAACTTGGAAAAGGTGCACGAGCCCACCAACTGGTCGAACAAATCATCAATCCTGGGAATCGGGTATTTGTTCTTTACTATCAGCTTGTTCAACTTACGGTAGTCTATGCACAGTCTCAGACTACCATCCTTCTTCACGAAAAGTACTGGAGCACTCTAAGGAGAAATACTGGGACGTATAAAGCCCAAATCAAGCAACTCCTACAACTGACTCTTCAACTCCGCTAGTTCCCTGGGAGCCATCCGATAGGGGGATTTGGCTACCGGTGTAGCCCCATGCTGCAAGTCTATCGGGAACTCAATCTCTCTACCTGGAGGGGCACCAGGGAGCTCTTCCGGGAAAACATCGGGGAACTCCTGAACCACTGGTACATCTATTAAGTCGGTCTTAGCCTCTGCATTCATCAGTACTACAAAAGTTTCACAACCCTTACTGATGTACCTTCTAGCTTGGACTGCGGAGATGATCATCTTCACTACTCCTTTCAAGCCCTGAAAAGAAAACGCAGTCTGATTAGGGCCCTCAAACTGTATCTGCTTCGCCCTACAGTCAATCCTGGCGTTGACTGCCGAAATCCAGTCCATTCCAAAGATCAGATCGAATCTTGCGATAGGTAGCTGCAAAGCTTCCACGAAAATCTCGGTATCACCAAACTGCACCGGTACCCTGCACTTATCTCTGGTCTGCAGAAGGGATCCATTAGGCATCATGACTTCCAGTGGTACAGTCTCTGGGAAGACTTCTAAATTCAGCTTAAGCACTAGAGATTTTGCGATAAACGAGTGCGAGGCACCCGTATTAAACAGAATCTTGGAGGGTAAATCACGAATCATAAGGATGCCTACATGAATGGTTTTTAAAATGAAAAGAGTGTCACTACGGAGGATTAAATAAACTTGTTAAGTAAATTAAAGCACTTACCCGTCACTACATCCTCTTGATCATTTGTCTCCTGTTGACCAAGCCCATAAGCTCTAGGCTGCACCAAATCTTGACCCTGCTGTGGTCTTCCATCAGTAATCATCAGAGCTTTGTCCTTGTCTACTCTGATAGGGCCACCAACATCATACTTTGACTGCAAGAACAAATTACATTTGTCATCTACAGTAATTTCATAAATGTACAAAAAATACAACTAGCTTTTGATTACCTGATTCGAACCAACTTTCTGACAGAAACGAGCTATGTGTCCAGGTTGACGACACTTGTAACACACGCCCGCGCTGGCCAAACACTCTCCTGGATGGCGACGCTGACACTTGGGACAAAGGGGGTAGTCATTGCTCCTGTCACCAGATTGACCATTCTTCCTCGCATCAGGCTTCTACTTCGTGTTCCAGTTCTTCCCCTGGTCATTCCTGCTCTGCTGTGACTGATGCGAATCCTGAGATCGCTTCGCACGGAAATTACTTCGCTTCTGAACCTTCTGCTGATCAGCCTCCAGCCTGCGAGCCGTATCCACTAAGCTCTTGTAATCAGCGTTGACCATAGTCATCAGCGGCTGCCTCAACGAGTCACGCAAACCATCCACAAAACGGCTGCACTTCTCAGTCTGGTCTCCCTGCATCACGCTCGCATATCGAGCCAGATTGGTAAGCTCCCGCTCGTACTCAGCAACAGTCCTGTCCCCCTGGAAAAGCCTAAGGTACTTCTCTTGGAGACCTCGTCGTGCGGAAGGAGGCACGAACCAACTTGCAAGGGCTCTAGAAAATTCGTCTCACGTAAACATGTCTGGTGTACGACCTGGCCAAAAGCACGGTCATACTATTTAAAAAGAACGTATCACTTCCAAAAAATAAAAGGAAATCTCATAACCATATACCTGCGGGGTCATCTGCCCGGTACTTGTCCCACCAGACCTTTGCCTCTCCTCGGAGGAGAAAAACCGTCAGAGGAACCTTCTTGTTCTCTGGGCACTCCAAAACATCCAACAGGTCTCTGGTGTTTGTTACCCAATCATCTGTGTCCATCGGGGTCTCATCCCCACTGTAGTTCGATGGTTGAAGCTCTCTAAAGTTCCTCAAATAACACTCCAGGGTCAACTCCACGGGGGCTGGGGCAGGAGCTGGTGCAGGGGCTGGTACTTGTCCTGGAACTGGAAACCCTGCAGCCAGTCCTCTCTGAAACTCCATCAAGGCAACAGTAACCGTCTTGGCAATCTGAGACGCTATGTCAGTGCCCTCTGAAGCTGCTGGAACTGGTGGTACCTGCGGCACGGTAGCATCTCCCATAGCCGCGTTAGAAACAGGGTCCTGACGTGAAGATTCACCCGGTTCGCTGACTCGTGGTGCCTGATAGAACATATAAAATAAATATAATTATTTATCAAGCATCTGCGAAATCTGGCTTAGCAAAAATATTTCGTACTCTTGCGAAAATTAGGGCTTAAACGCAACTTAAATACTCTACTAACAAGAGTTTACTCTTACACAATCCTATGGCTCTGTGAAAACCTTCTAGGGTCCAGGGATCCTAAACCTTCTAGGGTCCAGGGATCCTAAACCTGGTTTGAGATAGTGCCTCCAAATCTTCAGAGCATGTATGACTGTTGCAAGCTCCAAGTCATGCACTGGATAGTTCCTCTTATGAACCTTTAACTGTCTCGAGGCATAGGCTACGACCTTTCCATGCTGCATGAGAACACATCTCAAACCCTGACCTGATGCGTCGCTATAAATTTGAAACTTGTCAGGCCCTGAAGGTAAACTCAAGATCGGTGTGGTCATCAATCTGCCCTTCAAGTCCTCAAACGACAACTCACACTCAACAGGCCAATCCAAGCTCTTACCCTTCCTAGTGAGGGAGGTCAGTGGTAAGGCTACCTTTGAAAAATCTCTGATGTATCTCCTGTAGTAACCAGCTAGCCGCAAAAAGCTACGAACCTCTGAAACTGTCGTTGGCCTTGGTCAATTCTTAATAGCCTCTATCTTCTTCGGATCGACACTAACCCCTTGCTGACTGATGACGTGGCCTAAGAATGCAATCTCTGAAAGCCAGAACTCACACTTTGAGAACTTGGCATATAACTGGTTCTTCCTGAGGGTGCTCAAAACAATCCTGAGGTGTGCGGCATGATCTTCTGCACTCCTTGAGAACACCAAGATATCATTTATGAAGACGATGATAAAACGATCCAAGTACTCCCGAAATACCATGTTCATCAGGTCCATAAATACTGAATGGGCATTGGTCAGCCCAAACGGCAAGACCACGAACTCGAAGTGTCCATATCTGGTACTGAAAGCCGTCTTCTGAACATCCACATCCCTAATCTTTAACTGATGGTAGTCCGAGCTCAAATCTAACTTGGAAAAGGTGCACGAGCCCACCAACTCGTCGAACAAATCATCAATTCTGGGAATCGGGTATTTGTTCTTTACTGTCAGCTTGTTCAACTCACGGTAGTGTATGCACAGTCTCAGACTACCATCCTTCTTCACGAAAAGTACTGGAGCACTCCAAGGAGAAATACTGGGACGTATAAAGCCCAAATCAAGCAACTCCTACAACTGACTCTTCAACTCTGCTAGTTCCCTAGGAGCCATCTGATAGGGGGATTTGGCTACCGGTGTAGCCCCATGCTGCAAGTCTATCGGGAACTCAATCTCTCTACCTGGAGGGGCACCAGGGAGCTCTTCCGGGAAAACATCGGGGAACTCCTGAACCACTGGTACCTCTGTTAAGTCGGCCTTAGCCTCTGCATTCATCAGTACTACAAAAGTTTCACAACCCTTGCTGATGCACCTTCTAGCTTGGACTGCGGAGATGATCATCTTCACTACTCCTTTCAAGCCCTGAAAAGAAAACGCAGTCTGATTAGGGCCCTCAAACTGTATCTGCTTCGCCCTACAGTCAATCCTAGCGTTGACTGCCGAAAGTCAGTCCATTCCAAAGATCAGATCGAATCCTGCGATAGGTAGCTGCAAAGCTTCCACGAAAATCTCGGTATCACCAAACTGCATCGGTACCCTGCACTTATCTCTGGTCTGCAGAAGGGATCCATTAGGCATCATGACTTCCAGTGGTACAGTCTCTGGGAAGACTTCTAAATTCAGCTTAAGCACTAGAGATTTTGCGATAAACGAGTGCGAGGCACCCGTATTAAACAGAATCTTGGAGGGTAAATCACGAATCATAAGGATGCCTACATGAATGGTTTTTAAAATGAAAAGAGTGTCACTACGGAGGATTAAATAAACTTGTTAAGTAAATTAAAGCACTTACCCGTCACTACATCCTCTTGATCATTTGTCTCCTGTTGACCAAGCCCATAAGCTCTGGGCTGCACCAAATCTTGACCCTGCTGTGGTCTTCCATCAGTAATCATCAGAGCTTTGTCCTTGTCTACTCTGCTAGGGCCACCAACCTCATACTTTGACTGTAGGAACAAATTACATTTGTCATCTACAGTAATTTCATAAATGTACAAAAAATACAACTAGCTTTTGATTACCTGATTCGAACCAACTTCCTGACAAAAACGAGCTATGTGTCCAGGTTGACGACACTTGTAACACACGCCCGCGCTGGCCAAACACTCTCATGGATAGCGACGCTGACAGTTGGGACAAAGGGGGTAGTCCTTGCTCCTGTCACCAGATTGACCATTCTTCCTCGCATCAGGCTTCTGCTTCGTGTTCCAGTTCTTCCCCTGATCATTCCTGCTCTGCTGTGACTGATGCGAATCCTGAGATCGCTTCGCACGGAAATTACTTCGCTTCTGAACCTTCTGCTGATCAGCCTCCAGCCTGCGAGCCGTATCCACTAAGCTCTTGTAATCAGCGTTGACCATAGTCATCGGCGGCTGCCTCAACGAGTCACGCAAACCATCCACAAAACGGCTGCACTTCTCAACCTGGTCTCCCTGCATCACGCTCGCATATCGAGCCAGATGGGTAAGCTCTCGCTCGTACTCAGCAACAGTCATGTCCCCCTGGAAAAGCCTAAGGTACTTCTCTTGGAGACCTCGTCGTGCGGAAGGAGGCACGAACCAACTTGCAAGGGCTCTAGAAAATTCATCTCACGTAAACATGTCTGGTGTACGACCTGGCCAAAAGCACGATCATACTATTTAAAAAGAACGTATCACTTCCAAAAAATAAAAGGAAATCTCATAACCATATACCTGCGGGGTCATCTGCCCGGTACTTGTCTCACCAGACCTTTGCCTCACCTCGGAGGAGAAAAACCGTCAGAGGAACCTTCTTGTTCTCTGGGCACTCCAAAACATCCAACAGGTATCTGGTGTTTGTTACCCAATCATCTGTGTCCATCGGGGTCTCATCCCCACTGTAGTTCGATGGTTGAAGCTCTCTAAAGTTCCTCAAATAACGCTCCAGGGTCATCTCCACGGGTGTTGGGGCAGGAGCTGATGCAGGGGCTGGTACTTGTAATGGAACTGGAAACCCTGCAGCCAGTCCTCTCTCAAACTCCATCAAAGCAACAGTAACCGCCATGGCAATCTGAGACGCTATGTCAGTGCGCTCTGAAGCTGCTGGAACTGGTGGTACCTGCGGCACGGCAGCATCTCCCATAGCCGCGTTAGGAACAGGGTCCTGACGTGAAGATTCACCCGGTTCGCTGACTCGTGGTGCCTGATAGAACATATAAAATAAATATAATTATTTATCAAGCATCTGCGAAATCTGACTTAGCAAAAATATTTCGTACTCTTGCGAAAATTAGAGCTTAAACGCAACTTAAATATTCTACTAACAAGAGTTTACTATTACACAATCCTATGGCTCTGTGAAAACCTTCTAGGGTCCAGGGATCCTAAATCTGGCTCTGATACCAATTTATAACACTCATTCCCAGTTTTTCAATAATCAGTCATCCGGCCGGGTCAGCGATATAAAGAGAACTAGAAAACAGTATTAAAACTAGTACACAGCAGGTATAAAGTAGAAGCTACTAAAAATTTTATAACTTACAACGGAAGCTAAGAAAGTAAATTAGGGGTAACCATATACCTGAAAATTGGATTCACAGAGACACTAAATTTGAAAAGAATTGAAATGACTGAAATTCTGATATAATATCATAAGTCTGATACATGACATAAAAAAACATTAGCAAGGTACACTGTTCACAACTACAACTATATGTTGTAAGTAAAGAAAAACTGAATGGGAAAACACTACAAACTGACGCCACCAATGCTCATCCTAGGCGTAGTTTCCCACCTGGGTCACCTGTAAAAACGTTGCCCACGAGGGATCAGAGTAAAGAAAAATAACTTCTCCTAGTGACACTAAAAGCTTTTTCTTGAATGATGAATACATGTTTTTTGAAAATAGTTTTGTGCATTAAAACATTTATGATATATGTTATGCATGGCTTCAGAACACTACCTGATCAAAACATCTACTTGTTCTATGTTTGCGACTTTCAGTTCACTAACCTAAGTCCTGGCGTTCACTAACTGGCGTACTGTGTCACGCCAGGTCTATACTTGAGTTCTAGGTGACTTCTAACATGCACCTTTACTAGAAAGGCTCTAGGCAGAATAGCTCCAAACGCGCATCTGAAACTGACGACCCGAGACCATCTGACGAACTCAATTATTCTAGTGTCGCGCGGACACGGTCTCGAATCTACTAACTGTCTTAAGGGGAGTCAACTCTCAAGACTCTGCTACTCATAGGATACCATATGCCCTATGAGAAAGGTAGTGCGCCTCTACCAAGTACGAAAAGACTTAAGTGTGTTTACTGACCTTTTTGTTCAAATGCTACTCTTCTTGGGACATCTCTTTTGGTGTACTACTGAGCGACCCTTGACTATTTCATGGTCGACTAGAAGGGTCATTCACGCCCTTGGTTGGACAAATTCCAAGCTTACGTACATGGGTATAGGTTTTGTATCTAACATTACTATTCATGATCTGACTACTTGGGTCTTGGAGAAGGGTGTCATTTTACACCTATTCCGCGACCGTTTTCCTATCACCACACCTTTCTATGCATGGTTATGATATTTGTTCAAAAATCTACACATGTGTATACAAAAATATATTTCTTTCTATGCCTAACTAACAGAAATTAGGTTTCCTTACAGTGGTGCTGCGGCGCTCGTACACTCGGCGCGGCGACATTTTCTCTTTTGAAGGCAATCCTACTGCTGGGGATCTTCAGAATGCTGCCCCGACCCCACCAAAGTCCTGCAATTTAGGGTAGTCCTAATTTCATAATTTTTCCCTTTATGATTTTCCCGTGGAAAATTTCTGGACAACTAGGGTTACAAAAATTTAAGCGCTAAACTTCAGATATTTCCTTTTCGTGCAGTGATTGAGGCTCTCAAAGCACCCAACCCAAATTCCGCGGAGGATCACGAACTCCAAGACCTATTTAGGGAAACGGAAAAGAAAACTTAGGTTAAATTTTACTTCCACAACGAAGGCTATCCAAAAAGAAATCGAGAAAAGGAAGGGATCGACTCACCGGAAACAAAACGAAACGAAACCTCCACCGGTTAGGGTTAAACCTGTTTCTCCCACGGCCAAGGAAGGAAGAGGAAGGCTCACCGATGCCTGCAGAGGAGGGAGGAGGAGTCGGAAATGATTTCCTGAGGGTGATCGGCCGTCGGACTGCAGCGGGAGGCGTCGGCTGGGCGTCGGTTGCGGGAGACGGAAACGGGAACGTCGGGCTGCAGTTTTGCTAAATCCCATGAGAAAGAGGGGGTGCGGGATTTTAATCAATAGCGGGATGCGGTTTTGATAACCGCATTAAGTGAGGGGAAAATTGAGACTGGCTATTGGCACCCCAAAAAAAAATCCTTCTACACGCACTCCCACTCTACCCTAACACATTTGCATATTTACACATTTTGCCGCGCAACGTCACTAAAATAAAAGTGCGTCTCATTAAATTATGACTAACATAAATCACCAATTAATGAACGCGGCCTTTAAAAATAGTAGCATTGTACCTTGACGTCGCGCTGTCTCGATCAAAATCCGTCGCGACTCGACCCAACAATTTAAAATTAAATTTCGCGTCAAATAACGGATGTTACAGCGACTCCTCCTCTAGCCGGAAATCCGTCAGATCTTGAAGTACTCCGGCGCGGTTCCCGCGCAGCTGAACTCGAACCCCATCTCCATGATGGTGGCGTTCGCGAGCTTCCTCCGCCGGGAGCGGATAGAGTTCAACCTGACCGTGTTCAGGAAACTCTTTTCTTACAAGGCGACGCCGGATGGCGTCTCCTATTTCATGGGCTCGCTGATCAAGGTTCACGAGATCGCGAACAAGCACCGCAATTGGATGACCAAGATCGCCTTCATCAACGTCGATCTCGCCAACATCCCTTTCTCCCCCCAGCAGAATGCCGAGGAGGTCTACCACCTGTCTGTCGTGTCCGGCAACGATGCCGACCTCCACAAGTTCTTCCTCCACAAGGACTTCGAGGTCGCCTTCCTGCAAAGGGGCCTCGACTCGCTCCGCCCTGTTCTGCCCGGCGAAGGTATTTTTCTCTCCCCATTGCCGAGCTCGCCATATTGTCATGGAAATCTTCTAATTTTTGCAAGTTTTTTCATGCAGGGGAGCGGCTAATCCCCGTGAACCCGCCGTTTGCGGACTCGGGGTTATATGCGGACCCTCTTGCTCGCGAGAAGGCAGCGGCGGCGGCCTGCCGAGACGAGGCGGCTCTCTCCAAACCTTCCTCCAGCAAGAGGCGACCTGAGCATGCGGGGTCGAGCCCGCCCCATCGCCAACAACTACCAAAAAGGATGAGGAGAGCCATGGTGGTTCCTCGGGCGAAACAACATCAATAACATCAACGAAGCCCCAAATACATGAGCTCGCCCGAGGTCATCCCCGATGCGTCGTCGGAGAGCCCGCTCAAGGAGATCACCATCAAGAAGCAGGGAGGTGGCAAGACCTATGCTCCTCCCGCGACGACCTATGCTCCCCCCGCGGCGAAGAAGGCGGCTTGCGAGCCCACCGCGTCGAAGGAACACCCCCTCTTCGGCTTTGGGGGGAGGTGGAAGGACTCGGCGGGCGAGCCCATGGTCCAGTGGGACGAACTGGCCCACCGAGTCTCCATATCCACCCTCCACACCTCCTGGGCTGACCGCGAGCCCGCCACCGGTGATGCCTATGCACTCGGCTTCGGCCTTTATGGCCGCGAGGACGTCGAGACCTAAAAGGGCATCCCCCTGCGGCAGCTAGGCCATGAGGGCCTGCAGGCCCATATGCGAGCCATGGAGCTCCACCACATAGTGGTCTGCCGCGGCTTCAACCTCAGCAACCTCCTCCAGAAGGCTGAGCAAGCTCGCGACGTCGCCAAGGACAAGGTTGTCGACCTGGCGAGGCAGCTTGGCATTGCTGAGAATCTTCTCACCCAAGCCGCCGGCGGACTAGTAAGTATTGGGTTGTTGTCTATCCTTTTCCCCTTTTTACTTAGGATTTTCCGCTTGTTGCTAATGTACTTCCTTTCTTATCAGGATGCCAAGGCTGCTGGGGAGTTGCGGGCTCACGCCGCCGGGCAGGAAGAGGATATCGGCCAGCTGCGCGCCCGCCTTGCCGAGCTGGAGGGGACGAACGCGAAGCTGACGGAGGAGAACACGAACCTCAGCCGCGAGGTCCGCCGCCAAGCGAAGATCTTCTTCCCGGCTCGCGACGTCGAGCCCACCTTCCCCTACAAGAGCCCGAGGATCTTCGGCGAGGCTGACGTCGCTGAGAGGCTGCGGATCAACACCATCCAAACCGCCGAATGTACCCTCCAGATGATGAAGGATACAGGAGTGATGGTGGAGGGTTGCGAGGAGATCTCAGTCCGGGACCTGATGTCGAGCCTGTTCCCGGCGACGCCGCCCAGCGAGAAGGAGGATAGCCTTGACGCGCTTTTCGGGAAGGGCTTCCAGGACCTGTCCGGCGAAGGGGGGGAGGATCATCAGTCCGGCGAGGGGGGCAAAGGCGGATCATGTATTTTTCTTATTTTTTGTAATCTCGTCGAGGCGAGCTCCATCTGTAACTATCACTATTTAATGGAATACATTTTTGAAATAATCTGTGTCAATTATCTATTTTTCTATCTTTTTCTGGACTTTTCTGTTGCGCCCTGCTTGCCTCGAGCACTTCCCCTTGCGACCTCGCGTAGATAGGTTTTGCGAGCAGGATAGTTGTTAGAGCTCGTTCCTGAGAGTACATTTTGAGAGCTTGCTGAATCTTAGAAGATCTGGGGATGGACTACCCGCCGCACTAGGCATAGCACACTCAGCTCGCTCGCGAGCTCCCCCTAACCTTATCAATATAAGACCAAATTCACAAAATTTTTATAAGTCAAATAGGGTGGGGGACGAAGCGTCCTGGCTTAGTCTGCCTCCCTTCAGCAAGGTCCAAGGGCCCGGCTCGCCACCCTTCTGTCGAGGCCGAGCTGAGCTGGCGAGCCCGGACTCGCCTATGCAGTGCTTTCTTCTCTTTTTTAGAAAAGATACCAAACTCCTTGAACACCAACTGGAGAGTAAAGGACTCCATCGAGTGACTTCCAGTACTGCCACCTAGGTGAGAGCCTGGCAGCGGGATCTGCTCGGGGTCCGGGTAGACACCATCGAGTGGCATTCGGCCTTGTCAGCTAGGTAAGAGCCTGACAGCGGGATCTGCTCAGGGTCCGAGGTTGACACCGAGTGACATCCAGCCCTGTCAGCTAGGTGAGAGCCTGACAGCGGGATCTGCTCGGGGTTCGGGTAGACACCATCGAGTGACTTCCAGCCCTGCCAGCTAGGTGAGAGCCTGACAGCGGGATCTGCACAGGGTCCAAGGTTTACACCGAGTGACATCCAGCCCTGCCAGCTAGGTGAGAGTCTGACAGCGGGATCTGCTCGTGGTCCGGGTAGACATCATCTAGTGACTTCCAGCTCTGTCAGCTAGGTGAGAGCCTGACAGCGGGATCTGCTCGGGGTCCAAGGTTGACACCAAGTGACATCCAGCCCTGCCAACTAGGTGAGAGCCTGACAGCGGGATCTGCTTGGGGTCCGGGTAGACACCACGAGTGACTTACAGCTCTGCCAGCTAGGTGAGAGCCTGACAGCGAGATCTGCTCGGGGTCCAAGGTTGACACCGAGTGACATCCAGCCCTGCCAGCTAGGTGAGAGCCTGATAGCGGGATCTGCTCGGGGTCCGGGTAGACACCATCGAGTGACTTCCAGCCCTATCAGCTAGGTGAGAGCCTGACAGCGGGATCTGCTCAGGGTCCAAGGTTGGCACCGAGTGACATCCAGCCCTGCCAGCTAGGTGAGAGCCTGACAGCGAGATCTGCTCGGGGTCCGGGTAGACACCATCGAGTGACTTCCAGCCCTGTCAGTTAGGTGAGAGCCTGACAGCGGGATCTGCTCGGGGTCCAAGGTTGACACCGAGTGACATCCAGCCATGCCAGCTAGGTGAGAGCCTGACAGCGGGATCTGCTCGGGGTCCAGGTAGACACCATCGAGTGACTTCCAGCCCTGTCAGCTAGGAGAGAGTCTGACAGCAGGATCTGCTCGGGGTCCAAGGTTGACACCGAGTGACATCCAGCCCTGTCAGCTAGGTGTGAGCCTGACAGCGGGATCTGCTCCGGGTCCGGGTAGACACCATCGAGTGACTTCCAGCCCTGCCAGATAGGTGAGAGCCTGACAATGGGATCTGCTCGGGGTCTGAGGTTGACACCGAGTGACATCCAGCCCTGCCAGCTAGGTGAGAGCCTGACAGCGGCATCTGCTCGGGGTCCATGTACACTTCGTCTTTTCGTACGAACTATTGGGACAGTATTGGCATGTCAAAGAACTTCATTAAGAATCAAAACACCACTTACATGTTTTAAGGAAAAAAGCATTTCAAGTCGTCGCCACTCCAGGTGAGACTTAGGGTCTCGCCCTCCACATTTTGGAGTCGATACCCTCCTGATCTTAATGCCTCTTTTACAATAAATGGACCTTCTCAGCTGGGGTTGAGCTTCCCCACGGTTGCCGACCTTCCCGCTGCATCCACCTTATTCAGCACCAAGTTCCCCTCCGCAAACTGTTTGACTCTGACGTGTTTGTCAAAGTACATAGTCATCATTCTCTTCACCTCTTCTTGTCGGATGGCGGAAAGATCCTGCAGCTCCTCCACCATGTCAAGAGAGAGCTGCAGCTCTTCCTCGTTCTCGGCCTACCATTCTTCCCTGCTTTCCCCGGCTGCGATAACTCGAGGTGTTTGTACTTCGAATTCCACGGGGAGTACTGTCTCGCACCCATGGGAGAGCTTGAAAGGAGTTTCTCCTGTAGCTGTGTTGGGGGTGGTCCTCAGGGCCCAGAGAACCGCGGGAAACTGCTCCACTTCAGGTTTTCTACTTTCTTCTTTAGGAGGTTAACAATGATCTTATTGGTGGCCTCCACCTGCCCGTTGCTCCTGGGGTGGTGGACCGAGGCAAACCTGAGGTCAATCCCGAGCTACTCGCAGAAACTAGTGAACTCAGCGCTGGCGAACTGGGGCCCGTTGTCCGTGACAATGGCCTGGGGAAGCCCATGGCGGCAGACGATCTCCGCCCAAACAAAGTTTCTGATGACCTGGGAGGTCACCTTGGCCAGTGCCTTCACCTCCAACCACTTAGAGAAATAATCGATCATCACCAACAGGAGGTTTCCTTTGCCCACTAGCCTGGGGGAACGGTCCAACCAAGTCCATTCCCCAAATGACAAAGGGTCAGGGGACTGTGATACTCTTGAGTCGCTGAGCCGGCTGTAACTGGAGGGGGGCAAACAGCGGGCACTTGTGGCATCTTCTTGCGAACTCTGTCGCATCGCGGCAAAGGGTGGGCAAGAAATACCCTTGCCTGACGATCCTTCCTTCCAGGGTCCGACTCCCGGAGTGACTCTCACACTCCCCGTAGTGGACTTCTTTCAAGATTCTTTGCGCTTCACTCTCGGCCACGCAACGGGCCAGCATTCCCGAGAGAGTCTTCCTGTACAGCTGCCCGTCTCGGAGGAGGTAGTACGCCGATTTGTACCTGAGCTTCTTCTTGTCCACCCCCTCCGGATACTCTCCCGTGGAAAGGAAAGTTGTGACCGAGTCCATCCACGAGGATCGCTGATCTATCTTCATGAGCTCTCCCTCTTCGATAGAAGGGCGGAATAGGTCGGTGATAGTCCCCCCCCCCACCCGGGGACCATGCTTCGCTAGTTGATCGACTTGTTCATTCTCCTCCCGGGGAACGTGTCGGATGGAGAAGGTTTCAAATGTGCCAATGACCCCCATTTACTTTGGCTAAGTATAGCCGCAGGGTAGGCTCTCTTGCCTCAAATTCCTCGTTGATCTGAGAAGCCACCACCATGGAGTCGGTGAGGACCTCCACGTCCAACACCCCTAGCTCCCTGGCCAGGCGCAGCCCTGCTATCACGGCCTCATACTCGGCCTGATTATTCGTGATGGGGAAGTGCACCACCACTGTTTGCTCGATTCTAGTTCTGTGTGGGCTCTCCAAGATCGCCCCCACCCCAGGGAATGCCTCCCCGAGGCGCCATCTACCTTCACCTTCCATGGAGTCGGACGAGTGAGCTCTTCCTCCGCCACCTCGATCACATAATCGGCCAAAAAGTGGGCATCCCTTGAGCCTTGATCGAGAGGCGGGGGACGAAAGAGATGTCGAACTCGCTCAACTCCACCGACCACTTGGCCAGCCTGCCAGAATGCTAAACCCCCTCAAAGATGTTGCGGAGGGGATGGTCAGTCACCACTCGGATGGAGTGTGCCTGGAAATAGGGTAGCAGCCTTCGGGCCGAGATGACCAGGGGGAAGCCCAGCTTCTCCAAAATTGGATACCGGAGCTCGGCCTTCCTCAGGACCCGACTCACGTAATATATGGGGAGCTGCTTCTTCCCCTCTTCACGAACTAGAACGGAGCTTAAGGCCTCTGCCCCGACCACGAGATACAAAAACAGGTCCCCCCCCCCTCCTTTGGCCCTTGAAGCAACGGAGCCTGCGTCAATTGCATTTTGAGGGCCTGGAATGCCTCCTCGCACTCCTTGGTCCACTCAAATTTGTGGCCCCCCTTAGTGTTTTGAAGAAGGGGGAGCACTTCTCCCCAGCCCGGGAGAGGAAGTTGCTTAACCCTACCAGCTTTCCTGTCAACCGTTGCACCTCCTTAGTATTCTGCGGCGACCCCAGCTCCAAGATAGCCTTGACCTTATCAGGATTTGGCTCAACCCCCGCGGGGGTGAGGAGATGCCCCAAGAACTTCCCCTTGCTGGCCCCGAAGAAACACTTCAGGGGGTTCAGCCGCATCTTGTACTTGCGCAGGGTGGCAAAGGTCTCTTCTAGGTCCTGGAGGTGAGAGTCCACATCCTGACTCTTGATCATGAGATCATCTACGTACACCTCCAGGTTCCTCCTCTTCTGTTCTTTGAAAACCCTGTCCATCATCTTTTGATAGGTCGCCCCTGCGTTCTTCAGCCCAAAGGGCATCATTTTTGTAAAAGTAGTAAACGTCCAGCTAACAAACAGACAGAAATTTGAATAATTGAAAGTTTTATTATCCAAAAAGATATCATTTACAAAGTTATGACCTCCCTTTTATAGAATGGAGGAGATAGGAGAGAGTACAAACAAACAATGTGGGACTAAAAAAGTACAGGGCTGAGCGGCTAGAAATTAAAGAGACCGCAAAGGCCGCGCGGTTAGGCAAATGGGCTAACCGCTCGGCAACTCCAGCAGGAAGAGAACACGCCGCAATAGGAGACCGATAGACCGCCCGGTCTCCAAGATTCTGAGAGAGACCGCCAGACCGCTCGGACTACAAACAGCAACAGTCTGAATACGAACCTGCTGGAAAGGAACCGCTAGACCGCGCGGTCAACAACCCGACAGACAAGACCGCAAGGCCGCCCGGTCTAATACTTCAACACTCCCCCTCAAGCTGGAGCATAGATATCAATCATGCTCAGCTTGTCACAAATGTGGAAGAAGAAAGTAGAGACCAATTTTGTGAAGATATCCGCCAATTCTTTGTCGGGGGTGACAAACGGAGTACAAATCTGTTTCTTCAAAACCTCTTCCCGAATGAAGTGGCAGTCAACCTCTATATGCTTTGTTCTCTCATGGAAGACCGGATTTTTGGATATGTATATAGCGGTCTTGTTGTCACAGAACATAGAAAGAGGATAGTCATAGACCTCTCCTAGGTCAAGCATGAGAGCCCGCAACCACTTTAACTCACACGTGGTTGATGTCATACTCCGGTATTCGGCTTCTGCACTGGATCTGGAGACAACAGACTGTTTCTTGCTCTTCCAACTCACAAGATTTCCTCCAACAAAAGTACAAAAACCTGATGTGGATTTACGATCGCCTTTATCATCCGCATATCTTGAATCTGAGTAGGCTTCAACCCTCAGATGATCATTCCTCTGAAATATTAGCCCTTTGTCCGGTGCTGCTTTGACATACTCTAAAATCTTCAAGTCAGACTGAAGATGGCACTCCCTGGGAGCTTGCATAAACTGACTAACCTTGCCTACAGCATAGGAGATGTCGGGTCTGGTCACCGTGAGATAGATGAGTTTGCCCACCAAACGTCTGTACCTCGTGACATCAGATAGAAGAGGCGAGTCATCCGTCCATGTTTTGTCTTCTCCAATAGCCATGGGAAACCGGGCCGGTTTGGCACCTGTCAATCCTGCCTCTTGTAGAAGATCAAGGGCATACTTCTGTTGGGAGAGAACCAACGAGTCAAGCTTCCGAGAGATTTCTATCCCCAAAAAGTATTTCGGGGAGCCCATATCTTTCGTGACCAGGTGTTGACGGAGGTGTTTCTTTGTCAAGTCCACCCCAGCTTGGTCATCGCCAGTAAGAAGAATATCATCCACATACACTGCCAAAACCACCAGTCCCGAGGCAATTTTGCGAATAAATAAGGAGTGATCGGCCTAACTCCTTGCAAAGCCGATGGCAGCCACAATGCCACTGAACTTGTCGAACCATGCCCGAGGGCTCTGCTTTTGGCCATAAATTGTCTTCTTTAAACGGCATACTCTTGTCTCCCCCGGAGCAACATACACAGGAGGTTGCTCCATGTAGACGTCCTCCTGAAGATCCCCATAGAGAAAGGCATTCTTGACATCAAGCTGGGAAATAGCCCAATCCCTGTTGACAGCCACAGAGAGAAGAACTCGGATGGTGCTGAGGCGAGCAACCGGAGAGAAAGTGTCAAAGTAATCAATGTCGTAAGTCTGAGTGAAGCCTTTGGCCACCAGCCGGGCCTTTTAGCGATCCACAGTGCCGTCGGGGCGAAATTTCACAACAAACACTCAGCGACAGCCAACCACATCAGTACCCACTGGTGGAGGAACAAGGGTCCAGGTACCCCTTTCAGTAAGAGTAGCCATCTCTTCATCCATGGCAGATTTCCAATGAGGAAGAGCAAGAGCCTCCTGGTAGGTGCGGGGAGTGGTAGTAGCGGAGATAGCCAAGGTAAAACACTTGCGAGAAGGAGAAAGTCGATCATAGGAAACAACTGCCACAAGCGGGTGTTGAGTACACGCCCGCACCCCTTTGCGAAGAGCAATGGGAAGATCCAGGTCGACGCGGGCCTCAGCGACCAGAGCGTCCGTGGCGGAGAAGGCTGGCCCGGGACTAGATAGAGACGACCGCGGAGAAGAGGGAGAAGGTGTAGGGGGTGAGACGGACAGAGGAGGAGATGGAGGAGGAGATGAGGTAAGAGGGGAGACGTCGATAGGCGTGGAAGTAACTGAGAGAGGTGGTGGAGAGGCAGAGACATCAGGAGGAAGAGGGGATTCAAGAGAGAAGTTGGAGGCATTCTCGAAGAAGGTCACGTCTGCGGACACAATTTGTTTGCGCAGAACGGGGTCAAAACAGCAATTGTCTTTTTGAGTGGTAGAGTACCCCAAAAAGACACACTTGGTGGAACGGGAGGAAAGCTTGTCGCGGGTAGCAGACGGATCGTGTACAAAAGCCGTACACCCAAAGACACGGAGAGGGAGAGGAAAAGGTTTCTTGCTGGGGTATAGAATGGAGAAGGGGGTCTGGCCGAGGAGAACCGTGGAGGGAAGGCGATTGATGAGATAGCAGGCGAGGAGCACAGCGTAGCCCCAGTAGGAGCGGGCACTTGCATCTGCGTCATGAGAGTGCGAGCAACATCAAGAAGGTGACGGTTTTTACGCTCCGCCACCACATTTTGCTGGGAGGTGTAAACACAGGTGGTCTGATGAACAAGACCATGTTGCAGAAAGAAGGAGGAGAACTCATGACTAAGATATTTCTTACCATTATCAGAGCGAAAGACTTTAATAGAAATGTCAAATTGAGTTATAATCATAGAATAAAAAGATTGCCAGATAGAAAAGAGTTCAGAGCGATCTTTTAACAGATACACCCAGGTACATCTAGAAAAATCATCTATAAAAGTTACAAAGTAGGAACTACCCCGACCAACGGTGAGGGTAGGAGCAGGACCCCAGACATCAGAATGAATGAGATCAAACGGGCGAGAGGAGCCATGGCCTTGCTTCGGCGGGAAGGAGGAGCGATGATGTTTGCCAAGCTGACACGCATCACAGTTGAGCGGAGCACTGGTCGGAGGGAAGTGGGGCAGAAGCTGTCGAAGAATCCGAGGAACAGGATGTCCAAGGCGAAGATGCCATTGAATCAGATCTGTAGAGGAGGAGTAGGCGGACAGAGCGGAAACGTTATCGAGGAAGTAGAGGCCCCGCTCTCAGTCCCAGTAGCAATCGTCCGCTGGGTCCTCGGGTCCTGAAAAGAGCAAGAAGTGCGAGTGAATAAGACGGAGCACTGAAGTTGCCGGCATAAAGTAGTAACAGATAATAAATTGCACGGGAACTTCAGGACATAGAGAGTGTCCTCCAAGCAAAACGACGGGGTGACTTGAACCATGCCCATCCCATGAACCGGGGACGGTGAACCATCCTCCACACGAACCGGGGACAATCGGTCATGCGTTTCAAGGAGAGAGAAGCAATGAGGGTTGTCAGTCATATGATTTGTAGCACCCGAGTCAATCAGCCATTTACCTTGGGTAACGACGTGGGCACTACCTGAAGTCGTGGCCACAGAGGCAGCCAGCCGAGAGGAGATGGAGGTCGAGGAATGTGCATCACCGGAAGGGCGAAGATGAGGATGTTGCTGCCAGCAGCGGTCAACAGAATGGCCGGTACGACCACAGTGAGAGCAGAGGAACCTGGACGAACCGCGCCCGCCTGAGTGGCTGCGGCCACTAGGCCCCCCCCCCCCCCAGCTGAGCCTGGTGAGCAAAGAAGTCCTGGGAAGGAGGGGAGGTCAACAGAGGACGCTGGAGCAGCGAAGTAACAGCGGCAATGCGAGCTGCGGTGGCATCCAAAGTGGGAGACTCCGCCTCACCCAAGATCTGCTGGCGGATTATATCATAGGAATCGGGAAGGCGGAGAAGGTAACAAACAACCAGGAGTTCCTGGAAGTGTTTGTGCTGGTCGGCCAAGTCCGCGGAGAAGGGGCGATTCTGGAGGATCTCTGCGCCAAGAGCCTGAACCTGCTGATAAGCCGCAATAGGAGACATGGAAAGGGCGGGCGAAGAAGTCCGCATAAAGAGTATAAATGCGGGACGTCTGGCCCCCCTTTGAATAGAGAGCAGCTAGGTGAAGCCAAGCAGCCTTGACCGTCTCATCATGGCGAATGACGGGAAGGCACTCATCAGAAAGGTTGTTGGCCAGCCAAGTGCGGACAAGGGCATCACTCGCATCCCAGCCATCAAATTGAGGAGAGTTAAGAGGAGGAGGGTCATCGGTGAGGTGATGACGCTTGCGCTGAGAGCGAAGAAGAAAGGTGAAAGAAACGCTCCAATCGGGATAGTTGGAGCCAACAAGTTTAGAAAGCGTGCCAAGGTTGCCCTAAGGAGTAGGAGGAGGAGCCGCAGGGGTGGTGGAGGTAGAGATAACGGGGGTGGAGAGACCGGAATTGGCCATAGAGAAGGCAGGAAACCGCGCGAGAAGCAAAGAGGCCGCGGGGAGAGAAAAAGGAGAGAAAGCCGCACGACCTAAGGAGGAGGCCGGGACACGAGAAAGAAACCACAGCGAACAAGGACGAAACCGCAGCGGGCTAAAGAGAAGAAGCTGCAGCGGCACGGTGGCAGAACACCAGCGGCCAGGAAGCAGACCAAGGCACAGGGAAAGAGGTCGCGCGAACTGAAAGAGGCCGAGCGAACAGAAGAGAAAAGGAAGCAAGGGACCCGAGAGAACAGGTCGAGAACAGACCGAAGGAAGTCGCGCGAACAGGGAAAAACAAGCCGCGCGAACAGGGCAGCGGTCGGAAGAGAAAAAAAGACGCGCGAACAGGGCAACGGTCAGAGAAGGAATCAAGCCGCGAGAACAGGTCGCGGAAAGAAGAAACAAGCCGCACGTGCAGATAGAGCTCAGTCAGGAGGAAAGGACCGAGTCCTCTGATACCATGTAAAAGTAGTAAACGCGCAGCTAACAAACAGGCAGAAATTTGAATAATTGAAAGTTTTATTATCCAAAAAGATAGCATTTACAAAGGTATGACCTCCCTTTTATAGAATGGAGGAGATAGGAGAGAGTACAAACAAACAATGTGGGACTAAAAAAGTACAGGGCTGAGCGGCTAGAAATTAAAGAGACCGCACAGGCCGCGCAGTTAGGCAAATGGGCTAACCGCTCGGCAACTCCAGCAGGAAGAGAACACGCCGCAATAGGAGACCGATAGACCGCCCGGTCTCCAAGCTTCTGAGAGAGACCGCCAGACCGCTCGGACTACAAACAGCAACAGTCTGAATACAAACCTGCTGGAAAGGAACCGCTAGACCGCGCGGTCAACAACCCGCCAGACAAGACCGCAAGGCCGCCCGGTCTAATACTTCAACAATTTTATAGCAGTAGCACCCATCACCCGTGATGAACGAGACGTCCTTGACGTCCGGGGGTGCATCCTCATTTGTTGATAACCTGAAAACGCATCCAAAAAGTTCACTACAGAAAAACCGACGGCTGAATTAACCAGCGCATCGATCTGAGGCAAGCGATAATAATCCTTAGGGCACGATTTATTAAGCAAAGAGAAGTCGATACACATACGCCACCGGTCGTCTCCCTTTTTAACCATGACTACATTAAAGACCCAGTCGGGGTATTGGATTTCGGATATGAAGCCGGCCTTGAGAAGTTTTGCTACCTCCTCCCGGATGGGCTCGGCCAGCTTGTCCGCGGTGGACCTCTTCTTTTGCTGGACGGGGCGTGCTCCCGGGTCCAAGTTGAGGCGATGTCAAGCCACATCTGCGTCAACCCCCGGCATCTCCGCGGCGCTCCATGCGAAGATGTCCACGTTCTTCTGGATGCACGCCAGCATCCTGCCTTGATCCTCCGCGGTCAGCCCTCCGCTGACGCGGACCTTCTCCACCCTGCCTCCAAGGGTGAGAACCTCCAGTTCCACCACCTCTTTCGCAGCCTCCAGCCCGGACTGCTCCCCCCATTCTTCAACATCCCTCTCCTCTGGGAAGAGGACCTCCGCCTCCACCTCTTCCTCCACGGCCATTGCCTCGGCCGACTCCTCCCAATCTCCTCCTGCCACCTCAACCTCAATGCAGCTCTACACCTCCAGCTCCTCCCTGCCAGCTTCCTGCTCCGCCTCCTCCATCCTTCGCTCCATCTCCTCGGCTCCCTCCTGCCAAGAGATGGAGTTCACGAAGGTGACGTAACATTCCCGCGCCACCTTGGGGTCCCTCCTGACCCGGACCTGGATCCCCTCGGCGTTGAACTTCAAGCATTGATGGAATGACGAGGGGACGCAGCGGAAGGCGCTGATGAGGGGCCTCCCGAAGATGGTGTTGTAGCTGCTGGGGGCATCCACGATGACGAACCTGCAGTTCCTGGACTGCCCCCCCCCCCCCCGGGTGACATGGAGCCCTACTCCTTCTACCTCCTTCCTCTCCGCCGAAAATCAAAACAAGGGCCCATCCGAGGCCAACACCCTCTTCGCCTCCACCTTCATCACGTCAAACGCCTTCTTAAAGACGACGTTGACGGAGCTTCCGTTGTCGACGAGGATCCGGGAGACGGTAAAATTTTTGATGGCCGTCTGGATGACCAGCGCATCGCAAAATGGATCCTCATGATCCGGCATATCGCTCCTCGAGAAGGCGATCCTCTCTTCTGGGGGTGGAGTTTGGGATGTGGAGCCAACGCTCTGCCGATACATGGTATGGAGGCTCGCACTCTGGGAGGCCTCTACCCCCACCCCACCCCACCCCCCCCCCCCCCCCCGTGGATCACTCTGATCCCTCCTCGGGTCCCGACGTCCACCCGGTCTTCACAACGGTCCTCCTCCGCCCAAGGCAGGACCTCCTCTATCCTCACTTCCTGGCGCCCCTGCTGCTGCTGCTCTCTGTTTCCCCTCATTTCGAGGAACTCCGGGCACGTGGCTGTGGCGTGTCCTTCCTCTTGATGGAAGTCGCAGTAGGGCAACTCCACCCTAACTTCTCTCCTCCTCCTCCTTGCTACTTTCCTCTTCTCCCCTATGGTTATGGCCATAGCCTATTCTTGATCGGGGAGTCGAGGCCTCTGGGCCTGCCTCCAGGCCGGGGGGTGGAATTGATCCTGCCCCCATTGATGGCGGTCCCTTCCTTGGTACCCTCTCCGTGGCCCCTGCTCTTGCCACTCGGGCCTCCAGCCCAGCCGACGGTCGGGCTCCTGACGCCCCCACCTGGGCTGCAGCTGCCCCTGGAGCTGTCTCTGCTCCCTCTGCCGGGGCTCGACTCTCCTCTCATCCTGCCCTCTTCCGCCTCTCGGCTCCTTCTCTTCCTCCGTGGCCCACCTGGCTAACTTCAGGGCGAACTCCGGATTCAACGCCTCCCCGTCGACTTCTCTCGCCGTCCTCTCCATCAGCTCCTCGTAGGAGAGGGGGGCACTCTCTTCAGCTCCATCCCGAAGAATCCCTGTTGCAGCCCCAGGGTGAAGGTCATCATCAGGCTATGGTCTGGCATCTCCTGGACCTGGGTAACCTCCTCCTGGAACCGGTCGACGTAGCTCCCCAACGTATCATTCACTCCCTTCTTGATGTGGAACATGGACTCCGACTCCTTTTTCCTCCTCTTCGAGGTAGTGAACCTCAACATGAACCTCCGGCGCAGGTCCTCAAATCAGTAGATGGAGTTGGCCGGCAGCTGGTGAAACCACTCCCTCGCCTTCTCATTGAGGGTGATGGCGAAGAGTCGGCACTTGAACTCATCCGACATCTGCCGGATCGAGGCCACGTCCTCAAACCACTGGACGTGTTGGACTGGGTCTCCCTTCCTGGTATAGTAGGACATCTCGGGTTCCCTGAACCCCTCTGGAACTGGGCGAGCTGGCGCATCTCGCGGGCGCAGCTCGTCGATCCGGCCTCCGCCTGCCGAGCCGGGGAAGAGTACGCGCGCGGGGGGAGCTCGCACCCCCGGCCCTCCTCGGCCACTTCCTTCCCAGCTCGCCTGCCGGGGGCGTCCTCGCCCAAAGAGGGGGCGGCTGCGATCTGGACAGCTGGAGTCGAGCACTCGGCCCGCGCGCCGAGTGCGAACTTGACGAGGCCCAGCACCTCGTTCCTGAAATCTTCGAACATTCCCACCGTGGCCAGAGGTGGGGGGGCGGCGAGTCCGACCTGTCAGATCCTTGTCCTCCTGTCATTGAGCTCGCTGAAGGTTTTCTGTAATGACCACGCTCCACGCTCACCGCGCCAAAATGTTGAAACCGAAAATCGGTCTCTTGTGGAGTTCACCCTTAGGGAAGGGGTGATCGTGCACCTACTTCGCTCCTGCAAGCAAAACAACAAGGGAAACAAAGAAGAACTGACCTAAGGGCTCGGCGGGGAGGACCCACCACACACCCGGAAGATCTTAGAGCGCTTCCCCTCCTTAGTCAAACGCCGAGCTAAGGTATCCTCAGAAAGCGCTTGAGAGAGGGAGCAAGAGGGCACAAGAAGCATGCTTTCTGAGGTACTACTTGGGTTTTATTTATAGATTTCTGAAAACGGCCTGCAAATAGCCAACTCCCGTTGTTCTGAACGACTATGTGCAGCCCAGGTTGGCCTGCCAACAGCGTAACTTCGCTGTTCTGAAAGGCTATGGGTAGGCCAGCGGGGGCAAAACAGTAAAAAAATACCTCATAGACCTGGGCGAGCGGAGGAGCTCGGCCACCCCAGAAGGTCCTGCTCGCTTGCTGTCTGCCGAGCTCCATAAGGCGAGTGTGAGCTGGATCTTCAGTGCGAGCCCTTCGATCGGCCTCCATTAGTCGAGCGCAGCTCGACGAAGACTGGACATGGCCCGGCGAATGTCGAGCTCGGGGTCGACGAATGTCGAGCTCGGGGTCGACGAATGCCGAGCTCGGGCTCGAATTTCCTTGCCGAGCTTGCATGCTGCCTGGGCGATCTGAACCGGTCGGTCTGGTTTCTGGCGACCTCACTCGCCGGATACGGGGTTGTACATAATCGACGATTGGAATGGTAGAAGCTGTGTCTGGAGGTGACCAGTCGGGTCCGACAGTGGCAAGGGTTGCAGAGGTGTAATTGTTGGCCTCGAAAGGGCAATTGTCGGCGGTGGTGAGATCGACCAAGCTGAGATGGACAGGGCGGCAACATGTCCTGGCTGGGATCAAAGCTGCGCTAGAGGAAACAGAGCCTTAAAATGGCCTAACAACATCAATCCGTTGATCTGATCGTTAAGGTGTGATGTGGCAGCCAACATCTCCCACAACATTGAACGGAGGATGACCTTTTTGAAGCATTTGTCTGCATGTCCCACCTAATTAATGGATTTGAGTGGGGGACTCGGGCACTTCCGAATAAGAATGAAGCAGGTGAAGATGAGGAGATTGGATAAGAGAAAAGAGTTTTGGTTGTTGTGCTTCATAAAGTGGCAAAGAAAATGGAATAAGTAATGGGTTCTGTGGAGGAGAAACAAGTCGAATATTGGAAGTAGTTCAAGACTGTCTGGAATCAATTGAAAAGGCCTAGAGATGGCTGGAAGGAGGTCGAGGAGGCTTGAGCAGTGCCAAGGAACCATGGAAAACCCGCAGCAGGTGATGGGGTGAGATCTGGAAAGCAGGAAGGTTGATTGTTGCTCAGTTAGGAGAACTTATGCACAAGGGGTTGTTGTTGACAGGGAAACATGGGAGAGGGTTCATCAACCACGGATGGGTCGATCTGTGGACAAGATCGTAATGAGGATTGTAGGATTGTCTCTACTCATAGCAGGTGGGGAGGATCGTAGGATCGTCAACGTGACCTGAACGGGCGCGGAAGATGGCGGACCGGGCGCGGAACATAGCGGAACGGGCGCGGAACATGGCGGCCCGTAAGAATGTCGACGTCACCGATGTCGGAAACGGTCCAGTTGAGTTTGATGGGAAGATGACTTAGGGTGATATTGCAACACACGTATCAGCGTTCATGATGTTGCTCTGATTCAAGCAATTTCAATTGGAATGAGAAGTATCGGGTGTTAATTGCAACAGGAAAAAATGAAAACTCTAATACCAAGATTGTCATGTGCTTATTTAGGTGGTGGGGTTGTTCAAGGTAGCATAGGAGGGGAGATACAAGAGAGCTAACACTAGAATGGGGAAGAAGATAAGAAGAGGAAGAGCATTGGAGACAAGAGAGAGAGAACAGAGAAGAGTTAGAGAGATAAATAAATTGATTTGATTCTTTGAAACCAAATACATGACCCAAGGTCCCCTTTATATAAGACCCCGGATGACATGACGTAAATACCTAACATAAAGAGATGCGTGCACATTAAAATACTAAGATACTAATAATCCGTAACTATGACTCAATTCGATTAAACTCATACAACTCGACTCAACATTACCCTAGAGTCACAACTTGGCTTGATACATAAAGACTTCTAATAACATAAATGTTAAATAACTAACGGCGTGGACCCATAACAATGAACCTACACCTATCGCGTATACTGGACTGGAGATGAACCTACATTTCTTGTAATGTAGACTGGACTGGAGACAATCCTAGACCTCCTGTCGCGTAGACTGGACTGGAGAGGAAGCTACACCTTCTGTCGTGAATGTGCTATGTGTGAATGCCACGAAAGCATGTGGTTGTATGGTCATGAGTACCCACGACTCCCTTGAGGATGTGTTGATTGCTATGCTAGTCTCATGTGATGTTGTGATAGGAGATTGTAACCAAACCTTTGGGTGAACCCAACCATCATGAATATTGCATATTTAGACTCCATATTGCTCAACATAGAAGATTATGTGATGTCTGAGCCTTCACTTAGCAAGCATAGCTTTCTATACTTTCTACTATGGATATTGGTGAAATGATTTGTATAAAGGCTCATACAATGACCCATTAGTAAGACAATTTATGTATAGAGATTAGTCTTACATCTTAGTATGGAATTGTAGTTTCTCTCCTCCATATGGAATTGTAGCTTTCTATATCATCTTCGCATGGGCTACGTCAGTGCTCGATGCTCTCGGGCGGCCTTCAGCCGCATCCAGGAGGGCTTTGCCCGACTTCGTACGGGCTTCGCACGTGCTCTATGACTCTGCGGGCTTCATCTGCATTCGAGCGAGTTGCGCTCGCCTATGAGCAAGCTGCGCCCGCACCCTTACTTTTATTCAAAAGATATGCATATGAGTACTTAAAATGACAGTAAAAAATATGAATTAATATTTTTATTTTTATTTTTATTTTTATTTTATAAAACATTGCAAATTCTTAGCCAAATAAATTAATTTATCTCCCCTCTTTTTCCCCCTCCCCCTCTTTCTTTCACTATCTTTCCTCATTCTTCCTCCACCCCCCCCCCCCCCTCCCCCTTTATTTCTTTATTTTTTAATATTAATTACTCTTCTCCTCTCTCTCCTCTTTTGTTCTCTCTTCATCTCTCTTGGAAGAGTGATCAAATTTGATCCAATGGTCCAAATCAAAAATTTGGTGTGCTCCAAATATACAAATTATTTTATAATATATAAGATATATGTGTACATACATATATGTGTGTGTAGAAATGCCTGTTTTTTAAGAACAAAGAATTAATGAAATATTCATTTCTAATCCGATTTTGTGTTCTTTACACGGTACCAGAGCCATCGGTCCTTGGAACGGACTCCGCGCGAACTCCTCTTCGTAACCGCCCTTTGCCTTTGTGCGGTCACTTCTTCTGCTAACCGCAGTGTTCGCAGCTCTCCCTGTTGAGTGTTGGACCATCTCGTTTTGTCGTCTGTTCTCTTTCGCTTTCCGTAGGGACTTTTTATTGGCCCGGGCCACCTCGTGCTTAGAAATTCAATGAGCGGATTGTTCTTCAATCACTGCATTGTGTCTCCCTACTTTGACTGTGTGTTCGCCTCATTGGCTCCTTTCAGGTGTCCTCTTTTGCGGTTTCTCCGATTATGCTCGTTGTGACCTCCGTGACCCCTTGTCCGGTCTCATCACCTGAGCCTGTTACGAGCTTGATGTATTTTTTGCGGTTTCTTGCAAACTATTTTTTGTCACATCCGTCGGGAGACCTCCTTACTTTGAGGATGCATCTATCCCTTTGCTTGAGACTATGCTGAGACATATCCTTGCGGACTCTCCTTGAGGCTGCCCTGACATGCCTTTTACGGTCGACCTCACCGCTCCTCGGCTGAGTCCACTGAGCTCACAGTGCTCGCAACTTCCAAGACCATTGCGTTTGTTGCTCCTTTTCTGAGACTATGCAGCCTCTTCTCCTCTCCCATTGTGCTTTCTCCTCTGGTCGACAACTCATCCCTATGTTCTCTTCGTGCGGCTTGCCGGCTTCTCACTTACACCATGCGGTCTCACCTCCAGACTTTAGGCGTTAACTCTTTGTGCCCTGACAGTAGCATTGTCGTCGGCTTCTCATGGGCACCTTTGCGGCGACCTCTTCCCTTGTTCTGGCTTCTCTCCCAGACGTGTAGAATGAACTGAAAGTATTATTATTTCCATTAATGAGAAGAAAAATTTTGTGGAGTGGGTGTATCGGTGCATTGTGTTCTTTAAAATAAAAGGATGCTTCATCATGCTACCCCGCTCTGCCTACTGAGCCCATGGAGCAGTGGCTCTGAGATGATGGACGTGTTCAGTCTTAGCTTCTCAACTATATGGAGATTGAGCCATACTGTATGGCCATGTGCTACAAAACTGGCCACGTCATATGGGCCAAACTTCAGTCCATTTAATCTGGGTGGGACAGCCTCCAACATCTCTATGATATTTTTACTGAGCTTCGGGTGGTTGATCCTAGGTGTGATCGGAGACCTGACCTCCTTTGTCGTCATATCCAAGACTCTCGTTAAGGCATGGCTTCAACACCAGCCCCCTCAGATTTCACTGCCCAACGAGTGCAGAATGAGGTCGTGGGCATCACTCACATTATGGTGCGGTCTCCACCCCCCCCCCCCCCACCACACACATACGCACCTTCGCAATGTCAAGGTGACCATCATGTCATCACCCACTATTTCATCTCTCTGATGTATGAACAATGATACTTAAAGTCACACCGCCGCCCGAAGTCATGATGCCTCCTTCTCCAGCCCTTTCTGCAACACTCTCCAATCATGCACCCTCCTTCTGGGACACGGAGTAGTCTCCCTGCCGCTCGCGGTGGTGACCGTGATAATCGCAGTCACCACTCCCGGTCGAGCAATGGCTTTTGTACTTAATATGGCCACCAAAATCATACAAAGGCCACCTGTTTCAAGAAACATGAATTTCCATTGTCATCATTGAATGCACCGCCTAATGCTGCTCCAGCGGTGAGTGTTCCTTCTACCTCCTGCTCCGACATTGATGCTTTGCGTGAGGAACTTCAACATTTTCAGGGGATGTTTACTCGGGCTATTGACACTGTCGCTTCTACCTCCAATGAAGGTATATCATGTTTTTCCCACAGTCTGATATGGATAGTGGACTTTGGTGCTACCAACCACATTACCCCGCACAAACCTTTTTAATATTCGGATGTTACTTCTCCTAAGGTTATTACGGTGGTCAATGGTGATACTACCCCGGTCCGCGGCTTTGGTAATATGTCTCTCACTTCGTCCCTCCTCCTCTATTATGTCTTTCATATTCCACTTCACTCAGGATCATGATTGTTTAATCACATTTTCTTTTTCTTTATTTATGATGTAGAATCAACAAACTCGGAATATCATTTGTAGGGGCCGACTTTTAAATGGGATGTACGCTCTGGATCTTCCTCCCTCATTACACTCCTTTGTTACCTCTCGTCGACTACCACCGGTGTCTTGAACATGCTCCCTTGTCTATCCTCAAGCGGGCTCTTCCAGAGTTTTCCTTTTCTGATTTTCAATGTGAATCCTATATTTACGGGAAACAACATTGTTCTATTTTTCTCCTCATTGTACTTGGAACTCTGCTCCTTTTGATTTAGTACTTTCAGAAATTTGGCGGCCCTACAAAATGGCTAGTCTCTGGCTATCATTATTTTGTTACTTTTTAATGATCATTCTAACATGATGTGGTTGTATATGACGTGAGATCGTTCTGGGTTACTTCAGATCGTCCGTTCTTTTCTCACTGAGACTGAAACACAGTTCTCGTGGTCTCTCAAAATTCTTCGAACGGATAATATGTGTGAATATACAAATCACGGTTTTCACGACATTATTCACTGAACCTCTTGTCCCTATGCACTGTAATAAAACGGTATGACCGAGCACAAAAATCATCATCTCCTCTAGGTTGTCAGTCCCTTAAGTTCCAAATGCAAGTTCCTACCGTGTATTGGCATTTCGTCGTTTCCACCATCTGCTACCTGATTAACCGCATGTCATTTTTTATTCTAAATTTTGTCACATCATTTTTCATCCTCTTTCTTTTCACCTCCCTTTCTCCCGACACCTCGTGACTTTGATTGTCTGTTATGTTCATCATCTTGGCCCTATCATGGATAAGTTGGCTCTCTGTGCCACCAAGTAAATGTTAGTTGACTATTTTCATACCCAGAAGGGCTACATTTGTTAATCTCCCACCCGTCGGATGTTGAATTCTGTGAAGTGAAAGTGGGTGAATGGAAGGCTTGGGAAACCTATCCGCGCGGACTACGCGGACAGGGTTGGCGGACTGCTAGGTCGGCAGGGATGTTGCAGGCGGTTTGTTCTGTAGCGGCCTGGGCGGTCTGTTCGTGCGGACTACGCGGACAGCAGCAGCGGCCTGACAGGCCAGTGTATGCTCAGCAGGCGGTTGACTCCCAGGAAGTAACCGGGCGGATAGAATTGTTATCCGCGGAGTCCGGCATGAAGCGGACTGAAGAACTGGAGCTCGGCAGACCGGTTTGGCAGTTGCCTTGGTCTTGCTCTAGTGAAACGGCAAGTGGAAGCCGCGGAGACCGCCGGTCAGCGCGGACAGAAACTGGAGGTCGCCCGGTATGGCGGGCTAGATCCAGTGTCCGCCAGTAAGTGCGGACTGGCCCTTGTGGCCAGCGGACTGGACTTGGTGTGATCTGAACCAAGTCCAGGATGGCTCAGTCCGGGGAGATCGCGCAGTGGAGCGCGGGCTGGTTTCTCAGTCCGCCAAGCGTAGTAGAAGTGTTGTTGCCTTGTTTGCTAGCTTGGGGAAATGCGGACTGGAGAATTGCTTGTGCAGGAGCGTGCGGACTGGAGCCAGAGTCCGCTGAGTCCGGTTTAGCCTTATGACGAGGTTATGGACTCAGGAGTTGCGGACTGGAGTCTGCTGTTAGCGGACTGGATTGGCGTGTCCGCTAAGTCCGGAGGTGCCTTGGCAATGAGGCAATGGACTTGGGATATGCGGACGGAAGCCGGGTGTCCGCTGAGTCCGGCAGGTGCCTTGATGGCGAGGCTGCGGGCTCGGGTTTTGCGGGCTGATGCCTTGTCCGCAGAATGGCGGACACGGCTGTTGTGGAGTCCGGCTGTGGTGGTCCTGGCTTGGCCTCTGGCGGCAAGGCGGGCTGGATATTGGAGTCCGGCCTTGGAGAAGCTGGGGCGGACTGGCTATCTGCACAGGAGCGGCGAACTGGAATGTGTGTCCGCGGGCTGGCGGACACACTTGTTCTAGCTGCGGGATGTGGCGGTGTTCCTATCGGCTAGGGCGGTGACCATACTCATCGTCGTGCCTATAAATAGGACCCATGTCACATCAGGAAAAAAAAGAGGAACCTAGACCGAAGTAAGTGAACAGTAATTGAGCTCGCGTAAGTTGCTGCGGTCTGGACCTTGGTGTCCGCGCGGATTAAGAGTTGACCCGGTTGTGCTGTGCAGGTTGTGCGGATAGCGCTGGAAAGCCAGGACTTGGCTCTGATTGCGGTCAGGGACAGTGCGGACTCTGCGGTTAAGCAACAGGCGGTAAACAGCAGGTCGCGGATAGCGACCAGGCGGTCTTCTCTTTGGCGACTTGGTTCGGGGTTCAGGAAGTCGCCTGCTTCAGGCGGACTGTTCCATTCGGTGACGCAGCTTGTGCGGTCTGGCGGCTAGGCGACCTCGCGTTCAGGCGGCCTGCAGATCGACGGTGAAGAGCTAAGCATTGGAATAAGGGTGAGTCCGCGCGGCTTGGGTTGCGGTCTGGCGACCTGGCGGACTGAGCGGACTCCACAGCAGTAGGTCGGCGGCTTGTTGATTGAGTCCGCGCGGCTTGTTTTTGTTCTTGTCTTTGTAACTGTCTCTGCTCTCCCGGTGTTGGGTTTTGGTGAAGCATGTCTCGCCATGTATGTCTCGCCTTGTAAAGAAGTTTGCTCTTGATCAATAAAGAAGTTTGTGCTGCATGTGTTGCTGGTTGTTACTGCTTTGTTGAGATAACCCCTGCTAACTCCACGATCCGGGAAAACTTTCAACATTATAAGTGGGCGTATTCTCTTTCGGTTTGTTGAGTTTTCAACAGGGTATCCAAGGGGGCGTCTGCGGTTTGTTGAATTTTAACATGGTATCAAAGCGAGGTTGTTGGAGTGGTCAAGCAGTGCTCAATGGAAGTAGTTGCTCGTCTGTAGAGGAAACCAGTGGTAGAACCATGGCAGTGGAGGATGCAAGCTGTCTTGGAATTGATCTCCTTACAGAGACGAACTGTGAACGGTGGAAGTCCTGTATGAAGAGCTTTCTTCTTGGCGAGGACCTTTGGGAGGTTGTATGCGGAGCAGGAAGACAAGAGGATACTGCTGGCAATGCTGAGGCGATGAGAGCTTGGAAGGAGGCAAATGCGAAAGCGGAGTCTATTCTCAAGCAAGTGATCTCATCGGAGCTCTTGGACCACATCAGTGGATGTCGGTCAGCTGCGGAGGTATGGACTTCCCTTGATGGGTTGTTCAGGAAGAAGGTGAAGGTTGCTGCTGAAGATGGTCCCTCTACTTCGTATCAGGAAGAAAGGAGTGTTTCTCCTAGGCGTGATAGGAAGAGGAAGGAAGGACCAAGGTGCTATAAATGCAAGCAGCAAGGTCATCTTCGGAAGGAGTGCAAGGTTGTCTTGCTCTCGGCGAACGTTGCTCAGGTAGGGAGGAAGGAGAAGAACCTTGTTGGGTTATCAACAAGTTCTGGAGCTGATCGGATGAATGTCAGTGATAGTGCTGCTATCTGGCATGAAAGACTGGGGCATGTAGGGATGGACAAGCTGAAAGCAATGGCGGAAAGAAGACTCGTAAGAGGCTTGCCTAGATTGTCATCCTATGGCGATGGTCGGGAGTGTGCGGGATGTCAGAAAAGTGGAGCCTATCGCTTCATGGTTGACAAAGCACAATCCAGATGTAATGCACCATTGGCGGTTGTCCATTGTGCTCTGGTGGGACCGACCGTCACAGCCAGTCTTGGAGGCAGCAGGTTCATGCTGATATTGGTTGATGACTATTCTGGGTATACTTGGGTATACTTTATGAAGAAGAAGTCCAGCATGGTACGCTTGTTTGTGGAGTTCAAGAAGCTTGTGGAAGGCCAGCTTGGCCGGAGGATCAAGGTGTTGAGGACAAGTATCGGTGGTGAGTTTGGCTCAACCGAGTTCTCACGCTTTTGCAGGAAGCAAGGGATCCGGATGGAGCTTTCTTGTGGACATACTTCACAACAGGGTAGTTTTGCAGCTCGGATGATCTGTTGGTTAACGGAGACCTGCAAGTGTTGGCTTCAAAGTAAAGGCGTTCCGAAGGCTCTTTGGGCGGAGGGAATAGCCTGTGCTGCTCATGTCATCAACCGGATGCCTCTTAGTCCGATCATAATGAAGACTCCTTATGAGCTGATGTTCGGAGTGAAGCCCTCAGTGAAGCACCTTCGGGTGTTTGGATCTACCTGCTATATACACTCTCTGGGTGCTCTCAAGACAAAGCTAGTCTTTGTTGGGTATGATGAGCAGAGAAGAAGATGGAGGTGTATGGATCCTGCGACGAAGAAACTCATAGTGTCGAGAGACATTGTTTTTGATGAGTTGACGCCGTATTGGGGTAGCTCTTATGTGGAGCTAGAGATAAGCAGGTCAGATGGTGGGCTGAAGGAGGCTGCTGCTAAGGAAGTGGAGTTGCCTGAGTCACCAGGTGCTCCAGGTTGTTCTAGCTCCGGGGCAAAGGCGTCAGAGTCGGGAAGAAGGGGGAGCGATGCTCCAGGATCTTCTGGCTCGAAGGCGGAGGCTTCCGGTTCAGGAAGCAAGGGGAGCGATGTTCCAGGCAGTTCTTGTTCAAGAGGGGAGTCTTCTGGTTCAGGTAGCAGGGGGAGCGTTGCTCCAGATGCTTTTGGTTCCAGTAAGGAGGCGTCTTGTTCAGGGAGCAAAGGGAGCATTGTTCCGGGTTTGCCCGGGAACGGAGCTGGTTCAATAGCAGCGGAGGTGGTTAGCCATGATCAGGTTCTTCGGAGATCGAAGAGGATCAGTAAGCCACCAGCTCGATATTGTGAAGGGAACACGGCGGACTTGGTCCCGTGTTTCCTTGTTAGCCCTCAGGTCGAGCAAGGTTCTTCTGGCTGTGATGACCCCACTAGAATCAAGGAGGTAGTTGACACCAAGTCTGAAGAGGTGACTTCTCTCAGAGGCAACGAGGCTTGGACTTCAGTATCCAAGGAAGTTGGTGATACTCCTGTGATGCAAGAGTGGAGGTTGAAGCTGAAGAAGGCAGAGGGAAGCATGACTCCTTTTTGGAGATGCTGGAGGGCTCCCTCATGGTCCATGATACGCGGGGCGAGGACTATGTCTTTGACATCTCTTCGTAGATGCTATCGGAAGGACCAGGTGCAAGGTTACGGGAGCTGCTGGAGTTATTCACCACTTCTCACTTCAAGGGGGAGTGTTGAATTCTGTGAAGTGAAAGTGGGTGAATGGAAGGCTTGGGAAACCTATCCGCGCGGACTACGCGGACAGGGTTGGCGGACTGCTAGGTCGCCAGGGATGTTGCAGGCGGTTTGTTCTGTGGCGGCCTGGGCGGTCTGTTCGCGCGGACTACGCGGACAGCAGCAGCGGCCTGACAGGCCAGTGTATGCTCAGCAGGCGGTTGACTCCCAGGAAGTAACCGGGCGGATAGAATTGTTATCCGCGGAGTCCGGCATGAAGCGGACTGAAGAACTGGAGCTCGGCAGACCGGTTTGGCAGTTGCCTTGGTCTTGCTCTAGTGAAGCGGCAAGTGGAAGCCGCGGAGACCGCCGGTCAGCGCGGACAGAAACTGGAGGTCGCCCGGTATGGCGGGCTAGATCCAGTGTCCGCCAGTAAGTGCGGACTGGCCCTTGTGGCCAGCGGACTGGACTTGGTGTGATCTGAACCAAGTCCAGGATGGCTCAGTCCGGGGAGATCGCGCAGTGGAGCGCGGGCTGGTTTCTCAGTCCGCCAAGCGTAGTAGAAGTGCTGTTGCCATGTTTGCTAGCTTGGGGAAATGCGGACTGGAGAATTGCTTGTGCAGGAGCGTGCGGACTGGAGCCAGAGTCCGCTGAGTCCGGTTTAGCCTTGTGACGAGGTTATGGACTCAGGAGTTGCGGACTGGAGTCTGCTGTTAGCGGACTGGATTGGCGTGTCCGCTAAGTCCGGAGGTGCCTTGGCAATGAGGCAATGGACTTGGGATATGCGGACGGAAGCCGGGTGTCCGCTGAGTCCGGCAGGTGCCTTGATGGCGAGGCTGCGGGCTCGGGTTTTGCGGGCTGATGCCTTGTCCGCAGAATGGCGGACACGGCTGTTGTGGAGTCCGGCTGTGGTGGTCCTGGCTTGGCCTCTGGCGGCAAGGCGGGCTGGATATTGGAGTCCGGCCTTGGAGAAGCTGGGGCGGACTGGCTATCTGCACAGGAGCGGCGAACTGGAATGTGTGTCCGCGGGCTGGCGGACACACTTGTTCTAGCTGCGGGATGTGGCGGTGTTCCTATCGGCTAGGGCGGTGACCATACTCATCGTCGTGCCTATAAATAGGACTCATGTCACATCAGGAAAAAAAAGAGGAACCTAGACCGAAGTAAGTGAACAGTAATTGAGCTTGCGTAAGTTGCTGCGGTCTGGACCTTGGTGTCCGCGCGGATTAAGAGTTGACCCGGTTGTGCTGTGCAGGTTGTGCGGATAGCGCTGGAAAGCCAGGACTTGGCTCTGATTGCGGTCAGGGACAGTGCGGACTCTGCGGTTAAGCAACAGGCGGTAAACAGCAGGTCGCGGATAGCGACCAGGCGGTCTTCTCTTTGGCGACTTGGTTCGGGGTTCAGGAAGTCGCCTGCTTCAGGCGGACTGTTCCATTCGGTGACGCAGCTTGTGCGGTCTGGCGGCTAGGCGACCTCGCGTTCAGGCGGCCTGCAGATCGGCGGTGAAGAGCTAAGCATTGGAATAAGGGTGAGTCCGCGCGGCTTGGGTTGCGGTCTGGCGACCTGGCGGACTGAGCGGACTCCACAGCAGTAGGTCGGCGGCTTGTTGATTGAGTCCGCGCGGCTTGTTTTTGTTCTTGTCTTTGTAACTGTCTCTGCTCTCCCGGTGTTGGGTTTTGGTGAAGCATGTCTCGCCATGTATGTCTCGCCTTGTAAAAAAGTTTGCTCTTGATCAATAAAGAAGCTTGTGCTGCATGTGTTGCTGGTTGTTACTGCTTTGTTGAGATAACCCCTGCTAACTCCACGATCCGGGAAAACTTTCAACATTATAAGTGGGTGTATTCTCCTTCGGTTTGTTGAGTTTTCAACAGGGTATCCAAGGGGGCGTCTGCGGTTTGTTGAATTTTAACATCGGAAACTTGTCACTGTCGACGATGTCACCTTCCTTAAAAATCAACCATTTTACCAATCTGAAACTCATGTCTATATGCAGCAACCTCCTGATTATGAGATCACGAGAGTCTCCTGTGTGTCACCTCAAGAAATTTTTGTATGGTCACAAACAGGCTCCTCGGGCCTTGTTTGAGGTTCATTCGGGTTGTTCGCGATGTTGGCTTCACTCGCAGCTCGGTTGACTTCACTGCTTTCACTTGACACGGGCCAACAAACATAGTGATACTTTTGGTGTATGTTGAAGATATTCGACGAAGATGATCTCAATGGTATAATTATGATCAAGAAACGCCTGGCATCTGAATTTCAAACTAAGAATTTAGGATCTCTTCGATACTTTCTTGACATTGAGGTGGTTCATCGACCTGATGGTCTCATTCTTTCTCAACAGAAGTATTATTTTGATCTTCTTCATGACGTTGGCTACTCTGGATGCAAGCTTGTGGACACACCTATGGATTCCAACCACAAGCTCTGCGATAATCTAAGTTATTCAAGGCGCGAGGCGCACCAAAGCGTAAAGGGATACTGGACCTAGGCACGTGAGGCGCAAGCGCGCGCCTAAGGCACGCGAGGCGCAAAAAATGAAAAAAAAACAAATTCTTTTTTATGAATAAATATACCTCTGTAAGGTTGTAATTATTCATTTATAGTTTACGTTATTAAGTCCATGCCTAATTTCACTAAAAAACAGTGAACTGGGTGCCCAATTCACTGATTTTCAGTGAATTTGGTGCCTAGTTCACTGAAAATCAATGAATTGGGTGTCCAGCTCACTGAAAATCAATGAATTGGGTGCCCAGCTCACTAAAAATCAGTGAATTGGGCACCCAAATTCACTAATTTTCAGTAAGCTGGACACCCAATTCATTGATTTTTAAAGAACTGGACACACAATTCACTGAAAATCAGTGAACTGACTGCCCATGTGCACCAAGGTGCGGCTAGGTCGCTCCTTGGAATTATACCCACCTACTTCTTTGATGACTCATCTTCCCTCAATTTTAAACACGACCCTTCATTCCAAAGTCGCTCCTATGGCTTGGAGTGTTGTGTTCTGCTACTTGATTGTCATTATTTTAGTAAGTCTTCTGACTTGCAAAGCCTGATTTATGGCCTCAAACAAGTTAGAAAGCAATTATGCTCCACCTCTATCTCAAATCAATAACTTCAAAAAATCCATATTGTGAGAAACTTGTTGGTATGTATCCTCATCGAGATTCTCGCACCGTAGGATACAAAAACAGAGTGATGCACTCCATAAAGCAAGATACTTAAAATCCTCGAGCAAAAACATGCCTTCAGCTTCTTCTTTATCTTCCTCGAAGTGGAAATGTATGCCCTGCCATTTTTTCATTTCTTTTCTTGAAGTTTACTACCAAATTGTTGCTCCATATTACAAATGACAGACCACTCACTTTATTGTCTGGCGGCAGGAATCTCTGAGGAATCAAAAAATTGATTCTTTTCAGAAATACTTCAAGCAATCTTTAATATTGAGGTATCAATATATTATTAGCATATATACCCTCAATTAGAAGGCATGTCCTCTTTAGTAAGATATTTCCCCACAACTACCACTTTAATTTTATGTTAGGCATCATCGAACCAATCTCCACCTCATGAAAATCACTATTATAGTCACCTGCGTAGAAATTGTGTTGATGACCATGTTGGCCCCGAGAGCCTATCTCGAAACGATCTCATCTAGGATCTCGATCCTGACAACTTTGCCTGACGCATATTTAAAAAGATGATTGATAAGAACCAAGTGTACAACCTGTATTCGTCGAGGATAGGCCCAACCACAGTCAGGTCAGCAAAAGTCAAGGTCAACAAGTCAAGACAAAAGTCAGAGTCCGCGCGCAAGACCGCGTAAGGCCTGGGCAAGTATGGCGAGCTCCTCACGCATACTCGCCAGATAGGCGACTAGGCAGGATACTCGCTCAGCCTGTGCGAGTTCCCCTTGGAAGTCACCTAGTCGCCAGGGGATGGGGTATAAATGTGACGCCCCTCCCTCCTTGGATTTACCTATAAATAGTACCCCAGGGGTACGAGGTGAGCACTGAAAATCCTCTACAGGATACTCGCGAGCTCTCCTTTCCGGATACTAGCCGAGCCTTTGGATTCCATTTCCTTAGAGACCAGGTCGCGACCATGCGACTTAGTCATCAGCTAGTCTCCCTCGTACCTAGTTCGGCCATTTTTGGTTGAGAAGGGGCTGCTCCTTTCGAGCATCCGGGTACGTGGTGGGACCTTCCTGCCGCAACATCTGGGGTCCTGTTTGCTTTCGTTCTTCATCCTAGTCACCATAGCCGTCTAGTCTCACCCCTGAACCAGTAACCTTAGGCGGCCTTGATCCGAATTCTGAGATCGGGATTTTTTTCTGACTTCAACACTTGGTGCAGTGAGCGTCGATCGCAGCCAAGGAGGAAAGTTTGGTGGTTTAGCAAGATGGTCAATGATGGCGAGCATGGAGAGTTGGTCGGTAACTCGGCGGGAGCTGGTGATCTCGCGCGAGGTGGCGAGTTCGTGACCGTTGCTGCGTTCGAGGAGTTCGCAAAGAGAATTGAGAAGACCATCCTCGCCGGGTTTTCTCATCGCCCCGATGTCACGGCGACCTCCCCCCGTCGCGTGACACCGCTGGATGAGGAAGCACTGCCGAGGCGAGCTGGAAAGGAGCCCGCTTGGGCAAGAGAAGAGCTACTGATGCAGTCGCGGTACCATCCGGCGGGCAGCCAAGGGGTCCGTTTCCGAGATCCAATGTCGTCGGCGAGATACCGTGATACTTGCCAGTGGAGCGAGTATGATGTCTCCAGCGAGGATGAAACTCGTCACCGCCAAAAAGGGAGGAGCCTCTTCTGTGAAAAGATCCTTGCCGCCCCCGTCCCCGAAGGGTTCAAAGAGTCAGTTCTCACCTACTATTCTGGCAAAGAGGGAGGTCGCGGAGAGGTGATCCATGGCCCAGGAGGTGGGCATGTCGGGGTAATCAACGGACGAGCCGGGTTCGGAGCTTCCCGGAAGGGAAGTCTCCATCAAATCTACAAGAAGAACGTCGCCTCGACTTCGCAGAACTCGCCGCCGTTAGAAGAAATCAACTTCTCAGAGGAGGATATGCTGGGGAATGAGAACCCCTTCCACGACGCCCTGGTTATTCAAGCTGTCATCGAAGACTTCAACGTCAACCGAATCCTCGCGGATAACGGGAGCTCGGTGAACGCCATTTTTAAGAGAACTTTCTTCGGGCTTCAGGTGGAAGCGTCTCAGGTCCAGGCTGCAGATGGAACCTTCTTTGGCTTCTCAGGAGAGAAGAAAGAGATGGAAGGGGCAGTGGAGCTTCTGGTTACTCTCGGCGGGACTTCGATCCGATGTCGCTTCGTCATCGTCGATGCGCCGAGTGGATACAACACCATCTTCGGGCGGCCCCTCATCAATTATTTCAAGGCCGTCACGTCGTCTTATCATCAATGCTTGAAGTACTGCCGGGGGGATGTCCAAGTCAGGATCAGGGGGGATCCGAAAGCCTCTAGGGAGTGCTACCTGAATGTCGTCAGTACCATCAGCTGGATGGGGGACGCGGAGAAGTTGGAGGAGCTGCTAGAAAGGGAGAAAGGATTGTGTGTTGCTGAGCAGATAGAAGAGGTGGAAGTGATCTCCCGAGGAGGAGAGCCTGGACTGCTGAAGGTCGGAGGATCCTTGCCGCTGGAGGGAAAGATAGAGTTGGTCGCTTGCCTACAGGAGAACGTTGACGTTTTTGCTTGGAGCGCCGCCGAGATGCCAGGGGTTGACGCCGATGTTGTCTGTCATCGCCTCAACCGAGATCCCGCAGTGGCTCTTGTTCGTCAAAAACAAAGGTAAAGCGCTGTCATGCTGGCTGGTCCGATCAAGGAGGAAGTGGAGAAGCTGCTAAAGGCAGGTTTTGTTTTGCAGATCCAGTATCCAGACTGGGTCTCCAATGTTGTAATGGTGAAGAAGCTCGGTGGGGGCTGGCGTCTATGTATCGACTTTTCTATGTTGAATAAAGCTTGCCAGAAGGATTGCTAGTCATTGCCTCAAATCGACGCGCTGGTTGATTCCGCCGTCGGGTTTCCTGTGATGAGTTTTCTTGATGCTCTTTCAGGGTAACACCAGATCCGGATGCATCCCCCGACTGCCGCGACGTCTCCTTCATAACCAGCGATGGGTGCTATACCTACAAGATGATGTCCTTCGGGGTCAAGAATGCGGGCGCAACTTACCAGAGAATGATGGATCAAATCTTCAAAAAACAAAAGGGGCGGAACCTTGAAGTCTATGTGGATGATCTCCTTATCATGAGCAAAAGCGTCGCGGAGCACATAGCGGATCTGGTGGAGACATTCGCCACCCTGCGGAAGTACAAGATGCGACTCAACCCGGCCAAGTGCGTCTTCGGTGCAGGAAGAGGAAAGTTCTTAGGTCACCTCCTCACTCCCAGGGGGGTGGAACCTAACACGGACAAGGTCAAGGCCATTCTGGAGATGGCGTCCCCGAGAGATCCCAAGGAAGTCCAAAGGCTGACAGGAAGGTTGGCAAGCCTTAGTCGTTTTTTATCCAAGGCGGGAGAGAGGTGTTCTCCATTCTTTAAAACTCTTCGGGGGAATCAAAAGTTTGAGTGGACCACGGAGTGTGAGGAGGCCTTCGGAAAGCTCAAGCAACAGCTAACTCAAGCTCCTCTCCTCCAAGGCCTGCAGGGAGATGAAGACCTCTTACTCTATCTGGGAGTAAGAGCAGAGGCGGTCAGCTCGGTGTTGGTCAGAGAAGAAGACAAGAAGCAGCTCCTCATCTACTATGTGAGTAGAGTGCTGCGACAGGCGGAAACGAGATATCCTATCCTGGAGAAGTTGGTGTTTGCTCTGGTGGTTTCGGCTCAGAGACTCCGTCCTTATTTTCAGGCTCACTCCATCAGGGTCGTCTCCGATCACCCTCTGCGTAGTATACTGGATGGGGTGGAGCATTCATGCAGGTTGCCAAAGTGGGCAGTAGAGCTTAGGGAGTTCGACATTTCTCACTCTCCGAGGGTAGCGATCAAGGCGCAGGCAGTAGCAGATTTCCTGGCTGACTTCTCAGCCGAGGTGGGAGGAGACGAAGGCTCTTCTAGCCCAGTCTCTTGGAAAATGTTCGTGGACAAGGCTTCAGGCAGGTATTCCGTGGGAGCCGGAGTCGTGCTAGTAAGCCCCCAGGGAACCAGGATCGAGCAAGCCGTCAAGATCCTCTTCCCTTTTACAAATAACCAGGCGGAGTACGAAGCCATGGTGGCTGTCTTGCGTCTCGCCAAGGAGCTAGCAATTCGGGATATTAGGGCCTTCACCGACTCGATGGTAGTCGCATCCCAGATCAGAGGAGAGTTTGAAGTGAATGATCCAGTCCTGCAAAAGTACTTAGTCAAAGTGAAAGGTCTGATCGGGGAATTCCGATCCTTCTTCGTCGAGCATGTACCCAGAGAGGAGAATTCAGAGGCCGATTACCTCGCCAAGTACGGTCCCCGGGCTGGTGGGACCTTGACAGAACTATTCTGACCGTCCATCGAAGAGGGGAGATGATGGAGATCGAGCAGAAGGCTTCTTGGAGGGATCCATTCATTTCTTTCTTGGCAACAGGTCGGCTTCCGGCCAGCGAGAGAGATCAGAGAAAGTTATGTTACAAAGCTGCAGATTACCTGCTATAGGAAGGAGAGCTCTATTGTAAGACTATCTCAGGCCCTCTGGCCCGGTGCCTGTCGGAGGTAAAAGTCTCTCGTGTTTTGGAAGAGATTCATTCGGGAGAGTGTGGCAACCACTCGGGAACTCGTACTCTGGAACAGAGAATTCTAAGGCATGGATACTTCTGGCCCACCATTCGAAAGGATGCGGAAGCTTTCTCCAGGAAGTGTCCTCAATGTCAGCTCTTCGCGCCCCTTCAACTACAACCAGCTCAACACCTTCGCTCGATCACTGCTCCATAGCCCTTCGCTATCTGGGGAATGGACTTGATCGGCCCTTTTCCTCAGGCCAGCGGACCGAGGAAGTTTGTCCTCGTCATGATCGATTACTTCTCCAAATGGATCGAGGCAAAAGCTCTGGCCAATACCACTTCTCAGATTGTAAAGAATTTCATCTGGGGAGAGATTGCATGCAGGTTCGGGATTCCTCTCGCCATCGTCACCGATAATGGTCCACAGCTCGCCAGCTTGGAGTTAGAGGACTTCTACAAGCAGCTAGGGACGGATCCTCGATTCGTCTCTGTGCATCATCCTCGCAGCAATGGACAAGTAGAAGCGGCCAACAAGTTAATTGTCAACTACTGAAGAAGAAGGTCACCAACTTGAAGGGTAATTGGGCAGTGCAGCTCCCCTCAGTTCTTTGGACTCTGAGAACAACTTCAAACTCGGCTACGGGGGAAACTCCCTTCAAGTTGTCCCACGGGTCTGAGGCACTCATCCCAGTGGAGTTTGAGTATCGGAGCACAAGAGTCATAGCAGCGGGAGACGGTAGCGAAGAATGGCGCTTGGAGAATGAAGACGCTCAAACACTCTCGCTGGATTTCGTTGAAAAACTTCGGGACTTAGCCTCCATCCGCCGGGAGGAAATCAAGCGGCGCATGGCAAAGCACTTCGACAAAAACGTCCTCCTAAAACATTTCCTCGCAGAAGATCTGGTCATGAAAAAGTTGGACGCCACAGGAAGGGGAGCAGCGATTGGCAAGTTACATCCTAATTGGGAAGGACCATTCATCATCCAAGAAGCCTTGGCTACTGGAGGCTATTACCTTCAAGATCAAGTCGGAGAGCAACTGGGAAGTACTTGGAGCGGGGATGACCTGAAAAGGTTTTATCCCTAGCGGTAACACTGTGTTTTCCTTGTAAATCTTGATTGCATATATATACGAGCAGCCCAATTGTTTCTCTTTGTACTAATTCATCTCAAGACATCTGAGGCTTTAGGGTTCAGCTCCGTGCTCGATCCGAGAAACCGGCTGTCGACCTGTTCCTCGTAAATAGCCCAGTGCGGATGATGGGACGATGCATCGGGAAGCGCTCTTGTAAGACCGAGCCTCTGCACTGACGGCCGAGATCAGCTCCCCCTTGCATGTCGGCCTAGGTACCACCGATTGCATCTCTTCTCTGACTGGAGGAACTATCAGTGTACAACCCCGTACCCGGGCGAGTGGGACCCTCCCCAAATATCGGCCTAGGGGCGTGCTATGAGCGACGTTTTGGTGCAGCCTCGTTCGAGACGTGCGGGTGCTCGTGCGTGCGTGCGAAGGTTTTACGTACATAGACTTTTAATATATAAATATATATATACATATATATATATATATATATATATGTTATATGAGTTATGTAGAGGGAGATGGATTTTAGGGGAGGAAAAATGGGGCAGCAGGGGGTCGGTACAGCAAGAAAAGGAGAAGAAATAAATAAAAGAAGGAATAAAAGGGGCAGCAGGGGGTCGGCACAGGGGGAGAGAGCAAAAAGAAAAATAGAAGCAGGGGGGCAGCGAGGATTTGATAAAAGGGAGCTTCACTAGGGTTCGGGGGGAGAGGATGGATCCGCCCCCCTTTTTTTCGCATTCTCGGCCTGGAGCAGCGGGAACCGCACGCCGCCGTCTCCCTCTCCGGCCACCCACCAGCAAGGAGGAGACGCCCCTCTACAACCGCCTCTCTCTCTCTCTCCCTCTCAGCCTGTAGCAGCACAGACGCCCACCCCTCTCTACTCTCTCCCGGGTCTTGCCCATGGCTGATCCCTTCGAAGCCATTATACCAGAATGCACAATCCCTCCAGATGTGGAAATACATCTCTTTCGCGCACCTGAAATTGGTGAATCATGCTTCTGCTCCGTCATTTGCATCCCCAACACTCCGCCGGAGATCGAGAAACTCGCCGACTCTCCCCTAAACCCGCCGGCCGAGGACCACTTGCGGGACATACCAAGCCCTAAATGAGTTTAGGTAATCGCGATATTTTTGATATCGCCGAGAGAAAGGGACTGCCACTCCCTCCGCCTAAGTGGTGGCGCCCCGGTGGCTACAAATAGACGATGAAGCCATCTGCTCATGCTTTGCAGCAATCAGGCCCCAACATATAATGCGAACATGTTCCTTTTGGTGGCTGAGTAATCACTGTTCATGAAGATGTGATTCAGGTGGTTAAGTTACATTCTATTGTAATCAAGGGCCCGGATGAGAAAGGATGATTTGGAGGCTTAGGCTATTAATCTGAAGTTCAGAAGATAACCCTTTATGGAACAACTGCTCGGTCTGGAGTGGAGATCGGCTACCTCCGCAGCTACCCAGGGCCAAGCTAGTTAGGGGCTCCTCTCCCGGCTGCGGCTCCGCCAAACACGCGTCAAGGGTAACGAAATTTCTACTTGGGCAGGTGAAGCCCTCAGTTTCCACATTCGCACGGAAGCCCCTCTCCACCAACGGGTGGGGGGAAGGGAGCTCCCCGACGGGTTGACGTGTACGTCCCCGCAGTTAATTGCATTAGTGCCCGGAAGCGTGAGTACGGGTTTAGGCATGCTGTGTGAAGCTCATCCGGACGTGTGAGCTGGATTGGTGATGTTCTGGGGTTTCCGGAGAAGACTCCGAGGAAGTTGTTTATTTAGCCGCTTGCAGGGAATGCGCTCCGTAGCCCCAAAAAAGGGGGTGTGCGCAATATGTTGGGCCCGCTTAAATTAGCCGACCGATGACTAGTTGGCCGCCGCTCGTCGAGACGTTGGCGTACAGGTGTTGCAGTACCAGGCGGGGAGTAGCGGGCTTAAGCCCAAGCTTGTGCTGGCCCTCGAAGGCCTTTCTGTTTATATTTCCGGACTGCGTGCCGAGTATGGAATTTATATTCCTGTAATATTTTTTAATATCTGTGATGCTCTGTGAATAAGTGGTTTACTCCTGTCTTGGGCGAGCGGCGTGTTCGTGAACCGCTCCCCCCGTGTGGGCCCCGAGGAATAGATGTCGGGAAGTCCCTGATGGCCCGTTGCCATCCTTTCAGAGTAGCGGAGTTCCGCTGTTAGCGGCCCAATTGGGGCTGCGTAGAGTAGGGCTGCTTGACAGTTTTGTGCTAATAGTAAGGCGGGCGGGGGGCATTTTACATAGACCCGAGGTGGCACCTCTAGTTTGGGAGTGGATCTCGAGATCCTCATTGGATGTTCCGGTCGGCCAAGAGAGCCCTCCGAAGGTGCCTTAGCTCAGCCCTTGGCTTGGGAGGGGAAGAGTTAGTTAGTCTTCCGGGTATGCGGCGGGTCCTCCACGCTGAGACCTTGGGTCTGTCCCTCGTGTTCCTAGTCTTGTGCCTAGATCGTTCACTTGAGGGTAGTAGGTGCGCGGTCACCCCTTCCCCAAGGGTCGAACTCCACATGAGACCGATTTTTTGGTTTCAACAATCAGGAACAGGTCTGGAAGCCAATCTCCCGAATTCGAGAAGGGGCCGACCTTACCAAGCATTCATTTGGGCAACAGCATTCCAATTATTTTCAAAAGCAGGATAACCTGCCAAGGGGCAAGGATATGCCCAAGGGAAGATGTTGGACGCGAGTGCGTCCTGAGGGTCCCTCGGAAGAATATTACCCTTCGCTCATACACTTGCGCTCGTAGCCAGGTGGCATGGCAGAAAGCGATCCCCACCATCGGATCGGGATACGAGCCTTCGACCTGTTTCTTCTGAATATCCCAGTGCGGATGATGGGACGATGCCTCGGAACTTAAGCGCTCTTGTAAGACCGAGCCCCTCCATTGACGGCCGAGATCAGCTCCCCCCTTGCATGTGTGTCGACTGATTCCCACCCCCAGTTGAGCTTGCTCCTGCTGGGTGTCGACTGATTCCCACCCCCAGTTGAGATTGACTCCTGCTGGGTGTCGACTGATTCCCACCTCCAGTTGAGCTTGGCTCCTGCTGTGTGTCGACTGATTCCCACCCTCAGTTGAGTTTGGCACCTGTTGGGTGTCGACTGATTCTCACCCCCAGTTGAGCTTGGCTCCTGCTGGGTGTCGACTGTTTCCTACCCCCAGTTGAGCTTGGCTCCTGCTGGGTGTCGACTGATTCCCACCCACATTTGAGCTTGGCTCCTGCTGGGTGTCGACTGATTCCCACCCCCAGTTGAGCTTGGCTCCTGCTGGGTGTCGACTGATTCTCACCCCCAATTGAGCTTGGCTCCTGCTGGGTGTTGACTACTTCCCACCACCAGTTGAGCTCGGCTCCTGCTGGGTGTCGACTACTTCCCACCCCAAGTTGAGCTTGGCTCCTGCTGGGTGTCGACTGATTCCCACCCCCAGTTGAGCTTGGCTCCTGCTGGGTGTCGACTACTTCCCACCCTCAGTTGAGCTTGCCTCCTGCTGGGTGTCGACTACTTCCCACCACCAGTTGAGCTTGACTTCTGCTGGGTGTCGACTACTTCCCACCACCAGTTGAGCTTGGCTCCTGCTGGGTGTCGACTACTTCCCACCACCAGTTGAGCTTGGCTCCTGATTGGTGTCGACTCTGATCTCCAAGCCAGTTGGGTTTAGCTCATGCGAGTATACCTTGGCGAGTATGCGAGTATACTATGGTGAGTATGCGCGTAGACACAGACGCAAGCATCAGAGTGCAAGTAATAACTGCGCGACGACGATCGATGTCAACGTGAGAGTAAGCGTCACAAACACATCCTCCCCGAGCCTATGAGCCTAGCGAGCGCCATCAACCAACGAGCATGCGACTAAAAAAGAGAATGCGGTAACTTAAAACTTGTGTAAATATATCCAAAAATGTATTACATATGAGCATGAGGAAAATCGGCGAGCAACTAGCACTCGTCGTCGCCAGTATCCGGCCGATATTCGTCATCTCCAATGTCGGCGTCCTCCTCTTTCTCGCCGCCTTCACCGCTCCCCTCCCCATCAGTGCTTTCGTCATTGTTGTTGCTAATGCCACTGCCGCTGCTGCTGGAGCCCGATATCGAGGAAGAAATGTGATCGGGCGAGTTTGATTCCTCGGCGAGCAGTTCAAGAATGAGCTCGTCGACGGTGAGCTGTTTATCCCCCTCGACAAATTGGTCATTGATCCTCAGCCGAACAAGCATAATATTCCCCGCCGCTCGCGCTATCTCGCGGTGAACTGACGACCTCTCTTTCCAAAGAAGGCGGGACCTCTTAACCGCCCAATGCGGGTCATCCTCTGGCCGCGGCGCATCGGGGCAGGGAGCTGAAGAGCTCGTGCGTCCCTCGGCGGCGACCAGGCGAGTTTCCATCGTGGCGGCGCGAACCTGGGCTGCCTCCAGCTCCGCCAAGGAGGTGGCGAGTTTCTACTCGCATTCGGAGAGCTTCTTCGCGGCCTCAACCTCGGCAGCCTGCGATAAATAACATTCAGTCAGCAAAATAAATCCAAGTCCAGATCATCCATGTCGCACACGGGGAGGCGACTTACGTCATAATCCCTCCAGCGAATTGATTGCATGCCGAGATCTATGGTCTTCTTGGTGACGATCTTCAGAGCCTCATGCGTCTCCAACAGCTTCCTGGCCGAGTAGTGTCCTAGCTCGACAGTCCGCGCTAGCGAGCATAAGGTTTGCTGAGCGAGCACCTCCGGGCTGAGCTCCATCAGGGACTCAGCATCAGCTCGCCCGTATAAAGCATGGAGGATGGCGAAGGCCTCCCCCTTGTCCTCTCAATCCGACGACCAGGAGGGGAGGTTGGTGCTCAGCGTCACCGAGTGCTCGTCCTCAGACCAGGTCACCAGCGGGCGACCATAGGCATCCACCACTTCTCGTCCAAGGTTGAAGTTTGGGTGGAAGTGAGGCACCCGAGCATCAAGCGGCGACTCTCGATCGCCGGACTGAGGCGACGATATTTTGGCCCTCTTACTCGCAGGGCCCGGGGACTTGACTTTTGTCTTCCCTTTGGCGAGTTTCTTCTTCTCGCCAATGTCAGGCGGAGGGTTAGATTCCGGGAAGGATGAGGCGACTTCCTTCGCCGGAGGAAGCGGCTTCTCCGGAAGCTCGCAAGCCACTGCAAATGTCGAGCAATATATTTGTACCGAGCTCAAATAAATAGGAGCGAACAGGTGTAATTCTCGCTCAATCTTACCCTCGCAGGGATGGATCTCGAGGAGCGTGTTGACGTTGAGCCGCCAGTGGATAACGTCGAAACGGCGACCTCGGAAGGACTCAAACAATTGCTCGCGAACACCTTCCAAGATCGGCGGGAGGAAGGCGACATCGGCAGGTTGATGCGGCCTCCCCTGAACGCCCTCGAAATCGCCTTGGACGACGACTAGTTGCTCGCTCCACCTGTGAACTTTGTTCGCCGTCCACACCAAGGTGCAGACGTGGCTGCTGAAGTAGGCGAACCCCTCGGCGGTCGCGGAGAATGCGAATATCTTTCGGAAAACCGAGAGGTCGAAGGCAGCCCTCTCTTCCCGCAGGTAGCAAAGGAACCGCATGATGATCGTCACTCCATTAGGGTTGATTTGCGCGGGGACGATCCCAAAATACCGCAGGATCTCGCGATATTCTGTCCAGAAGGGAAGTCGCAGGCCGGCGTCAAAATGTTGGAGCGACAAGACCATAACACCCTCGATGTAGGTGTTAAGTCATTCGCTCCGAGTAGGAAGTCTCGTCGAGTAGTCATCCGGCAGAAGTCGCTCCCTGAATGCCTCAAGATCTCGATCTGTTGTGATGGATTTCTTAAAAGCCGCGTAGGCAAAATTGGCGGTGTGGGCCTGTCGGCGAGCGCTAGCGTCGTCCCCAACTATCTTCAGCAAGCTAACGTGACGAGGAGAGAAGAAAAGGCGAGAAGAGAATGAAGGCAGAGACACGCGAGCAAGAGAAGATACTCGCGAGGTGGAGTTAGAAAATCGCAGCAGCGTACTTATGGCTTACCTACACCTTCTATTTATAGGCGAAGTCAAAAGAGGGGGGGAATATATCTGTTTCGGCAAGTATCATCCTAAGTCGCGACTTAGGCGAGTAAGCAGATTCCCGGCATCAGCCTCATCTCGCACAGCGCAGCAAGAAATCTCACAACTTCATCAGAACCTGCAAAACGAACTCGGCATATCAGAGAAGGGCAGCAACTAAACAACAAATAACAAGGCAGAAATCAAGAGCGATATACAAACTCGCTTATTACAAATACAGGATTGTTCATTACAATAATCACCTACGACGAATTCAAATAAAGAAAGAAAAAATTCTATGTTCTAGGCGGCCGCTCCGGAGGATTTGAATGTCGTCCGGCCCAGCCCATCTCGCGCGCCCGCCGATAATGATCGGTCGCCAGTGCTATCGCATCGTCGTCAAGCCGCAGTTGTTCCTCCATCCTCGCCAATTGACCAGCATATCCCATGCTCGCACGCATCCCAGCCAACTCGTCGAGGACAAGCTGAAGACGGTGCTCGTTCATCGTCATCCGCCGGTCGATCTCGCTGATCATGTGGAAGCGGGCCTCGTAGTTCTCCAGGCTGGCCCGAAGTTCTTCCATCCTCGTCATTCTCACCTCCAGAGATGAGATCTGACGATGTGGCTCGCAAATCGCCAGCTGGTCGAATTTGCTCTCCAGCTCCAGATAGGTGCGAGCAGCGGCGTGACGATACTCGCTGCCCGATAACCCGATGGCGTCGATGAAGGCCGCCCCTGGAGTCGCTGGGCGATCTGTCAAAACAAATAGAAGGCCGCCAGATCAGAATTTGACGACTAACTCATCAAACGAAACAACAGTAACGCAGGTTACCGCGACAAGGAGACCGTGATCGACGAGGAGAATGGTCGCGACCTGAGGTATCTCGCCGGCCAGAAGATGAACCACCCGCATGATCGACAAGTTTACCCTGCCCGCGACCTCCATGATCGGGGTCCCCGACTCTCGGTGGGAAGTAACTCGACCGCGGCCTATCCGGTTTTCGGGCCTGAGTCTTCGACGGAGACGGCGGAGGCTGCGACGAACTCGTCGTCTGATGTGAGGTCTTCAGCGGAGGAGGTGATGGAGGTCGCTGCATGTCAGCAAGTTGCTGAGCGATCGGAGGAGGCGGCGGCGGCAGTAGATCACTCGGCGCCTGTAGAGGAGCGACATTCAGAGGAGGCGGCGGCGGTAATGGGTTACTCGCCGCTGGCAGTGCAGAATCTTGCGCGGGAGTGGAAGAGACCTTCTTCGCCGGAAGGTCCTTGCTCGCTAGAAGGTCCTTCTTCGCCGGAAGGTCCTTCGTCGGAGTGTCTCTGCTCGCCGGGGGATTTTTCTTCGCCGTAGAAGTCAGAGCTTTCGTTGCTTTCTTGGTGTTGAGATTAATCCGAACCGTGTGCGCGGTCCAGAGCGGTTTCCCGGCTGCAAGGGCGAGCAGTGGTGCAGAGTTCAGGGGGGCGACATTCAGAGCCGCATCAGCGACATCCGATGGAGAGTCTGCGAGCAAAGAAAGTGGGTCACGGAGAAATAAACGACGACCGACTGCTTTAGAAAAATGGTTTGGCAAAATGGCGACCTGACAGGGAGACGACTTCAATCCGCGGCGGCGCCGGCGAGTTAGCGACTTCGGGAGTTATCAGCGGGCTGAGGAAGCTCGAGTCAGGAGCGGCTATGTTGGGGTATCGTCTAACCCAAGGTCGCTGAGGAGCTTTTGGGTGTTGGCGGAATGCGCAGGATTGCTGGTCAAAGCGGCGAATTGTTCAGGGAGCGGAAGCGGGTCGGTCACCATGGATGCGGGTATCTTCTTCGACTTCTTTGTTTTCTTCTTTTTGTGGGGAGGTAAGTCGGCTGCGACATCCTCTTCCCGCGGCCTTTTGGACTTGGCGATGCCGAGAAAGCCGGACAACGCGGCGAGACTGTCCTGAAGAAGTTTCTCATTGGCGTTCGACATACTGTGCGAGCTCAGGAAATCCGCCTCAAAAACCAGCCCCCCCCCCCTATTTATAGAGTTCGACAAGCAGTCGTCAAGAGCGAGCAACTCAGATACTCGACATAGCAACTCGTCGAATAAGTGTTGGATGATTCTTTCCAAGCTCCTACGTCGCTCGAAAAGAGCGGGGATAGTGTATAAACCGTATTCGTCGAGGATAGACCCAACCACAGTCAGGTCAGCAGAAGTCAAGGTCAACAAGTCAAGACAGAAGTCAGAGTCCGCGCGCAAGACCGCGGAAGGCCTGGGCGAGTATGGCGAGCTCCCCACGCATACTCACCAGGTAGGCGACTAGGCAAGATACTCATCCAGCCCGTGCGAGTTCCCCTTGGAAGTCGCCTAGTCGCCAGGGGGTGGGCTATATAAATGTGACCCCCCCCCTCCTTAGATTTCCCTATAAATAGGACCTCAGGGGTACGAAGTGAGACACTGAAAATCCTCTACAGGATACTCGCGAGCTCTCCTTTCCGGATACTAGTCGAGCCATTAGATTCCTTTTCCTTAGATATCAGGTCGCGACCTTGCGACTTAGTCATTAGCTAGTCTCCCTCGTACCTAGTTCGGTCATTTTTGGTTGAGAAGAGGCTGCTCCTTTCGAGCATCCGGGTACGTGGTGGGACCTTCCTGCCGCAACATCTGGGGTTCTGTTTGTCTTCGTTCTTCATCCTAGTCACCCTAGCCGTCTAGTCTCACCCCTGAACCAGTAACCTTAGGCGATCTTGATCCGAATTCTGAGGTCGGGATTTTTTCCTGGCTTCAAACACCAAGAACTGACACTGGTCTCTTAGCCCTAGCATCCACTCTCACACTCCACACAAGGACTATGGTACCAAAATAACATAGGTATTCATGTACAGTAATCATATTATATTTGCATTCAATGGTAACCCGCCATGACTATAAATAATAAATGAAAAGAATAAATTGTGCAAACTTCTAAAACTATTACAACAACAGTATATTTGTAAGAGTATTCAGTATAAGATCTCTGCAGCAGCCTCTCAGAGGAGAATCTCAAGGTCAAAGCTATGTTATATATGAGTAGCCAAACACCGTGAGTTCTCAACAGGAGTATTTGACAAGAGTACTCGATAACAGCAACAACTTGTTAACAGCATAATCTTTACCAGTTGTGGAATCTACTAGCCTAGAAAGCACCGGTACGAGTACGGATACCGGGTACGATACCTACCTGGTATGGTGGTACAACAAAAGTTAAAAAAACTAGGATACGGGTACGTCATAATACGTTATAACTATATATCAAGTGCAATAAATAGTTCTCAAAACATTAAAACATTAAACATAAATCATAACTTGAAGTCCAAGTTCACAAATCAATGCAACATAACATGAAGTTTTCAAACATTAAGTATTCGTAAATATTACAAAATTTAACATCTTATATGTTTAACCAAAAAAATAAAATTAAAATTAAGTGTATTCACCAGTCTTTTTTTTCTTCTTCTACATTATTAGAGATGAACCTCATTGTTGGAGATCAATATATTCAATCTCCGGTTAGTCTAGAGACAAGTTAGCCGTTTTGTTAATAACTTGTATTGTATCAACACGTTCAATACACGTACCAGTATCAGAAACATACTCGGTACAGATACACAACTTAATTTGACGTACCAACGCATCATAGCATAGAGCCAGCTTTTGTTTATTCTAGAAAAACAGACTCATATCACAATCTGTAGAATGATGTGGTAAGTCCAAGTGTATCCACATAGGTGTATCAGTCGAGTATCGGGTACGTACAGGTGTCGGATACGTATCCGGTATGGGTACGTTGCATTCGGGGAAGTATTTGTGCTCCATAACTACTAGCCATGTCAGTTCCCGTGATAGTGTGACTAGTTTCCATGCTAAGACCCTTCTACTATAAAAAAACTCGACAGTGAGGTTTATGGCTTCTCATCGCGGTACAATTCTTCAAAATTTTGAGTAATTAGGGGTATATGTCGACAACACTGACGGTTGAGGAGATCCCAATTATATTGTAGTCCAAATAACATACGCTTCTTCCATTTCTAAATTCCATCCCATGATACCAAAACGTCTTTGTATATAAGAAAGGGTGCATTCTAAATAAATTCCATTACGAAACAGAATTGACATCAAATACCAAAGAGCTAATACGTGGAAAATCCTAAATATCATCCCAATCCCTCCTTCCCTAAATCATAGTATACATTTATGATTTTTTCCATAACCCAATTGATGAGTCGGACCTTGCTTGATATAGCTCCATAACTTTTCCCATGAACAATTTCTCGTACTTGTTCATTCATAGTTTCCTATCTACACTCCATGTCCTTTTCCTTAAAATTCCTGATCAAACTATGTCACCAACCTTGTTTAAGTGGGTGGTTAATTGATTCCCAAACTCGATTTCCAATATAAACAAATCAAATATACACTCTTGTCCCCGGATTTTCCCGTTTAGAATTTGAATGACCGAAAGTTTAAAAACATGTTTAACAAGCTAAAAACCTTTGGAATGAACAATGGGGAATATCAAAAATCATCATAATAAACATCACACGAGTAAATACAATGTCGGTAAGATGATACGGGGTCGTCGTATAATGTCGGTAGAGTTGATGAAGGATGGCCGAAGATGGGATGACGGTGGTGAAGGATACCGTGCGGCCAGAATCGCGACAGCCTAAGAGGGGTGTGCTCGGGAGAGATATAACAAGATCTCTTGACAAGATAGAGAATAGAATAAACATTTTCATGCTTCATACCAACATCATATGTCTTTAAATAGGCTTATAAGACCCATAAATGTTAACTCCTAACCTCTAACCTCCAACCACTAATAAATAAAAGACAACATAAATAAAAAAACAACAATAAGAGTGTCGGCACTCGATAATAACTGGGTGTGAAGCCCGTAGAATCACTCTCATCATTCAAAAGGAGCTTGACCGCAAGTTCAAGGGAGATCGGAACTAGTGCGGACATCAGCCAATTCCCTCATCATCAAAGTCCTTCATGTACAGATAAGAGAGGCTCTTACAGCGACGTCCGCGACTATAATGCGCATCACAGTTAAAGCATAACCCCTGTGCGCGCGTTCAGACATTTTTTGCACGAGATAATTGATGGATGAGGGGGTTTGGATATCCCCGGGTCATCTGTCCTGATTCCTTGCACTCGGAAGTATATAAGTACCCTAATCTAGTTGAAATTGTCGTTCACATAATCTGGGTAAACTCATAGCAGTCCCCATGTCCCGAGGAGCCTCGACGTCAAGTCGCAGCCGTTCGGGAAGCCCAATGATGAAGATTGCAACTTACATCTCAGGGGTTACCGTCACGTACACCACGAGAAGATGAAACTGTTCCAGATAAGTGTCTACAGACTCTATTTGTTGTAATGTTGTGAGTGCATCGAGGGGGTTGCTACGGATGGACTGATTCGCAGGTTGCAGAGCCTATTAAAGGCCTCACATGTCCCCCCTGGCTAGTTGACTAGGGGACGAGCAAACCAAAGCTGAGTAGAGTCGAGAAGCTGAAACGAATTTATTATGTTGTCGGTGTTTGTTAGTGGCCGAAGAACTGCTCGCACTTGGTTTACCATACTAATGGATTTGTCTTCCCATTGTAGGCTGGTAATTCCAACTTGGTGTAGCATGACAAAATAACAGCTTCAGGGCTGACTGGGGCTCGGTGGCTCGTGGTGTATAAGTGGCGATGTCTGACTGCTACTAGCTTGATTAATAATTGGTGTAGTAACGACTGAAATGGTGGATGGAAAAGCGTTAAGCTTGTTGGTGAGTGTGGTAATGCCTTCCTGATGATGTGTGTCGGCGTCCCAAAGGCATGCTCCATGAATGTCATAAACATTTGCATTATTTTCCTAATTGTATTCATCTAATCGGGAGAATGCCCCATAGTGTGAATTACTATTGGAGATAAAATGGATGTAGCACGAGATAATGGGTGACTGGACGACAAAATTCCGCAGAGGTGGCTGGATTATTCGAGTGGCTCCGAGACCCACGACGTTTCCCTATGACGCCAACCAATAATAAAATATCCTTGTCGTCTCTTTTCAGGCATTTTTTGGGGAGGGGAGGACTTAATCAATTAATGTCCGTGAGGTAGATAATTAACATAGGCCAAATAAAAGTGAAGTGTGCGGCTAGAATGGGTCCACAATGTAAAAGGAGCTAAATAAAAGGCAAATTTTATTGTTCCAAAACAAAAATAATACAAGGTATGTCCTCTTATCTAAAGAAAATGGGGGAGATAGAAGAATACAACAAGCGATGTAGGACTAAATACAAGCCGCACGGTCTATACGGTTTGAATTTGTCAAATCGCAAGACTATACAACGGAGAATACAGCCCTGGGAAGCCGCTGAGCTTCGACGGAGGAAAGACCCGAGAGCGTTACTGCGGGTTGACACCAAACCGCAGCTGCGGATAACCGCCAGACCGCTACTGCAGATAACCACCAGACCGTTGTTGCGGACAACCCCCAAACCACTGTTGCGGATAGCCACTAGACAGCAGTCGTGGGTTGCCTCCAGACCGCTAGAGCGGGAAATCGCCAGATCGCCACTGCGGGTTGTAACCAGGCCGCAGCTAGGGAAAGCCATCAGACCGCAACTGCGGATTGATATCTGACCACAGTTGCGAGTTGCCACCAGTCCGCAGTTGCATATTGCCAACAGTTCGCAGTTGCGGGTTGCTCTCCAGACTGCAATACAAGAAGGCAGAATCTCAGGCAAGCGCAACAGTGTTGGTGTTACCATTGTGATCTGGAAGTGATCAAGCATGTAGTCTCACTGTCAACGTAGTATGAGCCTATCAGGGTCGCACATAAGAGCGTTTGGAGAATTTGGAAGATAGGATTATGTTGGTTTTACTCATATGAGATGAGTGAAGGACTGGACTCAGCCAGGCATTGAGTGTGTCAAGTCTACTCAGTCAGGCGTTGAGTGCGTCGAGACCACTCGACGCTTCGTCGAGTCAAGTGTTGATTTGTCGAGTTAACGTTGAGAGCGTCGAGACCACTAGACGATTCGTCGAGTCAATTGTTGATTCGTCGAATGATGGCGTTGAGTACGTCAAGACCATTCGATGTCTTCGTCGAGTTAAATGTTGACTCGTCGAAATAGGCGTTGAGAGTGTCGAGTTCACTCGACGATTCATCGAGTCAAGTGTTGATTCGACGAGTCTGGCGCTGAGTGCGTTGAGTCCACTCGACGCTTCGTCGAGTCAAATGTTTATTCGTCGAGTTATGCGTTGAGTGCACTCGACGCTTCGTCGAGTCAAGTGTTGATTCGTCGATTCAAGTGTTGAGGCCACTCTCAAGCGTTGAGTGTGTTATGATCACTCGACGATTTGTCGAGTTAAATGTTGTTTCGTCGAATTATATATATTCCAAGTGTTACGGGTCTGCCGATAGCGACATCCTTCTACTGTTTATCCCTTTGGGTATAAATAGGAGATGCTTTAGGGTTTTGTTATTGACGACACCAAGCGACAAGTACGGAACTGCCGCACTGTTCTAAACCCAAGAGAATAGGCCCGGTGGAAAACGTTTCTGAAAGTGCCGATCTCGTCGTCGTCGTCGAGCCTGTTTCCGACGAGTGTCGTTGCCGCCTCTTCTGGAGTGTACCTAACAGTCTGTGAAGACGCAGAGTGTTTTCTTCCAACCTAGATCTTGTGTGGCAAGAGTTAAAGGGTTCTCCCGTTCGTGTGGATCATCTGTAGAGGCGTGGACATTATTTTGCGCTCAGAACTCCAGCCGCTAGTAATAGACAGATCTCTTGGAGCATCTTGCTTGAGTAATGACTCAATCCCGCAAAGGTAAATTTTATTTGCAGCGATTTTACTTCTTGATCAATGTTTATCGCAAGATCTATTTCTTTTGCGATTTTCTTGTTTCTCTATTTCGCTGCCCACAAGTATTGTGACGTACAGAAAAACTCAACAGTGGTATCAGAGGGAGGTTAATGCGATGATCATTGTTTCAGAAGTTGCTAAATCAATTGCGTGTAGATGTGGAAATTTTAGAAGTGTTCTAAAATGCCCAAATCTATTCCTAGAACATCAAATGTTGATGGATTTTGTGTGGAATCGGTGGTTGTTTTTCAAAAAAATTGGTCGGGGCGCTGCCCCGCACCCCGCAGGGGCTCTGTCCCTTGACCTCGTTCGTCGATACCACCGCCAGAGGCGCAGTCCCTTGGAACCCCGTCAGGAGCGCATGTGATTTTGTTGTGATATCTTTGTTAATCATTAACAGTAATCGTCTCTCTTGTTGGTTTGTGAAACCAAGTGTGTTAGATTTTGAATCTCACAAAGAGAGACAAGCTTGTCTACTGTGTAAGTGAAGTTTGTGTTCCTCATGTCCAATGCATGTAAATCTGAAGGTTTAGAAGGGTTCTAGACGTTCAGATTTAGCCCGGTTCATCAAGTGTTGATGATTTTTGTGCATATCTGGGATGCATTTGGATTGTGATTGTTGTTAGCTTTATTTTGTGAATGTGCACATTGGTTAATTGTTAATCATGATTAAGTGTTAATCAACAATCTAAAATCTCTTATGTAATATTAAGTATTCGGATGCCTTCCGATGAATGACAATCTTCTTGTCTCGATCGATAAAGTGTGGGTTTGTCAAATCAAGGTGCATTAATCCATCTTAGTAAGGGTGTGAGCGGATAACTGTGATATCTCACTGTCGACATCGGGTTAAACTTAACTGGGTGACCTCAAAGGTTGAGTGCCCAGAGGCATAGGGTTGGCATGCACCATATGATGGATGCGAATAAAGAGTTATTCATCAACCATACAAGAGTTGTATAGTGATGCAATCGTCAAACGTTGTCTACCTAAATAATTGCATTGTGAGAGAAAAGTCAAACCTGACTCACAGTGTTAGTGAAATACGGATATTGTCCACTAAGAGAGTAGCTCGCATAAACTCTCGGAATTGATATCGAGGGTTATTAGTTTAATAAAAATAGTGCGAGTAATTTTAATTAAAATCCTAATTGAAATGAAAATGTACTTTGAAATGTAGTACTGAATTTTATTTTGCATTAATTCTTGTAGAATTTTCATGACAAGTGGATCTCATTCCACCATGTCCCTCAAAGCCATCCTTGAGAAGGAGAAACTGAGTGGGACAAACTATTTGGACTGGTACAGAAACCTGAGAATTGTTCTCAGGCAAGAGCGTAAGCTCTATGTTTTGGAAGGAGAATCCCCTGATGAGTCAGTCAGGAATGCGTCCTGATCTGACAAAAATGCTTACAAGACGTATCAAGACGACTCATTGGATGTCGAATGCCTCATGCTGGAAACCATGAACTCTGAGCTTCAGAAGTAACATGAGAACATGAGTTGCAAAGAAACTGACGAGCATCTCAAGAAAATGTTTCAAGGGCAGGCTCGACAAGAGAGGTTTGACGTCACCAAGGCGTTGTTTCAGTGTAAGATGGGAACTCGAGACCTAGTAGGGACTCACGTACTCAAGATGATTGGGTATATAGAGAACCTTGAAAGTCTAGGCTTTTCTCTAGGTCAAGAGTTGGCTACAGACCTGATCCTGCAATCATCGTCGGACAGTTATGAGCAGTTCGTCTTGAACTATAATATGAATGAAATAGACAATACGCTGCCCGAGCTCCTATGCATGTTGAGAACTGCCGAAATCAATATGAAGAAGGTCAAGTCTGCTAGTCTCATATTGATTGTGCATAAAGGCAACGGTAAGGCCAAAGGTTTCAAGAAAACGAAGGTATGACCTAAGTCATTTCTTGAGCCCAAGACTTCAGCAGTGAAGAAGAAAGGCTTAGCGAAAGAAGGAAAATGTCACCATTGTGGCAAGGCTGGTCATTGGAGGAGAAATTGTCCTTCTTATATTAAGAGTCTGCAGAAGATGAAGGGAGGTATGACTTCCGCTGCAATTATCTATGTTATAGAGATAAACTTTTCTGCTCCTTCAACTTGGGTATTGGATATCGGATATGGTTCTCACATTTGTATAAATGTGCAGGAACTTGGAAGGAGAAGAATGTTGCGTAAAGGAGAGGTGGACCTGCGTATTGCCAATGGAGCAAGAGTTGTTGCTGTCGCCGTACGTGTTTACCGTTTTTCTTTGCTCAGTGGACTTGTAATAGAACTAGATAATTGTTATTATGTTTCTTCAATAACTAGAAACATTATATCTATTTCATGTTTGAACATGATTGGATATTTTTTATTATTAAGAACAATTGTTGTTTTATATTTAAGAATGATGTTTGGTATGGTATAACTCAAATGTTTAATGATTTATATGTTTTGAACTTAGATAATCAAATCTATAATATAGAAAATACTAAAAGACAAAAAACGAATAACTCAAACCCTACGTACCTTTGACATTGCCGTTTGGGTCATATAAATGAGAAACGCATATCCAAACTCCATAAAGATGGGACTAATGTACTCATTTGATTATGAATCATTTGAGAGATGTCAATCATGTTTATTAGGCAAGATGAGTAAAATCCCTTTCAATGGTTTCAATGAGAGAGTTGATAATCTCTTGGGTATAGTACATAGTGATATATGCGGACCCATGAGTTCTATGGGCATAGGTGAGTTCTTCTATTTTGTTACATTTATTGAAAATCTCAGTAGATACGAATACGTGTATCTTATGAAGTGCAAATCTGAAACTTTGAAAAGTTCAAATAGTTTAAGAATGTAGTGGAGAACCAGTTGGGTAAGAAGAGGGTTAAAGCACTCTGATCTGATCGAGATGGCGAATACCTGAGTTATGAGTTTCATGATCATCTGAAAGAGTGTGGTATTGTATCACAGTTCACTCCACCCGGAACACCGCAGCATAATGGTGTCTCTAAGCGGAGGAATCGTACTCTGTTAGACATGCTACGGTCGATGATGAGTCATGCATATCTGCATGTTTCCTTTTGGAGTTTTGCTCTAAAAACTGTTGCTTTTACACTAAATCGTGTTTCAACGAAAACGATTATAAAAACACCATATGAGATATGAACTGGGAAGCGTCCTAATATGTCATTCATTAAGATTTGGGGCTGTGAGGCATACGTGCGACGTCAAATGTCTGACAAGCTGGAACTCAAGTCAGATAAATGTTATCTGGTGGGGTATCCTAAGGAAACTAAAGAGTATTATTTTTACCTACCGTCTGAGGACAAAATGTTTATCGCAAGTACTGCTGTCTTTCTTAAGAAAAAGTTCTTAAGTAGAAAGACTACTAAGGTAGAACTTGAAGAAGTTCAAGAACCACAAACCGTGAATAAACCAAAATTGGAACCTGAGCAAGGACTACAAGTTGTTATAGCTGGAGAACCTGCTCAGGAAACACAAATCCCACGTAGATCTGGTAGACCAAGATTTGAGCCTGAGAGATGAATTTCTCGTGTCTCAATAGGTAATGTTGTTGCTTATGGATCATAATGATGAGTCTGCAACCTAACAAGAGACTATGAGTGGACCGGACTCCGAGAAGTGGCTTGAGATCATGAAATCTGAAATGGACTCCATGTATGAAAACCAAGTTTGGCCCTTGGTGGAACCACCTGAAAGGATACGACTCATAGTGTGCAAGTGGGTCTTCAAGAAGAAGACCAACATGGATGGGAATGTACAGACATTTGAAGGGCGATTAGTGGCTAAAAATTTCAAGCAAATTAATGGTGTTGACTATGATGAGACATTTTCCTATGTTGTCATGCTTAAGTCCATCAGAATTCTGTTTGTTATTGCTGCGTATTATGACTTCGAGATCTGTCAGATTGATAGCAAAACGGCTTTCCTAAATGGAAACCTCCTTGAGTAAGTGTATATGACACAACCCGAGGCTTTTGTATCTCCAGGTGAAGCCACTAAAATATGCAAGCTGCAGAGATCCATCTGTAGATTAAAACAGGCTTCTCGAAGTTGGAATATTCGTTTTGATGAAAACATCAAAGAGTTTGGTTTTATCAAAAATGATGATGAACTGTGTGTTTACAAGAACATTAGTGAGAGCATTGTTGTCTTCTTGATATTGTATATAGATGACATACTGTTGATCGGGAATGACAAACCGACCCTACAAGTCTTTAAGAACAACTTAGAGAACTGCTTTTCTATGAAAGACTTGGGCAAAGCGACTTATATACTTGGTATTAAGATCTATAGAGATAGATCGAAAAAGTTGTTGGGTTTGACCCAAAGTACATATATTGAGAAGGTGTTGAAATGGTTCAACATGCTTGAGTCCAAGAAAGAATTTTTACTCATGTCTCATGATGTGAGTCTCTCTAAGGACCAGTGTCTTAAATCTTGTGAAGATAAACATCGCATGAAGTTGATTTCATATACTTCGACAATTGGATCAATCATGTATGCATGATATGTACTCGACTCGATGCCTCTTATGCTTTGATCATAACTAGCATGTATCAGTCTGATCCCGGTGAAAGTCACTGGATTGTCGTCAAGAATATCCGAAAGTACTTGAGAAGAACTAAGGATTCGTTCTTGATATTTGGTGGAGAGGAAAAGCTCATCATAAAAGGTTACACGGATGTTAGCTTCCAAACTGATAGGAACGACTCAAAGTCTCAGTCAGAGTTCATATTTTGCCTAAATGGAGGAGCTATTAGCTGGAAAAGTTTCAAGCAGGAGACAGTTGCTAATTCTACAACTGAGGGCAGGTATATCGCCGCTGCGAATGCAGCGAAGGAGGCTGTATGGATTAGGAAATTCATCGGCGAATTAGATGTAGTTCCTAGCATTGTTGATCCCGTAGTTCTCTACTGTAACAACAACGGTGCAATTGCAATTGCTTCGGAACCTAGATCTCATCAGCGCTCCAAGCACATACTTCGGCGGTTCAATCTTATTCGAGAGATTGTCGATCGAGGAGATGTGAGCATTTGCAGGGTGCCGACTGAAGAAAATATAGCAGATTCATTGACAAAGCCTCTAGCGCAGAGAAAGCATGATGGTCATGTTAGATCTATGGGTATACAATACCTTAATGATCAGCCCTAGTGGGAGTCTTGTGAATTGTGTATTTGTCGGTTGTTGTAATAATTCATTTGATAAATGGAGTACTATGCATTCCATTTTATACTTATGGCAGGTTCTTTTATTGTGTAAATTTATTTTTATTGTGATAGATTAATTTAACGTAATAAATGGCCTTAGAACGTTTGCTTGCATATAATTCAAGCGGTGACTTGAATGTGAGAGCTTAAGTTCTTAGAAGATTCATTCTTAAATAGTCCATGGTCGAGTGTCATCTTAGAAGCTAAGGGCGATGATGATATATTAAGATTAGCATGTGCGTTGACTAATGACCGGTTCTCATAGGTCATGATATTGTGATATCAAGTCATCACATGGGTATTTGTTAATGAACAAGTTGTACTGGACAAACCCACCATGAGAATACTTTATGGATAGTTATATGAACGTGTCACAAATATGTTTCAAGTGGCAATGGTGTTTGTGGTCATTTGACCTGAAGTCACAGCACTCATCGAGTGAGGAAGAGCGTGCTTTGATGCTATCAAAAGTCCAGTCTCGAGAAAGTTGGATGATAAAGGTGATTATTGGGTACATTACGAATCATTTATGTATTTACGTGTGAGCAGAGATGAGATTTGTCCTCCTATATGACAGGAGCTGCATCCATGGGCCCCTTAATGGAATGGGACTGAGAAATGCATGATTATGCTTGGTTGAGTCAATATATGATATTGGACTCATCGATTTCTGAAAGTTCATTCTAGATCAGGAAACTAGGATTGAACAATTATGAGGGTGGCACGGTTTATACCTCTAGTTCTATCCGGATGTAAGGGACGAAGGGACATGACAACACTGATACATTGATCACAATGGCTTTCGAGTTTTAAACTCTTATTGCTTGGGGAGCAATGATGTATTGTTAGATGTCGCTCATTGTTTTTGAAGCTTTTATCTGATACTTTCAAGATCAAGTTGGAGACTATTGGTGTTACCATTGTGATCTGAAAGTGATCAAGCATGTAGTTTTACTGTTAACGCAGTATGAGCCTATCAGGGTCGCACATAAGAGCGTTTGGAGAATTTGAAAGATTAAATTATATCGGTTTTACTCATATGAGATGAGTGAAGGACTGGACTCAGCCAGGCATTGAGTGTGTCAAGTCTACTCAGCCAGGCATTGAGTGCGTCGAGACCACACGACGCTTCGCCGAGTCAATTGTTGATTCGTCGAGTTAGCGTTGAGAGCGTCGAGACTACTCGACGGTTCGTCGAGTCAATTGTTGATTCGTCGAATGATGGAGTTGAGTACGTCGAGACCATTCGACGTCTTCGTCGAGTTAAATGTTGACTCGTCGAAATAGGCGTTGAGAGCGTTGACTTCACTCGACGATTCGTCGAGTCAAGTGCTGATTCGACGAGTCTGGCGCTGAGTGCGTTGAGTCCACTCGACGTTTCGTCGAGTCAGATGTTGATTTGTCGAGCTAGACATTGAGTGCACTCGACGTTTCGTCGAGTCAAGTGTTGATTCGTCGATTCAAGTGTTAAGGCCACTCTCAGGCGTTGAGTGTGTTATGATCACTCGACGATTCGTCAAGTATTGACTCGTCGAATTATATATATTCCAAGTGCTACGGCTCTGCGATGGCGACATCCTTCTACTGTTTATCCCGTTAGGTATAAAAAGGAGATGCTTTAGGATTTTATTATTGACGACACCAAGCGACAGGTACGGAACTGTCGTACTGTTCTAAACCCGGGAGAATATGCCCGACGGAAAGAGTTTCCGAAAGTTCTGATCTCGTCGCCGTCGCCGCGCCTGTTTCTGGCGAGTGTCGTTGCCGCCTCTTTTGGAGCAGACCTAGCAGTCTGTCAAGACGCAGAGTGTTTTCTTCCAATCTAGATCTTGTGTGACAAGAGTCTATGTGTTCTCCCGTTTGTAGGGATCATCTGTAGAGGCGTGGACATTATTCTGCGCTCAGAACTCCAGTCGCTAGTGATCGACATCCAGGAAATGTCGGTTTTTGCGTTCAACAACGACATTCTATTGATAAGTGTAAGGACAACTAGTTTGATGTACAATGTCATGATGCATACAAAATAATGTAAATTGATGACTTAAATACTCCTTAGCATATCAGTGCGAAGTATCTGAATAGGGACATCAAACTGAGTACGGATCTCACTGTAGAACGCAGTAAAAACGGAAAAAAGTTCAGAACGTTCTCGTAACAAATACAATCATGTATATCTAGAAAAGTCATCAATAAAAGTAACAAAATAGAAACTACCATATCAACAGTCCGGATAGGAGCAGGACCCCAAACATCTGAATGAACAAATTCAAAAGGACAGGAAGAACTACGTTCGTGCTTTGCTGGAAAAGTAGAATAGTGATGTTTGTCAAATTGACAAGCCTCACAATTAAGAGAAGAGTCTCCCTGAGGTAGATCAGACAGAAGTTGATAAAGAATCTGAGGAGGAGGATACCCAAGGTGAAGATGCAACTGAAAAAGAGACGAAGAGACAGAAAAGGTTGAAACATTATCAAGTTAGAACAAGTCGCATCTTTCAGTCTCAGTAGCAATCGTCTACTTGGAGTGGGGATTCTGAAAAGAACAAGTAGACGCAATAAAAACAGTCACACAATTCAACTTTTTGCAAATAGAAGTAACAAAAAGAGGGTTGCAAGGAAAATTCGGGACATAAAGAGTGTTCTCAATCTAAAGAGGAGTGACATGCATGGTGTTAGACCCACAAACAGGAGACGGAGAACCATCCGCAATAAGAACCGGAGGGAACCTGTTATGTTTCTCCATGCGAGAAAAAACATGAGAATTTCAGGTCATATGACTAGTAGCACCAGAATCAATAAGTCATCTATCTGTAGTGTCCAATTGCGCAGCACCCGAATAAGTAGCAAGAAAAGAAGTAGAAAGAGAAAGAGGAGCGGATATAGTAGAAGAAGAAGAGAGAGTTGGAGTGTCCATAGAAAGCAATAGGAAACCGCACGGGTAGAGAAAAACAACCCGCTTGAACACAACAGGCCTAGCGAACACAACAGGTCGCGCGAACACAACAGGTCGCGCATATATAAGAGCCGCGCGAACACACAAGGGAAAAGAAGGTCGCACGAACACAATAGGCCGCAAAGAAAGAACAAGGCGCAAGAGGAGTGACAAGTAAGGGATGGAGATCGGGGCGGGAGGGAGACCGTTTGCGGTTAGAAAAAGAAACCACGAGCAAATTGGAGCAAAAGATCGATTAGCTCTGATATCATGTAAAAAGAGCTAAATTAAAGGCAAATTTTATTGCTCCAAAAAGATAAATAATACAAAAGTATTCCTCATATTTATAGAAAATAGAGGAGATAGGATAATATAACAAGCGATATGGGACTAAATACAAACCGCGCGGTGTATGCGGTTTGACTTTGTCAAACCGCAAGACTATACAACGGAGAATACAGCCCTGGGAAGCCGCAGAGCTTCAACTTAGGAAAGACCCAAGACCGCTACTGCGGGTTGGCACCAGACCGCTGTTGTGGATAACTACCAGACCGCTGCTGCGGATAACCACCGGACCGCTGCTGCGGACAATCACCAGACTGCTGTTGCGGATAGCCACCAGACCGCAGTCGCAGGTTGCCTCCAGACCGCTAGAGCGGGAATCGCTAGATCGTCATTGCGGGTTGTAACTAGGCCGCAGCTAAAGAAAGCAATCAGACCGCAACTGCGGGTTGACACCCGACCGAAGTTGCGGGTAGCCACCAGTCCGCAGCTACATGTTGACAGCAGGTCGCAGTTGCGGGTTGCTCTCTAGACTGCAGTACAAGAAGGCAGAATCTCAGGCCAACACAGCAGGACACAGGTCAACAACAGCGGTTTGCCAAATCGCCAGGACTGAACCGCAGATCTGTCAAACCGCCAGGACTGCTACCAAACAGACCGCGACATCTGTTCGCTAAGTCAAACCGCCAGATCACAGAAAACAGTAAACCGCTGCGATTAGATGACAAACCGTCCGGTCTCCTCAAGTTTCAACACACAAGCGTAGGCGTTGACACAAAGGTGTAGTGTTCGAAATGGCAGAAATGGCGGGCTGCTCGAAACAAAACGGTGTGGGCGTTGATGCACAGAAAATCGGAGAAGTTTGATGCAGGCTCTGTCGGGCTCGATATACTTGTGTGGTGGGAAGAAGACGATGTCGATCCAAGAGATTAGGGCATCCCAGCGACTGCCTACTGAAAACCGCAGTAGGTGGAGCTTCAACGACTGGCTATGGGGGTTGCAATGGCTGGAGCAAAGGCATCGTCTGCAAGGAGCGCACATAGGGAACTGCTCATCGAGGGGGTGAGGCACAATGGCTTCTGCGTGCATTGGAAAGGAGAAGGAGACCTGTGAGTTGGACGTTGTCGATGTCGTGGGAAGGATGGATGTCGTCGGGGAACTGGACGGAGCTCGGTGCGCTGACGATGACGGTGTGCAACTTGTCGTGGAGAAAATTGACAGTGGCGAAGCGTGATGAAGGAGACCCATTGGGGTTATTGTTTTAGGGAATGTTGTTGGACCGTATGCCGAAGAGAGGAGGAGAACAGATAGCTCTGATACCAAGTTGATACGGGTCTGCCGTATAACATCGATAGAGTTGTTGGAGGATGGTCAAAAGTGGGGATCACGATGGAGAAGGATTTCGTAGAGCTAGAACTGCGGCTACCTAAGCGGGGCGTGCCCGGAAGAAAGCTACCAAGATCTTTTGACAAGATAAAGAATAGAATAAACTTGTATATACTTCATACCAACATCATATACCTTTAAATAGGCTTACAAAACCTCATAAATGAAAAATACTAACCTTTAAACCCCCAACAACTAATAAATAAAAAATGCAATAAAAATGACATAATAAAAGACAACATAAATAAAGGACAACAATAATAAAGTCTGCACTCGAAAATAACTAGGTGCAAAGCCTAGAACACAAGACTAATTCATTATATAGAAATTTTTATAGAATAATTTTACAAGGAACTGTAATAATTGCACAAGGAAAAAACTTAGAAGAAAAAATGAACATAATAGAACAAAGTCACCATAGCTTGTGATGGTAGAAAACATCAACGTGAAAGTAGGAAGAAAACCCTCGCATATATCCTTCGTTCAAAGGTATTATAACAAAAGTACTATGCAAGAATAACAAGTGGAAAAAGAAACAATAAAAATTCAAGGAGGAAATTTAAGCATGCTTATATTGTAAAATTAGTATAGTTTATAGACACATTCTTGATTATTTCCCAATGAATGAAAAACAATTTAGATAAATTTAGGGATAGAATGGAAGATAACGGAGACACTTTGGTGAGATAAAAACCAAAGAAGTAACTCAACTAAAGTTTTATGTATTGTTAGAAAAATGTTTGTAAAGGCCTATTTAGAGGCCCATTATAGGTCTTTTTACTCTCATGTATTAGTCTCATATCTTGTATAAGGGATGATTCTCTCTCCCTTCTCCCTATATATTTGTACCCGTACTTGTAATTTGTAATTCAAAAAGTATATACGAGGTTAACACCGCTCTTCTACATGGTATCAGAGACAGGTTCGGTCCTTGCGGTTTGCCTCTTTCTAAATGTCGGCCTTGCTTCTCTCCTGTTATCCGCACAAGACTGCGGCCTCCTTTCTTTCTAACTGTTAGTCTTGCTTCTGTCTTGCTATCTGCACAAGGTTGCGGTCTCTATTTTTTTCTACCCGCCTCTTCTCATCTCGTGGATCCACCCCTCCCTCCTTTCTCCACCCTCCTACTTTTATAGCTTCTTCTTGGGCCCCACTCACCTCTCTGCTCGCCGCGGACTAATGCTAGCCGCGTGTTGATGCCTGTCGCGCACTATGTTTTCTGCTGCAAGCACTTCCGGCTTCGGCCTCCTTGATCGTTGTTGTCCTCATCCCTCCGCAGTCTGCCTTTCTCAACCTCCGTGGTCTGCTTCTCTTACCTGTGGTCTTACCCGCCGCGGTTTGCTTCTCTTACCCGTGGTCTTACCTGCCGCGGTCTGCCTTTCTTAACTGTCGTGTTCTGCTACTCTTACCCGCCGCGGTCTGCCTTTCTTAACCGTCGTGTTCTGCTACTCTTACCCGTCGCGGTTACTGAGGTTGCCTTCTTCTCTGAATGCACTGCTGCATGAGCGGACTGACCTTACTATCCACGCGGTTACTGTGGCAGCTTTCTTCTACTCGTGGACTGTCACTTGGCCTCTGTTTTTGGTCGTTGCTTCAGCCCGTTGCGGTCTCCTCTCTACCCGATGCGGTCTCCTCTCTACTCGCTGCGAGCTTCTCCACAACTTGCCCCTCTTCCTTCCTCTCTCTAATCATTGCGGACTAATTGTCTCTGCTGTTATTTGCCGTCTCTGGTTGCCGCAGACTGTTTTTTTCTACTCGTCGTGGACCGTTGCCCTTTGTGTCTCGTGCTTAATCCGTTGTCGGCCTCTTCTCTAGCCGTTGTCGGTCTTACCCTGCTATCTGTCGGCCACTTCTCTAAACCGTTGTCGGCCTAACTTTGTTGTCCGCCAGACTCCTGCTTAAGCCATTGCCGCCCTCTCCTCTAGCCGTTGCTGACTCGTCTTTACTACTCGTTGCGGATTCTCTGGTTGTCTTCCTCCTGCGGCCTCCCTCCTTTGTTGCTCTCTGTCAGTCCACCCGAGTTTATTAGCCCGACCACCTCTCTTGTCGTCATGGATTCAACGAGTGCCTCTTCTTTTCTCGCTCGTGTCGTTGTTCCTTCTCCTGAAGTTCATGATGAACTTCGGATCACCACTATCTCCCTCAGCGGAAAACAAAATTTTGTTGAATGAGTGCATTTTGTTCGACGCGTTCTCCAGACCAAGGGTCTCCTTCATCATCTTACTCAAGATGCTCTTACTGTTCCCACTGATGAGTGGATTCGTGATGACAGTCGAGTCCAATCTTGGATCCTCAATTTCATGGATACCGAGCCATATCGCATGTTCATGTATCATGAGACTGCTAAGGCGATGTGGGAGGAGCTTCATTTTCTCTGCTCTAGCAAAGACAGCTTGCTACATCTGTTTGACATCATCTATGCGCTTCAAACTCTAGATCCTGGGACAACAGGTGATTTGACCTCTTTCGTTGCCAAGGCCGAAACACTGGTGAAGGCATAAATACAACATCAGTCTCCCTCCTCGGATCTTACTACACAACGGACGAAAAAGGAAGTTGTTGGGATTGCAATGATGATGGCCCAAGTTCCTCCTCACCTACACAATGTCCGGGCTTAGATTCTTTCCTCCTCCTCCCATCCCTCCCTGTCTGATGTTTGCTCTATGTTGCTCAAAGTCACACCTCCTTCTGAGGCCCCTACATATTTTTCGTCGGCTCTCCTTCAGCATCCACTTTTACCCACTCCTGCTCCAGCTCGTCATGTCCACACGATTTAAAACCCTCACTCCCCCCTCTCGATACTAAAATCCCATCCAGTCGAGCGGTTAGACCCACATTTTTTTCTTCCTTCTCCGCAGACGCGAGACCGTTCTGCCTCCTGTAATTGTGCACAGAGAGGAACCCGCCAGCCTCGTCGACCACTTCCTGCACGCCGGAATCCAGCGTTGGCTATTCCTCCTCCCTCTACAGTCTCGGGTGACCTCTCATTTTCCTTCCAGTGAAGTAGAAGCCTCTGTTTCTAACCCTAGACGGTGGGAAAGTTTTTTCTTCCGCTATTTCTGGTATCGGTGAGTATGTTTTGTCATTCCTCCTTCTATTCTACGGTTTTCTTCACTCTTATAGGGCGATTATACCCTATTGCTTTTTGATTTCTGATTGAGGAGGGGTTAACGTGTTCGTGTGCCAAGGCTTGTTTGATCTTGCGTAAATCCCCGCCTATACATCGAGGTAACGTACATGTTTGTGTTCTTGTTGCTCCATAAATAATTAATTGTTGTTATTTTGAGTTTTCCCGCTAAAAACTATAAGGGGGGAAATGCTTAAATTAGGGTTAGTGTTGGATTTCAGATTTTTGGTGGTCGTTGGAGCAAAGAATTAGAGAAGTTCTTAGAGGTCAGATCTTTTGGGAAAGAGCACCATGTCACCTCGTCGCGTGTACGAGCGTCGAAACGTCGTTGTAAGAAACTCGACTTCTTTTAGTTTAACAGTTCTGATAATTTTTAATTCATGTATTAACTATATTGGTATATGCACTTAGAAATTACAAATTCTTATAGTCAAAACCAAGTTAAAGGGTTAGGTATGCACTAAGGCTTAATTAGCAAATTCAGTGTCATGAAAATCATATGCCCAGTGTATTTAACTAGAGTCCTACACTGTGTTTGACTCACTGAACACCAGCCTAAGTTAATTCAGAAAAGTGGCGAGGAAGCTTTACCCACGTGATTCTTGTGAAGGTACACCACCGTGTTTCCAGGGTCAGTAGGCGATCACTCGAATTTCAAGCTCAGGGTCGATGACCCTTGTTACAGATATGGAACTCCTTGGATAGGAGTCTGTGTTCCACTTGAGAGACACCCAGTCCAGGACACCATCAAGTTTGCCACTAAAACTGTAGTTTTAGTTGTGCACATTCGTCCTTAGTGACATGAGTTAATAAGAAATCAATGAAACTAGTTGAAACTTACAACGAATATAACTCCAAAACTTCATAAATCAACGGTTTACACAAATAAGAAAAAATTGTGTCAGATCACATGATAGGTTGAATCTATGCAAGACCACGATTTCCAGTATCACGTTTAATATTAAAATAATTATGCAAATTTTAAATTCAAGTAATATTCACCTAAAATATTTTTCTTAAAGTGTTGCTGGAGGGGGTAATTTTTCTTACTCTTCAGTGGGCCTGACACTTTTGGAACTTATTTTTACAGGGGCCTCCGGTCAGGGAATCCGCTTAGGATAGGCGGTGCAGTCTTCTCAGTTGTTAGTTTTGTTCAAATGTACCATTGTTGTTGTACTTATTTCTTTTTGTAGACATTATGTATAAGTTATACTTCACTCATGTTTTGATGTATCTGTTTACTTCAGTTTGACGGTATTTCAGTCTCTTAGTGTTATATTTAGTTTTAGTTGGCTCTTTGAATTTAGCATGGCAAGGTACACCTTTACCCATAGTTAGATTTTCTTACTCTAATTCCGTTGTATGTTTCTTTTTTTAGCGCTTTCATATTTCTCTGTTTTATACTAGTTTATATATCATTACTTAGTTTACTTGTTATTGCGGGCCCAGAAAGAAGTTGTTGGTATTGTCATGATGATGCTCCATAATCCACCTCATCTCTATAACGTCCGAGCTCAAATTCTTTTTTCCCCCATCATCCCCTCTCGTTTCGATGCATGTTGCATGCTCTTGAAGGTCACCCCCCCCCCCTGATGTTTCTGGTACTATCTCAATGGCTCTCCTCCAGCACTAATCAACACTTCACCCCGCTTCTCCATCAGCCCGTTGAGCTCATGCCACTTCTCTGGGTAGGGGTCGCAATGGAAGGACTCGTCCTAAGTGTACTCACTGTGGTCAGGAAAATCATCTTAAGGATACCTACTATCGTAAGCACGATATGCCCCCACAACAACATGCATCCACTGCGGTCGATACACCTTCTGCCATCCTCGCCAACAATGATGTCTTGTGTACCCAACTCCAGCAACTTCAAGAGATGATCTCTCGTTCGTCTAGCCCTGTTGCGTTGATCTCCAATGAAGGTATCTCTCGTCTCTCCTATAGTCCAACTTGGATTGTGGACTTTGGTGTCACACACCATATTACTCCACAGAAACCTCCTCGGTACTTGAACACTGCGCATCCCTAATTAATCACAGTGGTCAATGGTGACACCACCCCGGTCTTCAGTTCTGTTGATGTGCCCCTCAATTCATCTCTCTATCTCTCTCTTCGTTTGATTCTTCATGTTTTGGGCTCTCTTTTTAACAATCTATTTGTTAGTCGTCTTACTCAAGACCTTGATTGCTCTGTAATCTTTTCTTCTTCTTTTGTTGTGTAGGATCGACGGACGTAGAATATCATTGGTAAAGGGTGACTGTCCAACGGGCTCTATACTCCAAACTTTCCTCCAACCATTCTCTCCTCTATCAATTCTGTTGATTGGCATCGGCGTCTTGGGCACGCTCCTCTCCTAATTCTCAATAAAGCTCTTCCCAAACTCTCTCTAACTGACTTTACTTACGAGTCTTGTATCTTTAGAAAACAGCATCATTCTTCCTTTCCACCTCATTATACTCGGAGCAATGATCCTTTTATTTTGGTTCATTCGGATATTTGGGAACCTTATAAAACAACTAGTGTTTTTTGTTACCGTTATTTTCTTACATTTATTGACGATTACTCTCGCATGACATGGTTGTATTTACTTCAGAATTGTTCTGGACTAACTCGTGTGTTTCGTGTCTTTATTGTTGAGAGTTGTACACAGTTTTCCAGCTCCATTAAAACACTCGAAAAAACAATGTGCATGAATACACGAGTCATGTGTTTAATAATCTAAGTACTGAATTTGAAATAATCCATCAAACAAAATGGTGTAGCTGAGCGGAAAAATCATCACCTTCTTGAGGTTGCTCCCTCACATATGTTTCAAATGCAGGTTCCCAAACTTTATCGGCACTTCGCAGTTTCTACAACTTATTACCTAATCAATCGCAAGCACTCCCCTATTCTCAATTATAAGACTCCCTTTAATCTCCACCTCACATTTTTCGTTGGACCTGCTATGTTCGCTATCTTGGACCCTCCACCGATAAGTTTGTTCCTTATGCTACCAAATATATGTTCGTTAGTTACTCTCGCAGACAAAAAGATTATGTTTGCTACTCTCCAGTCGATACGAAGGTTATTCTATTTGCTGATGTAACCTTCCTCGATGACCAGCCATATCATTCTTTACATATTGCACCTCCACTGCCTCCAACACTTTTGCGCCCTACCATCCTTTTTACTTCTCACCGACCACCATTCCTTCCAACCCTAATCACCATAACCACAAAACCACCTCTTCTTCGTGTGTATACTTGTCGCCCTCGTAATGCTCTGCAATAGTTTCCCCTATTACTGATACCTCGCGGCCTGAAGATCCAGCACCAGTGTTTACTGTTCACCCCCAGTGTTGGTGCGGGAAATGCACCTCCACAACGGCACGCTAGGGGGAGCTAGAGGCACGGAGAAGATTGAGAGATATCGGTTACTAAGGGTCGAGCGAGGATAGAAAGCGAGAGGGCCATCGGAGTGGCAAGACCAGACTGACCCGCTGCGGCAAATACCACTTGTGGCGGGCTATTTATTGATCGGGGGAAAACGGTTACAGCGAGAAGAAAATGGGAGCTCGGGCGAACGGGAGATTGTTGAGGCACAAGATTCGAGACCGCAGCCACAGGCGGCTAGCTTGAGGATTCAAATCAGCGTGCCAGAGAGGTACTGTTCACCCCTATTTATAGGTTTGGGGGCCTGCCCAAACGGAACCGGCAGCCCTAGGTATAGGAGAACCGAGCAGAGGTGAGGGGATACATGGTGTGCAAATAAAGAGAGGGTGATCTAACCACGCACTTAGGAGGTCAGCCTTGAGTTTGGATCTGCTCTTCATAGATCTCTGACGCTTGGCAATATGGCGGTTCGTAGGGTCAGAATGATTCTAACTGGCATAGCAACCTTTAAAGAAAATCTAGTCGAGGGATTCCAGGTAAATATGGTCCCCGCACATTTCCAAATTTCCAGAAATTTCGGGAATGTAGACTTTAAGTGTGAGACCGCGATCGTCATTAATGCTGGAAAGACTATAAATACGGTCGGAGGCTCTGTAGATTTCAAAAACATTTCATCGCCACGAGACGCTTCTCTCCACTTGCGGTTAAAATCTTTCAAGTCGTAATGTTTTACTCTGGAGGCAAAAGCTTACTTGACGCGATCAATCTTCGTCGCAAGAAGATCTGCTTGCGGTCTTCTCCCCGCAAGGTGAAGACAATGATTGTCAAAAAGACAAAGCACTATGTCTGCAAGGTTGGCGAGGGTTCCAAAAAAGCGAAGACCGTGCTTGTGGTTGTCCCGAAGCTGGTAGAACCCGTGGTAGAGACCGCAAAAAATCCCGTAGAGGTCCTGAAACGTGCAAAGGACCCAAGGCTGGAGGGCACGCTGGTGGTGACGGAGACCACACCAGTCCCAGTGATCAACCCGACGACTTCCTCTGATGTTGACATCACCACCATCATTCCTTCCAATGAAGTCAACACAAGGACCCAAGCCGCATGCGAGAAGGCAGACCCATTAGACATTATCGACCTTGACGTTGTTGGGGAGGAAACCATTTACGAAAGGGTGCAGAAGGCGGCGAAGACCGCGGCTGACAAGGTGTGAGAAAATATAGGGGCAGTGTTTGCCACAGGGAAGAAAAGAAAACACTTTGCAAATTAGAGTACTGCAGAAGAACGAATAGAGAAGAAGCTTACGCAAAAAAATGGAAAAATAAAAAGAGAGCATCCTCTCAGATCACAACAAGCAAACATTCTTCCAATGTGCTAGAAGAAGGTGAGATGTCGCAGCGGTCTGAAAAAGGTGCTTGTCGCGGACCCTGGCGAGGTCATTATCTCCACAACACTGGATGAGCTTGATGACTTCCTCGCGAGAGATGTTGACGAAGATTTTTTCCGCGGTTAACATTGATTCTGCAGCTAAAGATGCATATGTGTAGGAGCTGGAGAAGACGGTAGTGGGAGGATAGACCTCGACGATCTTCACCGACACCACAGGGGGTGAACAGAAGATAAAGCTGAAGGAGAAGCTGGCATCGAAGAAGGCCACACTGGCCGCTGAAAAAGAGTCGGGGGGGGGGGGGGGGGGGGGGGGGGGGGGGGGGGTCAACCGGTTAAGTCGTCAGCTAATGATCAGGCTGCAGCGGACCTACGGCTAGTGACGGACTTCTGCAAATAGGTAAGGTCAAGGCGGCCCCGAGAGAGAGAAAAAATCCACCTCCTTACAAGTCTCCACCGCGGACAAAGTGGCCAATCTCAGTAATCATCCATGCGAATGACATCCTATCAACTCATGAGTTGAAGCATAGGAGGAAGAAAGGTGAGCAGGCCCGGAAGTCTATGCCAAAGTTGATGGACACAGATCGGTTGAGGCGACCTGTCCGTGATGACCGCCTTGCTTTCCCTGTGGCTAGGCGAGAAGTAGAGATCGCATTTTTGCGATTTCACTTTTCAAAGTGCTTGTCATTCCTGTATTGCTTTGTTAAATATGTAAAACTTATTTCAAACCGCTTTTACCTTTTCTTACCGCAAATGTAGCGGGTCAGAGCTTCCTCCACCGGATATTAATGAGTTTGCGCCTCCGCCACTAGATGTCGCAGCGGGTAACACGACGCCGGATTTGCTGACCACTTTATCCATGTAAATTCAGGCCCTTAGGGAGATGCTGGAGAAGGAGCGGCAAAAACGCAGGGAAGAGAGAAGGCTCTCCAGGATAGGGAGAAGGCTCTCCAGGAGAGATTAAGAGCTCAAACCGCGGCCCTAAAGAAGGAGAAGAGAGAAATTGAAGAAAAGGAACGAGCACACCAGGAAAGGGAGTGAGCTCACCAGGAACAGATCAAGGTGTTGGCGCAGGACCAAGCTCGTCGCGTGAAGGGATTGGAAAAAGACTTGAAGTATTATAAAACAAAATACCAAGATCTAATCACTGATGTCGAAAAACATCGGCAAGTAGATCTCGTGGTTAAAGAAGTGACATCCAATCTCCCAGCAGAGTGGCAAGGTGAACGAGTGGACCCAGCGAAACACTCGATTCCAGATTGTCGAGTGGAGCACAACGCTTCCCGAATTCATCGAATGGTTAGTGTAGGTCACTACCAGATATCGCAGATGTACTATATTCTTCATCAAATAGGGGAAGGCACTGCGCATATTGGTAGAGATTGCATTGACCCTCCAGTTAACGGTCGGTAGACAAGATTTGTGATGTAACATTACTTGATGTAGTTTGTGGGCAATCTGGATAATTTGAAGCGTAATGTATATTATTTTCATTTCTAACCTATATTTTTTGCGGCTAGCGCGGTTAACTTATCTTAATGATTGTCTGTATTGTGTCCGTTAACTTTTGCAGTCCGCGTGGATATGCTTTTGTGCTATGATTTTTTATTGACTCGAATGTGTAATGTCTATCTTGCGAACTGCACGGCTAACCGTTTTGATCGCATGGAATTCCTATATACTTGGTGATTTTTACAAGTGCGTGCCGAAGCCGAGCGGTCTGAGCGGCGAGGCGATCTGGCCGTATGGCTGCGCTGTATTATTTGAAATTTTTTGACAGGTTCAAGCTGAGACCGCATGGTATGGCAAGTGGTTACGCGATCAGCACGGCTAAACGCAAGCCAGTGAAAACCTATATATAGCACAGCCGTCCGAGATTCTAATGAATTTGATTTATATAGTATTTTTCGGACTCTTCTGAGCTTGTTTTCGCATATAAACACTTCACTTTTAGAGCAATTTCACTCATATTTCACTTAAGCACAATTTACATAAGAAGTGCACAAATAACCCATGTTGGGGTGCAATCACACACTCAAATATCATCGAGGTGAGCAAATTGTGTCTCCCATCACTCTATATTTATATATTGGCAAATGTTTGCGCTTGTTGGAGGCAATTGGCCCCATAAATTTAGTTTTGGACAAATGGGGGCAGATATCAATCTTAAACTAAATTATGTGCAAATCGCACGGTCGTGCGATATTCATTCGTGCACGGGTTTTCTGACTGAGCGTGACTTCGCATGCGTCGTAATGACAAAACACTATTATTGCACGATCTGGTGAATTTCGTCGCGCAGGATTTCTCCAGTCGTGCGCGGTCATTATGCTTAAAATAGGGGCTCTATCGCGGCTCATGTGTTTCCTTCGCACACGGTCGATTTTGGCCGTGCGTGAGTAAATCGCACGAGTAACTTGTTTTGTCTAAAAAAAATTATGCTTTAAAGTTACCCGTGCGATTCCTTCTCATACGGTTCATTTCCACTATGCAAGAACAGAATCGCACGAGTAGTCTTGATGTTCTGAAAATCTGGTTCTGAACCAGCCCTTGCGATTCCTTCTTGCACGGTCGGTTTTACCCGTGCGTGAACAGAATTGCACGGGCCCGATCTTTGCTCAATTTGGAAACTTAACGGACGCGTCAAAGCAAATTTCGCACGCACGGTCATGCGATCAACCGTGTGCGACTAATTTCTCATATAAGTAGTATTTAAGCGTAGATTTTGCTTCATTTTGGGAGTTCCGTCTTTGGACGCGAAATTCGTAAGAAACCCTACGGGGTGAATCTCCAACACTCCACCTTCTTCCTCCAAGCTAGGGCTAAGTTCCCTATGAAGTTTCCTCGCATTTTAGTCATCCTGGAGTGAGTTTCCATCCTCCAATTGCCGCCAAACAAGGAAGAGCTAGGTTTACTGCAACCGGCGTAAATCAACGAGAAGACGGGAGCTTATGAAGAGGTGAGAGCCTTCCCCGACCCCAGTCGCAATCAACAAGTGGCATGCATGTCATGGCTTGACAACCCAGTGCAATCTCCCACTTTATCGGCAAAATCTCATCGTCGTTTGTATTTCTTCCTTTTCTATTCCGCAAAACTAGGTTATTGGATTAGATCTCATGTAATCTTGTTGCATAACTTTGATGAATAATATTGTTTAATGCTATTTTAATGTTATGGTTTTCATGTGATGTGTGTTCAATCTTAGCTATGGAAACTCTCATTGTTTGTGAGTGAAGTTAATGGAGAAAGATTTGAATGAACTTTGATTAAGATTGTGTGGAGCAAAGAGGTATTTGCGACCCCCGATTCCACGTCCGCACTCTCCCACTCCACTTTTGCTCACGTCCACTCGCCCAGCAAAGTGGTGTTAACGACTCGCATAATCCATTGCATTGCAAAGCGATGAAGGTGACCCACAATACTTTTTCTTTTTAGCACTCACATGACCACCACCACATCAAACCGAAACCATCACCATTATTCATCCATATAATTAATTTTTTATACAATTGAAATACAGCCACAACCTGCATTCCTCTGAGATCAATACTTGGGGAACTCACCCCACTTTATATTACGTGAGCGACTGGTGCACTTACCAAACGCACATCAAGTTTTTGACATCGTTGTCGAGGAGTGTAGTTGGCTATGTGTTTCTCTTGTTAGGAAGATAGTTATAAGGATTTTGTTATTTTTTATTTCTTTTTTTGTCTTTGTAAGTTTTGCATGCAGGGGAGTGACCCTGCTAATCAAGCTAATTTTGATCCTGAAATCGAGCAGACGTTGCACACACGTTGCCGATTAGCTTTGCAGATGGAAGGCAATATGACACGAATGAATGATCAGAAGGGTGATGTTGACCCCCACATCGGGCAAGCTCGGGATGAGCATGACATGGTTCGACCGAGGACCGAGAATATGAGGAACTATATCACTCCCACTGTTGGGAGCGAGTATCCAGCATTTGGCATGGCAATCACTAACAATCACTTTGAGATCAAGCCTGGTATACTGAATATGATCCATAACAATGTGCAATTTACTCGCCTGCCAAGTGAAGACCCCCATCTTCACTTAGCTAATTTTTTTGGGATTTGCGCCACGTTCCTTTACGCAGGAATAACGGATGGCATGTTGAAGCTGAGATTATTCCCCTTTTCTCTATGAGATAAAGCAGAAGCATGGCTTCATACTATCCCTCCGGGAACTGTTACTACATGGGAGACTTTATCAATGAAGTTCCTATCCAAGTTTCATTTGGTAGACAAGATCGTGAGCACGAGGTGAGAGATTGCTACTTTCCGCAAAGCTGATCAAGAAATGCTTTCATAGGCATGGGAAAGGTTCACTGAGTTTTTGAGGAAGTGTCTGTAACAACATTACTTAAATTCACCGGAGAAATACTGGGTTGAGATTAATCCGGGCCATTTCAACAGGGGGGTAACTCTTTCCTATTATTTTACGCCTGTAACCAGCAATCATTTTTAAAACAACGGCTCAGAATTAGTCTATCATCATGTCAAGCATCAGGATGCCGCCACTTGGCATTATCTTCGGACAGAGAAATATTAAGGGGACAGCTCAGGGTGACTCATCTTCATAGCCGTTGGGAGGAACGTTATTAGCAATGTATTAATTACTATAAATACAAGATTAGTTTGTAATAAGTTTTTTTAAGAAATGAATTATGAAAGTTCTTCTCCTTCCTTCTCCCATTCTCTCTCCCTCCTCCAGCCACTCTAGGCATTTCTTCCGTTATTTTTCCGCTTAATTCAATTATTACACTACATTTGGTGCTCTCGTTGAGATCTCCCCCTCTCCGCCCTCATGGCTGCCGGAACAAGATCGCACAATGGGGACCACCCTCCCTTCGATGTTTCTCAGGCGCTCCAAGAAGAGCAACGCACCCGGCAGGCTCAAATCGACTCCCTGCGAAACGACATGCAATCCCAAAGCAAGATTTTAACACAGCAAATCTTGGCTTCCAGAGACCACGCTCAGGAACAACAGGAGGAATTATGTAACGAGATGCGCACGTACATGGAATCGATTCAACGATCACTGGACCTCCAGAATTCACGCCTGCAAAAACAACCGGAGCTCAGTACTAGCCAATCAGCAGCAGGCATCTTGGGCGCCTCTCCGACACTCGAGCCTCCAATTCAGGTTGTTTTTGCTCAACCTAGGTTACTTTCTATTACTTGTCCGCGTTTTTCCGACGGCGATCCAACGGATTGGCTTTAAGATCTCAAAACATTTTTCCAGTATAACGCAATACCGCCTCAGGAATACCTACTTTACGCCGCATTACACTTATATAAACCAGCATCAAGATGGTACCAAGCCATTCTTTCTGACCACCCCTCCCTCGATTTCGATTTCTTTGTTAAATCCATACAGCAACGTTTTGGACCAAGCCACCTCTAGATTATAACCCAAAACACAATAGCACCCAACAAAATTACTCTAGGCAACAATCTTTGCCCTCCAACTCCAAGCAATTTATTAAAAAATTATCCACCCAAGAACTCCAAAGAAGAAGGGAGAAAGGCTTATGCTATAATTGTGATGAAAAGTATAGCACAGACCATAAGTGTCGAGGACGAGGTATCCTATGTTATTTCCAAGGGACTGAGGATGAGGATTTCCTGGACACAACAGACCAATTATACGATATTGAAGAGGACAACCCAACATTAGCCGCGTTAATACAGACCTTAACGGACTCCTCACTAACCCACTTCATCCGCTTCACAGGACACATCGCACAAAAACCGATTGAAATTCTAATAGATAATGGCAGTTCCCATAATTTTATCTCCCCTCGCATGGCCAACTTTCTAGGACTTCCAATCTACGTTATACCTGAATTCCCAGTGCTGATAGGAAACGGGTCTTCCATCAAATGTAAGGGCATATGTAAGGGTATTCAGTTGCTCATTCGGGCCAATCCCTTCAAGGTCAATTTATATGTTTTAGATATCATGGGAGCGGACATTATTTTGGGAGTACGATGGTTACGTCCACTAGGACCTATAACCACTGATTACTCAACCCTAACCATGTCCTATTTAGGAGAAACGGGACCAATCACACTCAAGGGACATAATAGCATTTCCGATAGCCAAATCACATCATCGCAACTTTCTCGTTTGTTATCCTTACAGCCCTTAGCAGTTTGTTGGTTGATTACCTCGAATACCATATTCCCTACAGCACTGGATAGCAACACTCAACCAGCCTTACCCCACGAATTCAATTCCCTACTTACAAACTATGAACATTTATTTACAGAACCCGATTCCTTACCCCCAAAGCGGGACATCGACCATCATATTAACTTAGAATTGGGCACACAAGCACCTAATATTAAATATTATCGTTTCCCCTACTACCAAAAAAACGAAATCGACCAATTGATTATAGAAATGTTACACAAAAATCACATCATACCCAGCACGTCGAGTTTTTCCTCTCCAGTTTTACTAGTGAAAAAAAAGATGAAACATGGCGTTTCTGTGTCGACTATAGAGCCCTCAATAAAACAACCATTAAAGATCGATTTCCAATACCAACAATTGATGAATTACTTGATGAACTTCATGATGCCCGTTTTTTTTTCAAAATTAGACCTACGCTCAGGCTATCATCAAATCCGCATGGCTGAAGATGATATTCACAAAACTGCATTTAGAACACACCAAGGGCACTACGAATTCACTGTATTGCCCTTTGGTCTGTCCAACGCACCTTCCACATTCCAGGCCTTAATGAATAAAATCTTCCAACAATTCTTACGGAAATTTATAGTCGTATTTTTTGATGATATTGTAATCTATAGTATCTCTAGAGATGACCATTACGTTCATCTAAGTCAAGCTTTGAAAATCCTGACTGAACATAAGTTATATATAAAATACAGTAAGTGTTCGTTTCTGACTTCATCCATTGAATTTTTGGGCCATCAAATTTCTAATGGACAGGTTGGTCCAACAAAATCAAATCTAAACGTAGTACAAGAATTTCCAATACCCAAATCACAAAAAGACATTAGGGCATTCCTGAGTTTAACCGGTTATTACGGCAAATTCATCAAAGGATATGCGACAATCGCTTACCCGTTGACAGATTTGCTTAAACAGGTCCCATTTAACTGGACCACCCTAACTCAAGATTCTTTTAATAATTAAAAAAATAATTTAATTAATCCCCCAGTTTTAACATTACCAGATTTTAAACTTCCATTTGAGCTAGAGACCGGCGCTTCCGGAAAAGGAATTGGTGTTGTTTTAGCTCAACAAAAAAAACCATCGCTTTCTTTAGTAAACAATTATCTTCACAGATGCAACTAAAATCTACATACGTTCGGAAAATGTACGCAACTATTTCAGTTATAGCAAAGTGGCGCCAATATTTTTTGGGACATAGATTTATAATCTATACGGACCACCAGAGCCTACATCATCTGCTAACCCAAGACCTACATACACCCGAGTAACACAAATTCTTTTTGAAACTGCTTGGTTACGACTACAATATCAAATATAAGGCCGGCACAACAAACATTGTTGCGGATACCCTGTCACGAATAGACTCAACCCCAGAACAACCCCCAGTAATGACCTTGAATAGGATAACAGTTCCAGTCTCTCCTCTCTTGAGTGGACTGGAACAAGCCTATGCTACTGATAAATTCACACAACAAATTTTACAGACAATTCATAATACACCACACTTAGAACCTAATTGGTCCATTAAGGGACCTTACATTTACAACAAGCATAGATTATACATTCCAGAAAATTCAGAATTGAGAAACACACTGAGGGTCACGAGAGCCTCTGGGGAGGTCATTCTGGTGTTACGGGAACGACAGCTAGATTACAACAATAATTTTATTGGCCAAACATGCATAAACAAGTAGAACAATACGTTAAACAATGCGAGTTATGTCAAAAAGCTAAACCAACTAACCATCTTCCCTATGGTCTGCTACAACCTCTAGAAACACCTAAGAAATTATGGTCGGATCTTACGATGGATTTCATCACTAATCTACCAAATTCTAATTCCTATACAATTATTATGGTAGTCATTGATCATTTTGCCCCAATAAAAACTTTAACAGGGTCCAAAGTTGCGAATGTTTTTTGGGAAACTGTAGGGAAGCTACACGGGATACCAGAATCGATTATATCTGATCCGGATACTATATTCGTAAGTACTTTTTGGACAGAATTTTTTAGATTGCAGGGGACAAAATTAAAATACAGTTCGGCCTACCACCCCCAGACGGACGGCCTGACAGAAAGAATGAATCGATCCCTGCAACAATACCTACGTTTGTTTTGTAATCATAATTATAAGAAAAGGACTACTTATCTCAGCTTTGCCGAATATTTTATAAATACCACATTTAATTCTGCAACCGGAATGACCCCATATGAGGTCATGTTCGGTCGATCTCCGCCTAGTTTATTATCCTACAGCCCAGGGAGCACAACCAATGAAGCGGCTGGAGCAACAATGGCAAAACGGGAAAACATTCTGCAACAACTAAAGAAGAATCTCAACACGTTGCAACAACGAATGAAAACCTACACCGACAAAAAAAGGAAGGAGCTACAACTACAACCCTGGCAGTGGGTCCTGCTCAAACTACATCCTTACAGGAAATTGTCTCTTGGCCGCTCCTTTAATAAAAAGTTAGGCCTCAAATACTACGGCCCTTGCAAAGTACTTGAGGTCATCGGCCAAACTGCATATCGTCTTGACCTCCCTTCCGAGGCAAAAATCCATCCAGTTTTTCACGTTTCTCTACTAAAGCCGTACATCGAAGAACCTGGGCTTCAGCCGGTTGCCATTCCAGAAAATCATTGGAGAAACAACCCGCTTCGTAAGTCGTTGGCCATCATAACAACTACAAAATTTCACAACAAGGAAAAGCCGCACAGCAAGGACTAATCCAGTGGGAGGGACTACCTCCAGAAGACAGTACTTGGGAGGATCTATCTACCCTCACCGATTTTTCCAACTTGAACAAGCAAGCAGGCTACTTAGAAGATACAACGTGGAACACCAAGGGAAAACGGAGTAACAGAAGACCAAAAGACAGAACAAAAGACCAAAAACGCACAGGCGAAATACGACGCTATAGCAAAATGCAAAACTAGCCATAACTTCAGAACGAAGGGGGAACACTAAACTTCTACAGCGACATCTTACCCAGTCACGCTAAGAGTAGCAGAATCAGTTTTTGGGTTGCAGCCAAGTATCCCTCCGCTAATCTGTTCTCATCAGCATCACTTTCTGCCATCTACCATTAGCTAACCTGGAAGATTCATCCCGTGGACGAAGTCCTCGCTTCCCCGTTCCGCCGCAGTTAGGGTTTCTGGATGAAGAAAAAAAAATCAGAATGAAGCAGACGCTGAGGACATCGCCTTTTAACGGGGAGAGTAATGTAACAACATTACTTAGGTTTACCGGAGAAATACTGGGTTGAGATTAATCCGGGCCATTTCAAAAGGGGGGTAACTCTTTCCTATTCTTTTACACCTGTAACCAGCAATCATTTTTAAAACAACGGCTCAGAATTAGTCTATCATCATGTCAAGCATCAGGATGCCGCCACTTGGCATTATCTTCGGACAGAGCAATATTAAGGGGACAGCTCAGGGTGACTCATCTTCATAGCCGTTGGGAGGAATGTTATTAGCAATGTATTAATTACTATAAATACAAGATTAGTTTGTAATAAGTTTTTTAAAAAAAGAATTATGAAAGTTCTTCTCCTTCCTTCTCCCATTTTCTCTCTCTCCCTCCTCCAGCCACTCTAGGCTTTTCTTCTGTTATTTTTTCTGCTTAATTCAATTACTACACTACAGTGTCCCCAACACGAGTATCAGCAACTACACTTAGTAGAGATATTTTACTTCTCTCTCAATCCACTCTACAGAGCTACCACTGATGCCACCTGATGTAGACCACTGCTAGGGTTTGAAGAACACGGTGTTTTAAAGAGTGTGCTCGAAAAATAATTTTGGAAAATAGAGTGTCGAGCGGCCAATCCGAATTTGAGAGAGCGAATCGACTCGTCATTTTGAACTTTAAAGAACCGTTAATATTGTTCGAGTGGACCATTCACGTGTTTTCACGAATCGAACCCTCCGCGGAATTAATACGAACCACAAGCAAAATTCGTCCACAATAATTTATGAATTACAATAATACAAGCAAATAGAACGTGCGGGCGAGCTCAAGAATATTTAGTGGAGCACATAAAAATTTACTAAATGATTGTAGCAAAGGTACCCAGAAGTTACGGCTCAGAAAAGTCCTCCCGTCCAAATCAGTCTAGCAGGGGGGAAGAACAAAGGCTCGAACGGTTGAGCGCTCCAATCGGCAGATTGTACGAGCAGAGGGAGTGCCGGAACAGGGAACTCTCGTCGACGGCACTCCTCACGCCGCGGGATCAATTGGCGTCGGAGAAAGGTAACGGGATCGACGGCGTCTGGTGATGGTGTCGCGCGCTAGAGCAGATGGCGAGGAAGACTTCGACGGCTGGTGTTTCGCACGACAGAGAGGCAGCGTTGGTTGGAGTACCCAGACGGCGGCTAGAGAACGGACTTGTATTCTTTTTCAGTTTGTTTTTTCATCGTGAGGGGGTTTTTTTTAATAAATTTTATTTGCTATTACCTCTTTTATTTTCTTTCAAAATAGGCTATTTAATTCCTTTTTATTTTCTTAAAAAAACCCTTAATTACAATTCCTGTTTTTCAAAAATATCTACATCAATTCCTTTCTAACTCATATTTTATTTTATTTTTAATTTCTATGGCTCCTTGAATAACCTAAGCTTGCTCTTTTTTGTCCTAGTTACCAAAATTAGGGTATTTTTTGTTGGAGTATGTGTTTCACATCTCTTAATTTGAGAATAATAAATACTGTAATGTATTTGATCTACTATTTTTTGTGTTTATAGTGTGCAGGTTGTACAGCTTGAATGATGAGACAAGACCTCAGTTGTACAATCCCGTAGTCGGGCGAGTGGGACCCTCCCCAAATAGCAGCCTAAGGGCGTGTTGTGGGCGACGAATTGGTGCGACCCCGTTCGAGAACGTGCAAGTAGTCGTGCGTGCGTGCAAAAATCTTATGTGTTAAGTATATGTAGATATCATTATAATTATATCATATATATATATATATATATATATATATATATATCATATACGGATACAGGGGGCGGGGGGCATAAGGGAGGACAGGAGAAAAAGCAAAGGGGGGAATATAAAAAGAAAAGAGGGGCCATTCCTGGGGGGAAAGAAAAAAGAGTTTTTTGGATCTGAAAAAAGGGCCGGCCCTAGCTCTCCTGGATTGGGGCTTGGAGGAAGATGGACACATGATCTCCTCCTCCAGGAAACCTGCGACCAAGGATCCACATGGTCGCCGATGATGTTGAGGAGGTCTTGAAGCTCTCCTACTCCCACCTTGGTGCCGCTGTCAAGTTCTTCCGTTGGAGCGGTATTTGGCTGCAGAACCGCCACTCACCCTATTCATGGAACCTCGTGGTTGACATCCTCGGCAAGAACCTCCCCTTCGAGTCTATGTGGGATGCCGTCCGCCCCATGCACTCTGAGGGCTTCATCTCTCCCATCGGATTCCGACTCCCACGCCATCCTTCTCAAAGGATTTGAGAACGAGAGGAATCACTGCAGCGCGCACGATGTTTTCAACAAAATGGTTCTTCGAATTGGTTGGAATCCAGCCAACGTTCCAGCATATGATTCCTTCCTCAACACTATGTTATCCCATGACCTCAACGGTTTTGATGAGGCTCCCCGATGGTTGTATAGGATGAAGGAGAACGGCTGCCTCATTCATCGTTTGTTTGTGTTATAATAAACGACTTCCTGAAGTTTGCAAATATGCAGAGGACACGATTGATAGTGGAATCAAGTTGCAGTCATCCACACTGTCTAAGCTGAGGAGCAGCCTTCAACAGTTGGTTATAGATCGGTCGGGGGCTTCTTCCCCAAAGCCTCCAAAAGCAAGGAAGGTCGGGGGGTCCTCTCCCGTCCCACTCGGCATTGTGCTCGTTCGGCCATGGAGGAGCTCAGTCATGGAGGAGAAATTGTCTGGAGCCTCCAACTCTCGAGTAGGGGCCGGATCCGTGCGTGGACAGCAACCACGCTCAGTAGACGTCGAGCCTCTTGTAAGATCTTCAGTTGCAGCTCCGCCAAGCACGCGACAAGGGTAACGATGTTTCAACTTGGGCATGTGAAGCCCTCAGTTTACATATTGGCATGTAAGCCCCTCTCCACCAACGGGTGGGGGGAAGGGAGCTTTCCGACGGGTTGACGTGTACGTCCCCGCAGTTAATTGCATTAGTGCCCGGAAGCGTGAGTACGGGTTTAGGCATGCTGTGTGAAGCCCATCCGAACGCGTGAGCCGGATTGGTGATGTTCTGGGGTTCCCGGAGAAGACTCCGAGGAAGTTGTTTATTTAGCCGCTTGCAGGGAATGCGCGCCACGAGCCCCAAAAAGGGGGTGTGCGCAATATGTTTGGTCCACTTATGTTGGCCGACCGATGACTAGTTGGCCGCCGCCCGTCGAGACGTTGGCGTACAGGTGTTGCAGTACCAGGCGGGGAGTAGCGGGCTTAAGCCCAAACTTGTGCTGGCCCTCGAAGGCCTTTTTGTTTATATTTCCGGCCTTCGTGCCGAGTATGGAATTTATATTCCTGTAATATTTTTTAATATCTGTGATGCTCTGAGAATGTAGCTTACTCCTCCTGTCTTGGGCGAGCGGCGTGTTCGTGAACCGCTCCCCCCGTGTGGGCCCCGAGGAATAGATGCCGGGAAGCCCCTGATGGCTCGTTGCCATCCTTTCAGAGTAGCGGAGTTCCGCTGTTAGCGGCCCAATCGGGGCTGCGTAGAGTAGGGCTGCTGGGCGGTTTTGCGCCAATAGTAAGGCGGGCGGGGAACATTTTACTTAGACCCGAGGTGGCACCTCTAGTTTGGGAGTGGATCTCGAGATCCTCCTTGGATGTTCCGGTCGGCCAAGAGAGCCCTCCGAAGGTGCCTTAGCTCAGCCCTTGGCTTGGGAGGGGAAGAGTTAGTTGGTCTTCCGGGTATGCGGCGGGTCCTCCACGCTGAGACCTTGGGTCTGTCCCTCGTGTTCCTAGTCTTGTGCCTAGATCGTTCGCTTGAGGGTAGTAGGTGCGCGGTCACCCCTTCCCTGAGGGTCGAACTCCACGGGAGACCGGATTTCCGGTTTCAACATTTTGGTGCGGTGAGCGTGGAGAGTGACCAGCACAGAAGAACTCAGGCGAACATCATGGCTATAGAAGTGGAACCAGGTGACGACCACGGTCATGCGTTGACACTTTGTTTGTAAGGTCCTCACACTCAGAGTTGTCCCCTCCCATAGCTGTTGTTTGAATCCCATAGCATTCGAAGTAAGACTTGCACCTATTTGAAGCGCTTCTACCTATGAAAACCCGTGTGTCCCCACTTGTTACATCAACGAGAAACCGGGAGGTTTTTGTCTTCAAGATCGAGTAAGAGAGCAGCTGAGAGGCATTAGGAGCCGAGGTGACCTGAAAGGGTTCCCTCCCTAGCGGTAATATGTTATCTCTTCCTCGTAATTCAGTAGCGGTCAAGTTTTCTTTTTATTACCAATTCGCCTCGAGCTTCTGAGGGCTTCAAGGGTTAGCCTCGCGATCGACTCCGGAAGCCAAACATCCAACCCGTTCCTTTTAAATAGCCTAGTTCGGACGATGGGACGGTGCCGCGGGACTTTAAGCGCTATTGTAAGACCGAGCCTCTGCACTGACGGCCGAGATCAGCTCCCCCCTTGCACGCCGGCCTATGTCCTCCCGATCGCACCTCTCCTCTGACTAGAGGAATTATCAGGAACGAGCGTAGACGCTAACCTCCCAGATTTGATAAAGGGCCGATCTCTCCAAGCAATCGCAAGTGACATGGCGGAAAGTGATCTTTGTCATTGGATCAGGATACGAAACGTCCAACCCGTTCCTTTTAAATAGCCCAGTTCGGATGATGGGACGATGCCTCGGGACTCTAAGCGCTATTGTAAGACCGAGCATCTGCACTGACGACCGAGATCAGCTCCCCCCTTGCACGTCGGCATATGTCCCCCTGATTGCATCTCTCTTCCGATTGGAGGAATTATTAGGAACGGGCTCGGACGCCAGCTTCCCGATTTGACGACTTCCAGATCGTCTCTCTTATGAAGAGAATGCGTCCTCCGTTTGTAAAAGCATCGGTGCAGTTAACTTTCCAACACCTCTTAAGTAAACAGGATGTCTCCATCTCGAGCAAAGTCAAGTCGGGTAGTTTTGGACCCCGAGCAGATCCCGCTGTCAGGCTCTCACCTAGCTGGCAGGGCCGGAAGTCACTCGGTGTCATCCGTGGGCCTCGAGCAGATCCTGCTGTCAGGCTCTCACCTAGCTGGCAGGGCCGGAAGTCACTCGATGGCGGTTGTTTTGGACCCCAAGCAGATCCCGCTGCCAGGCTCTCATCTAGCTGGTAGGGCCGGAAGTCACTCGGTGTCATCCGTGGGCCTCGAGCAGATCCCGCTGTCAGGCTCTCACCTAGCTGGCAGGGCCGGAAGTCACTCGATGGCGGTTGTTTTGGACCCCGAGCAGATCCCGCTGTCAGGCTCTCATCTAGCTGGCAGGGCCGGAAGTCACTCGGTGTCATCCGTGGGTCTCGAGCAGATCCCGCTGTCAGGCTCTCACCTAGCTGGCAGGGCCGGAAGTCACTCTATGGCGGTTGTTTTGGACCCCGAGCAGATCCCGCTACCAGGCTCTCATCTAGCTGGCAGGGCCGGAAGTCACTCGGTGTCATCCGTGGGCCTCGAGCAGATCCCGCTGTCAGGCTCTCACCTAGCTGGCAGGGCCGGAAGTCACTCGATGGCGGTTGTTTTGGACCCCGAGTAGATCCCGCTGCCAGGCTCTCATCTAGCTGGCAGGGCCGGAAGTCACTCGGTGTCATCCGTGGGCCTCGAGCAGATCCCGCTGTCAGGCTCTCACCTAGCTGGCAGGGCCGGAAGTCACTCGATGGTGGTTGTTTTGGACCCCGAGCAGATCCCGCTGCCAGGCTCTCATCTAGCTGGCAGGGTCGGAAGTCACTCGGTGTCATCCGTGGGCCTCGAGTAAATCCCGCTGTCAGGCTCTCACCTAGCTGGCAGGGCCGGAAGTCACTCGATGGCGGTTGTTTTGGACCCCGAGCAGATCCCGCTGCCAGGCTCTCACCTAGCTGGCAGGGCCGGAAGTCACTCGGTGTCATCCGTGGGCCTCGAGCAGATCCCGCTGTCAGGCTCTCACCTAGCTGGCAGGGCCGGAAGTCACTCGATGGCGGTAGTAGTGGACCCCGGGTAGACTCGCTGTCAGGCTCTCATTAGCTGGCAGGGCTGTAGGCACACCTGAGGGGAAATGATTGGTTCTTGGAGGTTTTTGCAGGACCCCGAGTGATGCTCGGCCCCGGGTAGACTCGCTGTTAGGCTCCCACTAGCTGGCAGGGCTGTAGGCACACCTGAGGGGTAAGGAAGAGAGTTTGGAGTTTGGAGAGAGAGTTTGGATATTTTGCAGGGACCCCGAGTGCTGCTCGGCCCCGGGTAGACTCGCTGTCAGGCTCTCACTAGCTGGCAGGGCTGTAGGCACACCTGGGGGGAAAGGATTAGCTCAGCGTGTACAAGAGGATACAGAAGATACGGCTTTGTTGTTTCACGATATCACGAGAAATTATATACTTGTTGTAAGTAATGGCATGAGGGCAATTCGATAGCAGTGAGCCAAAGGGTATCGAGCGATTAAAAAGATCAGAAAGGCCATGGAGAGATTGGTGCTCCAAGCGCAGATTTCAGTTTCCCTCGAAAATTTGTTTTTTGGGTCGGCTCCCACTCGCCGGATACGTTGGGTTCGATGATTCTTTCTGAGCTTGTGCCAAGCTCGAAAAGAGCGGGGATTATGTACAACCCCGTAGCCGGGCGAGTGGGACCCTCCCCAAATAGCAGCCTAAGGGCGTGTTGTGGGCGACGAGTTGGTGCGACCCTGTTCGAGGACGTGCAAGTAGTCGTGCGTGCGTGCAAAAATCTTATGTGTTAAGTATATGTAGATATCATTATAATTATATCATTATATATATATATATATATATATATATATATATATATATATATATATCATATACGGATACAGGGGGTGGGGGGCATAAGGGAGGACAGGAGAAAAAGCAAAGGGGGGAATATAAAAAGAAAAGAGGGGCCATTCCTGGGGGGAAAGAAAAAAGAGTTTTTTGGATCTGAAAAAAGGGCCGGACCTAGCTCTCCTGGATTGGGGCTTGGAGGAAGATGGACACATGATCTCCTCCTCCAGGAAACCTGCGACCAAGGATCCACATAGTCGCCGATGATGTTGAGGAGGTCCTAAAGCTCTCCTACTCCCACCTTGGTGTTGCTGTCAAGTTCTTCCGTTGGAGCGGTATTTGGCTGCAGAACTGCCACTCACCCTATTCATGGAACCTCGTGGTTGACATCCTCGGCAAGAACCTCCCCTTCGAGTCTATGTGGGATGCCGCCCGCCCCATGCACTCCGAGGGCTTCATCTCTCCCGTCGGATTCCGACTCCCACGCCATCCTTCTCAAAGGATTTGAGAACGAGAGGAATCACTGCAGCGCGCACGATGTTTTCAACAAAATGGTTCTTCGAATTGGTTGGAATCCAGCCAACGTTCCAGCATATGATTCCTTCCTCAACAATATGTTATCCCATGACCTCAACGGTTTTGATGAGGCTCCCCGATGGTTGTATAGGATGAAGGAGAACGGCTGCCTCATTCATCGTTTGTTTGTGTTATAATAAACGACTTCCTGAAGTTTGCAAATATGCAGAGGACACGATTGATAGTGGAATCAAGTTGCAGTCATCCACACTATCTAAGCTGAGGAGCAGCCTTCAACAGTTGGTTATAGATCGGTCGGGGGCTTCTTCCCCAAAGCCTCCAAAAGCAAGGAAGGTCGGGGGGTCCTCTCCCGTCCCACTCGGCATTGTGCTCGTTCGGCCATGGAGGAGCTCAGTCATGGAGGAGAAATTGTCTGGAGCCTCCAACTCTCGAGTAGGGGCCGGATCCGTGCGTGGACAGCAACCACGCTCAGTAGACGTCGAGCCTCTTGTAAGATCTTCAGTTGCAGCTCCGCCAAGCACGCGACAAGGGTAACGATGTTTCAACTTGGGCATGTGAAGCCCTCAGTTTACATATTGGCATGTAAGCCCCTCTCCACCAACGGGTGGGGGGAAGGGAGCTTTCCGACGGGTTGACGTGTACGTCCCCGCAGTTAATTGCATTAGTGCCCGGAAGCGTGAGTACGAGTTTAGGCATGCTGTGTGAAGCCCATCCGGACGCGTGAGCCGGATTGGTGATGTTCTGGGGTTCCCGGAGAAGACTCCGAGGAAGTTGTTTATTTAGCCGCTTGTAGGGAATGCGCGCCACGAGCCCCAAAAGGGGGTGTGCGCAATATGTTTGGTCCGCTTATGTTGGCCGACCGATGACTAGTTGGCCGCCGCCCGTCGAGACGTTGGCGTACAGGTGTTGCAGTACCAGGCGGGGAGTAGCGGGCTTAAGCCCAAACTTGTGCTGGCCCTCGAAGGCCTTTTTGTTTATATTTCCGGCCTGCGTGCCGAGTATGGAATTTATATTCCTGTAATATTTTTTAATATCTGTGATGCTCTGAGAATGTAGCTTACTCCTCCTGTCTTGGGCGAGCGGCGTGTTCGTGAACCGCTCCCCCCGTGTGGGCCCCGAGGAATAGATGTCGGGAAGCCCCTGATGGCCCGTTGCCATCCTTTCAGAGTAGCGGAGTTCCGCTGTTAGCGGCCCAATCGGGGCTGCGTAGAGTAGGGCTGCTGGGCGGTTTTGCGCCAATAGTAAGGCGGGCGGGGAACATTTTACTTAGACCCGAGGTGGCACCTCTAGTTTGGGAGTGGATCTCGAGATCCTCCTTGGATGTTCCGGTCGGCCAAGAGAGCCCTCCGAAGGTGCCTTAGCTCAGGCCTTGGCTTGGGAGGGGAAGAGTTAGTTGGTCTTCCGGGTATGCGGCGGGTCCTCCACGCTGAGACCTTGGGTCTGTCCCTCGTGTTCCTAGTCTTGTGCCTAGATCGTTCGCTTGAGGGTAGTAGGTGCGCGGTCACCCCTTCCCCGAGGGTCGAACTCCACGGGAGACCGGATTTCCGGTTTCAACATCAGTCAAGGACATGATTCAAGTGTATGTACATTTAGAAAAAAAAGACGAGTTTTGTGTGATAAACTTCAAACGGTCGTAACTTTCAATCCGGGAGGAGTTACAGAACGTGTCACCCCATTCCGGAATGAGAACGAAGTCATCTACAAACTAGAGAAGGTTTGGACGACAAAAGTGAAAAGGGGATATCGTCAGGCGATGGCCACTATCGCCAAGCGATAGCAAAAATGACATTCGCGTGACGAGGTCATGTTCCACACGATCCAGCTACCAAGCGCACTATTTGGAGGTTTCGTCGGGCGATATCTGATATCGTCAGGCGATATCTCCACAATCAAATCATCCCGCGGAAACCTCAGAATCTTGGGACACGTGCCAGCCAGAAATGATATCGCTGGAGGGCGATATCCCCTATCACCGGCGATATCTCAAAAATATAAAAAGGCTGAATTCTTCTGTGGTGATGATAAATTTCATTACCTGGAGAATTATTTCTCGTGCATTCCATCCAGAGAGCTCCAGCCTTCAAAAAACTCTCACTAACACGAGAACGTCCATGAGCGAAGAAGAGACAATTCTTGTGCATCATCTCAGGCAATCTTTGCAAGGATTCGACGTCGTCTTCAGAGATTCATTTTGAGGTAGTTTTTATTCTGAATTTCTATTTTGTAACTTATCTTATCATCTTTGTAATCGGTAGAGAAATCGTCGTCTTGTGCGTGACGTCTAGATTCGTGTGTGGCTTAGGAGGGAATCGCCGCCTTGTGTGTGCCGTATAGGCCCTTGTGTGACTTAGGGAGTTTTCATCGCCTTGTGTGCAGCGACTAGATCGTGGTGAGATCTAGAAAGAGACGATATAGCCGGCAGATTCTTGGTAGAAGGACCAGTGAAATCAAAATGAGTTTTTATTTTTCATAGCCTTGATCTCTAGGTTTATAGAGATATATTATATTTTGTAATCAATTTCTTATGAATAAAATCATGGCATTTAGTGTCTCATTATCTTGATTTTATTTTCATACCATAAAATTTTTTAAATATTATTTTCTCTTTGAATATCATATATTTTAATTTGTTTTTTAGAATACACTCTTAGAATTCAATATTTGTATCTAGCGTCGAGAGATAATGATATAACTAACAGTAGTAAAATAATATTGAATTTTGCAATTTCCTAAAAAGTAATCTTAAATATAATATTTTTGTTTTAATAGAAAATATATAATTTCTGAAAGTGAGGTGTTAGATTAGGAATACTCTAGAGGGGGGTGAATAGAGTATTTAGAGTTTACAAAATTTTCTTCTGAATTTAATCTAGTGCAGGAACAAAATTAAAACAGTAATCCTAACAAACATCCACAGCACAAAAAAAACAAATGAAATGAGCAATCCAGACAACACAAGAATTTATAGTGGTTCCCCTAAACTTTGGTACATTCACTCTTCTACCACCCTGATAGGAATCCACTCAGATTTTTGATCAGGTGTCTGACACCAATGAGCTTTTGATCAGGTGCTCAAAAACCAAAACCTCAAGTCTTTTGGAAGGAGACTTGTGAACCAGAATAATTTTGAAGGGAATTAAAACCTTGTATAGAGGTGGGGATGAGAGAGTGATGAAAGTCTTCTTTTCTTAATTACAATGAGAAGACTCTGTGGATTCAGTGACGTTGTCAAAGCTCCCCCTGAGATGTAAAGGGGTTCAGGCTGGGAAGCTTTGCATAGGGTGAGTAGGCCTTCAATAGTATAGCCTTGACCAGAGAAATCTCCAGGAGCTTCTTTGACAGTGTTGTCCTTTGAAGTGTCTTGCAGAGATGAAGAAGGAAGACTCTTGATATTTGATAGATTGTTCTTCTTCTTCAAAAGTGACTGATGTTCTGGTCTAGTGCTTCTTCCGTATCAGAAATCTTGTGTGAGAAAATAAGAGCAGACTGATTGTCTTTTTTTTGTATGTCTATGTCTCTTGTTCTTCTATATTCTGTCTATCTCACTTCTTCTTCTTTTAGGAAGAAGAAAGAAAAAATCTTTTTATATTTCCTGTCAAAAATGGTCTTTTGAAATTTTGAATCTTCTGTAATCAATGTTGATGGCCTAGAGAATAAACAACATTGAATTATCTTCTCAACTGTCCCATGGAAAAACGACATGCAATAATCCTGGAGAATACCATAATCAATGCTCTTCTAACGATTATATTCAGAGAATATTAGAGCACTAATTGCTCAGGAATTATTGCAGTAGAATGGGGACAGAAGGATGGAAAAATGACTAAGTCTGGATTCGTCGAACTGATGGCAGAAATCGTCGGGCTGAGTCCACAGTTCGTCGAGCTGAGTTGCTGAGTTCATCGACCAGATGACTTCTGTTCGTCGAGCTGAGTTCCAAGATTGTCGAGCTAAAGCAGAAAACTGCATTATCCAGACTTGCTTATTCTGTGTCTCAAGTTCGTCGAGCTGGGATTGTAACTTCGTCGACTGGAGATGGATCTGGACTTGGAATAATTTCAGATGCTTCTGGATGAAGGTGTTGAAGTGAAGTATCCAGAATTCGTCTACCTAAGAATATGTTTTGTCGAGCTGAGAACCACTTAACTACTGCTGGATAACTCTAGCTATTGTGGTCACAGTTCGTCGAGCTGAGAATCAAGTTCGTCGACCAAAGTCTGTCTCTGGACTTAGAATAAGGAGATTTTTTCTGATCTTGAAGTGTTGAAGTATAGCGTCCAAAGTTCGTCGACCTGAGTACCAAGTTCGTCGACCAAAGTCTGTCTCTGGACTTAGAATAAGGAGATTTTTTCTGATCTTGAAGTGTTGAAGTATAGCGTCCAAAGTTCGTCGACCTGAGTACCAAGTTCGTCAAGCTCATCTCAGAGAATTTACTCTGAAATCATCGAGCTGAGCACGACTATCGTCAACCTGAGTTCGACGAACGTCGAACTCATTTTACTTGGTCTTTAGAAAAACTCTAAGTCTTTGAGTCTCTGGCAGTCTGATGATGGCTGGTCCATGTGATTTTGCTACTGAGGACTTGGCCTAGACTCTAAGACACAGCCATGACCCTGGCTATACATTGTGGGTCATATGATCCTAAGTTAGTGAACCTAGCCTAAATCTTACTAGGGATCCAACAATCTCCCCATATTTGGGTGACGTCACTAATTACAGGCTCATACTCAAACTGAAAATAAACAAAGCAAAAAAATCATATATCTAGCAGAGATCAGTAACACATGCAGCAGATATATATATATACATAAGCTTTGTTCAGAATATAGAGTAGTTATAGATAATTGTAGAAAACAAAAGTGTTCAAAATTTACTTCTTCTGTTTCTTTTCCTTTGGCATTTCTTGCTTGCTCTTCTCTCTAGTCTTTGTAAACACAATCTCTCTGTTTGGATCTGAAGCTTCCACTTTTGTCATGGTCATATCAGTAGCCCCTATAATCTTCAAAGATGTAGCCCTGGGGACAACTGCTTCTGGGTGCAACTTCATGTAGTCATCTACATTGAAAAATTTGTTTGCTTTCTCAAACATTTTCAGCTCTTCTTTCCTGTACTTAGACATTGTGGAATATTCAGAAGGAACCTTTCCTTCATCTTTGGCTTTGTTAATCATAGAAAGGTCTACTAGTTCCTGGAACCTGGCCATTCTAGTAGTAGTAGCTGTTTTTGGATCTTCAAAAGGAACAGGAGGAGAAGATGGTCTTTTAGAACTTTCAGCTTTCTGATCTGCAGAGAATGTTTGATGCTGTGGTTGATGTTGTTGCTGTGGTTGATGCTGCAATTGATGTTGCTTGCCTGAAGAGTAATGCCTATGTTGACTGCTTTCAGAAGATGATCTCCCATGGTGTCTCTGATATGTTTGAACAGGGGCAGATCTTTGAGAAGTTGTGCCTGAAGCACCAGTAGCTGGAGGAGGTGGATCTTTTCTGAATATTTGAACTGGAGGAGGATAGTACCTTCTGCTTCTCTTCCTCTCTTTTTGTTCATTTTTGGATAGCCACATCCAAGCTGGCATCCCTTTGTATGAAGTTATCTTTTGGAGAATATAATAGGGAGTGTCATTGTTTGGATTTGGCTTTGGAGTAGGAGGAGGAGGAGCTTTTCTTTTCTTGGAAACTGGCTTCCTCTTGGGCTCATCATTAGAATCATCATCCTCATCCTCATCATCATCATCAGATCTCTGAGGGTTATCATATAAATCATTCAAAGCTTTTAGAGCCTCAGCAGAAATGATAGGCTTTTCAGGTAGAGATGGAGCTTGAGCAGGAACTTCAACAGGAGCTGGAGGAGAAGCCACAGGAGAAGCTAGAGAACTAATTCTGACAGTGCTTCAGCAGCTATCTTTTCTTCTTCTTCAATATCAGCCAGGATCAAATCATCCAGATCTAGCAATGGAGAGTCATCCATGACATAACTGGGTGTAGAAGACATTGCTGGGGAAGCTGGAATGACTATGGGCTTAAGAACAACAAAACTGTCACTAAGTTGCTTTGCAACTTGAGGACTTACTGGGGAAGTATATGGTACAATAGCCAAGGATGGCTTAGTATACTCTGTTGTAGGACATCTCAACAATACAATATCAAAATGTTTTAACAAATTATCTAAATTTACTGTGGGATTAATAATGAAATCACCAGCAGTAATAATGTCCTCTGGTACTGACTCTTCTAAGTCCATGTCAGTATCAATGAATTGAATTAAATCAATTAAATCTGTATCAGTATAATCTGTATCAACTACTGCTGCTGTTGCTACCTCTGTCACTGCTGGAGCTGGAGCTGCTGCTTGAACTGTTGTTGCTGCTGGAGCTGCTGCAGCTTCTTCATCAAGCATCTCCCCCTGCCTGGTTTCAGTAAAAACTGGAGCCAAGCCTCTGAATGAAGAGGGGGCAGCAGTGAAGGCAGAGAGTTGAGCAGAAAGAGTAGAGATAGAAGTAGCAAGAGGTGTAATGACCTCTACTATAAGAGATTTGAGTAGAGGAGTGATGAGAGTAATTACAGAGGAGATGGTGAAGGGATCCAGAGGTGGAGTAACAGATGGTTCAGTAGAATGTTGGGTGGAGACATTTTGAGGGATGGTGATGTTGGAGATGGTGGAGGAGGGACATCTGTCATGGGGACATCCTGAGTGGATGGATGTGGAGGAGGAGGAGAATTGGGAGGTGATGTCAGGAGATTGAAGGATGGTATGGAGGATAAGTGTGGTGGAAGAGGAGATGAAGGTGGTGTTGGATCTAGTGTAGCATTGGGGGATAGGGGTGATTGAGGTGGAGTGGGTTGATGGTATTCCTGAATAGGAGATGAGGGGATGTTGGTAAGATCTAGGGGTGGAGAGGTGGCAGAAGATGTAACTGTAGTAGGGACATGAATTTGTTGGAGTTATTGTTGGAGTTATGGATGTGGTTGAAGAGAGGGAGTATGAACCGTGGATGGTGATTGGTGTTGAGTTGCTAAAAGGGATGGAGGTGTGGGGATGATCTCTTCAGTAGGGTGGGGAGTGGCTCTAGCAGCCCTTGTGCTTTCAGAAGCTGGGGTGGAAGAGGTTGAAGCCTTGGATGGCTTAGTTATGGTCCTCTCCCACTTGCCAAACAAGGTGCATGTGAGCCTCTTACTGGCATTAATGAATATGGTCTATGAGACCAGAGATTCAGCAGCCTTCTCCTTCAAGAAGATCCTCAGGATCCTTCCAAAGCAAACTTCTTTCTTATTACACTTTTTCTTAATAAGATCAAAAATGATTTATGCCCAATCCACTTTCTTCTTATTGACCACTGCACACATGACCAGGAATTGATGCCTGGTGATGTAGTCATGAGCAGTGTGCTTGCCCAGCAAGACTTTTCCCACTATATCTGTCAGTAATTTGTATTCTGCAGATAAATGTTTCTTCAACAACTTATTGGGGTTATCTCCAGCATAACCCATTAAACTCAACATCATATCATATTCTTCAAAATCAATTTCTAAATCCTCTTCTTCATTACTCAGATCAAAAATTTCAGTTAAAACTGCGGGAGTCAAAGAAACAACATTACCCACAATTGTTCCTATCATGGTGTTTTCCTCTGATGTAGATGAAGTATAGACCCATTCTCTAATTTCTATTCCAGCCAGCTTTATTCTTGTTGTCATCAGGTTTTTCAAACTCTGTTCTTCCAGTAGAGTCGGAATGTTCAGAAAAATTGGATCCGAGTGTTGAAATTAGTCGAAGTCGACATCAAATCCTGTGTCAAACTTCATAGCGGCTAGGGTTCCTGCTTGAATCGCCATGAAATCACCTGCAAAAGAGAGAGAAACGGCGATCAAGTGCAAAGGGAACAGAAAGCGCGGGACGGAGGTTGAAGAAAACCTAGTTATAAGTTTTTCTGGAATATGAATCAACAAACTCCGTTACACGAAAAATAAGAAGTTCTTCGACCTGAGATCGACAAAATAATTGATAGTGAAATAATTTGTCGAGCTCAGCTGGAAGAGTTGAAGACATTTCGTCGAGCTCCGTTCGACGAATGTTTTCTTGAAGTGGATTCGTCGATCTCCATTCGACGAAAATAGCTTCACTCACAGAGAGTTCGTCTACCTCCGTTCGACGAATATCTCCTGAACTTTCCCTAGTTCGTCGAGCTCTGTTCGACGAACTCTGAAAAATTCATCGAGTGCAGACAGAAACTAAACCAAATCTTCTCCATTAATCATTCCAAGTTGATTTATAAAGAATATATGATTTCTCTCATCTAGAGGTTTGGTGAATATATCAGCTCTTTGTAAATTAGTGTAGATATAGACAAGATTAATTTTGTTTTTATCTACACACTCTCTAATGAAGTGATGCATAATGTCTATATGCTTTGTTCTACTGTGATGGACTGGATTTTGTGCTATTGCTATAGCACTCGTGTTATCACAAAAGAGAGTTGAATTATTTAAGTTGAGACCATAGTCTAGTAATTGATTTTGAATTCACAGCATCTGGGAACAACAACTACTAGCTGCAATATACTCAGCCTCAGCAGTTGAGGTAGACATAGATGACTGTTTCTTACAAAATCAGGATACCAACCTCATACCAAGGAACTGACAAGTCCCTGAGGTGCTTTTCCTATCAACCATGCATCCAGCAAAGTCAGCATCTGAAAATCCAGTTCAATCAAATTCTGACTCAGCTGGATACCATAAGCCTAGACTAGGATAACTCTTTATATATCTCAAAATCATTTTAAAGAAAATTAGATGAGATTCTTTTGGGTTCACTTAGAACGTAGCACAAAGGCATGTGGCAAACATAATATCAGGCCTGCTTACTGTAAGATATAGTAGGGACCCAACAATGCCCCTATATAATTTCTGATCCACAGGTTTCTCATGTGCATCAGAGTCTACTACATCATTTGTAGCCATGGGTGTTTTCTTTGCTGAAGCATCAGCCATCCCAAACTTCTTTATAAGCTCTTTAGCATACTTAGTTTGAGATATGAAGATGTCATCAGGCAACTTCTTCACTTGGAGACCAAGGAAGTAGGAAAGCTCACCCATGCTACTCATTTCAAATTTTGAATGCATGAGGTCAGAGAACCTCTTGCATAATTTGGAATCAGTAGACCTAAATATGATGTCATCCACATATATTTGCACTAACAATATTTGTTCCTTATGATGTCTAGTGAAAAGTGTTCTATCTACTATGGCTCTAATGAATTTATGCTCTATCAAAAAGTTAGCTAGGGTCTCATACCAAGCTCTTGGAGCTTGCTTGAGACCATAAAGAGCATTATGCAATTTGAAAACATGATAAGGGTAAGTTGGAGAGACAAAACCTGGAGGTTGTTCCACATAAACCTCTTCTTTAAGTACTCCATTGAGAAATGCACTCACATCCATCTGATATACCTTGAATTTTTTGTATGCTACATAGGCCAGAAAATTCTGATGGTCTCCAACCTTGCAACTGGTGCAAATGTTTGGTCATAGTCAATCCCTTCCTCTTGCCTATAACCTTGAGCAATAAGCCTAGCCTTATTCCTCACAATCACTCCTTGGGCATCCAGTTTGTTTCTGTATACCCATTTGGTTCCAATGACTGGATAGTCTTGGGGTCTTGGAACCAAATCCCAAACTCTACATCTCTCAAATTGGTTTAATTCCTCCAGCATTGCAATGATCCAGTGGGGATCTTGCTCAGCATTATGGATGGATAGAGGTTCAACCTGAGAGAGAAAACAGACATGCATCAAGTCTTGGTTGAGTTGATGCCTGGTCTGTACACCTATTGATATGTCTCCAATCACTTGAGATCTGAGGTGATTCCTAAGTGTGACTAGATCAGTGGGTGGAGTTGGTTGTGCAACAGCATCTTGGATTAATTCCTCTTGTGGAATTGTGTTTGCTATTGGAGGAAGGTCAAATTCTTCAGTGCCTTCATCTTCACTTTCTTCAATGACTTGTGGAGAAGGATGTGTTGGAACCTCTTGGGTAAGGTTTAGTCCATCCAAACTCTCACACAAGTGAGGTACCTGCAAAGGGATATTGGTAGAAATCTCTTTATCCTTGCAAGACATGTTAGTTTCATCAAAATAAACATGAATGGACTCTTCAATCTTTAATGATGATTTATTAAAAACCCTATAGGCTTTGCTTACTTGAGAATATCCTAGAAAAATTCCCTCTTCAGCCTTAGTGTAACGCCCCCGAATTTTTTCGGCAATTATTTAAACCCTCGTTTGGCGTTACGTTGGCGCATTCCCGGCTCGTGCCGTTGTTAGAGTACCTCGTTGGGTGTTCGTAGAGTTTTTAGCCTGTGGTATGGTTTCCCCAGCTAGCCGGCGTCTGATTTGGAGGCCCGGCTGAGCCTCTTAGGGAATCCCTGTACTTTGGCTTCGGGCGAGGTTTGCCCAATTGTGTGGTCGTCGAAGGTTGTGTCCGACTTCGCCGATGTTTTCGTAGCCCGAGTGTTTAGCTACGGTGCGGATTTGGTCGGAATCCGAGAACGTTAGTTTTCGCGCCTTTTCGACGGTCGCTAGTTAGCGAGCCGTCATTTAGGTGAGCGTATTTTTCATGTTTGCGCATTTGGGGCATATCGCGTGTTGTAGACATGCAATGTTTTAATGATTTGCGTGTGCGTGCCTGCGATTATGTGTTAGTGTGTATGTATAAGTATATATATATGTGTGTCAGGGTGTATGTATAGATATACGTATTTATGAGTGTTAGTGTGTGTATATAAAATTATATAGGTATATAATTAAATAAGTGTATGTTTATAATTATATATAATTATTTAGGTATATGTTAGTGTGTGTATATTTAATGAAATAGGTGTATAATGAAATAGGTGTATAATGAAATAGGTGTACAATGAAATAGGTGTATATATATATGCATATATATATATATATATATATATATATATATATATATATATATATATATATATATATATATATATACAAAACCGGCTTTAGGTTTAGGATTTTCCCCAAAGACCTGGCGGCCCGCTGTCGCAGCCCGAGCGGGAGACTGGAGAAAGGCGGAGGCCCCGACACTCCTCCGACCGCCCGTTCGCCGCCCGATTCCACCGGAAATCTTCGTTTGAGACCGGATCCGAACTCCTCTAGGCTAGATCTTCGTTCCGAGGTAATTTTTTCTTTGGATTTCTCCATCTCTGTTTCCCGATAGGTAGGTTAGGGTTGCATTTTTTTCTCGTTTTTATGGTATTGTTCTTCCCCGGTTGGGTTATCCAGGAAATCTTGTGATCTTCGCTGCTTAAGGCCGGCGGTTTAGAAGCTTAGGTGCTGCCGTTTGATTAGGTGGCCGGAGGTTTGGAGGGGTTGCGTTGGCCGGCCCTTGCTAGCCAGTTTTTTTGTCCAGATTTTTATAAGTTATCGCTGCAATCTTGACCTAGTGGGAAGATCATTGCCGCCGAACTCCTCCTTAAGCCGAGGCAAGTACTCTCTTGCCAAAGTGAATTTTTTCTTCATGCTAGTTGTGTTACCTAATTCATGATAAATTCTTGATATGATTGCAGCCCTAGGGAAATTCTTGATATTATTTTAACATTTAGAATTTTGATATGATCTCGGCGCTAGGAAATTTTGAGGTAAATTCATTATTTTTTTTATGGCAAGGATATTACCGTAGTTGCCCCTTGGTTGTCCCAACGAAAATCGGATGGGTATCAAAGCCACCCAACCCTCTTGTCATTTTCTTTATTTGGTGTCAATTCACTTGTTCGCATTAGTGTTAAGCCCCTTGCTAATGTATGCATCGAACCACCCCAGTATAGTGTTTATGAGATGTAGTAAGCTAAATGTGTACGGTGGTAGTAAGTTAACTTTAAGGTCTTGGTTGGAGGTCAAGCTACTTTGTCGTATTTAGTATCACATTACCGGTACGCGTTTAGTATCAAAATACTTAAACTAGGATTCGTGTCACCTTCAATTTAATTGTGTCAACCCTCTTGCTTGGGCGAAGTCGATGTTTAGTCCGTTGGTATGAATATAAGGCTCTTAGGTGGGTCGCTCTAGATGTGTAGGGTTCAGTGTTGACGTCATGGTGGTTCATGGGACTACCAGGAAGGGGTTTCCCGAGTCACTTAGTGCTGGAGTTGGATGTGGTTTTGAGGTGGTCGGACCGATGCCGCCACCCTTGTTTTACTTCTTGTCTTATTAAGACAATGTGAGCTGTTTGGTTGAGTTGGACCGATGCCACCACCACAGCACCTTGAGATGTTTAGGCCTGTTAGACGTGGTTGGACCGTTGCCACCAGTCTAGGCCCCTATTTCTGTTTTGTCCATCTCCAGTACTAGGTGGCTCTTCCTGCTCTAGCTTTATACTTGAATTTATTTGTTATTTTGCTAAATCCTTCCTGCAGAAATGTGAGAGGCTTGACCTCACCCGTACACTTGGTGCACCCCCTTTTTACTCACTTATGGCGAGTATTTTTTTTTTCCTGCACTCGTTTATTTAGCTCTTACCTGTTTCACTTCTTTCTTATGCTATTGTTCCATTTTCATATTTATATATTGCTTTGCTGAGGCGTTCTTTTCTTTGAATGCCTCAGGTTCAGGTTTATAGCCGACTGAGCGGCTAGGGTTCTTCTGGAGTTTGCTAGTGTTGTAGCTGCTGCTGAGTTTCTTTTCCTCACTTCTGGGAGGTAGTTCTTTTAGACTTGTAGTACAGATATACCTACTCACCAGTGGGTTCGTGTCAGTTGTTGGCGCCCACTGGTGGTTTCTCTTTTAGATGCTTTGTACTTTGCTCATACTGCTATATTTCCTGTTTTGGAGTTTATTCAACTTGCTTCTGGGATGATTTATGTTAGGTTGCTAGTTATTTTAAAACCTATAAAAGAAAATAACTATTATATCAAAAATATAGGCATCATGTTTTCCTTTCTAAAGAGCTTAATCACTATTTTCAAACCGCGTAAAAAAAGGGTATTTCCTATATATGATATATAAATTAAATCTAGGGTTTTGCATAGCCTTAGGCGTCCCCTGGGGACGCGTAAGCACTCTCTTAGGATGCTAAAAAAATGAATAAAGTATTTTCCGCTACGTATAAGTATAATTTTGAAAGGGTGGACTAGTTGATCCACGAAGCCGAGGGATACGGCCTCAAAAATATAATTGGTTTTCACATCATTCAAGTTTTGAACTTTCTTAGTCTTAGCAGTTAGTGGTTGCCTGAGCGTCGACAGTTATCCCCTGGCCGACGTGGCATCACAACGCGCGTTTTCTTCTACTCTGATACTTCTAAAATTTCGGAGAAAAATGCGGGTTGTGACAGTTGGTATCAGAGGGAGGTTGCTTGACAAATTTGTCGGGCAACCTTTCCTTGTGAGTATTAGAAGTTTAGCATCATGTCATACACACACCGATATGTCATCAGCACGTCTTGGCTGAAGCACGAACACTACACTCATAGCATAACATGAAGTATACGGGGCATATTATGTAGTATGGGATGCATAATATGTGTTCGTATATGGATCCACCATAGGAGGCAACATGTGAGGGTTATGTAGTATGGGATGCATAACCTCACCACATGAATGCGACTAGCACGTTTTCTTTTTCGTCGCATGAAAATGTTATGTAGTATGGGATGCATAACATTTTCATGTGTACGCCGCTCATAACATGCATTAGGGCTTTTTTAGAATGCATAGCACAATCATGCATAGCATAACATTGCATAAGCACAACGTGCCAAGCTAAAGACTTGCAGGATGACATATGTACACACATGGTTTTGAGTCAAAAAGAGATTAAAAATTCATGCATGCTCGACTTAGGCACAAGAGTTAGTGTGATGGTGGTGAACCATCTTAGGTTAAGCATGACATTATTTCCCCTGTATAAATATATATATACATATATAAAAAAAAACCCCAGAGCAAGTTGGCAGTGAAAGCAAGTACTTATGTAGGTTTGTCTGTACCTGTTATTTTGTCCTAGTAGTTGAACTAGGTTCTGATGTTTGTTTGTTGATCTTTTTAGGATGGCGCCTAAGCGTAGAGTGGCGAGATCGACTCCCCAATCCGAGGGCGGGTCTTCTGGTACTCAAAGCGGTACAGTTATGGAAAGTCTGAGGCAGAGCAATGAGGCTCTATCGAGGCAGATGGTGGACGTTCAGTCTCAGATCCAGTCCCTGTTGACTGTGGTGGCAGGACTAGCCCCGAGAGCGCAGGACCCTGCTGCGGGTTTAGCTGTTCCCGCACCTCCTGCACCCCCAGCCCCTTTGGTGCCTCCAGTGGTGGTACCCCCGGAGATGGCTTTCATCACTCAGTTCCAGCGACTGCGACCCCCTACCTACGATGGTAAGGCGGACTTCATGATATTGGATGACTGGTTGATCACCATAGAAGAGATGTTTCACTACTCAGGAGTGTCTGATGATCAGAAGGTGATGCTGGCCGCCTATCAGCTGAAGGGGTTAGCGAAGAGCTGGTGGATGAGGGAGAAGGAGGGAATGGTAGGAGGAAGCACTTGGGCTTCCTTCAAGGAGATCTTGATGCGGAAATTTCTACCGTCAGTGGAGCGAGACAGGCTGATGAATGACTTCTTACATCTGAAGCAGAGGCAGCTCTCAGTCAGCGAGTATGAGATTGAGTTCAGCAAACTCAGTCGCTTTGCCCCCAGTTTGGTGAGCTCAGAGGAGGATAGAGCAAAGCGGTTCCTCGGTGGCCTGCGGAGCGAGGTACAGCAGCTAGCGGTGGCTCATGGAGCAGTGAGTTATGCTGGGGCAGTGGAGGCCGCTTTGAAGGTAGAGGCCATCGAAAACGCGAAGCATAGAGGACAGCAGGCGAGGAATGAGAAGAGGAAAGCTGCTGAAGCGAAGAGTCCCCAAGTGCCCGGTGCTCCTTCGGGGAAGAGGAGCAAGGAGGTTTGTAGTTTTTGCGCCGGTCGGGCCATCCTGCTGAGAGATGTTTCAAGAGGGTTGCGGCGCAGAAGGTGCATGTGCATGCTATACAGGATGCTCCCAGACAGAATGCGGTGTGTACTTTGTGCAAGAAAGAGGGGCATGATGTTGCCCGTTGCTGGTTGAGGGACAAGGTCTGCTATCAGTGCGGACAGAAAGGTCATACCAAGGCCCGATGCCCGCAGCTCCAGTCTGTGCACCGACCAGTTCCTCTTCAGGCGTTGCCACCGCCTCAGTCTATGGATAGAGGCAAAGGGAAGCTGAACGTGATATCTTCAGCGGAGGCTCAAACTTCGACGCAAGTCATTTCAGGTAAACCTTCTTGCTAGTCTTTTACTTTCATTGCAGTTTAGTTTGGCTTTTGTTTTCTGTATTGACTGTGCAATTCCCCGTTGATATTTATATAGGGAGTTTTAAGGTAAAGAACCGCTGGGCGCGCGTTCTCTTTGACTCAGGTGCTACCCACTCCTTTGTGGCTAGGGCCTTTGTAGAGCGGTGCCAGCTGGTTCTTGATCGTGTCGGTGATGCCTTTTACGTCAAATTCCCCTCGGGTGATTCTGTGATATCAGATCAGGGCATTCTGGATTGTCCTATTATGTTGGGGGATTTCCCAGCCAAGGCGGATCTGAAGGTTATAGACTTGGAAGATTTCGACGTCATCCTGGGTATGGATTGGTTGTCCAGATACGATGCGGTGATCCAGTGCAGGGGTAAGCGCTTGGACTTCAAGAAGGACAACGGTCAGCCTGGGAGTATTTATGGCGATCCGTGTCAGGCCTCTCCGGCGATTTCTGCGGTATGTGCTCAGAGGTTATTCAGTTCCGATTGTTTTGCTTGCTTAGTCTCGGTGCTGGGGACTGTTAGCAGTGTGCCGTTGTTGGATGAGATCCCTGTTGTCCGTGAGTTTTCGGATGTGTTTCCTAGCGACCTTCCCGGTCTTCCCCCTGCCAGAGATGTTGAATTCGTGATTGACTTGGAGCCGGGTACGCGTCCTATTGCTAAGGCGCCGTACCGGATGGCCCCGCGAGAGCTGGAGGAGCTGCGTACCCAGTTGGATGAGTTATTGGAGAAGGGTTTCATAAGGCAGAGCTCGTCGCCCTGGGGTGCACCCGTTCTTTTTGTGAAGAAGAAAGATGGTTCGATGCGCCTTTGCATCGACTATAGGGAGTTGAACAAAGTCACCATCAAGAACAGGTACCCCCTGCCCAGAATCGACGACTTATTCGATCAGTTACGTGGCAGTTCTGTGTTCTCCAAGATTGACCTTCGATCAGGATATCATCAGCTCAGAATCCGGGAGTCGGACATTCCACGGACGGCGTTTCGATCGAGGCATGGACATTTCGAATTCCTAGTTATGTCTTTCGGGTTGACCAATGCCCCATCAGCATTCATGGACATGATGAACCGAGTGTTCAAGGATTTTCTGGACAAGTTTGTGGTCGTATTCATAGACGACGTTCTGATTTACTCGCGGAATGCTGCGGAGCATGATCAGCACTTGCGGTTGGTGTTATCTGCCTTGAGAGATCATCAGTTGTACGCCAAGTTGAGCAAATGTGAGTTCTGGTTGCCTCAGGCGTCCTTCCTAGGTCATGTGGTGAACAAAGATGGCATTTCAGTGGACCCGGTGAAGATTTCTGCAGTGATGGATTGGCATAGGCCGAGCACACCCAAGGAGATTAGGAGCTTCTTGGGGTTGGCCAGCTATTATAGAAGGTTTGTTGAGGGCTTTTCTACCTTGGCAGCGCCCTTGACTAAGTTGACGCAGAAGCATGCAGCGTTCAGCTGGAGCGAGCAGTGCGAGGAGGCCTTTCTGGAGCTAAAGAGGAGATTGTGCACTGCTCCTGTCTTGACATTGCCTACGGAGGGCAAGGACTATGATGTTTATGTGGATGCCTCGCATGTTGGGCTCGGAGGCGTGTTGATGCAAGAGGGGAAGGTGATCGCGTATGGGTCGCGGCAGTTGAAGACTCACGAGCGGAATTATCCTACGCATGACCTCGAGTTCGCGGCGGTGATTTTTGCGTTGAAGCTGTGGAGGCATCTACTCTATGGGGCTCAGTGCAAGATTTTCACAGATCATAAGAGTCTGAAGTACGTGTTTACTCAGAAGGAGCTGAATCTGCGCCAGCGGCGGTGGCTGGAGTTCGTGGCCGATTATGACGTGGAGATCCAGTACCATCCAGGCAAGGCCAACGTGGTGGCCGACGCCCTGAGCCGCAAGACAGGGAAGATCTTCAACCTCACGGCGGACCATTTAGTGGAAGAGTTCTTGTTGATGGACATCTCTGTGGGAGGCTGTGATTTGCAAAGCAGTTTGGCAGTGGCAGAGCCATCTTGGATTTCGCTCACCAGGTTGCACCAGAAGGATGATCCAGATTTGTTACACCTGTACCTCAGGGCTGAGAGAGGGGAGTTGCCGGATTTCTCCATCGACGATTCGGGTACCTTGAAGTACCGCGGCAGGTTTTGCATCCCCGCGGTTGGAGACATCAGGAGCACGGTATGCAAAGAGGCTCATGGATCCAGTGTTGCCTACCACCCGGGATCCACGAAGATGTATCATGAATTGAAGCAGATCGCCTGGTGGCAAGGTATGAAAGGGGATATAGCTCGGTATGTTTCTGAATGTTACACTTGCAAGCGGGTGAAGGCCGATCATGGGAGGCCTGGTGGAAAGCTGACTCCTTTGGAAATCCCGACTTGGAAGTGGGAAAGTATCTCTATGGACTTCATCACGGGCTTACCAAGATCTCCAAGAGGATTTGACTCTGTTTGGGTGATCGTGGACCGATTGACGAAGTGTGCGCACTTCGTACCTTATAAGATCGACTACCCGATGAAGAAGATAGCAGAGCTGTACTTGAGCGAGGTCATCCGGTTGCATGGAGTTCCCGTGAGCATCATTTCAGACCGAGACTCCAGATTTACTTCCCGTTTCTGGAAGAGTTTGCAGGAGGGTTTGGGCACAGACTTGAGATATTCTACCGCTTACCACCCTCAGACAAATGGGCAGACCGAGCGGGTGAACCGGATTGTGGAGGATATGATCAGGTGCTACGTTCTAGATCATGGTGGAGCATGGGATGAGCGTTTGCGGCTCATGGAGTTTGCCTACAATAACAGTTACCAAGAGAGCTTGCAAATGGCTCCCTTCGAGGCATTGTATGGGAGGCGCTGCAGAACTCCGTTATTTTGGACTGAGGCCGGTGAGAGGCCATTGTTGGGACCTGATGCTTTAGAGGAAATGGAGGTTGCTGTGAAACTCATTCGGGAAAAGCTTCGGTTAGCTCAGGAAAGGTATGAGAAAAACGCCAACCGGCGTAGGTCTGATTTGGAATTTTCGGTAGAGGATTTGGTTTTCTTGAAGGTGTCTCCGATGGTTGGAGTGAAGAGGTTCGGCAAGAACCGTAAGCTGGATCCGAGGTATGTGGGCCCATTCAGAATTTTGGAGCGTATTGGTGTGGCAGCATATAGGTTGGACCTACCCGCCAACTTCCCAGGCGTGCATAATGTCTTTCACGTGAGCCAGCTGCGGAAGTGTGTGCGGAGCAGTGGGCAAGTTTTGGATGTCGTGCCCCAGTTGGAGCCCAACCTCTCATATGTTGAGGTGCCGATCCGCATCTTGGATACTCAGGACCGGGTGCTGCGGTCGAAGTCTATCCCGATGGTGAAGGTTCTTTGGAAGAATCAAGATTTGGAAAGCGCGACTTGGGAGCTAGAGTCGGCGATGAGGGAGGCTTACCCTCGCCTGTTCTCCTGATCGTTGGGTATGTTCTATTTCTAGTAACTTTTATATTGTTACTTTCCTTCTTTAGTAGAGGTAGTGTACGTAAAGTTTCGGGACGAAACTTTCTTTTAGGGGGAGTGACTGTAACGCCCCCGAATTTTTTCGGCAATTATTTAAACACTCGTTTGGCGTTACGTTGGCGCATTCCCGGCTCGTGCCGTTGTTAGAGTACCTCGTTGGGTGTTCGTAGAGTTTTTAGCCTGTGGTATGGTTTCTCCAGCTAGCCGGCGTCTGATTTGGAGGCCCGGCTGAGCCTCTTAGGGAATCCCTGTACTTTGGCTTCGGGCGAGGTTTGCCCAATTGTGTGGTCGTCGAAGGTTGTGTCCGACTTCGCCGATGTTTTCGTAGCCCGAGTGTTTAGCTACGGTGCGGATTTGGTCGGAATCCGAGAACGTTAGTTTTCGCGCCTTTTCGACGGTCGCTAGTTAGCGAGCCGTCATTTAGGTGAGCGTATTTTTCATGTTTGCGCATTTGGGGCATATCGCGTGTTGTAGACATGCAATGTTTTAATGATTTGCGTGTGCGTGCCTGCGATTATGTGTTAGTGTGTATGTATAAGTATATATATATGTGTGTCAGGGTGTATGTATAGATATACGTATTTATGAGTGTTAGTGTGTGTATATAAAATTATATAGGTATATAATTAAATAAGTGTATGTTTATAATTATATATAATTATTTAGGTATATGTTAGTGTGTGTATATTTAATGAAATAGGTGTATAATGAAATAGGTGTATAATGAATTAGGTGTACAATGAAATAGGTGTATATATATATATGCATATATATATATATATATATATATATATATATATATATATATATATATATATATATATATATATATATATATATATATACAAAACCGGCTTTAGGTTTAGGATTTTCCCCAAAGACCTGGCGGCCCGCTGTCGCAGCCCGAGCGGGAGACTGGAGAAAGGCGGAGGCCCCGACACTCCTCCGACCGCCCTTTCGCCGCCCGATTCCACCGGAAATCTTCGTTTGAGACCGGATCCGAACTCCTCTAGGCTAGATCTTCGTTCCGAGGTAATTTTTTCTTTGGATTTCTCCATCTCTGTTTCCCGATAGGTAGGTTAGGGTTGCATTTTTTTCTCGTTTTTATGGTATTGTTCTTCCCCGGTTGGGTTATCCAGGAAATCTTGTGATCTTCGCTGCTTAAGGCCGGCGGTTTAGAAGCTTAGGTGCTGCCGTTTGATTAGGTGGCCGGAGGTTTGGAGGGGTTGCGTTGGCCGGCCCTTGCTAGCCAGTTTTTTTGTCCAGATTTTTATAAGTTATCGCTGCAATCTTGACCTAGTGGGAAGATCATTGCCGCCGAACTCCTCCTTAAGCCGAGGCAAGTACTCTCTTGCCAAAGTGAATTTTTTCTTCATGCTAGTTGTGTTACCTAATTCATGATAAATTCTTGATATGATTGCAGCCCTAGGGAAATTCTTGATATTATTTTAACATTTAGAATTTTGATATGATCTCGGCGCTAGGAAATTTTGAGGTAAATTCATTATTTTTTTTTGGGCAAGGATATTACCGTAGTTGCCCCTTGGTTGTCCCAACGAAAATCGGATGGGTATCAAAGCCACCCAACCCTCTTGTCATTTTCTTTATTTGGTGTCAATTCACTTGTTCGCATTAGTGTTAAGCCCCTTGCTAATGTATGCATCGAACCACCCCAGTATAGTGTTTATGAGATGTAGTAAGCTAAATGTGTACGGTGGTAGTAAGTTAACTTTAAGGTCTTGGTTGGAGGTCAAGCTACTTTGTCGTATTTAGTATCACATTACCGGTACGCGTTTAGTATCAAAATACTTAAACTAGGATTCGTGTCACCTTCAATTTAATTGTGTCAACCCTCTTGCTTGGGCGAAGTCGATGTTTAGTCCGTTGGTATGAATATAAGGCTCTTAGGTGGGTCGCTCTAGATGTGTAGGGTTCAGTGTTGACGTCATGGTGGTTCATGGGACTACCAGGAAGGGGTTTCCCGAGTCACTTAGTGCTGGAGTTGGATGTGGTTTTGAGGTGGTCGGACCGATGCCGCCACCCTTGTTTTACTTCTTGTCTTATTAAGACAATGTGAACTGTTTGGTTGAGTTGGACCGATGCCACCACCACAGCACCTTGAGATGTTTAGGCCTGTTAGACGTGGTTGGACCGTTGCCACCAGTCTAGGCCCCTATTTCTGTTTTGTCCATCTCCAGTACTAGGTGGCTCTTCCTGCTCTAGCTTTATACTTGAATTTATTTGTTATTTTGCTAAATCCTTCCTGCAGAAATGTGAGAGGCTTGACCTCACCCGTACACTTGGTGCACCCCCTTTTTACTCACTCATGGCGAGTATTTTTTTTTCCTGCACTCGTTTATTTAGCTCTTACCTGTTTCACTTCTTTCTTATGCTATTGTTCCATTTTCATATTTATATATTGCTTTGCTGAGGCGTTCTTTTCTTTGAATGCCTCAGGTTCAGGTTTATAGCCGACTGAGCGGCTAGGGTTCTTCTGGAGTTTGCTAGTGTTGTAGCTGCTGCTGAGTTTCTTTTCCTCACTTCTGGGAGGTAGTTCTTTTAGACTTGTAGTACAGATATACCTACTCACCAGTGGGTTCGTGTCAGTTGTTGGCGCTCACTGGTGGTTTCTCTTTTAGATGCTTTGTACTTTGCTCATACTGCTATATTTCCTGTTTTGGAGTTTATTCAACTTGCTTCTGGGATGATTTATGTTAGGTTGCTAGTTATTTTAAAACCTATAAAAGAAAATAACTATTATATCAAAAATATAGGCATCATGTTTTCCTTTCTAAAGAGCTTAATCACTATTTTCAAACCGCGTAAAAAAAAGGGTATTTCCTATATATGATATATAAATTAAATCTAGGGTTTTGCATAGCCTTAGGCGTCCCCTGGGGACGCGTAAGCACTCTCTTAGGATGCTAAAAAAATGAATAAAGTATTTTCCGCTACGTATAAGTATAATTTTGAAAGGGTGGACTAGTTGATCCACGAAGCTGAGGGATACGGCCTCAAAAATATAATTGGTTTTCACATCATTCAAGTTTTGAACTTTCTTAGTCTTAGCAGTTAGTGGTTGCCTGAGCGTCGACAGTTATCCCCTGGCCGACGTGGCATCACAACGCGCGTTTTCTTCTACTCTGATACTTCTAAAATTTCGGAGAAAAATGCGGGTTGTGATAATTAGCCTCAAACTTTCTAATGTATCTTTTGTTGTTGTTGTGAATATAACAAATACATCCAAATACTTTAAATTAGTTGATTTTAGGTTTCTTCTCTTTAAGTAATTCATAAAGAGTCTTATTCTTTAGTTTATGAATCAAACTCCTGTTCAAGACATAATTTGATGTGCTCACAGGCTCTGCCCAAAAGGTTAGGGGCATGTAAGCATCTGCAAGCAATATACTTGCAGCTTCAATGAGTGTCCTATTTTTTCTTTCAGCTACCCCATTTTGTTGAGGAGTTCTAGGAGCTGAGAAGCAATGCCTGATACCTTCCTTCTCACAAAACTCATGCATAAGAAGAGACTCAAACTCTGTGTCATGATCACTTCTGATCAATGCAACATGAGTAGAGAACTCAATCTGTATGGTCCTGAGAAAATCTGTAAGAACCTTGAAGGTATCTGACTTAGATCTCAGAAAGGATACCCAAGTGAACCTGGAGAAGTCATCCACAATAACCAAGGTGTAGGATTTCCCTCCTAGGCTTTGTATAGCAATGGGTACAAAGAGATGCATATGTAGCAAATACAAAATCCTAGGTGAATCACTTTTATTTACAGATTTGAAACTAGATTTAGTTTTCTTACCTATTTGACAAGCCCTGTAGAGATCTTCCTTCTTGTAGGGACCAGAAGGTAGACCTCTAACAAGGTTGTCTTTAGATAGCCTAGCAATGTTTTTCAGGTTTACATGACCTAGCCTTTTATGTTATAAATCATTATGATTACTAGTTATATTAAGTAAGCAGATATCAGAAGTGGCAGATAGAAAATCAACTAAATATATATTGCCTTGTCTATTTCCAATTAAAACTGTTTGGTTTTCTTTATTAGCAATAATACAAGAAGATAAATTGAAATATACATGATAACCTTCATCACATAACTGACTTATGGAGATGAGGTTATGCTTGAGTCCTCTGACATATGTTACCTTCTTAAATGTGATAGCTCCAATCTTCACTGCTCCATAACCTTCTGACTGGCCACATTTGGAATCCCCAAAGATAACTTTTGGTCCTGGCTTGGACTTATAATTAGTTAGATTGTCCTTGCTGCCTGTCATATGTTTGGAGCACCCACTGTCCAGGTACCAAGGTTGATTCACTCCTGGACAGCTCTTCACCTGCAGTGAAAACAACTAATTGTTCTTGACCCAGGTTACCTTGGGCCCTTTGTTTTGCTGGTATAAAAAGCTGGAAATAACAGAATATTCTGGTTGGGATTTATATCCTAGAGGGTGACATCTTTTAGGTGGTATGACCCAATCAGCTAGTAGATTAAAAGTTTTCCTGGAATTATTTAAGTTTCTGTTATAATTAAAGTTTTGGTTAAGTCTTTCTGGGTTCGACGATTTTCTGTGAGTTCGTCGACCAGAGTTCGGCGAATTGGGTTGAGATCGTCGATCTCTGCCTAGAGAATGAACATATTCATTTTCTGTGCCCCACGTTCGTCAACCTTTGCTCGACGAACCATACAGAGTTCGTCGATCGCAGTTAAACGAATAATTATAGCTATAGTTTTCGTTCAGAGTTCGTCGATCTGGGATCGACGAACTGGCTGCATTTTGTCGATCTAAGTTCGACGAATTCTGCTGAACCTTATTTTACTTAAGGTTTTCTGATTTTTGGTTTTCTGACCTATTGATATGGGAATATTTTCCATTGTTTGTTTATTATTTAATTTTTCTTTCCCCTTAGCAGAGACAAATTTTATTGGGGTTGTCAAAATATTTTTCTTGAGGATGTAAGGCAAACTTGATGAAGCACCCAAGCCTAGCTTGCCATTGAGTCTGAAATTTACAGTGCTTGTGATGTCCATCAGCTTGAGGCTTCTTCCATTAAGAGTTTCCTCAAGTTATTTAGCCTCACTAAGCTCAGTCTTTAACATTATTATTTGTTCATTAGCTAAACACAGTTCATCTTTTAATCTATTATTTTCTGAGTTTATATTTTCTAAAATTCCTAGTTTCTCCCTAAGAGTTTTAATCTCCTTTTCTGAATTAATCAAGTCTATACACATTATTTTATATTCAAATTTAAAGGAATCAGAACTGTAATCAAACGAAGACAATATCTTGTCAGCTTCAGAATCTGAGGCTGCTTCATTGTCTGAATCCTCTTCTTCTGAATGGCTCTTGGAAGCATCAATTGGCATGAGGCCAACTTTCTTGGCCCTTGCCTCTTCCTCATCTTCACTAGAGCTGGAAGATGTTGATTCTTATTCAGTCTCACTCCAGGTTTCAGCCACAAAACCCTTCTCCTTCTTCTTGTATTTGCTGGAAGAAGGTCTGCTGTTGTGCTGTCTCCTGGTATCTTTCTCTCTTATCTTTTCTTTCTTCTGATTCTCTGGACACTCAGAGATGAAGTGCCCAGGCTTCTTGCATCCAAAACACACAACTTCTTTGGTTGGTGTCTTATCATATCTAGGCTTGTCATCCTGCCTTGATGACTTCCTCCTGAAATCTTTTCTTGCCAGCTTATAGAATCTTTTGGCAAAAAGACTCATGAGTTCTTCATTTGTTGAGGGAGTTTCTGTCTCTTCAGCTACCTTGAAAGCAATGTTATGCTCTTTTTTTGCTGGAGGGGGTGTTCTTTGGTCAGCTGCCTCCCTGGATTTAATCAGTTGTTCATAGGACTTTAGTTTGCCTAATAGAGATTCAGTGTGAAAGTGCAAGCTAGATCTGATATACTCTAGCGGGGGTGGGGGGGGGGGTGAATAGAGTATAGTGCTTGGTAAAAACTTTTTACAACATTTGTTGTATTCTTATGTTAACAGGGAAGCAAATAATATAAAGTAAATCTAAACACAAAATAATCACAGAGCAATCACAATCTACAAAGCAATCTAATCACAGAGCAATCTAGTCACAAACCACAGCCAGAAACAAAAAGAAAAACAAGCAACCAGAAGACACAAGGAGCTATAGTGGTTCCCCAATCAACCTGGGTACATCCACTCTTCTACCACCCTAGGTAGGAATCCACTGCAGGATGAGTTGATCAGGTGTCCTGGGCACCAATGAGCTTTTGATAAGGTGCTCAAAAACCAAACCAGATTTTTTGATCAGGTGTCTTGCCACCAATGAGCTTTTGATAAGGTGCTCAAAAACCAAAAACAAACTTTTGAAGAGAGTTTGAAAAACCCTTTACAGCAGAGTGAGAGAGAGAGAGGGAAAGAGATGATCTTCTCTGTCAACAGTCAGAGAGAAGATAGTGGATGTTGTCAAAGCTCTCCCTGAGATCTTGAGTTGTTCAGGAAGTGAAGCTTTGCAGTAGGGTGATAGGCCTTCAGAAAATTGATCTCCAGTAAATGATAATTTCAGCAACAACTGAAATGTGTTGTGTCTGAAGTCTTGAGTGATGATGACCTTTGAACACTTGAATCAAAAGAGATCTGAAGATTTCAGTTTATTGATCTCCTTTGGTGATGGTGTTCTTATATGAATCTTTGAGACTGAGAATGACTGCAACTCTCTTTCTTTCTCTTGTGTAATTGTTGTTGTAAGAGCTGTAATTCTTGTTGTTGCAGAGAATATGTGTCTAACTTCTTGTTCTTCTTAGAGCAGAAATGAAAAATCTGATCTTTTATTCCTTTTTGTCTGAATAGAAATGATCCTCTGTCCAAGATAGCCGTTAGCCTGTCAATAAATGACTTCCTTAATTGTAATTTGTCTTCTGGAGGAAAGTCCAACAAAACATTCATTGAAAATTCCTTGAAACTTGCTCCAGATTAATTGAAAAACGGCTACAAGATCTCTGAATTAAATGTTGACAATAATTCCATAACTGTCTGGATTTGAATCTTGAAAAACATCTAACTCTTCAGAAAAACGTCAAACTGAGCTTCACTATCGTTGAACTGAGCTCAGAGATTGGACTTAGACAGAAACAAAGATCGTCGATCTGAGCTCAACTATCGTCGAACTGAGCTCAGAGATAGAGAATCAAACTGGAGTCAAGATCGTCGATCTGAGCTCGAAGATCGTCGAATGGAGTTCGACGACTTGTCGAAGTTGAGCTCAGAGATCGTCGAATGGAGTTCGACGATTCGTCGAAGTGAGCTCAACGATCGTCGAATGGAGTTCGATGACTCGTCGTACTGAGCTCGATGAAATGACTTAGTATTCTGAACTGAAATGTCTGGTCTTGAGGGCAGCTTTCAAACCTAAGTACTAACTCTTAGACTCAATTCTAATTAACCTTTAGATCTATACAATGAGGTCAAAACAGGTTTCCTAAGAGACATAGTGATCCTTGCCCAAATCAGTAATAGGGTGTTCCAACAATCTCCCCCTATTTGAGTTAAGATTACTATTTACAGACATTTGAGGAAATAAAAACATATAAAGCAGCAATATAATAAACAAGACATTGTAGAATCACAGATATTGTCACAGATAGTTCAGAAATCAAAAATAACTGTCACCTTACAGAATTACTCTTTCTCCTTGCTCTTTATAAGGACTATTTCTCTGTTTGGATTAAGAGCTTCTTTCTTAGATCTTCTATCATCAGCTGCACCTAAAGAGGTTTGTTGCTTAGGCCTGGGCACTACAGCTTCAGGGTGCAGCTTCATGTAGCTTTCTGAATCAAAGAACTTACTGGAAGAATATCTTTCAAGTTCCTTCCTCCTTTGATCTGATAAGGTAGTGATACTGGAAGTGTCTTTGCCTTGTTCTCTGACTTTCTTGATCTGGTCCAGAGCAGCTAATTCTTTCATCCTGGCTGTCCATGAAGTAGGATTGTTTTCTGGATCCTCAAAAGGAACTGGAGGCTCATATCTATTTGAGGGATTATCTGGAGGAGCTCTGGAGGAGACTAACTCTTTCAGCTTGTAAGGAAAGGAACCTGAAGTAGTATCAGTGGAAGCTTGTCCTTCCCTTGAATAAGGGTGTTGCCTAAAATGTCCTTTGGAATAAACTTGAAATTCTCTTTGGTTTCCTCTATAATTTCCTCTCCTTGACTAGTAGCCTCTGGATTGACTTCCTCTGTATTGAGATCTACCTTGAGGTTGATAAGAGGATTGGCTTCTGGCAGAGGGTTGAACAGCTGAACTACCACCTGCACCTGCATCAGGTGAGGGAGGAGGAGGAGGATGATTGAACTGAGAAGATCCTTTCTCATACTTTCTCTTTTTCTTCATAGCCTTCAGTTGATTTTTGGAGTATTGCATCCAATGTTCTGTGATAGGGCAGTTATGCAGTATGTAGTAAGGAATATCATTTGTGTCTTTCACTTTGGCTGGATCAATCCTTTTCATTGCTTTGCTTCTGGCCTTCCTTTTCCTTGCAATAGTAGCAGAGTAATCATCTGAATCAGTTCTGAACTGATCACTTTCTGAGCTTTGATCATCATATAATGTATCAATCCTTTTGAGGTATTCTTTTTGTTGTTGAGATTGAGCAGGAGAGACAGCAGAAACAACAATAGTAACAACAGCAGCAGAAAGAGAAGTAGAAATAACACTGGCAGAAGAGGTCATGGCAGCAGCAGTAGATACAGCAGTAGCTGGGGCAGCAGATTCAGATATAACAGTTTCAACAGTTTCAGATATAGTACGTTCAGATACAACAGTTTCAGTAACAGAAATAACATCAGTAGTTACAGCAGGCTCAAAATCAAATGCCTCTGTCTGCATATCCTCAGAAACTAAAACAGCAGCAACAACAGATCTATCAGAAACATCAATGTCAGCAGTAGGAACAACATCAGTACTTTCAACAGAAACAGAAGGAGCAGCATCATAGAGGGAATTTACAAAAGAGTAAATTAAGCTGGTGTCACATCTTGAAATAGGCACAATGGCCGTAGAGAGATCTTTAGATGGCTGGACTGCAGTATGCTCTGGAAGACAGCTGAAATATACAGAGTCAAAATCTGACAACAGTGACCAGAGGTCCACTGTGATAACTGCAACTGGAGGTGTTGAGGCTTGAGCTTAGACTGAAGATACAGCAGCAGGAGGAGCAGCAGCAGGCAATCTATCCACTTCATGAGGCATCTCCCCCTGCCTAGATTCAGTCAGGACTGGATCAATGCACCAAGATGAAGGGATTGCCTGAGGAGGAAGGAGAGAGGAGAGCCTGGCAGACAGTTCTTGGACTGTTTTTAGAAGAGGAGCCAAGGAGGTCGCCATCAAGAGTGATAGCCTGGGAGCTAGCAGCTCATAGAGCCTGTCTGCTAGAGCTGGAATATCTACTTGCTCAAGAGGGGCTTGAGCAGAGGTAGGAATGGAAGGTGGGGCAGCAGGAGATGTTGGATGAGAACTAGTGGATGGTGGAAATAAAGGTTGAGATATGGGGATTGTGTAAATGGAAGATAATGGAATTGAAATAGAAGGTGTGAAGGATGGTTGTGCGATGATATCTTGAAGTAGTTGTTGATAAGATGTGGATGAAGATGGTGGCTCAGCTGCGAATGAGGGAGAATCATCCATAAAGGAATCATCTATTAGATTGAAGGATGGAATGTGGGATGATGAGTCAATCTCTATGTGAGGATATTGATGTAGAGGGTGGAAGATTTCTTCTATTATTGGAGGAATTGGAGATGGAATTGAAGTTGGAGATGGGGTTGAAATAATGATGGTGGAGGTTGTAGATGCAACAAGAGGTGGAGGAGGAGGAGAAGAAGCAGGCCAGTCTTCTATAGGGGCAGAAGCTTGAGGGGAAGTGACTGCAGCAGTCCTTGTGCCTGAAGTAGTAGATGCAGAGGGCCTGCTGGGCTTCACTATTTGCCTATCCCATTTGTCAAACAGGGCACAGGTGAGCCTCTTGGAGGCATTGATGTGCATCCCATTTGAAACTAGCAGGGCAGGGCATCTGTTCAGAAGAAACAGCCCTAATATTCTCCCATAATTAACAAAATTTTTGTTAATCTTCTTCTTGATCAGATCAAAGAAGATTTCTCCCCAGTTCAATTGTTTCTTATCCACAAGGGCACCCATTAAGCAGAGCTAATACCTTGATATAGTATCATGGGCTGAGTGCTTGGCCAACAGTACCTTCCCAACAACATCAACTAAGAATCTGTACTCCACCGATAGATTTTTCTTCAGCAGCTTGCTAGGGTTTGCATCTGAATGACCCATTCTATTAAGCAACTCAGAAAACTCTTCTCCAGAAATCTCAGCAGAATCCTCTCCATAATTTAATTGAAAGATCTCTGTCAGGGCAGCAGGTGTGAGATATACCTGGGTCTCTGAGATTGTTCCAACAACTGTATTCTGATCCTGAGTGTGGTCAGTATATATCCTGTAACACCCCCTATCCGTCACATAGCATATAGCAGTAGGTCCGGCCGGGGCCCGACGCCATATACCACAGACAGACCGGGTGGTTACTTATGGAAACCATCCAACCAATCTCAACGTCCTACACAGAGTATTCTAGCGGAAGCAGTTTATAAAAGTTGTAAACAAAGAACCCAGCATTAGAGCATGAATGTCCACTAGTACAAAACAGGAATGTTATTACAAAATACTCAAAACAAGCCTTAAGGCCTTACAAAATGTTTCACTTAAATATTACATGATTTACAAACCACGGCACGCAGGCCGGTCATACATGAATAAAGCAATAAACATTTCCATTTGGGCCTTCGAGGGCCGGCTTCGCAAAAAGGGCTTTAGCCCGCTATTGACCGCTTGGTCCAGCTGCACCTGCAAGCAACAAACCACCGCACGGTGGCAAAACAAGGCAACGGTCAGCAATGCTGACCAAGTTATAACGATCCCGCCCCCAACTCGGGGCGGCGATGCTCCTTCCCTGCATTTCATTAGCATAAGCGAGCAATGTATATATCCATAGCCATTTCATCACAGACGTTGGCTCGCACGGCCACACGCCCCGTGCACTCAGGGCACATTCTCGGTGAACCGGTCGATGTCACGTCAATTAAAGCCATTAACATTCCGGACTCACCACCGCCACTTAGACGGCCAAACCTATGAGCAATTTGTCTTCCTGGCCTGGGTCACGACAATTTAAGCCATTAACCGCCGAAGACCCTACTCTATGCCAACGGTAAGTGCCACGTGCCTTTAGGTCTCTTTAACCGAACGACATAGAACGGGTACGGTTCCATCTAACCCGTGCTCACATCGTAACGACAATTTAAGCCATTTGCGAGGGTCAAACTTCCACCGAGTCCCATTTACATCACAAGTCACATAACCCCGTTATGTTCAAGTTGGCTCTCAAGCCACCAAGTTGGCAAGATCTCGTATCCGCCCAGTTTTCCGGGTGCACCTTTGGGTTAGTCCCCAAGGCTCCCTGCTGCAATCTACCGCGTAGAAAACCCGAAAAACAACAAATAGCACGGAGTCTTCTCCGGCCTTATGCAATGCAACATCACCGATCCAGACCAACATGTCCGGGTAGGCTTCACACATCATGCCTACGTCCGTTCTCGCATACGGACTCTAAACAACGGGGACTTTACATATCTACCCGAAGGAACGCCTCCAACTCTCCGCAAACTCGCGAGAGCGGGCTTCCTATGCTAAGAAAGAGAGCTATTCATGCTCAAGATGAGGATCGTTACCCTTGAGTTCCTCTTTGGCGCCATCGAAAAGTAATCGGATGGAAATCACCGCACTAGCGTTGCCTCCGTGGATCCGGAGTCGGCTTGCGATTCGGAGCTCCGAAGCTCCACCAATGGCGGATCTAGCTCCTTCTTCTTCCCTTATCTCTCCTCTCTCTCCAAGGATTTGGAAAAGGATAAGGTATGAAAAGTGATGGATTTCTAAGTCAATCCATGGGTATATCCCTTCAGGAACATCCCCCAGCCGTTGGATCTCAAAACAAGGAAACGAACGGCTTTGATTTGGGGCTGAAATGCCCAATCTGGACCGAACACGGCCTGGTACACGCCCGTGTCCAGGGCCGTGTGCCGCATTCGTCGTCAAAATTGAATCTCCTGGAACCTCACACGAGTATCGAACACGCCCGTGTTCGAGCTGACACGCCCGTGTTCCACTTCACACGGTCGTGTAGCCGGCCGTGTACCCCATGATTTTTCCCCATTTTCAACCCGAGCACTGCACAGGTTCTAGGACACGCCCGTGTCCTTGCCAGTGTCACATTGACACGCCTGGACCCCAGGCCGTGTACACGGGACACTTCGTCGAGGGAAGATCGATGACTTGATGACACGGCCTTGGACACGCCGGTGTCCTAGGCCGTGTGCCTTGTCTCGACGATCGTCGAGTGAATCTCGACGACTCCCCGGGACGATCATCGACACGGGTCGACACGCCCTGCGACATGCCCGTGTCGCGGGCCGTGTGCCCATTCTCGACGAATCGTCGAGTATATCTCGACGACTCCGCGGCTAAGTGTCGACACGGGTCGACACGCCCTGCGACACGCCCGTGTCGCAGGCCGTGTGCCCATTCTCAGCGAATCGTCGAGAAAATCTCGACGACTTCGCGGCTAAGTGTCGACACACGCTTGACACGCCTTGGGACACGCCCGTGTCCCAGGCCGTGTGCCTGCAGCCAGAACCCAAACTGGCCCAAAACGTCCCCCTTTTGCTCCTTTGAGTTTCGGGGCGTTACAACTCTACCCCTCTTAAAAGAATTTCGCCCACGAAATTACATAAAGGAAAGACTTACAAAACAAAATTTGTACCTGAGCGGAACAACTCCGGATACTCGTCAAGCATAGTCTGCTCTCGCTCCCAAGAGAGCTCCTCACGACCGCAATTATCCCACCAGACCTTGACCATTCTGATCTCTTTATTGCGTAGCCGCTTGACCTCCGAGTCCTCGATCCGCACGGGCTTGACCTTTGTCGTTAGCCCACTATCCACTGGCACTTGATCAACCGCGATCACTTGCGTAGGCTCTTGCACCGCCTTCCGAAGCACCGAAATATGGAATACATCATGTAAACCACTTAGCTCCACTGAAAGCTTCAACCTATAGGCCGCTTCACCAACTCGCTCCAGAACCTCAAACGGTCCAAGGTACCTCGGGCTTAGCTTTTTCAATCGTCGCACCCGCGAGACACCCTTGAACGGCTTGATCTTTAAGTATACATAATCGCCCACAGCGAACTCCACATTCCTGTGCTTGGCATTATAGTACTTTGCTTGCCGGTCCTGAGCGATAAGCAACCTCTCCCGAATGGTTCTCACCAAAGACGTAGCATCCTCCACTACCGATCGCTTATACAACTTTGACTCACCCGTTTCTAACCAAGATAACGGCGTGCGACATCTTCTACCATATAGGGCCTCGAAGGGCGCCATCTGAATACTTGCTTGGTAGCTATTGTTGTATGCGAACTCCACCAAATAAAGGTGGTCTTCCCATTGCTTTCCAAAATCCAAGACACACATGCGAAGCATGTCTTCCATGGTTCTATTGACCCTCTCGGTCTGCCCATCCGTTTGCGGATGAAAGGCTGTGCTAAACTTCAGCTTTGTTCCCAACATTTGCTGCACCAGCCTCCAATCATTGGACGTGAACCGCCCATCTCGGACACTCACGATGCTACGGGGCACACCATGAAGCCGCACTATGTTATCCACATAAAGCTTTGCCAACTTCTCCACCGGATCATCCTTCCTATGCGGAATAAAATGCGACACCTTCGTTAATCGATCAACAACCACCCAAATGGCGTCATTTCCCTTTTGCGACCTTGGCAAACCGTGCACAAAGTCCATAGAGATGTCGTCGAATTTCCACTCCGGAATAGGCAAGGACTTAAGAAATCCTCCCGGCTTTTGGCACTCCGCCTTTACCAAGGCGCAGGTTTGGCACTTCGCTACGTATAGCGCCACATCCTTCTTCAAACCCGGCCACCAAAACAGTTTCTTCACATCACGGTACATCTTCGTGCTCCCCGGGTGAATCGAGTACTTGGTATGGTGTGCCTCGTACAACAACTCCACCCGTAAATTGCCCACACTTGGGACGCACAATCGACCGTCTTTCCAAAGCAATCCGTCCTCCACGATGAATTGGGAATTTGACCCATCCAGAGCCTCTATCATGAATTGCTTCATATGAGCATCCATATCCAAAGCCTGCCGAATACGATCAGCCAGGTCATATTGGACTTCAGCCCAATTCAGAACTGCTTCAGCACTTGATTGTCTGTCCACACAAATAATCTCCAGCGCCTCCAACTCCCGCACCAACCGCTCATCATGCACCGATAGCCAATTGGCTTGAGCTGGGGCTCGGCGACTCAGCGCATCCGCAACCGCATTCCCTTTGCCAGGCACGTAGTGGATCTTGAATGTATAGTCCCCCAGGAACTCCATCCATCTACGCTGCCGCATATTCAGATCCTTCTGATCAATTAGATACTTTAGGCTCTTGTGATCGGTGTAGATATCAATCTTCACACCGTACAAATAGTGTCTCCACAGCTTCAAGGCAAAAATCACGGCCGCTAACTCCAAGTCATGGACCGGATAATTCCTCTCGTGCACTTTTAGCTGTCTCGAGCCATAAGCTATCACGCTTCCGTGTTGCAGTAGCACGCAACCCAAACCGCTGCCCGAAGCATCGCTATATATCTCATAGCCTTCGGTTCCACATGGCGAACTCAGCACAGGCGCCGTGGTCAACCGACACTTCAACTCCTCGAAAGCTCGCGCGCACTCCGGCGTCCAAACGAACTTATGCTCCTTCCTCGTCAAAGTAGTGAGAGGTAACGCTATACGCGAGAAGTTCTCTACGAAGCGCCTATAATAGCCGGCAAGCCCCAAAAAGCTCCGGACTTCTGCTACCGTAGCAAGCTCAGGCCACTCCCGTATCGCAACAATCTTCGCCGGATCCACAGCAATACCCTCTCCACTCACTATATGCCCGAGGAACGCCACTGAGGATAGCCAAAACTCGCACTTCGAGAACTTGGCATACAACTGATTTCTCCTTAGCGTTTCCAACACCAAATGAAGATGCTTGAAGTGATTTTCCTCACTTTGCGAGTACACCAAAATATCGTCGATAAAGACGATCACAAAATGGTCCAAGTACTCCCTGAACGTCCTGTTCATCAAATCCATGAACACTGACGGTGCATTAGTCAGCCCAAACGGCATGACCGTAAACTCATAATGCCCGTATCTCGTACTAAACGCTGTCTTCGGGATATCACTCTCCCTTATTCGCAGCTGATAGTACCCAGCCTTGAGATCTAACTTCGAGTACACCGTCGACCCGACTAACTGATCAAAAAGATCATCAATCCGGGGGATCAGGTACTTGTTCTTCTCCGTCAGCTTGTTTAGCTCCCGATAATCAATACATAGCCTCAAGCTTCCGTCCTTCTTCTTAACAAAGAGCACCGGTGCGCTCCAAGGCGAAGAACTCGGGCGCACATACCCTTGCTCCAACAACTCTTGCAGTTGAACTTTCAGCTCCGCCATTTCCTTAGGCGCTAGCCGATACGGAGATCGTGACACAGGCTTTGCACCTGGCACTAGCTCAATCGTAAAATCTATCTCCCGCTGAGGCGGGGCTCCGGGAAGATCTGCGGGGAACACATCAGGGTATTCCGATACCACTGAAATACAATCCAACGCGGGCTTCGGCTTTGCAACCTCCACTAGTGTAAAGAACAGTTCTGCTCCAGCACGAACCGCCTTCACCACCTGAAGAGCAGACATCAACGTCTTGCTCGACCCCTTTAAGCCCGTAAAAGTCGTCTCACGACTCGCTCCCAGCTTAACTTCCTTGCTACCGCAATCTATATGGGCCTGCTGCTCCGAGAGCCAGTCCATGCCGAATATGACGTCGAACTCCACTAACGGAAGTAAAGACGCCCGCAGGTCGAACTCCTGCTCCCCAATACGAATCTTAACATCGCAGATCCTATCCGCTCGCATCGAACACCCATTGGGCAACAACACATCCAACTTATCCTTCGCCATCGAAGAAGGGACTCCGATGCGTGATATAAATCCTTCGGACAAGAAGGAGTGTGAAGCTCCCGTATCGAAGAGTGCTCGTGCCGGATTTTCACAAATCAATACAAATCCTAAACAAGTAGTGGTAAGGTAACATGTGCATAACAAGTATTTACAGAAATTGACTTGCTATAAATTAAACCGTACCTGTCACCACATCAGCTTGTTTAATGGCCTCCTGTTGGCCAAGATTATAGACCCTTGGTTGGGCCGGAGCATAATGGGATGCGGTCGACTCCACCGCCTTTCCCTTCTCTTCATAAGTAGCTCCCGGCTTTCTCTCGGACTTAGGACGTCCGCTCCAACAGTCACAGGCGAAATGCCCCGTCTTTCCACATGTAAAGCACGCGCCCGGGGTCCGACTCGTAGTCGCCCCAGAAGCGCTAGAAGGAGCTGGACCCGAAGTCCTATGCTTCTTGAAAGACCTCCGATAGCCGGACTTTGAAGTAGTCGGCACTCTGAACTCAGATTTCTTCTCACCCAAGCTTTTCTTCGCTTGTACATTTTTCATGTCCTTCTCCAAGGACCGGGCAGTATTGACCAAGGTTAAGAAACCCTGCATCATCGGCCCCGACAGTAGTAATCTCAACTCATCTCTCAATCCTTCATAGAAGCGATTAGTCTTGCGCTCCTCATCCATGATGGTGGAGCTAGCATATCGACTCAGACGAGTAAACTCATGGAGATATTCATCCACGCTCCTCTCACCCTGTACCAACTTCAGGAACTCATTCTCCAACGCTATCTTCTGCGTCGAAGGGAGGTATCTTGCTAAGAACAATCCCGAGAACTCTTCCATCGGAACGTCTATCAGTTGTCTACCTCTCAAATGATGCAGCTCCAATCCTTCCCACCACATCCTCGCTTCACCGTCCAGCAGGAACGTAGCGATGGTGGTCATTTGCCACTCCTCCATCTCCGTCGCTGTCATGACTCTCTTCACCCTGGAGAGCCAGTCTTCAGCCTGAGATGGGGTTCCCAACCCCGAGAATAACGGAGGGTTAAAGCTCATTACATGCTTCAAATGCCTCTCAGTTGCCCTCCTTGGCACCACCGGTTCTACAACCACTTGCTCCACTCTCCTCGGCTCAGCCTCTTGCAGAGGTACTTGCTCCATCACAGGAGCGGGCTGCTACGTTTGCCTTCCAGGCTGCGCATTAATCACGGCCAACACCGCTTCAGCCACCAATCGAATATTCTCGGCCGACAGAGGTGTTGCGGGAGCAACATCCGGTGCACTACTAGCCTCAGAAACTCGGCGTTCTGACGGCCCAACACCACTTCTGGTCACCTATAGTGGTACAAAACACCGTTAAGCGACCAAATAAATTGCAAACATCAATTATAGGAACACGCAGGTTCCTCAAACACGAGTATTTTCATTCCTATGTGGACATTCATGGGTTCTTTTACCATTATAACGATGACGCACACAATGTGCTCACCACCCCTTAAAAAGAATTCGCCCACGAATTCACTTTAAGCCCGACCAAAACCAGTAGTCTGATACCAAATTGTAACACCCCCTATCCGTCACATAGCATATAGCAGTAGGTCCGGCCGGGGCCCGACGCCATATACCACAGACAGACCGGGTGGTTACTTATGGAAACCATCCAACCAATCTCAACGTCCTACACAGAGCATTCTAGCGGAAGCAGTTTATAAAAGTTGTAAACAAAGAACCCAGCATTAGAGCATGAATGTCCACTAGTACAAAACATGAATGTTATTACAAAATACTCAAAACAAGCCTTAAGGCCTTACAAAATGTTTCACTTGAATATTACATGATTTACAAACCACGGCACGCAGGCCGGTCATACATGAATAAAGCAATAAACATTTCCATTTGGGCCTTCGAGGGCCGGCTTCGCAAAAAGTGCTTTAGCCCGCTATTGACCGCTTGGTCCAGCTGCACCTGCAAGCAACAAACCACCGCACGGTGGCAAAACAAGGCAACGGTCAGCAATGCTGACCAAATTATAACGATCCCGCCCCCAACTCGGGGCGGCGATGCTCCTTCCCTGCATTTCATTAGCATAAGCGAGCAATGTATATATCCATAGCCATTTCATCACAGACGTTGGCTCGCACGGCCACACGCCCCGTGCACTCAGGGCACATTCTCGGTGAACCGGTCGATGTCACGTCAATTAAAGCCATTAACATTCCGGACTCACCACCGCCACTTAGATGGCCAAACCTATGAGCAATTTGTCTTCCTGGCCTGGGTCACGACAATTTAAGCCATTAACCGCCGAAGACCCTACTCTATGCCAACGGTAAGTGCCACGTGCCTTTAGGTCTCTTTAACCGAACGACATAGAACGGGTACAGTTCCATCTAACCCGTGCTCACATCGCAACGACAATTTAAGCCATTTGCGCGGGTCAAACTTCCACCGAGTCCCATTTCCATCACAAGTCACATAACCCCGTTATGTTCAAGTTGGCTCTCAAGCCACCAAGTTGGCAAGATCTCGTATCCGCCCAGTTTTCCGGGTGCACCTTTGGGTTAGTCCCCAAGGCTCCCTACTGCAATCTACCGCGTAGAAAACCCGAAAAACAACAAATAGCACGGAGTTTTCTCTGGCCTTATGCAATGCAACATCACCGATCCAGACCAACATGTCCGGGTAGGCTTCACACATCATGTCTACGTCCGTTCTCGCATACGGACTCTAAACAACGGGGACTTTACATATCTACCCGAAGGAACGCCTCCAACTCTCCGCAAACACGCGAGAGCGGGCTTCCTATGCTAAGAAAGAGAGCTATTCATGCTCAAGATGAGGATCGTTACCCTTGAGTTCCTCTTTGGCGCCATCGAAAAGTAATCGGATGGAAATCACCGCACTAGCGTTGCCTCCGTGGATCCGGAGTCGGCTTGCGATTCGGAGCTCCGAAGCTCCTCCAATGGCGGATCTAGCTCCTTCTTCTTCCCTTAGCTCTCCTCTCTCTCCAAGGATTTGGAAAAGGATAAGGTATGAAAAGTGATGGATTTCTAAGTCAATCCACGGGTATATCCCTTCAGGAACATCCCCCAGCCGTTGGATCTCAAAACAAGGAAACAAACGACTTTGATTTGGGGCTGAAATGCCCAATCTGGACCGAACACGGCCTGGCACACGCCCGTGTCCAGGGCCGTGTGCCGCATTCGCCGTCAAAATCGAATCTCCTGGAACCTCACACGGGTATCGAACACACCCGTGTTCGAGCTGACACGCCCGTGTTCCACTTCACACGGCCGTGTACCCCATGATTTTTCCCCATTTTCAACCCGAGCACTGCACGGGTTCTAGGACACGCCCGTGTCCTTGCCCGTGTCACATTGACACGCCTGGACCCCAGGCCGTGTACACGGGACACTTCGTCGAGGGAAGATCGACGACTTGATGACACGGCCTTGGACACGCCCGTGTCCTAGGCCGTGTGCCTTGTCTCGACGATCGTCGAGTGAATCTCGACGACTCCCCGGGACGATCGTCGACACGGGTCGACACGCCCTGCGACACGCCCGTGTCGCGGGCCGTGTGCCCATTCTCGATGAATCGTCGAGTATATCTCGACGACCCCGCGGCTAAGTGTCGACATGGGTCGACACGCCCGTGTCGCAGGCCGTGTGCCCATTCTCAGCGAATCGTCGAGAAAATCTCAAAGACTTCGCGGCTAAGTGTCGACACACGCTTGACACGCCCTGGGACACGCCCGTGTCCCAGGCCGTGTGCCTGCAGCCAGAACCCAAACTGGCCCAAAACGTCTCCCTTTTGCTCCTTTGAGTTTCGGGGCGTTACAACTCCATTCCTTGATTTCATCTGCAGGTAATTTGATCCTGCATCAAATTTCATTGCGGCCAGGACTGCAACTGAGATGGTCATTGATTCCTGCAAAAATCAACAAACAAACGACCAAGTGTAGAGAAGTTTGGAGGGAAAGAGAAAATTTGCAGATAGAATGAAAGCGGAAAAGGAGAACGACGACCGAAAAATGAATTTTATATTAGGGTTCGACGCAGAAAAGGAAAGATCGTGGAACTCTGTTCGACGATCTAGGCTTCTAAAGGAAACTGAAAGGTCATTAATAGCGTCGATCTCCGTTCGACGATATTGGAAAGCGTCGAGCTCCGTTCGACGATAGTTCCGAAAACAAAACCGTCGAGCGGCGTTCGACGATCGCTGACCTGGAGAGATAGTTGAGCACTATCTGAGAAGCGCTGAACTCTGGTCGACGATTTCGGAAAGCGTCGATCTCCGTTCGACGATCTGGGGGAAAATCGTCGAGGGCAGTTCAGAGACCAGACACACTCTATACACTAGAAAAATTAAAATGTTTGTCTAGTCTTGGTCATCTTTTAGAGTTATAAAATCTTGGAACTTATTTTAAACTTCCTCCATCTAACATTCCTAACTGATTCAGGAAGAAGGTGTGTTTCTTTTCATCCAAGGGTTTGGTGAAAATATCTCCCCTTTGCAAATCAGTTGGGATATATTGAAGTTCAATTTTATTTTTCTCAACATTATTCCTTAGAAAGTGATGCCTAATTTCTATGTGTTTTGTCCTACTATGGAGGACTGGATTTTGGGCTATAGAAATAGCACTGGTGTTATCACAAAATATTTTTGACTTCTCTAAGTTGTAGCCATAGTCTAGGAGTTGGTTTTAAATCCACAAGATTTGCGAACAACAACTACCTGCAGCCATATATTCAGCTTCAGCAGTTGAAGTTGACACAGATGTTTGTTTCTTGCAAAACCAGGAGACAAGTCTGTCACCAAGAAACTGACAAGTTCCACTGGTGCTTTCCTGTCTATTCTGCATCCAGCATAATCAGCATCAGAAAATCCAGTTAAGTCAAATGCTGAATCTTTTGGATACCAGAGACCTAGATTTGGACAACTTTTTACATACCTAAGAATCCTTTTTACTAATGTTAGGTGTGACTCTCTAGGGTTCACTTGGAATCTAGCACATATGCATGTGGCAAACATTATGTCGGGTCTACTAGCTGTAAGGTACAATAAAGAGCCAATCATTGCTCTATATGTTGTCTGATCAACAGGTTTCCCATGTTCATCAGCATCTAATACAATATTAGTAGGCATAGGTGTTTTCATGCATGATGCTTCAGACATACCAAATTTTTTAACCAATTCTTTTGCATACTTGGTTTGAGAAATAAATATGCCTTCAGCATGTTGCTTGATTTGCAATCCTAGAAAGAAAGATAGCTCACCCATGCTACTCATTTCAAATTTAGAATGCATTAGATTGGAAAACCTTCTGCACAAATTTGAATCAGTAGAACCAAAGATAATATCATCTACATAGATTTGTACTAGTAGGGTATGGGACTTATGGGTTCTAATAAAAAGAGTTTGGTCTACTCTACCCCTTATAAATTCATTTTTCAGAAGAAAGCATGCTAGGGTCTCATACCATGCTCTAGGAGCTTGCTTTAGACCATATAATGCTTAATGCAACTTGAAAACATAATCAGGATGAGTTGGAGAGTTAAAACCTGGAGGTTGTCTGACATAGACTTCTTCTTTGATATCTCCATTGAGAAAAGCACTCTTTACATCCATCTGGTATACTTTGAAACCTTTGTGTGCTGCATATGCTAAGAAGATTCTTATAGCCTCCAACCTTGCAACTGGTGCAAAATTCTGGTCAAAATCTATTCCTTCTTCTTGAGAGTACCCTTGAGCAACTAGCCCTGCCTTGTTCCTTACAATTACTCCTTGATCATCCAATTTGTTTCTGAACACCCACTTTGTTCCAACAATGAAGTGATCCTTATGCCTTGGTACTAGTTCCCAAACTTTGTTCCTTTCAAATTGATGCAACTTTCTTGCATTGCAATTATCCAGTGTGGATCTTGCTCAGCATCTTAAATGGATTGAGGTTCAATTTGAGAAAGGAAGCAAATGTGCATCAGGTTTTGGTTGACCTGATTTCTGGTTTGCACACCAGCCGAGATGTCTCCAGTCACTTGGGAGATTGGATGGTCTCTTGATGTTACTAAATCAACAGGAGGTGTTGATTGTTCACCAACCTGTGTTGTTGTTTCCTCTGGTGGTACAACAACTGGCTCTTCAAGAAGTTTCTCTTCAAGATGTTGAATGTCTTCTTCATCTTCACTGCTTTCCTCTTTTTGAATGATTTGTAACCTGTTCAAGTCTTCTGCAAGAGAGTGTACCTGTAAAGGTTCTATGGTAGAAGTATTCTTCTCCTTGAAAGATATGTTAGTTTCATCAAAAGATATATAAACAGATTCTTCAATTTTGAGAGTTGATTTATTATATACCCTATAAGCCTTACTGATCATGGAGAATCCCAGAAACACTCCTTCATCAACTTTAGCTTGAAATTTTGCTAAGTACTTCTTGTCATTATTGTGAATATAACAGATACAACTAAAAATTCTAAAATAATCTACTTTAGGTTTCTTCCCTTTGAGTAATTCATAGGGAGTCTTGCCCTTCAGCTTATGTATTAAACTTCTATTCAGCACATAGTTGGAGGTGTTCACTGCCTCTGCCCAAAAGGATAGAGGAAGGTGAGCATCAGACAACAATGTAGTGGCAGATTCAATAAGAGTTCTATTTTTCCTTTCAGCTACCCCATTTTGTTGAGGAGTTCTAAGAGCTGAGAAAGTGTGCTTGATCCCTTCACTCTGACAGAACTCTTGCATAAGAAGAGAATCAAACTCTGTCCCATGATCACTTCTGATCAGGGCAATGTGAGTATTGAACTCAGTCTGTATGCATTTGAGAAACTCTGCCAAACACTTAAAGTTATCAGACTTCTTCCTCAGAAAGAACACCCATGTGAACCTATAGAAGTCATCTACAACTACTAAAGTGTAAGATTTCCCTCCTAAGCTTTATACTGTAATGGGTCCAAAAAGATCCATGTGTAATAGATACAAAATCCTAGGTGAATCACTCTTATTAAGTGACTTGAAACTATTTTTGGTTTGCTTGCCGAATTGACAAGCCCTGCAGAGTCCTTCCTTCTTGTAGGGGCCAGAAGGTAGTCCTCTAACAAGGTTGTCCTTGGATAGCCTAACAATGGTTCTAAAGTTTATATGCCCTAGTCTCTTATGTCATAACTCATTAGGTCTACAAACAGAATTAAACATGCAAATATCTACTTCTGTTGAAAGAAAGTCTACTAAGTAGATGTTACCTTTCCTTTTACCTGTCAACACAGTTGTGTTGTCCTCTGATTTGATCTTACATAAGGATTTGCTGAAAGTCACCTGTTAGCCTTCATCACATAGCTGACTGATGATGATCAAGTTGTGCTTCAGTCCTTCCACATAGGCTACTTTCTTGAATGTGACTGTGCCAATCTGAACTGCACCATATCCTTTTGTCAGTCCAAAGTTTGAATCACCAAATATGACTTTGGGTCCAAGCTTGGCTTTAAAGGATGTGAGGTTATCCCTATTTCCTGTCATGTGCTTTGAGCACCCACTATCCAAATACCATTGCTGGTTTGATGTTGGATAGGTCTTCATCTGCACATAAAATAATTTACTTGTTTTTGACCCAGTTTACCTTGGGCATAGGTTGATAACCTTTAAATTCAGAAATAAATGACATCCCTGGTTGACTCTTATAACCTTCAGGATGATATCTCCTTGGAGGTATTATCCATTCAGTATAAGGGTTAAATCTAGATGAAGGACCCCTAGGATTGGAATTTGATTTACCCTTGAAGAAGTTTTCAAATCTCAGATCTCTGCTCGACGATCATTGAGCTGCGTTCGACGATCTTGGGTCAGATCGTCGAGCTCCGTTCGACGATCGACTGTGGCAGAGTTCAGGGTTTAGAGATCGTCAACCTGAGTTCGACGATTTTGCCTGAGATCGTCGATCTGCATTCGACGATCGTCTAGCTCCGTTCGACGATTTCTGTTGAACCTTGGTTTTCTTGGGTAAGTCAGAATTTTTCCTAGCTACCTCTACAACTCCCTTCCCTTTATCAGAGATAAACTTAATTGTGGTTGTTAGAACTATAGGTTGGCTGGATGAAGCACCTAAGCCCAGTGTACTGTTGAATCTTGAGTTTACTGTGCATGTGATGTCCATTAGCTTGATACTTCTCCCATTGAGGGATTCTTCAAGCTTCTTGGCCTCTGACAGCTCACTTTTCAGTGAAGCTATCTGCTCCCTATAGCACTCCAACTTCTCAGAGAGTTTGAGATTTTCTGATTTTAAGGTACTGTGTTCAGACAATTGATTTCTGAGAGAAATGATTTCTTTCTCAGATTTTAATAAGTCTAAACATAGTGCTTTAAACTCATACTTAAAGCCCTGAGAATTAAAATCAAAAGAACTTAATACCTGGTCCTCTTCAGATTGAGTCTCTGAGTCTGACTCTGACTCTTCTGCATCAGAATTGTGTTGTGAGGCATTGATAGCCATCATGCAGAATTCCTTTTCTTCAGCATCATCCACATCATCACTTGAGCTGGAAGAAGTTTCAGATTCTTCTTCTGTCTCACTCCAAGATTCAGCAACAAATCCCTTCTTTGTGTGTTTGTTCTTGCTGGAGGAGGGTTTGTCATTGCTATTCTTCTTGAAGTCCTTGTCTTTTCTTCTTTCTTTCTTGTCCCTTTTGTCCTTGTTTTTATTCTCTGAACAGTCAGGCACAATGTGGCGTGGTTTCCTGCAATCAAAACAGATAATCTCTTTATTATTTGATTTATCATACCTTGGCTTGTCATGCTCTTTGTATGATCTTTTCCTGAAGTCCTTTGTGGCCATTTTGTAAAATCTTTTGGCTAGTAGACTAAGCAGCTCATCATTGCTTGTGACCTTGTCTTCAGGCTGATCTTTAGTGGCTTTGAAAGCTATTTACTTTTCCTTTCTTGTGGATGGTGAGGAAGCCTTCTGCTCTTCTTCTCTATTTTTGATGAGCAGCTTATAAGACTTGAGCTTGCCCAAGAGAGCTTCTGTTGTTATCTCATTGAGACTTCTGGCATCCTTGATTGGCCAGATCCTTGAGTCCCAAGTGCTTGGGAAGCACATTAGGATTTTGTCATTTAGCTCAGTCAATGAGATCTTTTTATCCAAAGTTTTCAGCTCATTGACTATCAGACTGAGTCTATTATACATTTCAGCTACTGACTCAGCTTCTCCTTTCTTAAAGTTCTTATATTGGGTTATGAGGTGAGATCTTCTGTCTTTTCTCTCATCAGCAGATCCTGAGACTATTTCAGATAGCTTATCCGAGGTGTCCTTTGCTGAGTTGCATTCAGCTACCTTTTGGAAAATCTCATCAGATATAGTCTGGGCTAGAATGTTCATAACTTTTGCATCTGCAACTTTCCATTTCTTTATCTCTGCATCTGTTCCTGATGGAGGTGGAACAGCACTTGTACTTGTGTTCTCTGGAGGTCTTGTACACACTGTCAAAACAGAATTAAAAATATCCTCATCAATAGAATTCATGTACAGTCTAATCCTTGCTTTCAAAGTGCAAACTTAGATAGATTGCACACTGGAGGTCTGGTGCTAGCATAATCTTTGTTTTGGGCCATGATTTGTGAAGAAATAATTCCAATAACAAACTCAAAACAAGCAGATCTAACTAGAGGAATCTTTGTGTTCAGGTGTTAGCCTGTGCAACCACTGAGATGTGGTATTTTAACCAACCTCGCTCTGATACCAATTGAAAGTGCAAGCTAGATCTGATATACTCTAGAGGGGGGGTGAATAGAGTATAGTGCTTGGTAAACACTTTTTACAACAGTTGTTGTATTCTTATGTGAACAGGGAAGCAAATAATATAAAGTAAATCTAAACATAGAATAATCACAGAGCAATCACAATCTATAAAGCAATCTAATCACAGAGCAATCTAGTCACAAACCACAGCCAGAAACAAAAAAGAAAAACAAACAACCAGAAGACACAAGGAGCTATAGTGTTTCCTCAATCAACCTGAGTACATCCACTCTTCTACCACCCTAGGTAGGAATCCACTGCAAGATGAGTTGATCAGGTGTCCTGGGCACCAATGAGCTTTTGATAAGGTGCTCAAAAACCAAACCAGATTTTTTGATCAGGTGTCTTGCGACCAATGAGCTTTTGATAAGGTGCTCAAAAACCAAACACAAACTTTTGAATGGAGTTTGAAAAACCCTTTATAGCAGAGTGAGAGAGAGAGAGGGAAAGAGATGATCTTCTCTGTCAACAGTCAGAGAGAAGATAGTGGATGTTGTCAAAGCTCCCTCTGAGATCTTGAGTTGTTCAGGAAGTGAAGCTTTGCAGTAGGGTGATAGGCCTTCAGAAAATTGATCTCCAGCAAATGATGATTTCAGCAACAACTGAAATGTGTGGTGTCTGGAGTATTGAGTGATGATGGCCTTTGAACACTTGAATCAAAAGAGATCTGAAGATTTCAATTTATTGATCTCCTTTGGTGATGGTGTTCTTGTATGAATCTTTGAGACTGAGAATGTCTGCAACTCTCTTTCTTTCTCTTGTGTAATTGTTGTTATAAGAGCTGTAATTCTTATTGTTGCAGAGAATATGTGTCTAACTTCTTGTTCTTCTTACAGCAGAAATGAAAAATCTGATCTTTTATTCCTTTTTGTCTGAATAGAAATGATCCTCTGTCCAAGATAGTCGTTAGTCTGTCAATAAATGACTTCCTTAATTGCAATTTGTCTTTTGGTGGAAAGTCCAACAAAATATTCCTTGAAAATTCCTTGAAAATTCCTTGAAACTTGCTCCAGATTAATTGAAAAACAGCTACAAGATCTCTGAATTAAATGCTGACAATAATTCCATAACTGTCTGGATTTGAATCTTGAAAAACATCTAACTCTTCAGAAAAATGTCGAACTGAGCTCCACTATCGTTGAACTGAGCTCAGAGATTGGACTTAGACAGAAACAGAGATCGTCGATCTGAGCTCAACTATCGTCGAACTGAGCTGAATCAAACTGGAGTTAAGATCGTCGATCTGAGCTCGAAGATCGTCGAATGGAGTTCGACGACTTGTCGAAGTTGAGCTCAGATATTGTCGAATGGAGTTCGACGATTCGTCGAAGTGAGCTCAACGATCGTCGAATGGAGTTCGACGACTTGTCGTACTGAGCTCGACGAAATGACTTAGTCTTCTGAACTGAAATGTCTGGTCTTGAGGGCAGCTTTCAAATCTAAGTACTAACCCTTAGACTCAATTCTAATTGACCTTTAGATCTATACAATGAGGTCAAAACAGGTTTCCTAAGAGACATAGTGATCCTTGCCTAAATCAGTAATAGGGTGTTTCAACACAGTGGATATTTCATTTAGGCTTCTGGCCTCCTTGATGGGCTAGATCCTTGAATCCCATGAGCTTGGGAAGCACATAAGGATCTTGTCATTTACTTCAGTCAAGGACATTTCTTTATCTAAGGTCCTTAGCTCACTGATGATGGAGCTAAGCCTATTGTACAACACTTCAACTGTTTCTGCTTCATCCTTTTTGAAGTTTTCATATTGTGTGATGAGGTTTGATCTTCTATCTTTCCTCTCATCTGCTGAGCCAGCAACCATTTGGTTGAGTGAATCCCAGATTGCTTTGGCTGAAGTGCATTCAGTAACCTTTTGGAAGATCTTATCTGACATAGTCTGTGCCAGTATCTTCATTGCCTTGGCATCAGCAACCTTGACCTTCTTCTGAGCCTCAGTCCACTCAGGTGGTGGAACTGCATTTGTGCTTGAAGATGTTGCTGTAAAGGTTGATGCAGTGGCTTGAGGAGGACCTGTCAAGATGGAATTATAGATATCTTCATCAATAGAGTTCATGTACAATTTGATTCTTGCCTTCCAGATGGCAAACCTATTAAGGTTGCAAACTGGAGGTCTGGTGCTTGTATAGTCCTTGTTTTGTGCCATAGCTGTGTATATAAATCTAAATGGAAATAAAAATAAAATTTAGATCTAACAGATGATCTTTGGTTCAAGGGTTAGCTTGTACAAGCAAAGGAACCTGCTTTGATACCAATTGAAAGTGAGTTGTTAGATCGGGAATACTCTAGAGGGGGGTGGGGGTGAATATAGTATTCAGAGTTTACAAAATTTTCTTCTGAATTTAATCTAGTGTAGGAACAAAATTAAAACAGTAATCCTAACAAACAGCCACAACACAAAAAAAAACAAATGAAATGAGCAATCCAGACAACACAAAAATTTATAGTGGTTTCCCTAAACTTGGGTACATCCACTCTTCTACCACTCTGGTAGGAATCCACTTAGATTTTTGATCAGGTGCCTGACACCAATAAGCTCTTGATCAGGTGCTCAAAAACCAAACCTCAAGTCTTTTGGAAGGAGACTTGTGAACCAGAATAATTTTGAAGGGAATTAAAACCCTGTACAGAGGTGGGGATGAGAGAGTGATGAAAGTCTTCTTTTCTCAATCACAATGAGAAGACTATGTGGATTCAGTGATGTTGTCAAAGATCCCCCTGAGATGTAAAAGGGTTCAGGCTGGGAAGCTTTGCACAGGGTGAGTAGGCCTTCAATAGTACAGCCTTGACCAGAGAAATGTCCAGGAACTTCTTTGACAGTGTTGTCCTTTGAAGTGTCCTGCAGAGATGAAGAAGGAAGACTCTTGATATTTGATAGATTGTTCTTCTTCTTCAAAAGTGACTGATATTTTGGTCTAGGACTTCTTCCATATCAGAAATCCTGTGTGAGAAAATGAGAGCAGACTGATTGTCTTTTTTCTGTGTGTCTATGTATCTTGTTCTTCTGTATTCTGTCTATCTCACTTCTTCTTCTTTTAGGAAGAAGAAAGAATTTTTTTTTATATTTCCTGTCAAAAATGGTCTTTTGAAATTTTGAATCTTCTGTAATCAATGCTGACGGCCTAGAGAATAAACAACATTGAATTATTTCCCCAACCGTTCCATGGAAAAAACGACAGACAATAATCCTGGAGAATACCATAATCAATGCTCTTTTAACGGTTATATTCAGAGAATATTAGAACACTAATTGCTCAGGAATTATTGCAGTAGAATGGGGACAGAATGATGGAAAAATGACTAAGTCTGAATTCGTCGAACTAATGGCAGAAATTGTCGAGCTGAGTCTACAGTTTGTCGAGCAGAGTTGCTGAGTTCGTCGACCATATGCCTTCTGTTCGTTGAGCTGAGTTCCAAGATCGTCGAGCTAAAGTAGAAAACTGCATTATCCAGACTTGCTTATTTTGTGTCTCAAGTTCGTCGAGCTGGGATTGTAACTTCATCGACTAGAGATGGATCTGGACTTGGAATAATTTCAGATGCTTCTGGATGAAGGTGTTGAAGTGAAGTATCCAGAATTCGTCGACCTAAGAATATGTTTCGTCGAGCTGAGAACCACTTAACTACTGCTGGATAACTCTAGCTATTGTGGTCACAGTTCGTCAAGCTGAGAATCAAGTTCGTCGACCAAAGTTTGACTCTGGACTTAGAATAAGGAGATGTTTTCTGATCTTGAAGTGTTGAAGTATAGCGTCCAAAGTTCGTCAACCTGAGTACCAAGTTCGTCGAGTTCAGCTCAGAGAATTTACTCTGAGATCGTCGAGCTGAGCACGACTATCGTCAACCTGAGTTCGACAAACGTCGAACTCATTTTACTTGGTCTTTAGAAAAACTCTAAGTCTTTGAGTCTCTAGCAGTCTGATGATGGCTGATCCATGTGATGTTGCTACTGAGGACTTGACCTAGACTCTAAGACACAACCATGACCCTGACTATACATTGTGGGTGATATGATCCTAAGTTAGTGAACCTAGCCCAAATCTTACTAGGGATCCAACACTTTCCTATAAAATATTCCATAATTTCATCAATTAACTATGATATTTTTAGGTAAGAGTTAAAATTCCATAAAGCCCTTATTCACACCCCCCTCTAAGGGCATCGTAAGATCCAACACCTTTTTCGTTTAAGATCTTCCCAGGCGGCCAAACCCGAGGAGCCGTAAAATGAAGACAGTTGCACAAGAGAAACACATGAGATAAAATATGCAGATGAAAAGTAAATGAAGATAGGATGTGTTACGGGATTCATCAATTCCCCCGAGTTTAAGAGAGCTCGACCCCGACGAGAACTCGCAAAGACTGGCGACGAAGAGATCAAGACAGCATCGTCGTAACTCGTCAATGGTAATTCAATAACCATCCGTGATGTCTCGTTTCTGCCATGAAACCAGGTAGTGCTAGTATGTTCCGTGGCGAGTGCGGAACTTTTATATGTCAAGAAACTGCTTTATCTCCTCAGTAGTGGGTGTATGCACTAGTGTCAGGTCCGGTGGTATCTCTGGAGCTGCCGCAGGTGGGCTGGGACAAAAACTATGTGGATCTCCATGGAAATGCGTAAGATCAGTCACGTTGAATATCAGCGAAGTACTGAACTTGACGGGCAAATCCAAGAGCTATGCATTCTCCCTAATGCGCTTCTGGATTCGAAAAGGACTGAATTTTCTCTGTTGTAGCTTATGATATGTACCCGGAGTGAATCTATGCATCCTGAAATAAGCAAACATCCAATCTCTTTCTAAAAAATATAACTCTCGGCGATGACGATCGGTCATGGATTTAAATTTTTCAGAAATCACTCGTCATTTATTTGCAATATTTTTATGTAAATCCTTTAAAAAATCAATACGAGTTTGCGCTTCGAAGGAGACACGTTCACGGGTTGGGATAGAGTGGCAATCAAGAAAATGAGGTATAAGGAACCCATAAACAATCTCCAAAGGAATTTGTCGGTGGAGCGATTAATAGAATTATTAAATGCAATTTCAGTTTGTGACAGTCATAACACCTAAGAAGGTATCCTAAACTCCTATTAACGACCTTAGTCTAAGGGTTATATGCACTGCTAAACTCGAGTTTGGTACCTAAGCGTGCCCACAGTGTTTTTCAAAAGTAACCCATAAAGCGAGTGTCGCTATCAGAAGTGAACGACCTAAGAATTTCGTGCAATCTAATGATTACTTTTTTTTAAAAAAAAGTTCGGCGACGTGTACAACACTAGAGATTTTCATATATGAAATAAAATGCGTCATTTTCATAAATCAATCCACAACGACAAAAATAGAAACGACATTCCTCTAAGTGCAAGGAAGTCCTATCATGAAGTCCATCGAGATGTCATCCCGCGGCCGCTCAAGTATCGGTAAATGGGTGTATAATCCCGTATTTTGTGCATGCCCTTTGTATCAATGACAAGTCATACAATGTCTAACGAACTCGATGACATCGTGTTTCATCTCGCGTGCACTGGTGAGATCTAATAATTTGGATTGACCCACGTGTCCGCCTAACCCAGAAGAGTGGAGCTCCCTAAGTAGTGTCTCTTGAAGTGGTCCTTCACAAATGCAAAGGAGGGTGCCCCTAAACAGATATTCATCATTCACTGTGTGTTGTGTGGTGGGGTCAGTCTCACTATGCTGACTTGAGATCCAAATGTTGCGGAAGAAAGGAGCAGTGTCGTATAAGTTGTATTGTGAATCTAAGTCAGCAATGCAAGGCTGTAGTGTAACAAGTAAATAGGTGTGACGACTAAGTGCGCCAGCTACTCCGTTCATGTTGAAGTCAGGAACCCGACTTCGCATAGAGTTCAGACCTAAAGTTGCAGCTCAAACCTACTCTTCCTGAACGTCCTTTTTGACGTAAGTCTCGGAACTGGAAACAGACCGTGGGCTTCAGCTTGGAGGTCCCACCTCTTACCCGGAAGAATTAGAAGCTCTTCCCCTCCCTAGCCAGTGCTGAGCTAGGTGCCTTGGAGGAAGAATTAGAAGCTCTTCAACAACCTTCTTCAAGACACTTTATCAGTCTATTTATAGGCCTCTGAGTTTGACCTGCCAATAACCAAACTAAACCGACTTGAAATTACCAAAATACCCGGGGTTGGGTCTGCCAACAGCCAAACTCGTTGTTCTGAAGGGTTATACACAGACCCCAAAGGGCAAAAGGGTAAAATTACCTGGGGTAAAAGAGTAAAATCCCCTCTTGGGGGTAAGAAGGTAAAAACACCTTTTCCTCATATGGAGAGTGAGAAAATAACCGGCGGGCGAGACAAACCTACCTGCTCGTCTCGCGAGTCCCCCGCCTTGCGAGAGGTGTCTCGCCACAAAAGGCCAGCACGCGCCGCGAGGGCCGTCTCGCCTGCTCCGCTAGTCCCGTCTCACCCATTATATTCTGCCACTTTAAAGTACCGGTGAGTTGACCTTATGGTCATACTTTCCCCTGCTGTCCTCTCGCCCCTCTCGCCCCTAACTCTGCAATCCTCCTCGAGTTGCCTCCCGTGAGCCCGAGGTTGTACACAATTCCCGCTCTTTTCGAGATTGCCTCAAGCTCGAAAATAAATTCCAACTAAGGCTCGCGGCGTTGAAATTCATTTATGAGAGAATCTTTTGTAGGGCCCTCCTCTGGGGCTTATAAATATGCGACACTTATCCCATCTTGGAGATTGCCCCCTCTCTCATTTCCTCATCTCTTCTACCATCAACATGTCTCATAGTCAGAGTTTTCGCAAACGTCTTGCGATGGTGCTTAAGCAAAACAAGGCTAATGTGGCTTCTCTAGCCCCCGTTTTGGTTCGTACCCCCGCTCCTCTACCTTCGTCATCTGGCCTGAAGAAGGCGAAAACCACTGACCCCCCTTCTCAACCGATGTAATTACTCCAGCATCCTTGGGAGTGAATGCACCTCCCCCCGCGTCCTCTGGAGAGAGACAACTGATTCTTGACTCCTCCCCTCGCCTCTATCTTTCCCATTTTCTTTTATCGTCTCGCCTATTGACTTCATTCTTTTTCAGGGAAATCTCGCCTATTCCCCCCAGCCTATGAATCCACCCTATGTCACCGACAAACATTATCAAGACTCTGACTCGCCTCAGCGATCCACTCTACCTGCTGTGAAGAATGACGACCTCTCGCGATTTGCGGGGACCTCTCGCAACCCGGGTAAATGAAATAACCTTGACTTTTCGCATCCTATAGACCTTCATTCCCCCGCTTGGTGTATTTGAGACCATTGGACTAGACCTTCTATCCGTACAGCTTGCGGCCTCCAAGCCTTCTCGCGAGAACACACTTCATTCTAATCTTTCACTTTTCCTGTGTATGTATCCAGATCGACTCAGCAGCTGAGGACTTCTTTGGGCCGCCCGCCTTCTCGCCTCTTCCTCACTTAGGCGAGATTGAAGACTATTTTGGCGATCACATGGATTCGTTGGACATGAAACGCAGGACGACCGAGATGCTTCAAAAGTATACACACATTATCCGCTAGATGGAATGGGACAAGCAGGCCACCGACAGGCGCATTGACTGGCTGGAAATTGAGTGCGCTCGCCTCTTCTCCGAGATCGATGTCGGGATTGAAATAGATGAGACCGACCCCCGAGCCATCATAAGCGAGGTCGACCAGCACCTTCGTGTCGCGCATCGCGGTCTTGAAGCCGCTCACGCCTTTCATGTCCCTGGTCGTTGAAGTCATTGCGAAGCACCTTCGTGTCGCGCGTCGCGCGTCGCGGTCTCTCCTGTTTAATGGTCTCGCCTATTTAATTATACCTTGTAATTCTGTCGCTTCTATTAATTTTCTGTCTCGCCTGTGTAATTATAACTTGTTATTTAAACATTGCGGATATGATGTTCGCCTCGTGCGAAATGGAACAATTAATAATGCTATTCTGTTGACTTCGTTCATGTCGGGCTCTCATTATAGCTGTGTTAATTGATTTTTGTCTTTTCTCTTTTATTTTGGCTCGTTGGAAAAATCCCCGCGGGGCTTCAAGGAGATCTTCCCAAGCAGGGATCTCGCCAGCCAGTAGAAGGCAGTCAAAGGTAAAACACCGAGAAAAGGTCAAGGGCAGGGAAGTATATATGTGAATGTGAGTGCTCGAAGCCTGTTCTTGCAAATTGTCCCATTCGCGCATGAGCCTATGTGGTGAGAATGACAAAAAGCCTTGGCTATGATCCTATTTGCGCGTGAGCTTATGAGGCGAGAACGTCGCGAGAACTATATCCTAGGCGACAAGTTCAAAGTAAAAATCTACTAGCGCGCGTGAACCAATTGGGCGAGAACGATGCAAGTTCTAGCCTTATACACTGAGTTATTAGTCAATGATTTTTTGGGTTGGCGCAGCAAGAAGTCAATACATGGTCTCGCGAGATATCATGATCATAAACTCTTAAGAGAAGTGCGAGGCGAACACGTTTTCGCATAATAGAGCCTTCGAAATCGAAGCACAAGAAAGAAACAACATAACAAAACTTCGTTTTTCATATCATCAATAAACAATTACATGTCGCAAAGGGCAACACCCGAAAAAGAGGAAATTTATAAGAGAAAAATGAGAATTTCAAGGCGACGATGCTGATCGTTCGCTCTCGCCGTAGAATGCATCATTGTCATGAGGCTCCGGGATAGGAAGGAAGAGCTCCCGGAGTAAGATCTCGGCCATCACCTTCTCCCGTCGCTATTCAAGAATCCAGCCCGCTTCATCACCTGGAGCGAGTGCCTCGCCGCCGCGATAGCATTCTCTTACATCATCAGATCGATCTCATGTGGTGTGTACAACATAGACTTTTCCTTTCGCCCGTGGGAGGAGGGATCATCGAGTCGATCCATTGCTGATTTTGGGCCCTTATTCTCTGGTTCTCCTCCTCAAGCTGGGCAATGCACGCATCTTTCTGGGCCAGAGTCCCGGCATCCTACAAAACAATCAAGAGTTAGCCCGAGAAAACATTCAGTAAATGAATGACAAGAAGGAAAGACGTACCACTACGATATCTCGCTAGGCGAGGTCCTTCTAGGCAGTGTCCAGATCCCACTTCAGGTTTGTTACTTCCTTGTTCAGCTTGGATCGCGCCTCGCTCACATCCGACAGCTGTCTCGAGAGGCGGATGCCGCGGTGGGCTGACATATGAGTGAGTTTCATGGCGCAGAATTGAGCTCACGAGCTCTCATAAGCAAGTGACTTCATCAGCGTCTCGTGGTAGTAACCGACGCTATCCCGCCCGTATAGGCCGAATGCGAGAGCATAGGCCTGGTCTGAGACCATCTCGCCCTCTTTACAGGAGAGGAGTACGGTGGAGATGGAAGCCCTGTTGGCTTCTCGATCCCATACCAACAAAGGCTCGCTGGCGTCATCCAGCACCTTATCGCCTAGACCAAAGTTCTCATGGTCCTTGGGCATGGATCCATTTTTTGCTGTCGAGGTCCTGCCAATCACCTCCACTTCCTTCTTTACAGTCTCGCCAGTGCCACTCGGGGGGAAATCTGAGGCGATTTCCTTGCCCTTGGCGAGAACTGTTGTTTGTTGCTTCTTAGGAGGTGGTAGAGGGGAGGTGTCAAGCTTTCTCTTCTGTCCGCTTGATCTCGGGGGCGATTTAGTTGGGCCTCTACAGGCCGTAGCGGTAGCCTCAGCGTGTGCCATCTCGGAAGAGAGTGTAACATAGGGAGGGTTGAAGGGGAGATCTCACACCCCTACACAGGTATCATAAGTTAGAAATTCCAAAGCATATAGTCTTTAAAAATGGGCGAATGTGAGAACTACCTTCACCGATGAGAACTGGAAGCAGCGTGTCGACGTTCCTCCTTAGGCAAGGAACGTCGAAATCCTTCCCGTGAAGATAGTTGCGATACGGGAGTGGCCGGTGTTGTCTTCTGTAGTCGAAGTCAGAAGTTTCCTTGGACTGGCAGGCTACTATTGGCATTTCGTAGAAAACTTCTCATGGATCACCTTGCCTCTTACCACACTAACGAGAAAGGATATAAGTTCGTCTGGATGCCGGAGAGCGCGCGAGATTTTAAAGAGCAAAAGAGTCGCTTGACCACGACGCCAATCTTAACGTTGGCATGTGGTTCAGATGGCTTTGAAATCTGCAGTGATGCATCAGGGAGCGGCTTGGGCTGCATTATTCTTCAATTTGGAAAGGTGGTCGCTTATGGTTCATGCCAGTTGAGAGTGCATGAGCGGAACTATCCCGTCCACAACTTGGAGTTGACAGCGATGATTTTTGCACTTAAACTGTGGCGTCATTATTTATATGGCGGGAAAGTGGATATACTCACGGACCATAAAAGCCTAAAATATCTATTGGACCAGAAGGATCTCAACATGCGACAACATAGGTGGATGGAGTTCCTCGGGGACCACACCATCCAGATTCATTATACTCCCGGGAAGGGAAACGTCGTCGTAGATTCCTTGAGTCGTAGGACTTAGACAAGGGCAACTTGGTTGCAGATGCATGATGAGCGTCTGATCTAGGTGATAGAAGCTTTAGAGATTTATTGTGTTGACAAGAATTCCATTGCAAATGCGTGCCTGAACTGGATGGAGGTACAGTATGACCTTGCGGACAGGGTTCAGTGAGCAATAGAACTTGATGAAAGTCTACAACGCTATACAATGGATTGATCAAATGCCCAATTCTCCTAGGATGACGACCTTTTGCGAAAAGACAGTCATTTGTACATCCCGATTATGGGTAAGGTAAGAGAAGAAATGATGTATGAGACTCACTTCATGAAGTATTCAATTCACCCAGGGAGCACAAAGATGTACAAGAACATGAAAAAGCTGTTCTGGTGGCCGGGTATGAAGAAAGAGATAGCACATTACATGGCTAAATGGCAGACCTGTGCCTTAGTGAAAGCAGAATGTTAGAAGCCTGGAGGTTTCCTGAAGTCACTACCTATTCCGGAATGGAAATTTGTTGACATTTCGATGGATTTCATGCATGGTTTGTCGAGATCTCAATGCGGGAACGATTCTGTTTGGGTGATCGTGGACCGGTTGACTATAGTGGCTCACGTCATTCCGAACAAGTGCGACGATCCAGTGGAATGTCACTTACAAATACACAAAGGTTTTGACCTTAAGGCCTTGCAGTTACATTTTAGTAGTGTGGATTACAAATATCGGTACGCAGCCTAGCCACACATGAAAATAATAAAATTCTTCATTCGGCCTTCAAGGGCCAGTATAGTAGCAACAAGGGATTCAACTCGCTATTTCCTGTTCGGCTCTCCAGCACCTGCACAAGGACAGTCCACCGCAATGGTGGCAAACAAGGCAACGGTCAGCATTCTGCTGACCAATTTGTAACGACCCTACCCCTTTCCCGGGGTAGTGGTATTCCTTCCCTGCAGGCATAACATTTTCACAAGCAGATATATCACAAAACGTGCACTCACGCACAATTCAATATATCACAAACATCAGCCGCACGACCCGACGTTCCGTGCACTAAGGGAACATTATCAGTGTACCGAAAAACCAGGGTCCCACCACCGTTCAAAGGTCCCAGACCCAACGGTAAACATTAAGCATTCATGCTCCACGACCCACGACCAGAGACTTTAGTCTTGATGGCGTATAACCCAAGACTCTCATTATGTGATCCTAACGAACACCAATAACGTAGGCACTCAAGTTAGACAACCATAATGCGGATATAGTTCAGCGCTTGCCCGTTGCTCAAATCATCAGTTCAATTTATAGACTGACGCGGGTCGGCTTCCCCTTGCTCGTTCGTCTCACTGGCCTTTAGGAGCTCGCAACTCACAAAATAGCCTCACAATCTCCCAGAGACAGGCTTTCACAATCATAGGTTAGATGGGAGCTATTGCCAGCGGCAACCACTATTGCCTGGCATTAGCTACAAAACTTTATGTACCCAGCCCCAACCATAACTGGACCAACTATCCAGAAAACCATGCAGTCGCCTGCAGTGCCAAAAGCATTAGACTTGCATAGCATATAACACATGAATTTCAAGGGTATTTTCCTGGAATTCCACTCTAGTACTTCTTGTTACTCCACTTCACAGGCACAACCCACCGACTCCACAAAATACTCGTTTATACGCGGAGTCTTCTCAGGTGCGGAATATAAAGCATCACCAATCCAGACCAACCTATCCAGATTGGCTTCACACAGCATACCTATTCCGTACTACATATTTTCGGATCTATATGCAAGACTTACTGGGGAATTCATGAATCAACACAACAGAAATCCCTCAACACTCTACCTTTTGGTGGGGGATTCCAAGCATATGCCAAAAGAAGCACTTCACATGTCCAAGGAGGAATATCGTTACCCTTAAAGTTCTCTTCGGAGCCATGTCAAAGCTTTTCTACGCAGATGAAAATGAGCGCCTCACTTTCCCCTTCGCGGATCTAGCCTCGGATTCTGCTTCCGATGAGGAAATCTCCTTCAGCACCTTCACCAAGATCCACCCAAACCCTATCTCCATCCGTGAGTTCTCTTATCCAGAACTGGGATGAAATGAAGAGAGAGAGGGAGTGAGAAGGAAATAATGAGTTCCTCCTCCCAACCCCTCTGCACATGTGGCCTCAGGTAAACCCCAGCCACACAATCTCTTCTCATCCTAAAGCAGCAATCATGATTTGAGTTGAAACGTCAACCCACCGCTTTGACAAGGCAGCCGGCGCCGCTAGTACTTTCTAAATCCTTTCGACGTTCGTGGAAAGAATACAACACATTTTTCGAAAGAATGCACCACTGTTACGCGAGAATCCCCATTCGTTCAACGTTCATCGAACGCCGTTTCGATGTTTGTGGAACGCTGTTTGACCTTTGTCGAACGCCGATCATAACATTGTCACGATCATAACAGACGTTCGACGTTCGCCGAACGCCTGTTCGACGTTCGCCGAACGCCTGTTCGACGTTCGCCGAACGCCTGTTCGACGTTCGCCGAACGCATGTTCGACGTTCGCCGAACGCCTGTTCGACGTTCGCCGAACGCCTGTTCGACGTTCGCCGAACGCCTGTTCGACATTTTGACCTTCTGACTCCTTTTTAGGGTGTTACAATCCTCCCATCCTTACAGAAATTTCATCTCGAAATTTGCATACCACTATAAAAAGGCAGTAACAAATATGTTACAACATATCATCTCTTTACGAAAAAATATTACAACATTTTATATAAACAACTCGGGAAATTTTGCACGCTTGGTTTGCTCCCGCTCACATGTTAGCTCCTCATGGCCACAGTTGTCCCACCGGAACTTGACCATCCCGATTGTATTGTTCTGCAACTGCTTAAATGCTTTATCCTCGATCCGAATGAGCCTAACCTTCATCATTAGACCAAATTCAACCGGTACGCGATCATTCACAATCACCTGAGCTGGATCTTTCACGGCGTTTCAAAGCACAGATATGTGGAACAAATCATACAATCCACTCAATTCTGCCAAAAGAACTAGCTGATAGGCAGCATCTCCAACTCGCTCCACAACTTCGAACGGACCAAGATACCTCAAACTTAACTTTTTCAAGAGCTGGATCCTGGACACGCCCTTGAATGGTTTGATTTTCAAGTATACCCACTTGCCAACCGCAAACTCTACGTTTCGGTGCTTGGCGTTGTAGTACTTTGCCTGCCTATCTTGGGCATGCTTCGTATGTGAACCTTGGATTTCGGGAACCCCAGCGCTCAATGACGAGTAGTGCACCAAATGAGGTACCAACACCTCCTCCTTCTGCAGAAATTATACGGTTGGTTGCTGAAATCATGTTCACAATGATCAATGCGCAACCTAGAGGTCAGCGACAACCTCCTATTCCTGAGGTGGTCTAGGAGGTTGGCTTAGTGGAGCGCGTAGCGGTGAGACAAGTCGGCGTTGAGCTAGTGGACGCAAAACGAGCAATAGAAAAGAAACTAAAACATGTGATGAGTTTCAATCCCCCTGTGTTTATGGGTACTGGAACCCCAACACAAGCCGAAGATTGGCTCTCAAGAATAAAGAAGGTCCTGTCGGCAACTGAAATAGAAGAGTGGAAAAAGTCACTGTGACTATCTTCTTGTTGGATGGTGAGGCAAGACTTTGGTGGGATGAGCTGAAGCTGCACCAGTTTGCTGGTCGGCCGTTAAGTGAGATCTCAATGGAGGAGTTCTCAAGGTGGTTTCTGGCAAGATATGTTCCATCGGCACATCAGATTGCGATGGAGAACCAACTTCAAAGGCTAACTCAAGGTGAGAGGTCCATGGATGACTACTTGCACGAGTTTATGAGATTAAGTATCCTCCGTGATGCCTCAACAACTAAGCGTACTGTCTCCACATACAGAATAATGGAGGACATGCTCTGTATGTACGCCCTAGATTTCGGGAAGAGGTGGGAAGATCACCTCTATATGATTGAGTTTTACTACAATAATAGCTATCAAGCTAGTATATAGATATCGCCATTTGAAGCCTTATACGGTAGGAAGTGTCGTACAACGTTAGCTTGGGCGGAAACAGACGAATCAAAGCTATCGCCTGACGACAATCACTGTCTACTGGGGACATCAACAATTCCTAAAACCGTGATCTTTCCTGGGTAATTTCCTAGAGATGCTTCCAGTACTTTGATGCAGCATCCTGCACACCCCTAGATCACGGATTTCATACGTACATCACACGCATATCCATGTAGTCTTCTTCGGCACACAAAGCATAAAAACATCACCAATCCAGACTAACCTGTCTGGATGGGCTTCTCACAATATGACTATGTCATACCCTACATTTCCGGATCTATATGCAAAATAAACGGGGATCATACTGATCTACCCATTGGAATCCACAATTTTTCACCTTTTGGTGAGAGGTTCCATGCAAGTATGTATATTGAGGACTTCACTTGTCCAGGAGAAAATCATTACCCTTGTAGTTCTCTTCGGATCCATGACAAAGCTGTTCTACGCGGATGGAAGTGAGCGCATCACTTTCCCCTTTGCAGATCTAGTCTCAGATCCTTCTTCCGATCTGTTGAAACCATCCATGACAAAGCTGTTCACATGGTGCTAGTTACCTTTATCCCATGGTCTTTATAGTAATCAGGTTTATGAAGTCTTGAAGTTGTTAAATCAGATGGTGCCATCTCCACCACAGGATGATGAGAATATTCCGCTAGTCCAGGCCAAGGAAAATTTTCTTGAAGAAGGACCTACGTTTTTGCATCAGTTCTCAGAGGATATTCTTCCTGTCTTAATTGAGGTGGCATGGATTGAAGCTATTAATGGTGTTCTTCCTCAATTTTTTAATCTAGCTCCATTTCTTTCAGGTTATTAAGTCTGGTGCAAATTTGAGTGTGTGTTATGGCTGCCTTTCTGTGATGAGCAATACTCTTTATTTCAGCACATTGGATATACTTCAAAATCTTGTAAAGCACACAAACATCTCGAGCTTTTTAGCTGGTTTGATGGTTCGGAAAGATCGTCATGTACTGGTTTCTGCTCTCAAGATTGTTGAGCTTCTCGTCCCCCCTTACCATCATTTTGGGAAGATGTGTGGGGACGGGGGTATATGAACACAAAGGATCGCCTGCTGCAGACGATGTGGGACTAACCCCAACCACAGGACCGCGGGGATATTCCGCCACACAGGGGGGGGGGGCCCACCGGGGTCAACACCCAGACCTGGAACGCGATGGGGAAAGCCCAAACATGCGGTCCCACACACGTGTCCTGCTGGCTAATATAGTCTCAACACACCCCCGCAGCAGGACAACCTCGCTCTGATACCATGTGGAATTCCAGAAGCCATCAATAGTCTCTTCAAAGTGCTGCTTATCCGCAGTTCAAAAAGAGTTCGAACAGCTACATGAGAAGTATTGGCCAGCTTTGTTAGAAGCCCAATCAAGCCCACAAAAGCAGTCTGACTAATAAGTGTTGTTCTACCGTCAACAGATATCAAATGCAAAGATTTACTGATCGCCTCTTGCTTGCAAAGCTCATCGAGTATCTCAATTGAATTACTGAAACAATCTGTTATCCTTATCAAGCAAGTAACAGCTGTTTCTACAAGCTTCCAGTCTTCATATTGTAAAAGATTGCACAGAGTAGGAATAGCCTCCAGGACAAGAGAGGAGCAATCCAGGGGAAGCTTCTTACACACATTTGCAACTGTGGACAATGCCACTCTCTGAACTCTGGTAGAGAAGAAGTCGATGAAACCCAAGACTGCCATTATTACTCCTCTCCTGTAAACTCTTCGCAGCCGAAACGAAGGCACAGCTCTCTTCCAAGGATTGAATGCACGTCCAATCTCGCCGACGACATCTCCATCTAACCCTTCCTCGATTCTCTCCCGATCGACGGTCATACATTTTTTAGGGTAAAATTCACAAATACCACGTCCCCAATCTCTCATTTATCCTCGGAATACCGGAATCGAGCGATCAAAATCACCCAAAACTGTGTTCCTCCTCCGATCGCGGAATCCCGTCTTCATTACGCTGGAGGCCGCCGCCGCCATGGATAGGGGTCGCAAGCGCCCCGAGGTCGCCGAGCAGTGGCCCGCCGATAAGCGCGCTTGCAGCACTTCCGAGTTTCGCCTTGCCACCGCCGACGCCGCTGCCTCTTCTTCCCTCCATTCTCTTCCGCCGCCTTCATCATCTGAGATAACCGATTGCGACATGGATTCCTCCTCGTCCGGCCGTGGAGGGGGAGACTCCGCATACGGCTCCCGCGAATCTGAGGACGATCCCTATCATCCAATGGCTCGGGCCACTTGTTTCGCTAGCAGGGGAAAGTTTCCGAAGATACTGTCTGCTCTCGACTGCGGCGATGCCGACGCGTCGGTGCAGCTCGCTTCACTGACAGAGCTCTGCGAAACCCTGTCCTTCTGCATGGAGGATTCATTGGGCCACTTCCCGATGGACACAGCTTTGCCTGTACTCGTCAGACTCGCCGGAAGTGAGGGAAATCCGGATATCATGCTCCTCGCAATCCGAGCAGTCACTTATTTGTGCGATCTAATGCCCAGATCAGCCGACTCCATTGTACGGCATGGAGGGTTGCCTGTTCTCTGTGCTCGGCTGCTCTCGATCGAGTACCTGGACGTGGCTGAGCAGTCCTTGCAAGCATTAGAAAAAATCTCTCGGAAGCAACCGGTGCCCTGTTTACAGGCAGGAGTAATAATGGCAGTCTTGGGTTTCATCGACTTCTTCTCTACCAGAGTTCAGAGAGTGGCATTGTCCACAGTTGCAAATGTGTGTAAGAAACCTCCCTCTGATACCATGTTGAAACCACCCGTCACCACACATCTTCCCAAAACCCCGAGGTAATGGTTAGGGGGACGGGGGTACATGAACACAAAGGATCGCCTGCTGCAGGCGATGTGGGACTAACCCCAACCACAGGACCGCGGGGATATTCCGCCACACAAGGGGGCCCACCGGGGTCAACACCCAGACCTGGAATGCGATGGGGAAAGCCCAAACATGCGGTCCCACACACACGTGTCCTGCTGGCTAATATAATCTCAACACGATCACAAGATCTCCTTAAGCACCTTCACAAAGATCAGCCCAAACCCTTAGCTCCAGCCTTTAGTTCTCTTCTCAAGAACTTGAATGAAATGAAAAAGATTGTGAGAAGGAAATATTGATCTCCTCATCCCATACCCTTCTGGACAAGTGTTTCGGTCTTAACCCCAGCTACACGATCAATCCATCAAAACAAAGCAAAGGCCAAGATTTGAGTTGACTGGTCAATTTAGCGATATCGTCTGGCGATATTGACTATTGCCTGGCGACATCCACTTTTTCACTGCTTTGACCCCAGTTAACCACCTCTCACTGGCCATCGTCCGACCATCTGGCACGTGTCCATGCCACATGGCATTATCGCCAGGCGATACCCACTGTCGCCCGCGATATCAAGCTACTCAACGCTTCCAAGCGTTGAGTGCATCGAGTTCACTCAACGCTTTCAGGTGTTGAGTGCGTTGAGAGCGTGGAGTGCCAACTCAACATTTTTTCGCTATCGTCATCTGGCGATACCCACTGTCGCCCGACGACAGTGACAAACTTCTGCTGTCAAAGTTAGGGTGTTACAACCCTCCCCTCCTTACAGAAATTATCCCGAAATTTTTTCTACAACTATAAGGGAAAACAACCTATTTGTTATAACATTCAAAATTTTAAGTTACAACACTGTTACACAAACAATTCTGGATATTCATCACGCATGGTCTGCTCAGGCTCCCATGTTAGCTCTTCATCACACAGTAGTTGGCCTCCACGGCTCAACTCATCACAAGCCACACGACTTTGTCCATTTAGGGCTGACAACCACCCAAGCCAGGCAACTTAAGCACACAACTTTGCATACAATGGCCCCCCAGGTCTCGTCGAGACAGGCCACACAAAATTTCAGCTCACTGGGAGCTATCGCCTGGCGACACACATTGTCACCCGACGACATCAACAGTTCCTAAAACCGTGATCTTTCCTTGGCAATTTCCTGGAAATGCTTCCAATGCTTTGATGCAGCATCCTGCACACCCCTAAACTCCAGATTTCATACGTACATCACATGCATATCCACGGTGTCTTCTCTGGCACGCAAAGCATAAAAATATCATCAATCTAGACCAACCCGTTCGGATGAGCTTCTCACAACATACCTATTCCGTACTCTACATTTCCGGATTTATATGCAAAATAAATGGGGATCATACCGATCTTCCCATTGGAATCCACCCTTTTTCACCTTTTGGTGAGGGGTTCCATGCAAGTATGTATATTGAGGAGTTCACTTGTGCTGGAGAAAATCATTACCCTTGTGGTTCTCTTCGGAGCCATGTAAAAGCTTTTCTACGCGGATGGAAGTGAGCGCCTCACTTTACGGATACATTCTCAGATCCTGCTTCCGACCACAAGATCTCCTTCAGCACCTTTACAAAGATCTGCTCAAACCCTTAGCTCCAGCCTTTAGTTCTCTTCTTAAGAACCTGGATGATATAAAGAAAGAGAGTGAGAAAGAAATAATAATCTCCTCATCCCATACCCTTCTAGACAAGAGGCCTCGGTTTTAACCCCAGCCACACAATCAATCCATCAAAACAATGCAAAGGATAAGATTTGAGTTGACTGGTCAATTTAGCGATATCGCCTGACGATATTGACGGTCGCCTGGCGACATCCACTTTTTCACCGCTTTGACCCCAGTCAACCACCGCTCACTGGTCGTCGTCTGGCTATCTGTCACGTGTCCATGCTACGTGGCACTATTGTCAGGCGATACCCACTGTCGCCCGCGATATCAAGCCATTCAACGCTTCCAGGCCTTTAGTGCATCGAGTTCACTCAACGCTTTTAGGTGTTGAGTGCGTTAAGTGCATCGAGAGCGTCGAGTGCCGACTCAATGTTTTTTCGCTATTGCCATCCGACGATACCCACTATCGCTCGGCGATAGTGACAGACTTATGCTGACAAAGTTATGGTGTTACAACCCTCCCCTCCTTATAGAAATTTCGTCCCGAAATTTTTTCTACAACTATGTGGGAAAACAACAACCTATTTGTTATAACATTCAAAATTTTAAGTTACAACATTGTTACACAAACAACTCGGGATATTCATCACGCATGGTCTGCTTACGCTCCCATGTTAGCTCTTCATGGCCACAATTGTCCCACCGGACTTTGACCATCCCGATTTTCTTGTTCCATTGTTTGATCTTTGTATCATGGATACGCCTTTGAATACAACACATGTTTTGGCCTTTCAGCCTTACAACTATTTCATTTACATCAAGTGACTTCATACATCAGCATGCAGGCCGACCACACATGAAAACAGTAAAAAGTTCGCCTTTTGGCCTTTCGAGGGCTAGCCAATCGCTACATAAGGGCTTCAGGCCACTACTTCCCACTTGGCTCTCCAGCACCCGCACAAACGGCCCACACAAATATGTCAAACAAGGCAATGATCAGCAATTTGTGAGACAACCTCTTTGACACACATATGGGAGCGGGACAATATCTTCTACCATAGGTTGAGAGAGAATATGAGACAACCACTCATAGCTATGAAGAATGCGGGCTTCAACGAGTTGATTGAGGCGGTGAGGACATTGGAAAATGACATAGAACGAACCCAACATTGTAAGAGATTTACAGTAAAATAGGGAGAAGGAAAGTCTTCTCAATCGCAAGGGAAGTCAGAAGGGAGTAAGTGGAAACCCCATCCCTACAAGTCTTGGGAGAAGAGTAGTACGACGTCAAGAGGATCTCGCTTCAAGGGACCACGATCGTGCTACCAGTGCGGCAAGCCGGGCCACATAACTCTTTTTTACCGAAGGTGGAGCTGACCAGGAGCCAAGGCAGGAGCAGTCTGTGCGTTCCGGTCCCAGCGCTGCGGAGAAAGGAAAAATGGTGGAGTCGAGCGCTTCACGTTTCCAACCAGTGCAGCCAAGGGCGTGCAACCTTGGGCCGCAAGAAGCGATTCGACAACCTGATGTGGTGACAAGTATGAAGAAGTGTAAGTTTGCTTTTTTTGCTTTATGCTTTCTAGACTTTTATGTGTGTCGCCTGTGTTTTAGGCTTCATACTAGTTTTCGAATACCCCGCTAGGGTATTGTGCAACGCACCTGATTTTTCGACAATTATTTAATCCTCTTGATGATGTCGTAATGACGTAAGGGGCGTTACGTTAACGTGGAGTTGAAGGCGCATCGCCGTTAGTGCGTTTTCGCGTCTGTTTGGTCGAGTCAGCCAAATTCGTGAATCCTTGTCGAAAATGGAAAAAATTCATGTTTGGAAATTAAATTAATTAAATTTTGACATGCTCGTCATGTTTCGTCGCGATTCGAACGATATTCGAGGCTCGGCGAATTTCCGAAGTTTTTTAGAATTTATGGTCGCCGTAGTCTTTGACAATTTATATCTCGAGAACAGCATGCCGGATTTTGGTTCTGTCTTTGCCGTTGGATTCGTAGCATCAGTGTTCGCCTACGGTGCGAATTTCGTTTAATTCGGCGCGCGTTTGGTCCTCCGTTTTGAACTCGTATTTTCTTGTTCAAAAATATAAAAATATGATTATTATAATATTAAATCACTATCCAAAAATGGAAAGTACTATTCATTCCTAATGTTTGATCAAGGGTATATTTGCAAAAATCACTATTCACGAGGACAAAAAATACTGTTCATGCCATTTTTTCTCAGGTAATTATTCTTCTTCTCGAGTGGTTCTTGAGTAATCTGTTATACTTCCCGAGTAGTCCTGTGCTTGATCTCGAGTAATCTGCTGTAATTCTTGAGTAATCCTGTGTTTGTTCTCGAGATATCTACATCCCTTCTCGAGTGATCCGGTGATTGTTCTCGAGAACTCTAGGCCCTTCTCAAGAAATCGGTTTCAGCCTGCTTTCGGGCGCCGTATTGAGGGTAAAAATTGCGTCAAATAAAATAATGGTTAACATGAAATTTGTTCGTCTCGGTGAGATCTTCAACTTTCATGTTGATTACTTTTCGATTAAAAGCCATCTTAAATCTCTATTTTCGTTTCTCACGCGCCCGCGCTTAAGAAATCGACACGTTTAATTTAACTCTATATATATACTTCTTCTTAAAGCCAAACTCCTTTTCTTTCACTGAACCAGAGAAGCGAGGGCGAGAGTTAGAACGTCCATTCATGAATCTTTCGGTGGCCGCCGACTGTGTTTCGGTGCTCGAAATCTTCAACGGAATATAGATCCAGAAAGCTCTCAATGAAAGCTCCGCCATCGTGGTAAAACTTTTCCCGTTTCTTGAGTTTTCTCGTTAAGGTTTTTGGCCCTAATCTCTATCTTGGCCATTTTTGTACAGATTTCGAATCCACCCGTCTTCATTTGCCCCAATCTGCTGCGAGGAGTGATTTGGAGAATTTTTCCGGTAAAAAAATGAGACAAGTGGTGTTCTTGCCCTCCCTCTTGCTCTTTTCTTCCAAATTTTAGCCATATGTTGTAGATTTGACATGTTTAAGTTAACCTTATCCTCGAATTGCTAGTTAATTGTCTTGGATTATAAAGTTTGTTTCACCTAGAACCATCTCTCCCAAATTTTATTCCGTGGATTTGGTAAACAAATTTGGTTGTCGTGCCACTTTAACTATCAAGTCATTATAATCGTTGCGACACCTTGTGCGTCCAGTTGTTTTGATCGTACCTCACTTTGCATAACCCTTGCAATGTCCTTATGCAGTCCAAATCATTTGTTGACCGTTAGTCCATGTTGAATAAAAGAAACTCTACGTGTATAATTATGTAACTAAAGAAAACTCTGATGGTCTGTGCGCGTTGGTGTTTCTCCCTCGGCACAGTGCCTTATGACTTAGTCTGTGCGCGTTGTGTACCTTCATCACTGATGCGTTGAATGATAAGTGTACCGTTCGCATAAGTAATATAAAATGGGTGACTTTCCCAAGTATCGATCTCTTCAAGGAATACAGTAGGGGGGGGGGGGGGGTTAATATCGAGGAGGACTTGAGATAGAAGTCCTTTGGTCGGAGTTAACTAAGGGGGTTTTGATGGTTGCAGAAAAGGAAAATAAAATACTAAGAACTACTCCTATGCAACGCCGCTATGCGAAGCTTCGCCAGGCGGGATGGAAGACTACTCGGGCTGCTATGCACCAAATCGCTGGGCGAATGGACGAGTAGGCAAGCATAAGAATCAGGATTTGAGGGTCGTAGGCACCTCTTCGCTACGCACGCTTCTAGCAATTGCTAGAACGACAAGAACGGATGGATGGTGGATGAAAAATGAGCGCAACTCAAGCAACTCAAGCAGTAAAATGAAATAGGAATCACATAGACATGAAACATATAACATATACAACCAAAGTGCAAATCATCTACATAGAAATATTTAACAGCACGTATACACCAATAAAGGAAGAACAAGGCAAGAGATCGACCGAATCTGAAGGCTCATTGAGGGGTTGCGAAAGGAATCACCGGGTTGCCAATCCGCATCCAAGCTCGGTCCTCAACTGCATCCGGGGTAGAGAAGGCTGTCACGACCCTCCAGTGGACCCGTCTTCTTCGTGTCACGATCCAGAAGAAAGTTGCAAGCTTCCCTTCGCTTGTTAGGTATGGCGTCGAAGCTTAAAATAGAGCTTAGAAGATGAAGGAGAAGGCCAAGAGCAAGCACCGACAAGGTATAGGCTTCGCGAGCATAGTCGGAGCTTCTCCCCTTGGTGGAAGATGAAGGGCGGAGGTGGAAGGGCGGAACTTTGCCCTAAAACGGCGGAGGAAATGACGGAAATTCGGTCTCCACTTCAATGGCTGAAAATCTGCCCTTAAATAGAAAAAGATCAGAAAAATGGTCACGCACGGTGCAGCGCACGACCGTGCGCTAACCGTGCGTTATTAACTTCCAGATCTGGATCGCAGAAGAAAAAGCGTTGACCCGTGCATTTTACTCACGCACGGACGATTCCGCCCGTGCGTAAAGGAAATCGTACGGGTAAACACAGAGCGCAGGAAAGCAGGGAGAAACGGTGGAACCGTGCATTTTACTCGCGCACGGGCGCTTCCGCCAGTGCGTGAACAAATCGCACGATTAACCACAGACTGCAATAAGAAGAAGCTACAGGAAAACCGTGCGTTTCCTTCGCGCACGGTTCCAAAGAAACCGTGCGTTAACCGTGCGTTAAGATCGTCGAGCTCAGTTTGTCAAGCTCAGCTCAACGTTTCTCCTACACAAACAAAATGCACAATCACAAAGGACCGTGTGCTAAGAAAATGCACGACCGTGCGTTTTCCTCAAAACAGAATTCCTGACTTGGGGAAAACGCACCACCTGCAAACAAACCAATAAAACTAAAGAGAGCCCTCCAACATCACAGAAATGCAATGAAAATAGCCTGAAAGGGACATGGGGAGCACCACGTGCTTACCCCCAACAAAAGAATGCGCAATTGCACACCCTTGGGCCAAAACAATGCACTATTGGTGAAGTGAAGCCCTAAACAAAAATATAACTTTTCTAATTGAAAAAGTAGTGCACATGCAAGAAAATAAGCCCAGATGAGTCCTCAAAACCATATATAAATCGGACTCATCACACCCGCAGACTTACCTGTTTGCGCGTCCCGAGCAAACAAAATCTATGCAGATAAAGAAAATAAAATAGCTAACACAGAAATTGAGATACGGAGTACCATGCGAAGTCGCATGCTCGCACGCGTAAAAAGATAATAGAGGAAATTTCTAAGTATGCAAAATAATTTACACTTTTCACAATGCGTATCAACATTTTATTATTACTCAAAAATAGAATCACGGTGAATCTTCCAGTCACACGTAGGGAGAAAATAGACTATCCGCTAAGGCGAGTATTACCAAAGATCGGGATTTGGGACAACCTCCAAAGGAATCCACCAATGTCGGTGACCATATGCTTGCCCATTCGCACTCTCTCCACGACAATGGTTTGGTTCACACACGAATCAGTAGGACTATAGGTAAAGAGATGAGGCTTGAGTTTCGGTGAGGTAAACAAAGATAAATAAGAATGGATACACACCAAACCCAAATGAGCTAGCATAAAAAGAATCTATCCGCTAACCAAAATACATGCGGGTACATCACACCCCCAGACTTAATTTTACAAATGGGTGTGTGCACCGCCTACTCCCAAAATAATCACATCTAAAATATGATTTTCAATTATACTTTTTCTTTTTTTTCTTTTCATTTTCACATATATGTTTTCTTTAAATCATTTTCTTTTCTTTAAAAGGTTTCAACAATTAGAACCGTTGGAGAACATCCACATATTCACAAGTAAAATCACCACATCCACAAGCCAACATGAAAAATGTAAAACACTAAAGCTCGACTTGGGTGTGCGACTAGGATCGGCTATGAGGATTTGGTGAAATACTGGTGGAGCTGAATCAAAAGAAGGGTAGGCACAACGCTGCTAGCGAGGATAAGATGTTAGGAACGGTACAATGCACAACCGGGCCAAAATGATGGCCTACATCACATTCATGCATGACTAACCAATACTTATGCTTCAAGAATAGCTTGGGGCAAGTTCTTAGCCAACGAGAAAGATTATCTGTCCTCCCGACTCGAGCAATACGAACCTAACAGCCGTCTACACACATCCCTATGCTACCATCAGATTCACACCGGATTCACCAATTTTTGAGTAGAATAAAAATTCTTTACGCAAATAGAAAAATTTAAAACTATAAACATACAGAAAAATTAAATCTACTCCAATTTCTACACGAGACGAGAGCACTTGACTAGGAGCACAACAAGGTCAACATTTTACGTCGTCTCACAATCTTATGTCAGCACAAAAATTTTCCCGAATCAATCAAAGAAACGAGTTTAACTCGCAGCACACAAAAAGCTAAGCACGCGCTCATGTAGGTGCAGTGGTGTGCGATGCAATGAACTAATCAAAATAAAACAATAAAAGCTTCTAGTATGCACATGAAATGTGCACGTGCAAAAGGTAACACATACTGGCTCTCCCTCAGACTTAAACTAAACTGCACAGCATATGATATAGAAATTTAAATCAGATAGAGACAAGGGAAGAGATTACCCAATGCTCAGCCAGTGAGCATACCAGAAGACGCGTGAAAAACCTGAAGCAGGCCCGCCATATGAAGAATCACAACCCCGTCAATACAAATTTGTCAAGAATACCTGCAGGGGTGAGCTCCGCAAAAAACAAAAGGAAAATATACGAAAAGAAATGCTAAAACTAAAATAGACATGAAAATAAAAGCACAAAAAATGAAAGATAAGTACTGTGGTTATTGTCATCCCAACACGACTTATTCAGCTAAGGAAAAGGTTCTAGCTAATGGGTCTATGAAATAAAAAATGTACGGGTAACTGTTCCAATATCCGTTTCGGTAACGGGTACCGATATGGTGATAAAACAGTTACCCCTCTACCTAAATAAGAATACCTACCCAACACAGGTAGAGGAAGAAGGAAATAAGAAGAGGAGGAGCGCTGGTCCTCGCTCATCTTATCACAAAACATATCCTCGCCTAGCAAGGCGTCGTCAACCACAGATGTGTAGGGAGCGATGGCAATGACAAGAACACCAGGCTCATCATCATCCCAGCGTACCCGTGGAGACTCAGCCTGCACAGGCTAAAATAAAGAAGGGGGATCCAGTAATAAAAGAGAAGAAGAACTAAAATAATCAGGAAATGGGAGAGTGATCTCGGTATCACTCTCAGCAAGATCCGAGCAGCAATCATCGTCGGTATCATATGAGTCATATCGTGGAGAATCCGAGAGCTCGAGGTCCACAGTGGTAAGGTGAACGACCTCATCCAATAAGGAAGTGCAAACCTCCGCATCGGGAAGAGGATATTCCTCATCCCACCGGGGTGCGTAAAAGTGCTCTGAAGATACACCTTCTCCATCGGAGATAGAAGAATCCTCATCCCACTTAGGCGCAACCTCAGGCACCTAATCATCCAAAACTACGACATCATCAGCCGACTCACAAGAAAAAGGAGTAGCAAACTCAGGTAAAAATTGCGGAGGGGCGGGCCCCATCGCAAACTCAGTCGCAGATGCCATCCCGTCGACCAGAACAATCTCTGCTTCCCATACAGGAGCGACCATGAATTCCTGATCCTCTTTTTGCTGGTTACCACAGGAGTGATCGTCATCACTCAAGGGAGGCTCGTAAAAAGGGAGCTAAGGACCCATGAAGGATCTGTATGCAGCGAGAGATTCTTCCTTAATCTCAACAGGTAAAGAGCGAGCAAGGTGTGCGATGTCAGTGTATGGGCCAGGCAACACCCTGGTAGGCATGTCCACCATAGTCTCCAGCGAATGGGAGGCTGCTGCACACACGCCCTCAGAGGTAGAAGGCTCGCACAAGCGAAGGCGATCCTTCACCATGTGGCCTACACCTTAACATAGCAAACATCTAATACAATGCTCGGCTTTCAAATCAGCCATGACATTAATGCATCGGCGGAAAGCGTCATAAAGATGGCACTCGGCTACAGAATACACCGCGAACAAGAAAATTTACCAAAGAGTGCTACACAACTAAAATAAAGAATAGCACGGATCTGCTATCTAAAACAAAAATTAGAAAAGGGCAAAGAGAAATAAGTAGAATAAAAATTATAACAACTAAAGCAAAAATTAAACATGCAATGAACAAATTGAAAAGGGCTTCGATCTACTATCTCCCTCTCCAAAAACTCACACGACTGTGTTCCTCGGCAACGACGCCAAAAACTTGATGCGTTGAATGACAAGTGTACCGGTCGCATAAGTAATATAAAATGGGTGGCTTTCCCAAGTATCGATCTCTTCAAGGAACACAGTAAGGGAGGAGTTAATATCGAGGAGGACTTGAGATTGAAGTCCTTTGTTCGGAGTTAACTAAGGGGGTTTTGATGGTTGTGGAAAATGAAAATAAAATACCAAGAACTACTCCTATGCAACGCCGCTATGCGAAGCTTCGCCAGGAGGGATGGAAGACTACTCGGGCCGCTATGCACCGAATCGCTGGGCGAATTTACGAGTAGGCAAGCGTTAGAATCAGGATTTGAGGGTCGTAGGCACCTCTTCACTAGACACGCTTCTAGCAATTGCAAGAATGGCAAGAACGGATGGATGGTGGATGGAAAATGAGCGCAACTCAAGCAACTCAAGCAGTAAAATGAAATAGGAATCACATAGACATAAAACACATAACATATATAACCAAAGTGCAAATCATCTAAATAGAAATATTTAACAACACATATACACCAATAAAGGAAGAACAAGGCAAGAGATCGACCGAATCCGAAGTCTCATTGAGGGGTTGCAAAAGGAATCGCCGGGTTGTCAATCCATGTCCAAGCTCGGTCCTCAACTACGTCCGGGGTAGAGAAGGCTATCACGATCCTCCAGTGGACCCGTCTTCTTCGTGTCACGATCTGGAAGAAAGTTGCAAGCTTCCTTCGCTTGTTAGCTATGACGTCGAAGCTTGAAATAGAGCTTAAAAGATGAAGGAGAAGGTCGAGAGCAAGCACCGATAAGGTATAGGCTTCGCGAGCATGGCCGGAGCTTCTCCCCTTGGTGGAAGATGAAGAGCGGAGGTGGAAGGGTGGAACTTTGCCCTAAAACGGCGGAGGAAATGACTGGAATCCGGTCTCCACTTCAATGGCTGAAAATCTGCGCTTAAATAGAAAAAGATCAGAAAAATGGTCACACACGGTCCAGCACACGACCGTGCGCTAACCGTGCGTTATTAACTTCCAGATCTGGATCGCGAAAGAAAAAACGTTGACCCGTGCGTTTTACTCGCGCACGGGCGATTCTGCCCGTGCGTAAAGGAAATCGCATGGGTAAACACAGAGCGCAGGAAAGCAGGGAGAAATGGTGGAACAGTGCATTTTACTCGCGCAGAGGCGCTTCCGCCAGTGCGTGAACAAATCGCACGATTAACCACATACTTTAATAAGAAGAAGCTACAGGAAAATTGTGTGGTTCCTACGCGCACGGTTCCGAAGAAACTGTGCATTAACCGTGCGTTAAGATCGTCGAGCTCAGTTTGTCGAGCTTAACTCGACGTTTCTCCTGCACAAACAAAACGCATGATCACAAAGGACCGTGTGCTAAGAAAACACACAACTGTGCGTTTTCCTCAAAACAGAATTCCTGCCTTGGGGAAAACGCACAACCTGCAAACAAACCAATACAACTAAAGAGAGCCCTCCAACGTCACAGAAATGCAATGAAAATAGCCGGAAAGGGATATGGGGAGCACCACGTGCTTACCCCTAATAAAAGAATGTGCAATTGCACACCCTTGGGCCAAAACAATGCACTATTGGTGAAGTGAAGCCCTAAACAAAAATATAACTTTTCTAATTGTAAAAGTAGTGCACATGCAAGAAAATAAGCCCAGATGAGTCCTAAAAACCCTGTATAAATCAGACTCATCAATCATCGACACATTACCTTAGCTATTGGTTTGTGCGCGTTGGCGTTTCTCCCTCAGCATGGTTCCTTTTGGCTGGGTTTGTGCGCGTTGTGGAACTTTTTCCCTGACACAGTACTCTTTTCTATTAAGCTGATCAGTCTTATTTAAATGATGAATAATATGAATAATAAAGAAAGATGAATGTATGAACTTATGATGTTTGACACTCTGCTTTGTCCAGTTGTTGTGATTAGCCTTTCTTGCTCAGCTAGATTTATTGTTTTGTTTCTGTTACTTTGCTACTGACTTTTGTTGCAGTCGATTTGTTGCCCCTTTTTCACTTCTATGTTTGTTAGTGTTCCTTTTACTCTTTTGCACCACTTGTAGCTTGCTTCTGAGGTGTTCTTCTTTTGAATGCCTCAGGTCCAGAGCAGTAGTAGGTTTAGTTGATAGAGTTGTGCTTCTAGTACTGCGAGTTGCTGCGGTCGTTTGTTTCTACCTCTGAGCATTGAGGTAGTTGTTTTGTTAGACATGACTGCTTCTCTATGTGCTCGTGTCAGTTGTTGACGCCCATAGTCTTAGACTTCTTATGATAGTTTACTTGTTACTTTACTGCTGTTACTTATTGTTTGTTTATACTTGCTCTCTGGGAAGGATTTATTTTAGGATGCATATAGTTACTTTTAAGTATACAAAACTTCATTCTGAAATATTGTCATGACATAACTTTTAACTGCAAAACTTACTACTTTTAAGCACTATAAAATTCCTTTTATTTATATTAAATGTAGAAGTCACATCATCATTACAATATGCCAGTCTTTCGTTCTCACATAGGATAATAAATGAATCAAACTAAGTTTTTTCTGTTGCGTAAACTTATATATTTTCTCACCTATGGACTAGTGATCCTCCCGACCGAGGGACACGGTCAGTAACTCAAATAACTTATATATTTTTAAAACTTAATTTCATAAGTCTTTTACTTAAAGTAAATGTGAGGACGAGTCGCCTGAGCGTTTACAGTTGTCCCCTGCACAGCGTGGCATCACGACGCGTATTTTCTCTTACTCTGACGTATTATTTAATACTGAGAAAATACGGGTTGTGATAGTTAGTATCAGAGGGAGGTTTTGCAAGTGGGTTGGTTGGTTTGGCAAGCCAGTCGAACAACTTTCCCTTAAGGAAAACTCTCATCGTATCATTTCATTGCATACACACACCGATATGTCATTAGTATATCTTGATGGAAGCATGAACACTACACTCATAGCATGATAAGAAGTATACGAAGCATATTATGTAGTATGAGATGCATAATATGTGTTTGTATATGGATCCACCATAGGTGGCAACATGTGATAGTTATGTAGTATGAGATGCATAACCATCATCATATGGATGCTTATTAGCATGTTTTACTTTTTCGTTACATACAATATTATGTAGTATGGGATGCATAACATTGTATGTGTACGCCGCTCATAACATGCATTAAGGCCTTTTTAGAATTCATAACACTGCATACATAACATATCATCGCATAAGCACACGTGCCAAGTTAAAGATCTGCATGATGACATATATACACCTATGATTTGAAATGAAATTTAAACATTCATACATTCATATTATAGGCACAAGTTAGAAGCATATCATCATTTAATGATTTCCTAGAGCAAGGTAACATCAAGAGCAAGTATCTGTTCGTTTCCTATCTGATCTGAGTTTGTTCGTTCCTGATTTGATCTGAGTCAGGGTATTCGAGTTTACTTGCTTAGGTGTCTTAAGCTAGGTATTTGATAAGTCATTTGTTCATATCAGTAGAATATGACCCCGAAATAGTTTTACTAAGGGAATATCTTCCCAGTTTGTGATGTGTTAGGCAAAGTTTTGACTAGATATTCGTTTGTTCTATAAAAATGCCGCATAAATGCATTGCGATGAGGTCAACTCCCCAGTCGGAGGGTGAGTATTTCGGTGCCCAGAGTGAAGCGGTGATTGAAGGACTATAACAGAGTAATGAGGCCCTGACAAGGCATATGGTGGACATGTAATCGCAGATACAATCATTGTTAGCTGTCGTCGTCGGATAACATACTAGAGCGCATGACCCTGCTGTGGCTCAAACTGTTCCTACTCCTCCTGCTGCTCTAGTACCCCCCCAGTTGCACTACCGCAAGAGATGAATTTTATTTCTCACTTCCAGCGACTAGGACCTCCTACGTTTGATGGTAGGGAAAACTTCATGGCGTTGGATGACTGGATCATCGTCATCGAAGAAATGTTTTCTTATTCTGGCATTTCCTCCAATCAGAAGGTGATGATTGCGGCGTACCGACTCAATGGACTTGAGAAGAGTTGGTGGATTAAAGAATGGGAGAATCTTATTGATGGGTGCTCTTGGGATTCGTTCAAGAGTATGTTACAGATGAAGTTTCTGTGGTGGATTAGAGAAAGGGAGAATCTTATTGATGGGTGCTCTTGGGATTCATTCAAGAGTATGTTACAGAAGAAGTTTCTGCCATCAGTCAAGCAAGACCGTCTGATAAACAACTTTTTACACCTGAAGCAGAGGCAACTCACTATTAGTGAGTACGAGATCGAGTTTAACAAGCTCAATCTTTTCTCCCCAGATCTGGTAGCAGCCGAAGAAGGCAGAGTAAAATGCTTCCTAGGTGGTATGAGGTATGACATCCAACAGTTGGATACCGCGTACAAATCAGAGACCTTTGCAGAAGTAGTAGAAGCCGCATTGAAGGTTGAGGCGATAGATAATGCGAAGAATTGGGGATTGCATGCAAAGAAGGACAAGAGGAAATCTGATGATGGTGGAAGTACTAGGGCATCTGGCCCTGCGATGAAGAAGGATCAAAGGGAAGCGTGTAGCTTCTGTGGTAAGCTAGGCCACCCTTTTGAGAAGTGCTTTAAGAGACTGGATTTGCAGAAGTAATTTCAGGTACACGCGATCCATGATGCACCAAAGGGAGGCCCTGTCTGTACTTATTGCCAGAAGAGTGGGCACGATGTGGCCCGTTATCGCAAGAAGGATGGAGCTTGTTTTCTCTGCGGCCAAAAAGGACAAATGAGGGCTAATTACCGTAGAGCCAGTCTGCGCTGCATGTAGTTCTGTTGCAGACTCTACCGCCTCCCCCGCCTCTTCGTGAAGAAAAAGGATGGAATGATAAGGCTGTGCATAGATTATGGAGAACTGAACAAGGTGACTGTCAAAACAGATATCCGTTGCCTAGGATCAATGATTTGTTTGACCAGCTATGGGGTGGTTCCGTGTTCTCGAAGATTGACCTCCGTTCGGGCTACCATCAGTTAAGAATCCGTGAGTCAGACGTTTCGCGAAATGCTTTTCATTACTGATATGGTCACTTTGAATTTCTGGTAATGTCATTTGGATTAACGAATGCACCATCAGCTTTTATGGACATGATAAATAGGGTGTTCAAGGACTTTCTGGATAAGTTCGTGATTGTATTCATTGACGATGTCCTGGTATATTCCAGAAATACAAAGGAGCATGTCTTGCACTTGCATTTGGTCTTGAGTACTCTGAGGGAGCACAAGTTGTATGCGAAGCTTAGCAAGTGCGAGTTCTGGTTGTCTCGGGTGTCATTCCTTGGACACATTGTATTTAAGGACGGTATCTCAGTAGATCCCGCAAAGATAGCCGCAGTCTTGGATTGCAAGAGACCTACATCGCCTAAGGAGATAAGGAGCTTCTTAGGGTTGGCAGGTTACTACAGGAGATTTGTGAAAGGATTCTCCGTGCTTTCTACGCCGTTGACCAGGCTTACGAAAAAGTGCGCAGCTTTTGTTTGTAGTGATGCCTGTGAGGAAGATTTTCAAGAGCTCAAGACAAGACTATGTTCTGCTCTAGTTTTGGCATTACCGATGGAAGGAGTAGAGTATGCTGTTTATGTGGACGCCTCACGAGTTGGACTCGGTTGCGTGTTGGTGCAGGACGACAAAGTGATTGCGTATGGATCGAGACAACTGAAGGTGCATGAAAGGAATTATACTACGCACGACCTGGAATTTGCTGCCGTCATTTATGCCTTGAAGTTGTGGAGATATCTTCTGTACGAAGTGTCATGCAAAATCTACACGGAGCACAAAAGTTTAAAATATGTCTTCACTCAGAAGGATTTGAATTTACGCCAGCGTAGATGGCTAGAATATGTTGCGGACTACGAAGTCGATATCCTTTATCATCCCGACAAGGCTAATGTAGTAGCAGACGTGTTGAGCCGGAAGCCAGCACATATATTTAACCTCTCGGTGCAATCACTTGTAGAGGAGTTTTTGCTCATTGACATAACCGTAGGGAATAGTTCTTCGCCGGGTAGCTTGGTGGTGGAAGAGTCTTCATGGATTACTCTCACTAGGCTACATCAGAAAGATGATCCTGATTTGCAGTACCTCCATAGTAAGACTGATAAAGAGGAATTACCTTACTTTTCAACTGATGACATTGGTACCCTAAAGTACTGTGGCAGATATTGTATTCCCGCTGTTGGGGACATCCGAGCAAGGATATGCAGTGAAGCGCATGGTTCAAGTGTTGCTTATCATCCTGGTTCCACGAAAATGTACATGGATTTGAAGCAGATTATTTGGTGGTCAGGTATGAAGAACAACATTGCAAGATTTGTATCTGAATGTTATACCTGCCGGCGTATGAAAGCTGACCATAGAAGGACGGGTGGTAAGTTAGCGCCTTTAGATATACCAAGTTGGAAATGGGAGAGTTTATCCATGGATTTCATTACCGCTTTGCAGAGATTTCCCCGAGGGCATGATGCAGTGTGGGTTATTGTGGACAAACTAACAAAGTGTGCCCACTTTGTGCCTTTTAAGATTGATTATTCGATGGAGAAGATTGCTGCGCTTTACATGGACGAAGTTATCAGGTTGCATGGTGTGCCTATTGTAACACCCCCATCTGTCGCATGACATATAACAGAAGGTCCAGCTGGAACCCGACGCCATATACCACAGACAGTCGGAAGGGTTGCATGAGAATATTCAAACTATCCAATTAAGACTACTCGTCCTAAACAGAGCATTCTAGCGGAAGCTTTTAAAGTTGAAAGAACCCAAAACTTAAATCCAATAAACATGAATGTCCACAACACACTACAGGAATGAAACCCAAAATACACTGAAAGGGTACATGGCCTTACAAATGTTCACTTAATAAAAACATGTCTTACATACATCGGCTCGCAGGCCGGCCACACATGACAAATTAAAACAACTATTCTATTTGGACTTCAAGGGCCAGCACAGCAACATGAGCTCCAGCCCGCTATTTGGTACTCGGCTCCGCAGCACCTGCCAGCACAATTCCACCGCATGGTGGCAAACAAAGCAACAGTCAGCCAAAAGCCGACCAAATTATAACGACCCCGCCCCTTACTCGGGACAACAGTGCTCTTTCCCTGCATAACATTAGCCCAATAAAACAATAAAGCGCAACTATACTATGCTATAGGTGTAGGCTCGCACGGCCAAACACCCCGTGCACTCAGGGCACATTAACGGTGAATCCTGAACAATCAGCATCTTCACCACCATCCCAAAGATGGCAACCAAGTGAGCATTTAGCCTTTCTGACCACCGTCTAAGGCTCCCGACTATGCAAACGGCTAGTCCCCGTCTTCGGGTCTCTCGCACCGAACCACATAGCCTAGGTCCGATTCCACTTGCCCGTTGCTCACGCCACATATACACTTTAAGTACTACGCGCGGGCCAAGCTTCTCTCGGATCCCAAAATTTTCCAAACAATCTCATAACCCAGTTATGATTAAGGCCGGTTCCCAGACCGCCAAGTTAGTAGAACACGTTTCCGCTCAGTTTTCCGGGTGTGCCTTGAAGCTAACCTCCAAGGATCCCTGCTGCAATCTACCACGTAGAAACCCGAAAAAACCCAAAGTACGGAGTCTTCTCCGGCAAAATCATATCAAATGCAACATCACCGATCCAGACAATACACGTCCGGGTAGGCTTCACACACAATGCCTATGCCCATACTTACGATTCCGGACTCTATATGCAACACAAAGGGGATTATTCACATCAACCCCAAGGAATACCACGCACTCACCGCACACTCGTGGGAGTGGGATTCCCTATGCAAAAAGAAAGAGCTTCACATGCTCAAGTTGAGAATCGTTACCCTTGTAGTCCGTTTTGGCGCCATGGAAAAACTACACGGACATAACTCTTCGCAACGAACTTTCCTCCACGGATCCTCTCTCAGATTTCGAAACGGTGCTCCGATGCTCCGCCGGCGGCCGGAAACCTCCTTCTTCTTCCTCTTCTCTCTAACACCTTGGAAAGAGAAAGCCTTGGAGAGAAATGAGGGATTAATTCCCCTATTCCCGGCCTTAACAGAGCAGGAAATCATCTATGCCGTTGGATCATAATTAAAGAAAACGAACGGCTCAGATCCGTTCAAAAATCTCCAGACCTGGGCCGAACACGGCTTGGCACACGGCCGTGTCCCAGGCCGTGTGCCTCGATCCAGGCACGATCGTTGAACACAGAAAAGACACACGGGCTCAGACACACCCGTGTCCCACATGACACGCCCGTGTCGGGTCTCTCGACATGCCCGTGTCCAGAGGCGTGTCACGCATAACCGCCACGGCAACGGACACGACCCAACGGGACACAGGTACTAACACGGGTAGGCACACGCCCGTGTCAAATGACATGCCCGTGTCAGCTTGCCGTCTTCCTGGCCGTGTCCTTCTCGGGATGAAAACGACCAAAAACACCAGCCAGACACGGCCTTGGACACACCTGTGTCCTAGGCCGTATACCCCTATACATGTACCAAAAAATCCCTTTTCGCGACCGACTCAAATACAATTTTCGGGGCGTTACAAATCTCCCCCACTTAAGGAATTTCGTCCCGAAATTAAGTAAAGGTACACAAATTTAAATGTTACCTGAGTGGAATAACTCAGGGTATTCCTCCAACATAGCTTGCTCTCGCTCCCAAGAAAGCTTCTCACGTCCGCAATTGTCCCAACGGACTTTAACCATTCAAACCTCCTTGTTGCGGAGTCGTTTGACTGCATCATCTTTAATACGTACTGGCTTGACCCTTGTGGTCAACTCATAATCAACTGGTACTTGATTGTCCGCAATGATCTGCGAAGGCTCTTGCACTGCCTTACGTAACACCGACACGTGGAACACATCATGTAGCCCACTCAACTCTGCCGACAGCTACAATCTATACGCCGCCTCGCCAACACGCTCCAGGATTTCAAATGGTCCAAGGTATCTCAGACTCAGCTTCTTCAAGCGTCGAACCCGCGATACACCCTTGAACGACTTGATTTTCAGATACACCATGTCACCAATACTGAACTCCACGTTCCTATGCTTTGCGTTATAGTACTTTGACTGTCTATCCTGAACGATCTTCAACCTTTCTTGAACTGTCCGTACCGCTGATGTGGCTTCTTCCACCGCTTGTCATTTGAAAAGCTTCGTCTCGCCCGTCTCCAACCAGGACAACGGCGTGCGACACTTTCTCTCGTACAAGGCCTCGAAAGGCTCCATACTAATACTCGCCTGAAAGCCATTGTTGTACGCAAACTCCACCATATACAGGTGATCTTCCCACTGTTTTCCAAAATCTAGGACGCACATGCGAAGCATGTCCTCCACAGTCCTGTTGACCCTCTCGGTCTGACCATCCGTCTGTGGATGAAAGGCTGTGTTGAAACTCAGCTTAGTTACCAACATACTATGCACAAACCTCCAGTCATTCGACATGAAGCGTCCATCTCGATCACTAACAATACTGCGGGGCACACCATGCAATCGTACAATATTCTCCACATAGAGTTTGGCTAACTTTTCCACCAGATCTTCCTTCATGTTCGGAATAAAGTGCGACACCTTTGTCAACCTATCTACGACCACTCGAATGACGTCGTTTCCCTTCTGTGACTTCGGCAAACCATGCACAAAATCCATAGATATGTCATCGAACTTCCATTCTGGGATAGGTAGGGACTTCAAGAAACCTCCGGGCTTCTGGCAGTCCGCCTTCACCAATGCACAAGTACGGCACTTGACCACATATAGTGCTACATCCTTCTTCAAATCCGGCCACCAGAATAATTTCTTCATGTCTCTATACATCTTCGTGCTTCCCGGGTGGATCGAGTACTTGGTATGATGTTCCTCATACATCAACTCCTCCCGAATATTATCCGCACTAGGAATGCATAGGCGACCGTCCTTCCTTAGCAATCCATCCTCAACAGAAAACTGGGAATTTGACCCATCCAAAGATTGTTCCAAGATCTGTTTCATGCTGTTATCCTGAAACAAAGCCCGCCGAACATTATCCGCTAGGTCACACTGCACCTCTGTCCAAAACAGTTTCGCCTCAGCACTATGTTGCTTGTCGACGCAAGATATCTCCAAAGCCTCCAACTCTTGGACCAATCTCTCATCATGTACCGATAGCCAGTTGGCCTGCGCCGGAGTCCTGCGACTCAACGCATCCTCCACTGCATTTCCTTTCCCAGGCACATAATGAATCTTGAAGGTGTAGTCCCCTAAGAACTCCATCCATCTCCGCTGCCTCATGTTCAGATCCTTTTGGTCCAACAGGTACTTCAAGCTCTTATGATCGGTGTAAATATCGACCATCACACCGTACAGGTAGTGCCTCCAAAGCTTTAGAGAAAATATCACGGCCGCTAGCTCTAAGTAATGGACCGGATAATTCCTCTCGTGAACCTTCAGTTGCCGTGAACCATAGGCTATGACTCTCCCTTGCTGTAACAGAACATAGCCCAAACCACTACCCGAAGCATCACTATAGATCTCGAACCCTTTGGTTCCACTTGGCGAACATAAAATAGGCGCCGTGGTCAACCGCCTCTTCAACTCTTCAAAAGCCTGTTCGCACTCCGGAGACCACACAAACTTCTGATCCTTCCTAGTCAACGTCGTGAGTGGTAGCGCTATCCACGAGAAGTTCTCTACGAAGCGTCTGTAGTAGCCAGCAAGCCCCAGAAACTCCGGACCTCTGCCACTGTAGTCAAAGCAGACCACTCTTGTATCGCCACTATCTTCGCCGGATCCACAACTATCCCCTCTCCACTAACAACATGACCAAGGAACGCTATCGAGGATAACCAGAATTCACACTTGGAGAACTTAGCATACAACTGATTCCTCCTCAACGTCTCCAACACCATATGTAGATGATTGTAATGGTCCTCTTCGCACTGCGAGTACACCAGGATATCATAGATAAATACTATCACGAAACGATCCAGGTACTCTCTGAACATCCTGTTCATCAGATCCATAAACACAGATGGCGCATTAGTCAAACCAAACGGCATGATCGTGAACTCGTAATGCCCAAACCGCGTACTGAATGCTGTCTTTGGGATGTCGCTCCCCCTTATCCTCAACTGGTAGTAACCGGACTTCAGATCTAACTTCGAATATACCGTTGACCCAACCAACTGATCAAATAGATCGTCAATCCTCAGGATTGGATATTTGTTCTTCTCCGTAAGCTTGTTCAATTCCCGATAGTCGATACAAAGCTGCAAGCTCCCATCTTCTTCTTAACAAAGAGAACTGGTGCGCTCCAAGGTGACGAACTTGGACGCACATAACCTTGCTCTAGCAACTCTTGCAGTTTCACCTTCAACTTTGCCATCTCTCTTGGCGCTATCCGATAGGGGGAGCGTGACACCGGTTTGGCACCCGGTACCAGCTCTATAGTAAAGTCTATCTCCCACTGAGGAGGGGCTCCTGGGAGATCATCTGGGAACACATCAGGATACTCAGACACAACTGGGATGCTGTCCGAACTAGGCTTAGGCATCAAAGTCTGCACTAATGTGACAAATAGCTCTGCCCCAGACCGAGCTTCCTTGATCACCTGAAGGGCCGACATCAAGATTTTACCCGACCCCTTCATGCCCGCGAAAGTAGTCTCCCGATCAATGTTCAGACCCAACTTGACTTCCTTAAGGTTGCAATCAATGCATGGACCCTGCTCCGAGAGCCAATCCACACCGAATATTACGTCGAACTCCACTAATGGTAGAATCAACGCTCGCAAACCAAACCCCTGGCCTCCAATACGAATCTTCATTACGCAGACCCTATCCGCGCGCATTGAGCACTACTAGTTAACAACACATCCATTATGTCTTTTTCCATCGGAAGATGTACTCCGACACGCAATACAATTCCTTTGGGTAAACAGGGACACGAAGCCCCCTTTAACGAACGGTACTCCCGCCGGATAAATGAAATTTAGAACAAAGCTTAGCACAAGTGGTTCTAGGCTAACATGCACAAAGGCAACAAGTGTCTAAAACTAAATGCTAGAATTCTAAACCACAGACAGTCGGAAGGCTTGTATGAGAATATTCAAACTATCCAATTAAGACTACTCGTCCTACACAGAGCATTCTAGCGCAAGCTTTTAAAGTTGAAAGAACCCAAAACTTAAATCCAATAAACATGAGTGTCCACAACACACTACATGAATGAAACCCAAAATACACTGAAAGGGTACATGGCCTTATGGTCTTACAAATGTTCACTTAATAAAAACATGTCTTACATACATCGGCTCGCAGGCCGGCCACACATGACAAATTAAAACAATTATTCTATTTGGCCTTCAAGGGCCAGCACAGCAACATGGGCTCCAGCCCGCTATTTCGTACTCGGCTCCGCAGCACCTACAAGCACAATTCCACCGCACGGTGGCAAACAAAGCAACGGTCAGCCAAAAGGAGACCAAATTATAACGACCCCTCCCCTTACTCGGGACGGCGGTGCTCTTTCCCTGCATAACATTAGCCCAATAAAATAATAAAGTGCAATTATACTACGCCACAGGTGTTGGCTCGCACGACCAAACACCCCGTGCACTCAAGGCACATTAACGGTGAATCCTGAACTGTTGGGTACATTGGTTTAAATGTACCTGATTTGAAGAAGCCTCACCCAACTCAATGATATACATCAAAATGTATTTGATGTGTTTTTGAGTTACTTGTGCAGGTTAAGTATTTGCAGGACTGAAGCAAAAATTTCTAAGTCCATGTGTCGACACCTAGAGGGAAAGTGTCGACACTTAAGAAGACTTGTGTCGACACCCAGACAAGCAGTGTCGACACTTGGAGTCATTGTGTCGACACCTGGGATGCAGAGTCGACACCAGACACAAAGTGTCGACACAAGGAGCTGTGTCGACACTCAATGAAGAAAGTACAGTAAAGCAGTGTCGACACTTAACAGCAGTGTCGACACCCAGTGAAGCTGTGTCTACACCAGAAAGTGTCGACACAAGGAGCTGTGTCGACACTCAGCAAAAGTCAGCTGAGACTAAGTATAAGTGTCGACACCCAGAATAATGTGTCGACACTCAACAGAAGAGTCAGCACTTAAAGAAAGTGTCGACACAAGACAGTATGTGTCGACACTCAGCTGAAGACTCAACAGTTGAAGAAAGTGTCGACACATGGAGCTGTGTCGACACTTAGCAAAGAACAGAAAGATCAACAAAATATTCTAAGTACAAGTGTCGACACTAAGGGAATGTGTCGACACTCAGCTGAAGTCTTAACAGAAGAATCAAGTGTCGACACAAGGAGCTGTGTCGACACTCATCAAGTATCAACATTGAAGACTATGTGTCGACACCAAGAAGTAGTGTCGACACTTGACAGATTCAACACATGAAGATGTGTCGACACAAAGGAGATGTGTCGACACTTAGAAGAATTCAGCAAAAGATAAAAGATCAAGTACTTGTGTCGACACTCAATTTCAGTGTCGACACATGCAGAAGAAACTGTGTCGAGACATAGAATCTACAACACAAGGAGTTGTGTCGACACCTTGTAGACTTGTGTCGACACTTACACAACTTGTGTCGACACTTGGTCTATAAGTGTCGACACTTAAAGACAGAAAGTCTCGACACTTTCAGACAGTTAGAGAACTTTCAAGAACTGACTGGATGACTTGACAGCTGCCGTTCCAGCCAGTCTACAGCACCTGTCAGAGATGTCAGAAGACAGTTATGAACCGGACCAGCCGGTTACTATGAAGAAGGCCTATAAATAGGCTCATACAGTCTACAGAAACTGTTGTTGTTGTTGTTGAGGTTGTTGAAGCAATTCAAAAAGTGGTTCACAGAGTTGTTCAAGTTATTGATCAAGGATCAAATCAAGAAGATCTAGCTATCCAAGTGCAGATCTAAGAAGTTGGAGAGAGAGGGCTCCATCCAAGAAATCAGCCATTGGAACTAGGCTGATAAGAAGGATTCAGATTCATTCTGGGTCTTAAGAAGCAGAGGTCAAGGATCAACTGCAGAAGGAGTCAATCTACTTGAGTTCTACTTTCAAGAAGCTTTGAAGAAAGCTAAGTCAGATTGAATCCAGCTGAGTTCTTCCAAGAACTCATCAAGAAACTCACAACCTCCCTCTCTTGTCTTTGAGTTGTTGAGTTAACAATTGTAAATTCATTTTTATCTTGTAGGATCCTTTGGATCTGAGTGTTTTGTAAACCTGTAATTATAAAGGCTGAGGGTAGGGCTTGAGAGCCTGAGTGTAGGAGATTGAAATCTCTGAGTGTAGGCCTTGGTGGCTGAGTGTAGGCCTTGTTGGCTGAGTGTAGGCCTTTATGGCTGAGTGTAGGCTTTGTGGAAAAGCTGAGTTGTAGGGCCTTGGGCCTGAGGTGTAGGAACCAGTTTGGGTTCTGAGATAGTGGTGAAGTTTGGCCGAATCTAGTACACTGCTAGATATGCGAAGGGGGAAAGTGGATGTACCCAAAGCTTGGGGAACCACTATAAAACTCTGTGTCTGCTGTGCTGTGCTTTGCTGTGTATGCTGTGTGATTGCAAAAGTAGAGTAGATTCTGTGTTATAACTGATTGCTGCCATTAAAGTTTAAAAAAGAATTATGTCACCTATTCACCCCCCTCTAGGTGTTTAGGTACTATATCTTTCATGAACAGTCAGCGTCTTCACCACCATCCCAAAGATGGCAACCAAGTGAGCATTTAGCCTTTCTGACCACCGTCTAAGGCTCCCGACTATGCCAACGGCCAGTCCCCTTCTTCGGGTCTCTCGCACCGAACCACATAGCCTAGGTCCAATTCCACTTGCCCGTTGCTCACGCCGCATATACACTTTAAGTCCTACGCACGGGCCAAGCTTCTCCCGGATCCCAAAATTTTCCAAATAATCTCATATCCTAGTTATGATCAAGGCCGGTTCCCAGACCGCCAAGTTAGCAGAACACGTTTCCGCTCAGTTTTCCGGGTGTGCCTTGAAGCTAACCTCCAAGGATCCCTGCTGCAATCTACCGCGTAGAAACCCGAAAAAACCCAAAGCACGGAGTCTTCTCCGGCAAAATCAAATCAAATGCAACATCACCGATCCAGACAATACACGTTCGGGTAGGCTTCACACACAATGCCTATGCCCGTACTTATGATTCCGGACTCTATATGAAACACAAGGGGGACTATTCACATCAACCCCAAGGAATACCACGCACTCACCACACACTCGCGAGAGCGGGATTCCCTATGCAGAAAGAAAGAGCTTCATATGCTCAAGTTGAGAATAGTTACCCTTGTAGTCCGTTTTGGCGCCATGGAAAAACTACACAGACAGAACTCTTCGCAACAAACTTTCCTCCACAGATCCGCTCTCAGATTTCGAAACGGTGCTCCGATGCTCCGCCGGCGGACGGAAACCTCCTTCTTCTTCCTCTTCTCTCTAACACCTTGGAAAGAGAAAGCTTTGGAGAGAAATGAGGGATTAACTCCCATATTACCGGCCTTAACAAAGCAGGAAATCATCTGGGCCGTTGGATCTTAATTAAATAAAACGAACGGCTCAGATCCGTTCAAAAATCTCCAGACCTGGGCCGAACACGGCTTGGCACACGGCCGTGTCCCAGGCCGTGTGCCTCGATCCAGGCACGATCGTCGAACACAGAAAAGACACACGGGCTCAGACACACCCGTGTCCCACCTGACACGCCCGTGTCGGGTCTCTCGATACGCCCGTGTCCGGAGGCGTGTCACGCATAACCGCCACGGTAACGGACACGACCCAACGGGACACGGGTACTGACACGGGTAGGCACACGCCCGTGTCAAATGATACGCCCGTGTCAGCTAGCCGTGTTCCTGGCTGTGTCCTTCTCGGGATGAAAATGACCAAAAACACCAGCCAGACACGGCCTTGGACAGGCCCGTGTCCTAGGCCGTGTACCCCTATACAGGCACCAAAAATCCCTTTTTCGCGATCGACTCAAATAGAATTTTCGGGGCATTACACCTATGAGTATCCTGTCAGATAGAGATTCCCGGTTCATGTCTCGTTTCTGGCAAAGCTTGCAAGGAGCTCTAGGTACTGACCTTAGGTATTCTACTGCCTATCATCCTCAGACGAACGATCAGACAGAGAGAGTGAATCAGATCTTGGAGGATATGATTAGAAGCTATATTTTGGACCATGGTGGGGCTTGGGATAAATGCCTCGGACTGATGGAGTTCGCGTACAATAACATCTAACAAGAGAGTTTGCAGATGACGCCCTTTGAAGCTTTATATGGAAGGCGTTGTAGAACTCCCTGTTTTGGGCAGAAGTTGGTGAGAAGCCTTTGCTCGGTCCGGAAGCGCTGGAGGATATGAGCATTTTAGTGACGCATATTTGTGAAAAGTTGAGATTGGCTCAGGAGCGATACGAGAAGTATGCAAATCAACACAGAGTTGATCTGAAATTTGCAGTTGGGGATATAGTATTTTTGAAGGTCTCTCCGATGCCAGGTGTTAAGAGATTTAGAAGGAACCATAAGCTAGATCCCAGGTATATAGGACCTTTTCAGATTTTGGAGCGCATCGGATTTTCTGCCTATAAACTGGAATTGCCTGATTCTTTCCCTGGTGTTTACGACGTATTTCGTGTGAGCCAGTTGTGAAAGTGTGTCCGTAGTGATCAACATGTCCTAGATTCAGTACCCCAGTTGCAGCCAAGTCTCACGTATGTCGAAGAGCCTGTTTGTATTCTGGAGATACAAGATCGTGTGCAAAGAAAGAAGACAATTCCGATGGTTAAGGTTCCCTGACGCAATCAGGATGCTCGAGGTGCAACATGGGAATTAGAATTCGCAATGAGAAAATCTCATCCTTAGCTGTTCTCCTAGTCTTCCTTGGTTAGTATTCTTGTTTAATAACTTCTTCTATCATGTCTCTCCCTCGGCCCTCTTGTTTTGTTTTGTGTTCCAAGTTTCGGGATGAAACTTCCTTTTTGGAGGTGTGACTGTAACACCCTTGATATTCCGACAATTATTTAATCCTCTTGATGACGTCATAATGACGTAAGAGGTGTTACATTAACGTGGAGTTAGCGACGCGTTGCCGTTAGTGCGTTTTTGCGTCTGTTTGGTCGAGTCGACCAAATTCTTGAATCCTTGTTGAAAATGTAAAATTTCACGTTAGGAAATTAAATTAATTAAATTTTGAGATGCTCGTCAAGTTTCATCGCGATCCGAGCGATATTCGAGCCTCGGCAAATTTCCGAAGTTTTGTAAAATTTATGATCGCCGTAGACTTTGAAAATTTATATCTCGAGAACGGCATGTCGTATTTTGGTTCCGTCTTCTCCGTTGGATTTGTAGCATCAGTGTCCGCCTACGGTGTGAATTTCGTTTAATTTGGCGTGCGTTTGGGCCTCCGTTTTGAACTCTTTTTTTCATGTTCAAAAATATAAAAATATGATTATTATAATATTAAAGCACTATTCAAAAATGAAAAGCACTATTCATTCCTAAAGTTTGATCAAGGTATATTTGCAAAATTCACTATTCACGAGGACAAAAAAATACTGTTCATGCAATTTTTTTGGTAATTATTCTTTTTCTCTCGAGTGGTTCTCGAGTAATCTGCTATAGTTCCCGAGTAGTCCTGTGCTTGATCTCGAGTAATCTGCTGTAATTCTCGAATAATCATGTGCTTGTTCTCGAGATATCTACAGCCCTTCTCGAGTGATCCGGTGATTGTTCTCGAGAACTCTAGGCCCTTCTCGAGAAATCTGTTTCAGCCTACATTCGGGCGCCGTTTTGAGGGTTAAAACAATGTCAAATAAAAAAATGGATAACATGAAATTTGTTCTTCTCGGCGAGATCTACAACTTTCATGTTGATCACTTTTCGATTTGAAGACATCTTAAATCTCTATTTCCATTTCTCACGCGCCTATGCTTAAGAAATCTGCACGTGTAATTTAATTATATATATCTTAATACTATAAGCAAGGAGCAAATCCCTCATGGTGTAACATTCGGTGGACCAAAATATCCACGGTGTAACATTCATCTTCCCAAAATACCCTTGCAAATTCATTCTTTATTTCAAAAATCTTAGGCTTTTTAGGCATTTGGAATTCTCGCCAAAATTCCGACGAACCAAAAAACAAAACTTAAAAATCTTACTTTATTTCAAATCCTTTGTACCAAAATCCACTGCTACAAGGCACGCCAGCCGCCCTGTCACGCCACCTCAGTCATGCCTCCTCAGTCATGCCTCCTATCTCACCCTCTCTCACGCCTCCTCAGCATAAAAATCTCCCAGCTCCTCCTTCACAGCCTCCTCCCCGACCTGTTCCTCATCGGCAGAGCCTCACCACCTCCAAGTCCTGCTTGCGCTGGTGCAGCTCCACAACTCCTTCCATGTCAATTTTTTTTATACACTGCTAACCTACCTCTGCAACTACCGACTCATAACTGCTTGAATATTTCTACTGTAGTGTCTTTGCTGGCGGTTTTGATCTTTTGCCTTTTTTCCTGGCTTGGAGCTTACTTTTCCGCAGCAAAGGTATGACCTTGACACCTTCACCTTCTCCATTCTTGCTCAAGTTCTGTTTTGTTTGAGTTTGCGTTAATTGTTTTTTATAAGATTCTGTTTAGCCATTGATGGAAGGCCCATGAGTTGATGAAGAAATATTTGATGGACGTTTGCATGAAACTGAGTTCCAAATCCTTCACAATCCTGAAGGAGCTCTCATCCTCCATTAAAAGCATGCGAAGCACTTCGAGCTCATGTAATGCTCTAAAAGTGAAAGAGATTAAGCAGAGGAGGAGGTGAAGAGAGCCTTAAGTTTTATGCCATCCAACTATCAGTTGTCAAACAATAAGTTGATAATGGTAAAAATTGATTACACAGTTTGATAGGCCAAATTTAAGGCTCTCTTTTTTGAAATTTTATCCCTTTTTCTCAACGGGTGCTTCTATTACTCAACCTATTTCGCAGTCCAAGGTATGCTTCACAATCTATGGTATTAAATCGAAGCAGATTGGATTTCTTAATGGACCCAGTTACATGTATTAGGAACTCTATTAATTTGATGGTTGATTGCATGAAGCTGATTTCTTAATGGATCCAGTTACCACATTTTCTCTCGTTTTCTCAATAGGTGCTTCTATTACTACCTTAAGAAAGTCTCCTATTATAAACTGGCCTAACATTGTGAATCTACATCGGTATTTCCTTTCTCCACCCATTCCGCAGGTGAACATCTCTTTATAACTGTCTATTTTCCATTGGTTTTCTTCTTTATCACTTGCACCTCTTTTATGTTCTTTTAATTTTGGTCTCATTGCCATCTTCCTCTAGACATGCAATCCCTGAAATTTTTGCAACCCCTAAAATCATATTTTTGCATTGTATCTCATTTTCTCCATGATGTGCTTTATTATGTGATTTGCAAACTGCTTTGCTTGCACAAAAAAATGAGTTGATCTTTTGTGCATTTTCTATTTGAGCTTTGCTTGCACAAAAATGATTTGCAAACTACTTTGCTTAACAACTTAGTTTAATGCTCACCTCCAGTCTTTTACCTTCATAGTAGAATTTTTTTTAATTGAAGCTCTTTCGAGGGAATCTTTTGAAGCTGTTAGTAATTGAAGAATCTTTCAAGGCTTTTAAGTTAGAGGTAAGCATAAAATAAGACAAATATATGTTAATAATCTCCCTCGTGGGCCTGGTACGGTCGTGCTTGGACGTAGGGGCATTTCCCTGTGTACACTCTATGCAAATAAATTAGTTTACTTTTAACCAAGTGGTATTTCATCAAACACAAAAAGCGATTACATGTCTGGAAGAAAACATATAATTCATGAGTTAATTATATCGCATCGCAGACACTTGGAAATGACCAACCAAAATCATGCAGAGGCGTCGTCGTCGTTGCCAAATCAGGGTCGGTCGGTCCAAAGTAAAAGAGGGAGACCTTCAACTTCGGTGGCAACCGCTGAGCAAACTTTAGAGTCAACCCGAGTACGTGCTAATAATTGGAGACGGTCATTGACTGCAGAACAACGAAGTGCACTGAATGCAAGGCGAACACAATCACACTCATCATTGACTTTACCATTAGCCGTGGAAGTCCAACCCAAGGAGCCAGAAACTTTGAATCAACCGAATGAAATTGAAGATAATCCTTCTGCCGGAACTTCGCAGATATCAGATCAAAATCAGGCCGGGGCAGACCAACATCAAACTGAAGGTGAGTCGTCGTTGCCAAACCAGGGTGGACCAGTCCAAAATAAAAGAGCGAGGCCTTCAACTTCGACAACACCAATTGAGCAGTCTCTCCACCCCATATTTTGAGGCCCAAATCGAAGGTCAAGACTACTCCAAATCAAAAAGTGATCAACAAGAAAGTTGTTCGTCTCTCCGAGATCTACAACTTTTATGTTTAACACTTTTCGATTTGAAGCCTCCTTGAATCTTACTCGTACCCTCGTACACCTGCACATGATCAAACCCTATATATATATATATATATATACTATTCTATAAGGAAGAAACACCCTTTGGTGCAACATTGAGCTTTCCAATTTTGCCCTTGCACCAAAGGGTGATTCACCCTTATGCCATGGAAATTGCGGCTGGGCCGGGTGGGCTGGTGCTAGCTTCGGGAGGGTGGGCGAGAGATGCCCGGCCCGGTGGGCTAGGGCCAGCTTCGGGCCGGTAGGCGGGCGAAGCCCGCCGTGGGCGGCTGGGCACTATCGTGCTTGGCCGTAGGGGCAGAGCCCCGTGTCGGACACTTGTATATATATATACTTCTTCTTCTTCTTTAAGCCGAACTCCTCTTCTTTCACCGAACCAGAGAAGCGAGAGCGAGAGTTAGAACGTCCGTTCGTGAATCTTTTGGTGGCCGCCGACAGTGCTCCGGTGCTCGAAATCTTCAATGGAATATAGATCCGGAAAGCTCTCAATGAGAGCTACGCCATCGTGGTAAAACGTTTCCCGTTTCTTGAATTTTCTCGTTAGGGTTTTTGGCCCTAATCTCTATCTCGGTCATTTTTGTTCAGATTTCGACTCCTCCCGTCTTCTTTTGCCCCGGTCTACGACGAGGAGTGATTTGAAGAATTTTTCCGGTAAAAAAACGAGGCAAGTGGTGTTCTTTCCCTCCCTCTTGCTCTTTTCTTCCAAATTTTAGCCATATGTTATAAATTTGACATGTTTAAGTTAACCTTATAATCAAATTGCTAGTTAATTGTCTCAGATTATAAAGTGTGTTTCACCTAGAACCATCTATCCCAAATTTTATTCCGTAGATTTGGTAAACAAATTTTGTGGTCGTGCTACTTTAACTATCGAGTCATTATCATCGTTGCGACATCTCGTGCGTCCCGTTGTTTTGATCGTACCTCACTTTGCTTAACCCTTGCAATGTCCTTATGCAGTTAAAATCATTTGTTGACCGTTAGTCCATGTCGAATAAAAGAAACTCTGTGTGTATAATTATGTAACTAAAGAAAACTCTGATGGTATATGCACGTTGGGGTTTCTCCCTCGGCACAGTGCCTTGTGGCTGAGTCTGTGCGCGTTGTGGACTTTCATCCTCGACACATTACCTTAGCTATTGGTTTGTGCGCGTTGGGGTTTCTCCCTCGGCATGGTGCCTTTTGGCTGGGTTTGTGCGCGTTGTGGACCTTTTTCACCAGCACAGTACTCTTTTCTGTTGAGCTGATCAGTCTCATTTAAATGATGAATAATATGAATAATAAAGAAAGATGAATGTACAACCCCGTGTCCGACGAGCAAGGTCACCAGGGTCTAGGCAGATCGGGCTGAGGACAATAGGCGAGCTCGACAGTAAAGGGGGCAAGCCAGAGCTCGGTATCCGTCGACTAGAGATCGATAATCGGCGACCCCGAGCTCGGCATTTGCCAAGCGAGACACCACTCGCGTCCTCGCAGTGGAGCTCGACAGCAGTAGGCGAGCAGAACATGCCGAGGTGGTCAAAGCGCCCCAGCTCGCCCAGATGTATGAGGTACTTTTTACTGTTTTGCCCCAGCTGGTCTGCCCATAGCCCTTCAAAACAGCGGAGTTTGGCTGTTGGCAGACCCAACCAAGGGTCTTCTGGTAATTTCAGGTCAGTTCTTTCGGTTATTGGCAGTCCAGGTTCTAAAAACTATAAATAGGACCCAAGGGGTACCCCAGAGAGGAGGTTTTTTCCAGTGCTCCCCTGCTCCAATCTTCAAGTGCTTTCTGAGGGTACCTTAGCTCGGCTTCTGGCTAAAGAGGGGAAGCACTCTGAGATCTTTCGGGTTTGTGGTGGGACCTCCCTGCCGAGCCCTTGGGTCTGTGTCACCTTGTCTTCTTTGTTGTTTTGCTTGCAGGAGTGACGTAGGCGCGAGACCACCCCTTCCCCAAGGGCGAGCTCCATAGGAGATCGAGGAATCAGTTTCAACATTTTGGTGCGGTGAGCGTGGAAAGTGGTCAGTGCAGAAAAGCTTCAGCAGGTTTAATGACAGGAGGACAGGGGTCTGACGGGCAAAACTCGCCGCCGCCCCCGCCTCTCGCAACGGTGGGGATGTTGGAAGACTTTAGGAACGAGGTGCTGGGTCTCGTCAAATTCGCACTCGGCACGCGGGCCGAGTGCTCGACCCCGGCAGCCCAGATCGCGGCCGCCCCCTCTTTGGGCGAGGACGCTCCCGGCAGGCGAGCTGGGAAGGAGGTGGCCGAGGAAGGCCGGGGGTGCGAGCTCCCCGGGCGCGAGCTCTTCCCCGGCTCGGTAGGCCGAGGCCGGTTCAGCGAGCTGGGCTCGCGAGACTCACCGGCTCTCCCGGTGGGGGGAGGCAGTCCTTTCAGTGAGCTGGTCTCCTCAGCTCCAGTTCCAGATGGGTTCAGAGAACCCGAGATGTCCTACTACACCGGGAAGGGAGACCCGGTCCAACATGTCCAATGGTTCGAGGATGTGGTCTCCATCCGTTAGATGTCAGACGGATTCAAATGCTGACTCTTCGCCATCACCCTCCGGGAGAAGGCAAGGGAATGGTTCCACCAGCTACCGACCAGCTCCGTCTACTGCTTCGAGGACCTGCGCCGAGGGTTCATGCTGAGGTTCACTACCTCGAAGAAGAGGAAGAAGGAGTCCGAGTCTTTGTTCCACATTAAGCAGGGGGTGAACGAGACATTGGCGAGCTACGTGGACTGATTTCAGGAGGAAGTTACTCAGGTTCAGGAGATGCCGGGCCATAGTCTGATGATGGCATTTACCCTGGGCCTGCAGCAGGGTTTTTTTACAAATGGAGCTAAAGAGAGTTCCTCCCCTCTCCTACGAGGAATTGATGGAGAGGGCGGCGAGAGAGGTCGACGGGGAGGCGTCAAACCCGAAGTTTGCAAGGAAGCTGACCATGTGGGCCATGGAGGAAGAGAAGGAGTCAAGAGGAGGGAAAGGACAAGAGGAGAGAAGAGGAGAGCCTAGGCAGAGGGAGCAAAGGCAGATCTAGTGGAAGCAGCAACCGGGGTGGGGGCGTCAGGAGCCCGACCGTCGGCTGGGCTGGAGACCTGAGTGGCAGGGGCAAGGGCCACAGAGAGGGTACTACGGAAGGGGTCACTACCAGGGGAGGCAAGATCAGTTCCACCCTCCGGGCTGGAGGCAGGGCCAGAGGCCCCGGCTCCCCGATCAAGAGGAGGCCATGGCCATAGCCTTGGGAGCAAGGAGGGGGATTATGAGGAGGAGGAGAAGAGAGGTCAGGGTGGAGCTGCCTTATTGCGACTTCCATCAGGAAGAGGGGCACGCCACAGCCACCTGCCCGGAGTTCCTCGAGATGAGGGGGAATAGGGAACAGCAACAGCAGCAACAACAGCAGGGGGGTCGGCAAGAAGTGAGGATTGAGGAGGTCCTGCCTCGGGCGGAGGAGGATTGGTGCGAAGACCGGGTGGATGTTGGAACCTGAGGGGGGATCGGAGTGATCCACGAGGGAGTAGGGGTCGAGGCTTCCCGCAAGGCAAGCCTCCACACCATGTACCGACGAAGCGTCGCCTCCACATCCCAAACCCCACCCCCGGAGGAGATGATCACTTTCTCCAGGAGCGATATGCCAGACCACGAGTACCCATTCTGCGATGCGCTGGTCATCAAGGCAGCCATCGAGAATTTCACTATCTCTCGGATCCTCGTGGACAACGGGAGTTCCGTCAACGTCGTCTTCAAAAAGGCATTCGACGCGATGAAGGTGGAGGCAAAGAGGGTGCTGGCCTCGGATGGGCCCTTGTTCGGGTTTTCAGGAGAAAGGAATGAAGTGGAGGGGGGAGTAGGCCTCCATGTCACCTTGGGGGGGGGGGGGGGCAGTCCTGAAACTGCAGGTTCGTCATTGTGGACGCCCCCAGCAGCTACAGCGCCATCTTCGGGAGGCCCCTTATCAGCACCTTCCACTGCGTCCCCTCGTCTTTCCATCAGTGCCTCAAGTTCAACACCGAGGGGATTCAGGTCAGGGTCAGAGGGGACCCCAAGGTGGCGCGGGAGTGCTATGTCACTGCGGTGAACACCATCTCTTAGATGGAGGGAGCCGAAGAGATGGGACGCAGGATGGAGGAGGCATGGCAGGGAGCAGGAGAGGAGGAGCTAGAAAGGAAGAACAGCACAGAGGAGGAGGCGGCAGGAGGAGACCTGGAGGAGGTGGCTGAAGTAAGGGCCGGGGGAGAAGAGATGGAGGTAGAGGTCCCCGTTCTGGAGGAAGGGGATGCTGAAGGATGGGGGAAACAGTCCAGGCTGGAGGCTGTAGAAGAAGTGGTAGAGTTGGAGGTGCTCACCCGGGGAGGCAGGATGGAGAAGATCCGCGTCAGCGGGGGGCTGACCCCGGAGGACCAAGGCAGGATGCTGGAGCGCATCCAGAAGAATGTGGACATATTCGCTTGGAACGCCGCGGAGATGCCGGGGGTTGACGCGGATGTGGCTTGCCACTGCCTCAACCTGGACCCGAGAATACGCCCCGTTCAGCAGAAGAAGAGATCCACTGCGGATAAGCTGGCGGAGCCCATCAGGGAGGAGGTGGCGAAACTCCTCAAGGCCGGCTTCGTGTCTGAGATTCAGTACTCCGGCTGGGTCTCCAATGTGGTTATGGTTAAAAAAGGAGATGACCGATGGAGGATGTGTATCGATTTTTCCTTACTCAATAAAGCTTGTCCTAAGGACTGTTATCCTTTGCCTAGGATAGACGCGCTGGTTGACTCAGCCATCGATTTTTCTGTAATGAGTTTTTTAGATGCTTTTTCAGGTTATCATCAGATCAGGATGCACCCCCCAGACATCAAGGATGTCTCGCTCATCACAGGGGATGGATGCTACTGCTACAGGATGATGCCCCTCGGGCTGAAGAATGCTGGGGCAACCTACCAGAAAATGATGGATATGGTCTTTAAGGAGCAGAGGGGAAGGAATTTGGCGGTGTATGTAGACGACCTCATGATCAAAAGTCGGGATGTGCACTCCCACCTCCGGGACCTGGAGGAGACCTTTGCCACCCTGCGCAAATTCAAGATGCGATTGAATCCCCTAAAATGTGTCTTTGGGGCCAGCAAGGGAAAGTTCTTGGGGCACCTCCTCACCCCCGCGGGGGTCGAGCCGAACCCGGATAAGGTCAGGGCAATCTTGGAGCTGGGGTCCCCGCAGAATGCTAAGGAGGTCCAACGGCTGACGGGGAAGCTGGCAGGACTGAGTCGCTTCCTTTCCCGGGCAGGGGAGAAGTGCTCCCCCTTCTTCAAAACGCTGAGGGGCGGTCAGAATTTTGAATGGACCAAGGAGTGCGAGGAGGCATTCCAGGCCCTCAAAGTGTAGTTGACACAGGCTCCGCTGCTCCAAGGGACAAAGGAGGGGGAGGATCTGTTCCTATATCTCGGGGTCAGGGCGGAGGCCTTGAGCTCGGTCTTAGTTACTGAAGAGGGGAAGAGGCAGCTCCCTATTTATTACGTGAGCCGGGTCCTGAGGAAGGCCGAGCTCCGGTATCCGATTTTGGAGAAGCTAGCCTTCGCCCTGATCATCTCGGCTCGGAGGCTGCGACCTTACTTCCAGGCACATTCAATCCGAGTGGTGACCGACCATCCTCTCCGCAACATCTTTGAGGGGGTGGAACATTCAGGCAGGCTGGCTAAGTGGTCGGTGGAACTGAGCGAGTTCGATGTCTCCTTTGTTCCATGGCTCTCGATCAAAGCTCAAGCGATGGCCGACTTCTTGACCGACTACGTGGTTGAAGTGGCGGAGGAAGAACTCACCCGCCCGACTCTTTGGAAGGTGAGGGTGGATGGTGCCTCGGGGAGGCATTCCCTAGGAGTGGGGGTGATCCTGGAAAGCCCTCAGGGGACTCGAATCGAGCAGACGGTGGTGGTGCACTTTCCCATTACCAACAACCAGGCCGAGTACGAGGCCGTGATAGCAGGGCTTCGTCTGGCCAGGGAGCTGGGGGTGTCAGATGTGGAGGTCCTTACTGACTCCATGGTAGTAGCTTCCCAGATCAACAGGGAGTTCGAGGCAAGGGAACCCACCCTGCGATCATAGTTGGCCAAAGTGAAGGGGGTCATAGGCACTTTTCAAACCTTCACCATCCGACACGTGCCCAGGAAAGAGAATGAACAGGCCGACCAGCTAGTAAAGCACGGTCCCCAGGTGGGGGTTAACATCACCAACCTGTTCCGCCCCTCCATCGAAGAGGGGGAGCTCATGCAAATCGATCAACAAACTTCATGGATGGACCCAGTTGTAGCTTTCCTCTCCACGGGGGAGTATCCGGAGGGCGTAGATAAGAAGAAGCTAAGACACAAGTCATCATATTACCTCCTCCAGGACGGGCAGCTATACAGGAAGACCCTCTCAGGGATGCTGGCTCGCTACGTGGCCGAGGGCGAAGTACGAAGGATCTTGGAGGAAGTCCACTCCGGGGAGTGTGGGAGTCACTCCGGGAGTCGGACCCTGGAAGGAAGGACAGTCAGGCAAGGGTATTTCTGGCCCACCCTGGGCCGAGACGCCGCGGAGTTCGCAAGAAGGTGTCATAAGTGCCAGCTGTTTGCCCCCCTCCAGCTACAGCTGGCCCAGTGACTCAGAAGCATCACGACCCCCTAGCCCTTCACAATTTGGGGAATGGATTTGGTTGGACCATTCCCCCAAGCCAGTGGTCAGAGAAGGTTCCTCCTAGTAATGATTGACTACTTCTCCAAATGGATGGAGGTGAAGGCGCTGGCTAAGGTAACCTCCCAAGTAATCAGGAACTTTGTTTGGGGGGAGATCATCTGCCGCCATGGGCTGCCCCAGGCCATCGTCACGGACAACGGGCCCCAGTTCGCCAGCGCCGAATTCACCAGCTTTTGCGAACAGCTTGAAATCGACCTCAAGTTTGCCTCGGTCCATCACCCCAGGAGCAACGGGCAGGTGGAGGCCGCAAATAAGATCATTGTCAACCTCCTCAAAAATAAGGTGGAGAATTTGAAGGGGAGCTGGGTGGAGCAGCTTCCGGCGGTTCTTTGGGCCCTAAGAACCACCCCCAACACGGCTACTAGAGAGACCCCCTTCAAGCTCTCCCACGGGTGCGAGGCAGTGCTCCCCGTGGAATTTAAAGTCCAAACACCTCGGGTTGTTGCGGCCAAGGAAGGCCGAGAGGAGTGGCAAGCGGAGAACGAGGAGGAGTTGAGGCTCTCCCTTGACATGGTGGAAGAGCTGAGGGACCTTTCCGCTATCCGGCAGGAGGAGGTGAAAAGAAGAATGGCCAAGTACTTTGACAAGCATGTCAGGGTCAAGCAGTTCGTGGAAGGGGACTTGGTGCTGAAGAAGGTGGATGCAGCAGGGAGGTCGGCATCCGTAGGGAAGCTCAATCCCAGCTGAGAGGGACCATTCATTGTAAAAGAAGCGTTGAAGTCGGGAGGCTATCGACTCCAAAATGTAGAGGGCGAGACCCTGATTCTCACCTGGAGTGGTGACGACCTAAAACGATTTTTCCCCTGAAGCATGTAAGCGATACTTTAATAATAATAATAAATTTCTTCAAACCTCCAGTATTGTCATAGCTAGCCTGCATAGAGAAATGGAATGCGTTTGGACCCCGAGAAGATCCCGCTATCTGGCTCTCACCTAGCTGGCAGGGCCGGAAGTCACTCGGTGTCATCCTTGGCCTCAAGCAGATCCCGCTGTCAGGCTCTCACCTAGATGACAGGACCGGATGTCACTCGATGGAATGTGTTTGGACCCCGAGAAGATCCCGCTGTCAGGATCTCACCTAGCTGACAGGGCCGGAAGTCACTCGGTGTCATCCTTGGCCTCGAGCAGATCCCGCTGTCAGGCTCTCACCTAGCTGACAGGGCCGGATGTCACTCGATGGAATGTGTTTGGACCCCGAGAAGATCCCACTGTCAGGCTCTCACGTAGCTGACATGGCCGAAAGTCACTCGGTGTCATCCTTGGCCTCGAGCAGATCCCGCTGTCAGGCTCTCACCTAGCTGACAGGGCCGGATGTCACTCGATGGAATGTGTTTGGACCCCGAGAAGATCCTACTGTCAGGCTCTCACCTAGCTGGCAGGGCCGGAAGTCACTCGGTGTCATCCTTGGCCTCGAGCAGGTCCCGCTGTCAGGCTCTCACCTAGCTGACAGGGCCGGATGTCACTCGATGGAATGTGTTTGGACCCCGAGAAGATCCCGCTGTCAGGCTCTCACCTAGCTGACAGGGCCGGAAGTCATTCGGTGTCATCCTTGGCCTCGAGCAGATCCCGCTGTCAGGCTCTCACCTAGCTGACAGGGCCGAATGTCACTCGATGGAATGTGTTTGGACCCCGAGAAGATCCCGCTGTCAGGCCCACCTAACTGGCAAGGCCGAAAGTCACTCGGTGTCATCCTTGGCCTCGAGCAGATCCCGCTGTCAGGCTCTCACCTAGCTGACAGGCCGGATGTCACTCGATGGAATGTGTTTGGACTCCGAGAAGATCCCGCTGTCAGGCTCTCACCTAGCTGGCAGGGCCGGAAGTCACTCGGTGACATCCTTGGCCTCGAGCAGATCCCGCTGTCAGGCTCTCACCTTGCTGACAGGGCCGGAAGTCACTCGATGGTGTCGACCTCAAAATCGCCAGATAAAGATCAAAAAGTCTCAGTGCCAGGAAGCAAGGGGGAAGGGGTTCTGTAAAGGCGAGCTCGGGCTCGGCAAATCAAGCTCGACATGATCAAAAAGGAAGGCAAGCCAGGCCGGAGGACTCTGCATAGGCGAGTATGGACTCATCATTCCCGGCTCGGTATTGGCGAGTTGGTCGAGGACCCGGGCCTCGCCAGAGGAGGGCGAGCCGGGCCAGAGGTACCTCACCCCTTTGCCCGTTTGTCTTGGAAAATTCTCCTTTTTTCGGGCTCAGCCGGGACGGCTCGCGTGCGAGTTATGGTGGCGTGACAAGGGAAGGGAGCGACCCGCCCCTGAATCGCTTGGGGCTCGGCGGACACTCAAAACGCATCCACTCGCGGGCGCGCTCCCGTAACTACTCTACTCGCGGAACCTGACTCGACGAGGCCGCGTGGGGAAGCACTCGCATATATCCAGAGCATAACAAACGAAGTAAAGAAAAAGGAAGAAAAAGAGATAGGAAGTGACACGGGTATGATCAAAAACTCTTTCATTAATTGTTTACAAAAAGTAATTACAGGGGGCTCGCCTCGGCGAGTGAACAAAAAAGGAAAAAAAAAGAAAACGTACAGGCTACCCTCAGGCCTCACCCCCTCCGCCGGACTGGTCCTCGCCGTCACCCGAGGGATCCTGGAAGCTTTTCCCGAACATCGCATCCAGGCTGTCTTCCTTCTCGCTGGGCGGCGTGTTGGAGTTACTATGGTGATCTGGAAGTGATCAAACATGTAATCTCACTGCCAACGCGATATGAGCCTGCAGGGTCGCACATAAGAGATGTGGAGAAGTTGGATGATTGACTGTGTTGGTAAAGGTTACCAATCACCGACCTGAATGGGGTTATAGGCAAAGTGTTGCCTTAAAGGATCGTCGGGTTGGGCAAAGTGTTGCCTTGAAGGATTGGTAAGAGTCGTCGACCGTGGGTCGACGAGTGTCGTCAACCCAAGTTCGACGATCGACGAGAATCGACGAGTGTCGTCAACCCAAGTTCGACGATCGACGAGAATCGATGAGTGTCGTCAACCCAAGTTCGACGATCGACGAGAATCGTCGTGTATCGTCGACTGCGAATCGACGATCGACGAGAATCGTCAAGTATCGTCGACCGCGGCTCGACGATCGACGAGAGTCGTCGTGTGTCGTCGACCACGGGTCGACGGTCGACGAGTATGGTCCACCCCGCGTTCGGCGAGAATCGTCGAGTATAGTACTCTGATTCTCGCCGATCCGGGTGATTCTCTCCGATTGTGATTCTCGCCGATTGTGATTCTCGCCGATTGATTCTCACCGAATCTGCTTGGTGATTCTCGCTGATTCTGGAACCCTATTTTTCTGGGTGGTCTGCGGATAGCGATATTCCTAAGTCTATTTATGCCTTTGGTATAAATAGACACTTAGGGTTTTCGGGAACCTAGATCTTCTTGCTGATCGAATCGAAGCCGACGGAAGTGTTCCGATGTTCGTTCACTCCGCCGATCCCGAATCCCGCCGACGGAAGGGTTCCGCCGCCGTGCTCGCTCCGTCGACCTCCTCCCCTCCGGCGATCGTCGCTGGTATTGCTTTTCCTGGCGCGGACCTAGCAGTCCGTGGAATAGCAAGGTGCGGTCATCATCCTTCCCGATTATCCGTGCGACGGAAAACTCGGCGTTCTCTCGCTCGTGTGGATTTCTGCAGAGACGTGGATATTATTCCACGTAGAACTCGCCACTAGCAAGAAGACGAAGTTTGGAGCATCTCCGTTGAGTTGTGACTCAACGCTATTGAGGTAATTTTTGCATAGTTGTATGTTAACTTCTTGATTCAACTACTATGGCCCGATCCCATCTCTTTTGGGTTTTCTTGATGTTTTATTCTTCCGCTGCGTGCACAAGCGTTGTGCCATCCTCATAGAGAAACCCAACAGTGGTATCAGAGCCAGGTTTCGGCCATGATTGTTGTATTGGAAGTTTTATTATTCCAGTGCGTGTAAACCTAGGGATTTAGAAGTGTTCTAAATGTCTAGATTTAGTCTTGGTACCCCGCCAAGAACGTCTGGAATTTCGTGGAAATTTCTAATTGTTAGAAATTGTTGTCTCCTTAGCAGTAACCATCCCTCGAGTTTGTTTTGGATTTTGAATCCAACATAGAGAGATGAGCTTGTCTACTGCCTTAAGTTGAGTTGTCTTTGCTTTTGTCCAATGCATGTAAATCTGAGGATTTGGAAGTTTCCGGATGTTCAGATTTAGCCCTTACTTCTATCAAATATTGATGGTGTCAGGTTGTGCACATAAGGGATGCATGTGGTTTTAGAAATACTGTATTTCTTTGGATGTGCACATTGATCAAATGTTGATCATGGTTAACTGTTAACCCATAATCAAAATCCCTTCATCAAATATTAAGTGTTCGGATGCCTTCCGATGGATGACACTCTTCCTGCCTCGATCGATGAAGTGTGGGCTTGCCAAAGCAAGGTGCATTAATCTATCTTGGTAAGGGTGCGGGCGGATAATTGTGATATCCCACTGTCGACATCGGGTCCAGCTTAACTAGGTGACCTCAAAGGTTGAGTGCCTAGAGGCATAGAGTTGGCATGCACCATATGATGGATGCGAGTAAGGAGTTATTCACCAACCATACAAGAATTGCATGAGGATGCAATTGGCAAGCGTTGCCTACCTAAATAACCGCATCGTGAGAGGAAAGCCAAAGCTGACTCATTGTGTTGGTGAAATACGGATCTTGTCCACTAAGAGAGTAGCTCGCATGAACTCTCCGAATTGTTAGTGAGGGCTATCATTTCGAATAAAATAGTGGGAGTATTTTAATTGAAGTCCAAATTAAAATAAATTGTATTTGAAATTTTGGTACTGATTTTATTCTGCATAAATTCTTGTAGAATTCCATGACAAGTGTTTCGCACTCCACGTTGTCTCTGAGAGCCATCCTTGAGAAGGATAAGCTCAGTGGGACAAATTACATGGACTGGTATAGGAACCTGAGAATTGTTCTCAGGCAAGAGCGAAAGCTCTATGTCTTGGAAGAAGAAGCCCCCGAGGTGCCGACCGGGAACTCTTCCCGTGCTGAGAAGGATACTTATAAGAAGTATACTGATGATGCTTTAGATGTCGAATGCCTTATGCTTGCCACTATGAACTCTGAGCTTCAGAAGTAATATGAGAACATGGGGTGCAAGGAGATTGACGAGCATCTCAAGAAAATGTTTCAAGGGCAGGCTCGTCAAGAGAGGTTCGACATCACAAAAGCGTTGTTTCAGTGCAAGATGGGAGTTCGAGACTCAGTAGGGACTCACGTACTCAAGATGATTGGGTATATAAAGAACCTTGAAAGGCTGGGTTTTCCTCTTGGTCAAGAGTTGGCCACAGATCTGATCCTGCAATCGTTGCCGGACAGTTATGAGCAGTTCGTCTTGAACTACAACATGAATGAAATAGACAAGACACTGCCCGAACTCCTAGGCATGTTGAGAACTGCCGAAATCAATATGAAGAAGGCCAAGCCTGCCAGCCCCATACTGATGGTGCATAAGGGCAAGGGCAAGGCCAAGGGCTCTAAGAAGACGAAGGTGGGACCTAAGTCATACATTGAGCCCAAGTCTTCAGCACTGATGAAAAAGAAAAGCACGGTGAAGGAAGGGAAATGCCACCACTGTGGCAAGGCTGGTCATTGGAGGAGGAACTGTCCTTCGTACATTGAGGGTCTGCAGAAATTGAAGGGAGGTATGACTTCCGCTTCAAATGTCTACGTTATAGAGATAAACCTTTCTGCTCCTTCATCTTGGGTATTGGATACCAGATGTGGTTCTCACATTTGTACAAATGTGCAGGAACTGGGAAGGAGAAGATTGCTGAGTAAAGGGGAGGTGGACCTCCGCGTCGGCAATGGAGCAAGAGTTGCTGCTGTAGCCGTAGGGGTTTACCGTCTTTCTTTGCCCAGTGGGCTTGTAATATAACTAGATAATTGTTATTTTGTTCCGGCCATAACTAGAAACATTATATCTATTTCATGTTTGGACATGATTGGATTTTATTTTATAATTAAGAACAACTGTTGTTCTATATTTAAGAATGATGTTTGTTATGCTGTAGCCCAATTATTTAATGGTCTTTATGTTTTGAACTTGGACCATCTGATCTGTAATGTAGAAAATAATAAAAGACTAAGAACAAATGACTCGAACCCTACATTTCTCTGGCATTGTCGTTTGGGCCATATCAACGAGAAGCGCATATCCAAACTCCATAGAGATGGACTTTTGGACTCATTTGATTATGAATCATTTGAGCGATGCGAATCTTGTTTGTTAGGCAAGATGACTAAAGCTCCTTTCACTGGTTATACTGAGAGGGCTGAGAATCTCTTGGGTGTTGTACATAGTGATGTATGCGGACCCATGAGTTCCATGGCTAGAGGTGGGTATTTCTACTTTGTTACATTTACTGATGATTTCAGTAGATACGGATATGTGTATCTTATGAAGTGCAAATCCGAGACCTTTGAAAAGTTCAAAGAGTTCAAGAATGAAGTAGAAAACCAGTTGGGTAAAAGGGTTAAAGCACTCCGATCTGATCGAGGTGGCGAATACCTGAGTCATGAGTTCCGTGATCATCTGAAAGAGTGTGGTATTGTATCACAGCTCACTCCACCTAGAACACCACAACATAATGGTGTGTCTGAGAGGAGAAATCGTACTCTGTTAGACATGGTACGTTCGATGATGAGTCATGCAGACTTGCCTGTTTCCTTTTGGGGTTTTGCTTTAGAGACTGCTGCAATGACATTGAATCGCGCTCCAACGAAAACGGTTCTGAAGACACCATATGAGATATGGACTGGGAAGCGTCCTAGTATGTCGTTCATTAAAATTTGGGGCTGTGAGGAATACGTGAGACGTCAAATGCCTGACAAGCTGGAACCCAAATCGGATAAATGTTATCTGGTGGGATATCCTAAGGAAACGAAAGGGTATTACTTTTACCTACCGTCTGAGGGCAAAGTGTTTGTCGCAAGGACTGGTGTCTTCATGGAGAAAGAGTTCTTATGAAGAAAGACTGAAAAGGTAGAGCTTGAAGAAGTTCAAGAACCACATGTAATGAATGAACCGGAATTGGATTCTGAGACAGGACTACAAGATATTGTAGCTAGAGAACCTGCTCAGGGAACATAAGTCCTACGTAGATCTGGTAGACCGAGGTTTGAGCCTGGAGAGATATGGATTTCTCGTGTCTCAAATAGGTAATGTGCTGCTTATGGATCATGATGATGAACCAGCAACCTACAAAGAGGCTATGAATGGACCGGACTCCGACAAATGGCTTGAGGCTATGAAATCCGAAATGGACTCCATGTATGCAAACCAAGTTTGGAACTTGGTGGAACCACCTGAAGGGGTACGACCCATAGGGTGCAAGTGGGTCTTCAAGAAGAAGACCGACATGGATGGGAATGTACAGACATTCAAAGGGCGACTGGTGGCTAAGGGTTTCAAGCAAATTCATGGTATTGACTATGATGAGACTTTTTCCCCTGTTGCCATGGTAAAGTCCATAAGGATATTGCTTGCTGTTGCTGCGTATTATGACTACGAGATCTGGCAGATGGATGTCAAAACGGCTTTCCTTAATGGAAACCTCCTTGAGGAAGTGTATATGACACAACCCGAGGGTTTTGTATCCCCAGATGAAGCCACTAAAATATGCAAGCTGAATAAGTCCATCTATGGACTGAAACAGGCCTCTCGAAGTTGGAATCTTCGTTTTGATGAGAAAATCAAAGAGTTTGGTTTCATCAAGAATGAAGATGAGCCTTGTGTTTACAAGCGAATCAGTGGGAGCATTGTTGTCTTCCTGATATTGTATGTAGATGACATACTGTTGATTGGGAATGACATTCCTACCCTGAAAGTTGTTAAGAACAACCTAGGGAACTGCTTTTCAATGAAGGATTTGGGTGAAGCGACTTATATACTTGGTATTAAGATCTATAGAGATAGATCGAAGAAGTTGCTGGGTTTGACCCAGAGTACGTACATCGAAAAGGTGTTGAAGCGGTTCAACATGCTTGAGTCCAAGAAAGGATTTTTTCCCATGTCTCATGGTGTGAGTCTCTCTAAGGACCAGTGTCCGAAGTCTTGTGAAGATAAGGACCGCATGAAGTTGATTCCATATGCTTCGGCAATTGGATCAATCATGTACGTGATGTTATGTACTCGACCCGACGTCTCCTTTGCTTTGAGCATGACTAGCAGGTATCAGTCAGACCCCGGTGAGTGTCACTAGATTGCAGTCAAGAATGTCCTGAAGTACTTGAGAAGGACTAAGGATGTGTTCTTGGTGTATGGTGGAGAGGAAGAGCTCGTTGTAAGTGGTTACACGAATGCTAGCTTCCAAACTGATAGAGACGACTCCAAGTCTCAGTCAGGTTTTGTGTTTTGTCTGAATGGAGGAGCTGTGAGCTGGAAGAGTTCCAAGCAAGAGACAGTTGCTGATTCTATAACAGAGGCCGAGTATATCGCCGCAGCTAATGCGGCGAAGGAGGCTGTATGGATTAGGAAATTCATCGGCGAGCTTGATGTAGTTCCTAGCATTGTTGGTCCCGTAGTTCTCTACTGTGATAACAATGGTGCAATTGCATAATCTAAGGAACCTAGATCCCATCAGCGCTCCAAGCATATACTTCGGCGGTTTCATCTTATTCGTGAGATTGTCGAACGAGGAGATGTGAACATTTGCAGAGTGCCGACTGAGGAGAATATTGCGGATCCACTGACAAAGCCTCTCGCGCAGAGAAAGCATGATGGTCATACTAGATCGATGGGTATACGATACCTAAATGATCAACTCTAGTGAGAATCTTGTGGATTGCATGTAAACATGTATTTTGTTGGCTATATGTTCATATGATGAACAATGTACCTAGTTTTTCTCTTACAATTAATGGCAAGTTCTTTTATTATGAGCTTTTTCTATATGATAGTTAAATGTTAACATAATAGATACCCTTAGAATGTTCGCTTCCATGGGACATCAAGTACGTGACTTGAATGTGAGAGCCTATGATTTATTTGAAGCTTCATTCTTAAAAGGTCCCTGGTCGAGTATCATCAAAGAAGCTAAGTGTGATGATGGTACATGAAGGCTAGCACGTGCGTTGACTGATGAACGGTTCTCACAGGTCATGATATTGTGATATCAAGTCATCACGTGGGTACTTGTTAGTGAACAAGTTGTACTGGACAGACCCAACCTGAGACTACTCTGTGGATTGTCATCCAATCGTGTCACGAGTAGGTCTCAATTGACAATGGTGTTGTGGTCCTTTAACCTGAAGTCACAACATTCATCAAGTGAGGAAGAGCGTGCTTTGATGCCATCTAAAGTCTTCCTTGAGAAAGGTTGATGATAAGGGTGGTTGTTGGGCATGTTACGAATCATTTGGGTGTTTGTGTGTGAGCAAATATGGGATTTGTCCTCCTGTATGACAGGAGTTGCATCCATGGGCCCCTTGATGGAACTGGACTGAGAAATGCATGGCCATGCTTGGTTGAGTCAATATGTGATATTGGACTCACCATTCCCTGTAAGTCCGTCCTGGATCAAGAAACTTGGATTGAGCTATTACGAGGGTGACACAGTCCATGCCTCTAGTTCTTTCCGGATGTAAGGGACAAAGTGACAAAGACAACGCTGATACATTGGTCATAAAGGCTTATGAGTTATAAACTCTTATTGCTTGGGGAGCAATGATGCATTGCTAGATGCCGCTCATTATTTGTGAGGTTTTTGGTTTGATACTTTCAAGATCAAGTGGGAGTCTGTTGGAGTTACCATGGTGATCTGGAAGTGATCAAACATGTAATCTCACTGCCAACGCGATATGAGCCTGCAGGGTCGCACATAAGAGATGTGGAGAAGTTGGATGATTGACTGTGTTGGTAAAGGTTACCAATCACCGACCTGAATGGGGTTATAGGCAAAGTGTTGCCTTAAAGGATCGTCGGGTTGGGCAAAGTGTTGCCTTGAAGGATTGGTAAGAGTCGTCGACCGCGGGTCGACGAGTGTCGTCAACCCAAGTTCGACGATCGACGAGAATCGACGAGTGTCGTCAACCCAAGTTTGACGATCGACGAGAATCGTCGTGTATCATCGACTGCGAATCGACGATCGACGAGAATCGTCAAGTATCGTCGACCGCGGCTCGACGATCGACGAGAGTCATCGTGTGTCGTCGACCACGGGTCGACGGTCGACGAGTATGGTCCACCCCGCGTTCGGCGAGAATCGTCGAGTATAGTACTCTGATTCTCGCCGATCCGGGTGATTCTCGCCGATTGTGATTCTCGCCGATTGTGATTCTCGTCGATTGATTCTCACCGAATCTGCTTGGTGATTCTCGCCGATTCTGGAACCCTATTTTTCTGGGTGGTCTGCGGATAGCGATATTCCTAAGTCTATTTATGCCTTTGGTATAAATAGACACTTAGGGTTTTCGGGAACCTAGATCTTCTTGCTGATCGAATCGAAGCCGACGGAAGTGTTCCGACGTTCTTTCGCTCCGCCGATCCCGAATCCCGCCGACGGAAGGGTTCCGCCGCCGTGCTCGCTCCGTCGACCTCCTCCCCTCCGGCGATCGTCGCTGGTATTGCTTTTCCTGGCGCGGACCTAGCAGTCCGTGGAATAGCAAGGTGCGGTCATCATCCTTCCCGATTATCCGTGCGACGGAAAACTCGGCGTTCTCCCGCTCGTGTGGATTTCTGCAGAGACGTGGATATTATTCCACGTAGAACTCGCCACTAGCAAGAAATCGAAGTTTGGAGCATCTCCGTTGAGTTGTGACTCAACGCTATTGAGGTAATTTTTGCATAGTTGTATGTTAACTTCTTGATTCAACTACTATGGCCCGATCCCATCTCTTTTGGGTTTTCTTGATGTTTTATTCTTCCGCTGCGTGCACAAGCGTTGTGCCATCCTCATAGAGAAACCCAACACGGCGTTGCCGGGAACAGGCTCGGCATCAGGTCCCGAGCCGAGATCCCCTCGCACCCCTCCACCAGCACCCCAGAATCCTTCATCATCTGGAGGGTGCACTCGGTGGCTTGGATGGAGTTGATCCGCAATCTCTCGATGAGGTCGGCCTCGCCAAAGATCTGCTGGCTCTTGTAGGGGAGGGTGGGGTCGATGTCGTGAGGCGAGAAGAAGATCTCCGCCTGGCGACGGACCTCGCTGAGGAGGTGCTGATTCTCCCCCTTCAGTTTCGTGTTCACGCCGTCCAGCTCGGCGAGGCGTGCGCGCAGCTGGCCGATCTCCTCCCCCTGCTCTGCATTGCGAGCCTGGAGCTCCCCTGCAGCCTTGGCATCCACGGCCAGGAGTGCGCGCAGCTGGCTGATCTCCTCCCCCAGCTCGGTGTTGCGAGCCTGAAGATCCCCAGCGGCCTTGGAATCCTGGCAAAGAGTCCATTTAGCAGCAACACAAAATATTCTAAGTAAAAGAGAAGAGCAGTTCTTGACACTTACCAGCCCGCCGGCGGCTTGGGCGAGTAGACCCTCCGCTATGCCGAGCTGCCTCGCCTGATCGATGACCTTATTCTTGGCGATGTCGCGAGCCTGCTCAGCCTTTTCGAGTTGGTGGCTGAGGGCGAAGCTGCGGCGTGCCAGCATGTGATGCAGCTCCAGGGTCCGCAGGTGGGACTGCAGGCCCTCATGGCCGAGCTACCGGAGGGTCATCTTTTTGTAGGCCTCGGCATCCTCCCGGCCATATAGGCCGAAGCCGAGGGCGTAGGCGTGACCGGTGGCAGGCTCGTGGTCGTGCCAGGATGGGTGCAGAGTGGAGACGGAGACTCGATGAGCGAGCTCGTCCCACTGCAGCATGGGCTCGCCCGCCGAGTCCTTCCACCGCGCGCCGAAGTTGAAGAGGGGGTGTTGCTTCGGCGGCGCGCGCTCGCGGGCGGCCCTCTTCGCCGACGGAGGAGGGGAGATCGCCGCCGTGGAAGAGGGGCCCTCGCCACCTTTCCGGCCCTTGCTAGTTGTCTCCTTCAGCGGGCTCTCCGGCGACGCGTCGGGAGGGGTCTCCGACGAGCTGATGTATTTGGGGCTGGGTTGTTGTTGATGTTGCCCCCGCGGAGCCAGCAGGGCCCTCCGCATCTTCTTTAGTTGTCGCTGGCGGAGTGGCGGGTTCGATCCCGCGTCCTCAGGTCGCCTCTTGCTTTAAGAGGGTTGCGAGAGGGCCGCCTCATCTCGGCAGGCCGCCGCCGCCGCCCTCTCGCGAGCAAGAGGGTCGGTATGGAGCCCCGGATCTGCGAACGGCGGGTTCACGGGGATTATTCGCTCCCCTGCAGGAAAATACTTTGAAAAGATTAGGAATTCAACAATGATATGGCGAGCCCGGTGGTCAGGCGAACTCGGCAAATGAGGAGAGAAGCATACCTTCGCCGGGCAGAACAGGAGGGAGCACGTCGAGGCCCCTTCGCAGGAAGGCGACCTCGAAGTCCTTATGGAGGAAGTACTTGTGGAGCTCGGCGTCGTTACCGGACACGGCCGGCGGGCGTTACACCTCCTCTCCCTTCTGCTGAGGCGAGTAGGGGATGTTGCCGAGATTGCCCTTGATGAAGGCGATCTTGGTCATCCATGTATGCTGCTTGTTCGCGATCTCGCGAACTTTAATCAACGAGCCACCAAAGTAGGCGACCCCGTCCGGTATCGCCTTGTAGGAGAAGAGCTTCCTGAACACCGTCAGGTTGAACTCGATCCTCTCCCGCCGGAGGTAACTCGCGAACGCCACCATCATCACGATGGCGTTGGAATTCAGCTGTGCGGGCACAGCTCCGTAATATTTTAAGATTTGCCGGATCTCCGGCCACAGGGGGAGGCGTAACCCCACCTCAAAATGTGAGAGGGGGAAGGCGAGCTCGTCCTCATAAAAAGTATTGATGGCCTCCCCCTGTCTCGGCCTGCGAGCCTCAAAGCCCGGCAGCACGCGCTCCGCCACAAACTCAGCGAGCTCCTCCTCGCTAGTGTGCCCCTCGAAGAAGCAGTAGTCCGTAAAGTGCTGCACGCACTTGGAGCGGCCATCGACATCTGGATTCGTCTTGCCCATATTCGCGGAGGAAGAGGTAGAGCGCGAGCAGGAAATGGAAAAGCGCAGGGAGAGGGAAAGAAAGCAATAAAGGCACCGTACGGGGGTAGGTGAGGGGGGGGGGGGGGGGGCTATTTATAGGAAAAGAAATATGGGGCAGGCTGTCCAATCAGCGCAGCTCTCCACCCCAGCTCGCCACCCCAGCTCGCCACCCCAGCTCGCCGACTTCCGGCGCATCCCAGCCAAGGCTAAGCCAAACATTGCAGCATTTTATTTGAGTAGCATGATCAAGAATATTCTAAAAGCGATTTATTACAGAAATTAAGTTCCAGGAATTAAGAAATGTGGCGCGCAAGCAGGGAGGGCATCGGGATGCGAGTACCGGTCAGCTCGGCAAAGGAGACGCTCACTTACTTACCCCGGCCTCGCGACCCCCGCCCCCCAGGCTGTCGCGCGCGGAGCAGCTCGCGGATCCTTCCGGAATTCCTCTGCGCAACCGGGAGACCGCCATCTATCTCGTCCAGGAGCCAGGAGGGGGAAATCAGCTCGCCAGCTTGGCCACGGCGCACCTCGTCAGCAAGACGCGCGTAGTCGCGCTGCAGTGTCTCGTTGACCCCCTGCACCTCGCGCAGCCCGCACACCGGCTTTTTGAGGAGCCTGACCTCCCTCCTTGTCAACTCGCCTTGATCCACCTCAGGACCCAGGTAAGAGTCCAAGCGAGCTCGGGGAGGGGAGGGGAGAATAGTGGGCTGCCCGCGAGGATTCCTTGGCAGCCGATTGACTGGGAAGAGCTGTGAAGACAGGTGTTAGCAAAAAGAGGCAGAAAAGACTCATGAAGCAAGGAGTCAAGCAAGACTGACCAGACGAGCTCGACAGCTCAAGGGAGGTGTGGGGAGGGATGAACCTCAGATCCTTCCCGCGACCTGGGCTGCGAGCCCCCGGCGAGATGAGCTCGAATCCTGGGGTGGGAATGGTCCCCAGACCCGCCCCCGCGGCCACGTCAGTTTGGCGAGGAGGGGAGGAGCACACTGGCGAATTCGGACTCTGCGAGCTCACAGGCAGGATACCAAAGAGAAGAGGCGGGTCCCGGGGACGGTTGTCCTTTGCCGTGAATCGCGAGTTGGCGAGCGTGGTCTCGCCTCGCGGTGTGGGCTCTCGCGGCGCGACGCCCTCGCCATCTGGTTGACCGTCCGGGTCATCGCCGACTACGACAACCTCTCTATCCTTCTCAAGAATATTTCGGGTGGAAGAGCCGGTCTCGCGAGCTAGGGTGGCCCTCAGGTCATTGAAAATGGGCTCAGCCGCCTCAGGGAATGGCTTTGACCTCTTGGAGCTGGGCTCAGCAGAGTCGATTTGGGGAGCTTTCGCGGGGACCGCCGTCAGGGCGGCAACGCGAGCTGCGGAGGCCTGGCGGGCTCGTTCTATGTGCTCTTGGATCTCCTTAGGAAGAGGCATCTTGGCAGGGTAGCAAAGGGAATGGCAAGAGTCAGGCAGGTGGGCAGGTGCACATATATATAGCCGCAGGTGGCCCCCACCCAAAGATTCCCTCCAACTTGCCAACCCGCGCTCGCCGCACACTTGGGGTTGGATGTTTCTTTCTGAGCTTTGACAAGCTCAAAAATAGCGGGGATTGTGTACAACCCCGTGTCCGGCGAGAAAGGTCACTAGGGTCTAGGCAGATCGGGTTGAGGATAATAGGCGAGCTCGACAGTAAAGGGGGCGAGCCCGAGCTCGGTATCCGTCGACCAGAGATCGACGATCGGCGCCCCCGAGCTCGGCATTCACCAAGCGAGACACCACTCGCGTCCTCGCAGTGGAGCTCGGCAGCAGTAGGCGAGCAGAACATGCCGAGGTGGTCAAAGCACCCCAGCTCGCCCGGATGTATGAGGTACTTTTTATTGTTTTGCCCCAGCTGGTCTGCCATAGCCCTTCAAAACAGCGGAGTTTGGCTGTTGGCAGACCCAACCAAGCATCTTCTGGTAATTTCAGGTCAGTTCTTTCGGTTATTAGCAGTCCAGGTTCTAAAAACTATAAATAGGACCCAAGGGGTACCCCAGAGAGGCGGTTTTTTCCAGTGCTCCCCTGCTCCAATCTTCAAGTGTTTTCTGAGGGTACCTTATCTCGGCTTCTGGCTAAGGAGGGGAAGCGCTCTGAGATCTTCCGGGTTTGTGGTTGGACCTCCCTGCCTCCTTGGGTCCGTATCACCTTGTCTTCTTTGTTGTTTTGCTTGCAGGGGTGACGTAGGCGCGAGACCACCCCTTCCCAAAGGGTGAGCTCCACAGGAGATCGAGGAATCGGTTTCAACAATGAATGTATGAACTTTTGATGTTTGACACTCTATTCTGTCCAGTTGTTGTGATTAGCCTTTCTTTGTCACAACCCGCATTTTCTCATTAATAAATAAATAAATCAGAGCACAAGAAAACTACGAGCTGTGATGCCACGTCAAGCAGGGGATAACTGCTGACGCTCAGGCGACACTCTAATTCTTCAAATCATAAGTTAAAATGAATAGAAAACTAATTTTTTTAATTAATTGGCCGTATCCCTCGGCTCAGTGGATCAAATAGTCCACGGTTTGAAAACAATTTTTATACGTAGCGGAAAAATACTTCATTTATGCTTAACATCCTAAAAGAGCGCATAAGTGTCCTAAGAGGACAACTTACACTATGCAAGACTCTAGATTTCAATTTATAATATTTATAAGGAAAACCATCTTTTTACGCATTGGAAAATAGAGTTTGAGCTTTTATAAAACATGCTGATCATGCAATACATATAGTAGTTCTATTATAGGGTTTAAAGTAACTAGCAACCTAGCATAAAATATTCCCAGAGAGCAAGTGAAACTACCACAAAACAGGTAAACTAGCAGCTAAGCAAATACTTAATATCACAAAGGAAAATCACCAACGAGCGTCAACAACCTGACACGAACTCGCTGGTGAGCATGTATGTCTGTACTACTACAAGGCTAAAGAACTACCTCGACAAGCGAGGAAAACACTGCCAAAGCGCAGTCCACAGAGAAACTCCTGAAACTAGCCGCACAGCCGGCTACAGACCTGAACCTGAGGCATTCAAAAGAAGAACACCTCAGCAAGAAATAATGAAACAAGTGGCAAAGAAGCATCAGATAATAATTGAATAAAAAGAACGGAAAGAAAAAGGGTTACCAACCCTGCAAGAGTAAATGCCGAAAAACTCAGCTAAAGAATCCAAAAGAGGACAAAAATGCAGGTGTAATAATCAGTAAATTGAGAGAAATGCAACAAGTACAGAAACGTACCAAACTCCGCTCAAGCCTGCAGAGACAGAAGGAAACCAATATGCAACAAATGAACAGTAAGAAGGAACTAACAGTCCTAAACTTGTAAATCATTAGCACTGACACAAATCCCAAACCTGTGTCGGAGACTAAGAACAGTCACAACCGAACAACCAGGTCCAGGTGTCTCAAGAGTACTAAAGGGGCCGCCACAGGGTCCACACACATAGAGTTCCAACCTCTTACAGGAACCCAAAAAAAATATCCAAAGGAGGGAATGGTGGTGGCCACGGCTCGAACTCCCCTGGTACCATACTCCTTCAGAAACCCAGCTACCACATGCTAAGGATCCACGATTCGGCGCCAAAACTAGCCGACAACACCACTTAGAAACTACCAAGTTTTACGACCAAAACCCGCCGAGTATTTCCCCCTACCCGCCGATTTATTTTCCCCTACCCGCCGAGTTATTTTCCCCTACCCGCCGAGTTATTTCCCCCTACCCGCCGAGTACAACTAAAAAATAAAACCGATAACTTCCTAGTTTAGGCCAACCACAAGCCCTAAACTAGTTCCAATTTCACCTATTCTACGACAAGGAGAAAAGAATAATACAACAAAAATGCAACTCATGGAGGCACGCAAGAGGGGAAAAATCCACTTGCCTCAAATCGACCTTGAAAACGTCACCCAAAATACTCCATCACGTAGATCCGTCCAAAAGGGGACACGCGGAGACGAGATCTACGAAAAAACGGACAACCGGGGTTAGGGCCGAAAAAATCTAAGCCGAAACGGTCACCGAAACGGGAAAAACTTACCGCGATCTCGAAGCTCTCGCCGAGAGCTTTCCAACGCCGCGATCGGATCGAAATTCCGTCCACCGGATCGGCGGTGACGGCCGCCGGAAGATTTGCGAACGGAAGGGTTCCGCACTCCGCAAAAAAATTCGCACAGGAAGGGGAGGGGGCTGATCGGGGAAAGAAGAAGAAGGCTTAACTTCTTTAACTAATATATAAATATATAAATAACTAATAATAATAATAATATATTATTTATTAATAACATAATGAATACTTTATATAAATATATATAAATACTCACCGATCGGTTAGAATGAATCTCACCGATTCGGTGAGAATCAGTGAGATTCATTCTCACCGATTCTCTACTAATTCTATTTTTTTTTTATATAAATACTTTATATAAATATATATATATATAATAATATATATAATAATTATTATTTATATAACATGATAGCCTTATATGGTTACGGAGGGCCAAACGCGCGCCGAAACGAACGAAATTCGCACCGTAGGCGAATGACGACGCTACGAATCCAACGGCGAAGTCTAAATCGAATTCCGACGCACCGTTATCGAGATAATAATTTCTAAAGTTAACGACGCACGCGAAAACATACACACTTCAATCGCGCGCCGAGGCTCCAAAAATGCTCGGAACGCGACGAAACTTGACGAGCAAGTCTAAAATTAGCCGATATAATTTCCTAATATAAAATTTTCCACTCCCGACACAAATCCCAAAATCTGGCCGGTCAAACCTAACGAACGCAAAACGCGCTAACGACAAAGTCGGTAACAAAATCCGACGAACAAAACTCGGGCAAAAACTCCCGAAGCCAAAACACAAGCATTCCCCAAGAGGCTCCACCGAGTCACCAAACAGACTCCGGCTCGCTAGGGAATCTTGCTACCAGGCATCACCAAGCCACGCAGGGAACCTAAAGAGCTAAGAGCACGCTCTAACAACGTCACATGACCAAAACGCGCTAACATAACGCCCTGACGTCAAAATACGCCAAAAAAGAAATTAAACAAATAACTGGAAAATCGGGGGCGTTACATTCTTGCTCAACTAGATTTACTGTTTTGTTTCTGTTGCTTTGCTACTGACTTTTGTTGCAGTCGATTTGTTGCCCCTCGTTCACTTTGAGGTTTGCTAGTCTTCCTTTCTCTTTTGCACCACTTGTAGCTTTCTTCTGAGGTGTTCTTCTTTTGAATTCCTCAGGTCCAGAGCAGTAGCAGGTTTAGCTAATAGAGTTGTACTTCTGGTGCTGCGAGTTGCTGTAGCCATTTGTTTCTACCTCCGAGCGTTGAGGTAGTTATTTTGTTAGATATGATTGCTTCTCTATGAGTTTGTGTTAGTTGTTGATGCCCATAGTCTTAGACTTCTTATGATAGTTTACTTGTTACTTTACTGCTGTTACTTATTGTTTGTTTATACTTGCTTTCTGTGAAGGATTTATGTTAGGATGCATATAGTTACTTTTAAGTATACAAAACTGTATTCTGGAATATTGTCATGACATAACTTTTAACTGCAAAAATTACAACTTTTAAGCACTATAAAAGTCCTTTTATTTATATTAAATGTAGAAGTCACATCTGTTGACACCAAAAACTTGGTCTCTCGTGGAGTTCGGGGTCCCTAGAAAGGGGTGACCTCACACCTACTACACTCAGGAGAACGTCACAAACTAAAGGCTCAGGAAACTAGGAACAGACCCTAGGCTCTAGCATGGAGGTCCCACCTCACAGCCCAAAGACCTTGGAGATCTCCCCCTCCCTAGCCAATGCTGAGCTAGGGTGCCTTGGAGGATGAAGAGAGAGTGAAGAAGTGATCTTCTCCAAGGCACCCCTAAGGGACTATTTATAGTTTTCTGGGAATGACCTGCAAATAACCAACCTCCACTGCCTCTGAAAATTTCCGAAATGCCCCCGGATTAGCCTGCCAACAGCCAAATACCGCTGTTCTAAGCGGCTAATTACAGTCCACCAGGGGTAGTCCCTCAAGCCGGGAGGACTGTTGGTTAGGCGGGAAGCGGGGGGAGGCCTGGGCGAACAGGCAGCCTGCAAATAGCGACCTGGCGACCTGCTCGGTGAACTAGGCGGTCTGGCGAGCTGAGGCCTGGCGAGACGACAACCTGGCGAGCTGGGGCCTGGCGAGATGGCGGCCTGGCGAGGTGCGGCCTGCTGCGGGCTACTTGCGGGCTGGGGCGGTCTGCGGGCTGGGGCCTGGGAGACTTTTCAAAGGGATCGGGGGGGAGACAAATATTTCCTCCCCCTACTAGTATATTATGCAGATCTGCCCAAAATTGGCCTCTAGGAGTGCAAAACTCCCAAAAAGCTTAAAAACGTGCACCAAGTCTTGCCCTTGTTTGGGGCCCACTCTTCGCGAATACGGGGTTGTACACAATCCCCGCTCTTTTCAAGGTTGGCACAAGCTCAGAAAGAAACATCCAACCCAACCTATTCGCTGAGTGGCCTTATTAGAGCCAAAAATACTTGGCCCCTCCCGGGGGAGTCAACCTCTCATGCCAGCTAATGGGAGCCTGGGTGACAAGACGACCTCGGGGTAAAACACACTTGGCCTCCCCGAGGGGTCAACCTATCATGCCTGCTAATGGGAGCCTGGATGACGAGACAGTCTCGGGGTATAAAACACTTGGCCTCCCCGAGGGGTCAACCTGTAAAGCCAGTTAATGGGAGCCTGGATGACGAGACGACCTCGGGGTAAAAAATACTTGGCCTCCCCGAGGGGTAACCTGTCAAGCCAGCTAATAGGAGCCTGGATGACGAGAAGACCTCGGGGTAAAAAAACATTTGGCCTCCCCGAGGGGTCAACCTGTCATGACAGCTAATGTGAGCTTGGATGATGAGACAGCCTCGGGGTAAAAAACACTTGGCTTCCCCGAGGGGTCAACCTGTCAAGCCAACTAATGGGAGCCTGGATGACGAGACGGCCTCGGGGTAGAAAACACTTGGCCTCCCCGAGGGGTCAACCTGTCAAGACAGCTAATGGGAGCCTGGGTGACGAGACGGCCTCGGGGTAAAAAACACTTGGCCTCCCTGAGGGGTCAACCTATCATGCCAGCTAATGAGAGCTTGGATGACGAGATGGCCTCGGTGGTAAAAAACAGTTGGCCTCCCCGAGGGGTTAACCTGTCATGCCAGCTAATGGGAGTCTGGGTGACGAGAAGGCCTCGGGGTAAAAAATACTTGGCCTCCCCGAGGGGTCAACCTGTCATGCCAGCTAATGGGAGCCTCGATGACGAGACGACCTCGGGGTAGAAAACACTTGGCCTACCGAGGGGTCAAGCTGTCATGCTAGCTAATGGGAGACTGGATGACGAGACGGCCTCGGGGTAAAAAAACACTTGGCCTCCACGAGAGGTACCACCAGCCCTGTCCAACTAGTGAGAGCCTGGACAGCAGGACCATCTCGGAGCCAAACGGAACAGGGCATCCACGAGAGGTACCACCGGCCCTGCCCAGCTAGTGAGAGCCTGGGCAGCGGGACCATCTCGGAGCAAAAAGGAAACTGGGCATCCACGAGAGGTACCACTGGCCCTGCCCAGCTAGTGAGAGCCTGGATAGTGGGACCATCTCAGAGCAAAGATAACTGGGCATCCACGAGAGGTATCACCAGCCCTACCCCTCTAGTGAGAGCCTCGGCAGCGGGACCGTCTCTAAGCAAAGGTACTTGGGCTTCCACGAGAGGTATGCCTGCCCTGCCAGCTAGTGAGAGCCTGACAGTGGGACCGTCATCGGAGCAAAGGTACTCGGGCATCCACAAGAGGTACGCCTGCCCTGTCAGCTAGTGAGGGCCTGACAGCGGGACCGTCATTGGAGCAAAGGTACTTGGGCTTCCACGAGAGGTACGCCTGCCCTGTCAGCTAGTAAGAGCCTGACAGCGGGACCGTCATCGGAGCAAAGGTACTTGGGCTTCCATGAGAGGTACGCCTGCCCTGCCAGCTAGTGAGAACCTGACAGCGGGACCGTCATCAGAGCAAAGGTACTTGGGATTCCATGAGAGGTACGCCTGCCTTGTCAGCTAGTGAGAGGCTGACAGCAGGACCGTCAACGGAGCAAAGGTACTTGGGTTTCCACGAGAGGTACGCCTGCCCTGTCAGCTAGTGAGAGCCTGACAGCGGGACCGTCATCGGAGCAAAGGTACTTGAGCTTCCACGAGAAGTACGCCTGCCCTGCCAGCTAGTGAGAGCTTGACAGCGGGACCGTCATCGGAGCAAAGTTACTTGGGCTTCCACGAGAGGCACACCTGCCCTGTCAGATAGTGAGAGCCTGACAGCGGGGCTTTCATCGGAGCAAAGGTACTTGGGCTTCCACGAGAGGTACGCCTGCCCTGCCAGCTAGTGAGAGTCTGACAACGGGACCGTCATCGGAGCAAAGGTACTTGGACTTCCACGAGAGGTACGCCTGCCCTGTCAGCTAGTGAGAGCCTGACAGTGGGACCGTCATTGGAGCAAAGATACTTGGTAAAGAAAAAATACATTACATACAACCTACCGTGACCTAACCTGGCAGGGGATACTCATTACAAGGAAAATACATATGGAACTCTAGGCGAGTTAGGGTGAGATCTCTCCACTCACTCCCTATTCCTTGGGGCCTCGGTTCCTCCCCCCTGAGTGATTCCTCCTTCGCCTTTTTCTCCCCTGGCCGACCGCCAAAACTTGATGTGGTGGAGATAGGAGCTGCATGTGTGCCTACCTCCCTGGGGCACTCTCGCCTAACCATCTTGGGGCTGTCTCGCCGAGATCCCTTAAAGTTGTCACGCCGAGACCCCTTGAAGCTGTCTCGCCGAGCGGGGTGGAAGTCGAGCAGTCATAGTGAGGGGCAATACTTCGCAGCATCTCCGTGATGCCTTGGATAGATGCCATGAACTCTTCCCTCCCAACAAAGGGTGATGGGTTGGGGGTCTCGCGGGGGTCATCACTACCTCCCAGATCTCCAGCCATGACACTCTCCTGCGATCTTCTGTGCCGGTCACTCTCCACGCTCACCGCACCAAAATATTGAAACCAAAAACTTGGTCTCTCGTGGAGTTCGGGGTCCCTAAAAAGGGGTGACCTCACACCTACTACACTCAGGAGAGCATAACGGACCAAAGTCTCAGGAAACTAGGAACATGCCCTCGGCTCTAGCGTGGAGGTCCCACCTCACACCCGAAAGACCTTGGAGATCTCCCCCTCCCTAGCCAATACTGAGCTAGGGTGCCTTGGAGGATGAAGAGATAGTGAAGAAGTGATCCTCTCCAAGGCACCCCTAAGGGCCTATTTATAGTTTTCTGGGAATGGCCTACAAATAACCAACCCCCACTGCTCTGAAAATTATCGAAATGCCCCCAGATTGGTTTGCCAACAGCCACATCCCGCTGTTCTAAGCGGCTAATTGCAGTCCACTAGGGGTAGTCCCTCAAGCCGGGCGTACTAGCGGTTAAGCGGGAAGCGGGGGGGGGGGGGGGGGGGGGGATGGCCTGGGCAAACATGAAGCCTGCAAATGGCGACCTGGTGGCCTGCTCGGCGGGCTAGGCAGTCTGGCGAGCTGAGGCCTGGCGAGACGGCATCCTGACGAGCTGGGGCCTAGCGAGACGACGGCCTGGCGAGGCGCGGCCTATTGCGGCCTACTTGCGGGCTGGGGCGGTCTGCGGGCTGGGGCCTGGGCGACTTTTCAATGGGGCCGAGGGGAGACAAATATTTCCTCCCCCTACAAGTATATTACGCAGATCCGCCCAAAATTGGCCTCCAGGAGTGCAAAACTCCAAAAAAGCTTAAAAACGTGCACCAAGTCTTGCGCCTTGTTTGGGGCCCACTTTTCGCGAATACGGGTTGTACAACATCATCATTAAAATATGCTAGTCTTTCATTCTCATATAGGATAATAAATGAATCAAACTAAGTATTTTCTGTTGCGTAAACTTATATATTTTCTCACCTATGGACTAGTGATCCACCCGACCGTGGGACACGGTCAGTAACTTAGATAACTTATATATAATTTTTTTCAACTTAATTTCATAAGTCTTTTACTTAAAGTAAATGTGAGGATGATTCGCCTGAGCGTCTGCAGTTGTCCCCTGCACGACGTGGCATCACGACGCGTATTTTCTTTTACTCTGATGTATTATTTAATACAGAGAAAATGTGGGTTGTGAAATATTATTCGACATGGGAGCGTCACACTCCTTTCTTGCAGAAAGCTTTATTCGAAGAATTGAAGTCGAGTCCTTTTCGACAGACGCAAAACTTAGGGTGGGTATGCCCAATGGGTCTTTCATGACTACCGGGATAAGAGGGTATATTGGTTGGAGTCTGGACGGAGTTGAATTCATTTTGGTAGCAGCGGTTCTGCCGTTGGCCGAATTCGATGTGATCTTGTGGATGGATTGGCTTGCAGAGCAGCATGCCAGTATTGACTGCCTATCTAAGGTGGTGACCTGAGAAGTGAAGGAAAGGAAGTGGTTAAATTTGAGGGCCTTAGTGGAGTGACCTATTTTTTGATATCAATCATGCAGTTGGTGCTGGTAGTTAGCTAGGGAGGGGTAGCTTTGGTAGCATTATTAGAAGTTCAACTTTTCAAGCTAGCAATTGGAGAAGTGTCGGTAGTGGCAGAATTCGAGGATGAGTTTCCCGAGGAGCTTCCTGGAACGCCTCCTCGCCGGGAGATCAATTTCTAGATTGAGTTAGTGCTAGAAGCTAGGCCGGTGTCACGTCCTCCTTTTAGGATGGCACCGAAGGAGTTGGCTGAGATCAAGGTACAGTTGCAGGAACTGTTGGGGCAGTGGTACATTAGACCCAGCTCTTCGCCTTGGAGCACGCTAGTACTGTTTGTGAAGAAGAAAGATGGTAGTATGCGACTGTGCATAGACTATCAGGATTTGAATAAACTAACCGTCAATAATAAGTATCTGATTCCACGGATAAATGACCTATTCGACCAGTTGGTAGGGTCATTGGTGTACTCTAAATTGGACTTGAAGTCAGGGTACTACTAGTTGAGGATTCGAGACGAGGACATACCCAAAATAATGTTTGGAACAAGGTATGGTCACTTCGAGTTCTCGGTGTGGCCGTTCGCGTTGACGAACGTGCCATCGGTATTCATGGATTTGATGAATCGAGTGTTTTAGGAGTTTTTAGACTCATTTGTGGTGCTTTTCATCGACGATATTTTGGTATACTCGAAATCGGAGGCGGAGCATGAGGCTCATCTGAGAGTAGTCTTGCAGACTCTGAGAGAGAACCACCTGTATGCCAAGTTCTTGATGTGCGAGTTCTGGTTGGAGAAGGTGGCATTTTTGGGCCATGTGATTAGTGATGATGGGGTGGCTGTGGATCCTGAGAAAGTTGAGGCTATCAGAGATTGACCAGTTCTGAGCACTATTGTCATGACCCGCATTTTCTCCGTATTCAAAAAATACGTCAGAGTAGAGAAAATATGCGCCGTGATGCCACGCCGTGTAGGGGACAACTGCAGATGCTCAGGCGGCCCGTCCTCACATTTACTTCATGAAAAAGATTTATGAAATTAAGTTAAAAATAATACATATAAGTTATTAGCGTTACTGACCGTGTCCCTCGGTCGGGTGGATCACTAGTCAATAGGTGAGAAAATAGATAAGTTTTACGCGACGAAAAATACTTAGTTGATTCATTTGTTGTCCTATATGAGAATGAAGGTCTAGCATATTATAATGATGATGTGAGTTATATATATATATATATATATATATATATATATATATATATATATATATATATATATATATAAAGACTTTTATAGCGCTTAAAAGTAGTAAATTTTGCAGTTGAATGTCATGTCATGCCAATGTTCCAGAATACAGTTTAGTATACTTTAAAATAACTAAATGCATCCTAACATAAATTCGTTACCAAAGAGCAAGTATAAACAGGTAAAAAGTAACAGCAGTAAAAACAAAAAGTACTCTATCACAAAAAAAGTTCAAGACTATGGGCATCAACAACTGACACGAACCCATAGTAAAATCTAACAAGTCTAAAAAAAGTCAGCTACCTCAAAGCTCTGAGGTGGAAGCAAATGGCCGCAGCAACCCACAACACCAAAAGCACAACACGGTCAGATAACCCTGCTACTGCTCTGATCCTAAGGCATTCAAAAGAAGAACACCTCTGAAAGTAAGGGTTAGATTTGAAATACTCTAGAGGAAGGGGGGGGGGGGTGAATAAAGTATCTTGAAAAACTTAGAAAACTTTTGCTATAAAAAAAACTTAGTCCTAAAATAAAATAATCTATCACAGGTACTAACTATTACAAGCACATCAAACCTAAGCCACACAGCCACAACAAGAACAAAGGAAAAAGTGCAACCAGACAACACAAGAATTTTTTAGTGGTTCCCCAACCTGGGTACATCCACTCTTCTACCATCCTGGTAGGAATCCACTCAGGTTTTTGATCAGGTGACTGCCACTAATGAGCTTTTGATTAGGTGCTCAAAAACCAATCCTCAAGTCTTTTGATCAGGTGACTTGCAACCATGAATAACCTTTGAAGGGAGTTAAGATCCCTTTATACAGTGGGGGATGAGAGAGTGATTATGTCTTCTCTTTCTCAACTACAACTGAGAAGAATTTAGTGGATCTTGATTTTAACAAAGCTCCCCCTGAGATATAGATTTGTTCAGGAAGGATGGAGCTTTGCTTCATGGTGAGTAGGCCTTCAATGTTTCAGCCTTGACCAGCAGATATCCAGGTGCTTCTTGACTGATATTATAATTGTTGTCCTTTGAAGAATCCTGGGATGAAGACAGAAGAAGACTCTTGATTTAAATGGTTCTTCTTCTTCTTCTTCTTCAGCTTGCTGTTCTTTTTCTAGTCTAGGGCTTCTGATTTTGCTGTGTTATTGCCCTATGTATTTTGTTCTGTGTTCAGATGAGAAGGAAGAAGAAAAGCCTATTCACTGTGTTGTTGTCTGTTCTACTAAAGGAAGAAAAATAAAAATCCTTTTTATATTTCTGTGTAATATTCCTTCTGAATTTGAATTTCTTCCTTCATTTAATGCTGATGGCCTGGAGAATATTTGCATTGATTGATTTCCCCCACTGTCCCATTGAAAAGCGACAAGTAATAATCCTGATGAAGACCGTAATCAATGCTTGCTTCTAACAGTAATATTCAGAGAATATTTAAGCATTGATTACTCAGGAATTATTGCAATAGAAAAGGGACAGAGGGAGGGAAATTTCTAAGTCTGGAACTCTACAGAATTCGTTGAGCAGAGAACAGAATTCGTCGACCTGAATCCAGAGTTCGTCGAGCTGAGAAGTCAAGTTCGTAGACCAGATAATAGTTGTTCGTCGAGCTGAGATCCAAGATCGTCGACCTAAGAACAGATAACTGCTTTCTCTAGATCCTTGCCAGTTCTGTGCATCAAGATCGTCGAGATGAGTGTATAACTTCGTCGACTAGAGTTCAGAAAGACATGTTTCTTGGACTTAAGAATGTTGAAGTAACATGTCCAGAAATCGTCGACCTCAGAACTGGGTTCGTCAGCCTGAGAACAAGTTTTGTCGAGCTGAGAGCTTCTAACCTCTACTTGATAAATCTTGCCAAGACTGTGGTCTAAGTTTGTCGAGCTGAGAAGGTGAGTTCGTCTACTAGAGTGTAATCTTGGACTTAGAATACTTAGATGTTTCTGAAATAAGATGTTGAAGTAGAATACCCAGTAATCGTCGACCTGAGAACTAAGTTCGTCGACTTGAGAACTAAGTCTGTCGACTGGAGTTAAGTGTAAAGAATTCTGGACTTGGAATGTTGAAGTATACTCTGGAAATCGTCGACCCGAGATTCAAGTTTGTCGAGCTCAGCTCAGAGAATTTTCTCTAAGTTCGTCGAGCTGAGCATGACTTTCGTCGACCTGAGTTCGATGAATGTCGAACTCATTTTCCGAGTCTTTGAAATTTCTGTAAGTCTTGAGTCTTTTGCAGTCTGTTGATGGCTGGTCCATGCAGTGTTGACTCTAAGGACATGTCCTATACTCTAAAACTCATACATGACCCTGGCTATAACATCCTAGCTTAGTGAACCTAGCACAAATCCAACTAGGGATCTAACAATCTCCTCCTATTTGGGTAAGGTCACTAATTACAGACATACAAAATATACAAAGCAATAAAACATATATCTGGCATGAAAAATTTAAATGTGCAGCAGATATATATATATACAGTAAGCTTTGTATCATAAACAGACAGTTTTACACACAATAGAGAGATTAGAAATAGTTCAAAATGTTCTTTTCTTCTTCCTGGGCTCCTTTGGCTTATCATCCTTAGCTTTATCACCCGGCTGAGTAAATTTGATTTTCCTGTTAGGATCAGCTACTTGAGCTTTTGTCATTGTCATGTCAGCAGCTCTAATGATATTCAGGGAGGTAGCCCTTGGCACTACAGCTTCAGGATGTAACTTCATATAATCATCAACATTAAAAAATTTGTTAGCCTTAGCAAACCTATTAAGCTCTTTCTTTCTGTACTTGGACATTGTAGTATATTTAGATGGATCCTTCCCTTCAGCTCTTGCTCTGTTAATCATGGATATGCCAACCAATTCCTGGAATCTGGCCATCCTAGCAGTTGTAGCTGTCTCAGGATCTTCAAATGGTACAGGAGGGGAAGCATGTCTCTTGGGGCTTTCAGCCTTTTGATGTTCAGTGAATTGTTGCTGTTGATGTTATTGATGCTGCTGCTTGCCAGATGAATAATGCCTTTGCTGGCTACTTCCTGAAGAGGAGGACCTACCATGATGTCTTTGATAGGTTTGAAACTGGGTAGTCCTCTGAGTTGAAGAACTGGAGGCACACGCAGCAGGTGGAGGAGGTGGAGGAGGATCCTTTCTTTATCTTTGAGGAGGTGGGGAATATCTCCTGCTTTTCTTCCTTTCTTTCTGTTGATTTTTGGACAACCACATCCATGCTGACATGCCCTTATAGGGTGTGATCTTCTGGAGTATATAGTATGGGGTGTCAATTGCTGGATTTGGTTTTGGGGCAGGAGGTGGAGGAGCTTTACTCTTCTTAGATACTTTCTTTTTCTTATGCTCATCATCTGAGTCCTCTTCATCATCATACTCATCATCAGAATCCCTGAGGAGTATTATATAAAGCATCAATAGCTTTTAGTACTGATTTGTCAATGGGCTTTTCAGCCTGAATAGGAGCTGGAGAAGGAACTGGAGGAGGAGAACTGCATGGAGTTGGAGCTGGAACAGAAGGGCTATACATAAAAATGCTTTCAGCCACTGTTTTATTTTCTTCTTCTATATCTGCCATGATCAGTGCATCAAGATCAGGTATTGGTGAATCATCCATTATGAAGGTAGGAGCAGAACTATCTTTTGGAGGGGATGAAATAATGATGGGATTAGATCTAGGTGGAGATGGCAGGACAGGAGCCTCTAGAATGGCAAAAGTATCCTTAAGTTGCATGGCAACCTTGGGGCTTATGGGAGAGGTGTAAGGAACTATAGCCAAAGATGGCTTGATGCTGTCTGATGGCAGATTATTCAAATAAGCTATATCAAAACTACTCAATAAATTTAATAGATCAACTGTGGGATTTATAATAAAATCACCAGCAGTTGTTATTTCTTATGGGACCTGCTCATCTATTTCCACATCAGATTCAATAAAATGAATTAAATCAAATAAATCTTGATCAGCATCTGCATCTGCTTCTGCTGCTGATTTTTCTACTATGTCTGCTCATTCAATGAAAAATTACGGGGCGTTACACCTGCTACTGCATCTACTACTACTGATGTTCCTGCTACTTCTGTTACAGCTGCTGCTGTTACTTCTACTGCTATTTCTGCTGCTGCTTCTTCATTGAGTATCTCCCCCTGCCTGAGTTCAGTGTACACTGGAACTAGGCTCCTAACTGAAGAGGGAGGAGCAGAAAGAGCAGATATTTTACCAGTAAGAGAAGATATGGAGGTAGAAAGAGGTGAAATAGCCTCTGCTATAATTATTTTGAGGAGGGGAGTAAGAAGTGCAAGGAGAGATGGAATAATGGAGGGGTCCAATGACAGAGAGGCAAAGGGTGTTTCAGTAGAAATAGAAGGAGGGATGGAAGATGCTGGTGGAGGAGGAGGTAGAGAATCTATCATGGGAACATGAGGAGGGGAAGTAAGCAGATTAATGGAAGGGAGGGAGGAGATATTGGAGGGGGGAATGACAGCCAAATGGGGTGGGAGTGGATATGAGGGTGGTGATGGAACTGGTGTATCATGGTGGGATGGTGGTGAGTTAGGAAAGTGAGTGGGGGATAGATGTACTTGGGATGAGGGAGGTATAAGAGTGTGAATGGTGGTTTGAACTGTGGAAGGGAGTTGTTATACCATCTGAGGTTGAGGTGGGATGGCTGGAGGTGAGGGAGGTGGAGGAGGGATATCTTCAATAGGGTGAGGAGTGGCTGGAGCAGCCCTGGGACACTCAGAAGGCCTGGTGGAGGAGGAAGAAGCCTTGGAGGGCTTGCTGATTGAAAGATATGGTACCTAAACACCTAGAGGGGGGGGGGGGGTGAATAGGTAACATAATCCTTTTTGAACTTTAATGGAAGCAGACAGTTAATAACACAGATTTCTAACTATTCTATCACAGCAAACACATAGCATACACATCAACAATCACAGCACAGCAGACACAGTGGTTTATAGTGGTTCCCCAAGATATGGGTACATCCACTTTCCCCCTTCGCCTATCTAGTAGTGTACTAGATTCGGCCAAACTCCTCCACTGTCTCAGAACCCAAATTGGTTCCTACACCTCAGGCCCAAAGCCTTACAACTCAGCTTTATCCCAAAGCCTACAGTCAGCCACAAAGGCCTACACTCAGCCACCCAGGCCTACACTCAGCCAATCAAGGCCTACACTCAGAGATAACAATCTCCTACACTCAGGCCAAAGACCTACCCTCAGCCTTTATAATTATAGGCTTACAATTCACTCAGATCCAAAGGATCCTACAAGATAAAAATGATTATAGAAATAATAACTCAACAACTCTGAAACAAGAGAGGGGAGTTGGGAGTTTCTTGATGAGTTCTTGGAAGAACTCAGCTGGATTCAATCTGACTTAGCTTTCTTCAAAGCTTCTTGAGTAGAACTGAATAAGATTGTCTCCTTCTGCAGTTGTTCCTTGACCTCTGCCACTTAGAATTCAGAATAGATCTGAACCCTTCTTCTCAGCCTAGTTCCAACGGCTGATTTCTTGGATGGAGCCCTCTCTCTCCAACTTCTTAGATCTGCACTTGAACTGCAAGATCTTCTTGATTTGATACTCTGTGTACCACTTTAATAACTTGTTCTTCAACAATGTGATCCACAGTTTCTGTAAACTGTAGGTGCCTATTTATAGGCCTTCTTCATGGTAACCGGCTGGTCCGGTTCATAACTGTCTTCTGATATCTCTGACAGGTGCTGTAGACCGGCTGGAACGACAGCTATCAAGTCATCCAGTCATTTCTTGAAAATCTCTAACTGTCTGAAAGTGTCGAGACTTTCTGTCTTTAAGTGTCGACACTTATAGTTCAAGTGTCGACACATGCTGTGTAAGTGTCGACACAAGTCTACAAGGTGTCGACACAACTCCTTGTATGTCTCGACACAGATTCTTCTTCAGGTGTCGACACTGAAATTGAGTGTCGACACAAGTACTTGATCTTCTATCTTTAGCTGTATTCTTCTAAGTGTCGACACATCACCTTTGTGTCGACACATCTTCTTGTGTTGAATCTGTTAAGTGTCGACACTGCTTCTTGGTGTCGACACATAGTCTTCTATGTTGATTCTTGCTGAGTGTCGACACAGCTCCTTGTGTCGACACTTGATTCTTCTGTTGAGACTTCAGCTGAGTGTCGACACATTTCCTTAGTGTCGACACTTGTACTTAGAATATTTTGTTGATAATTCTATTCTCTACTAAGTGTCGACACAGCTCCTTGTGTCGACACTTTCTTCAAGTGTAGAGTCTTCAGCTGAGTGTCGACACATTGTTCTAGGTGTCGACACTTACTTTATGTGTTGACTCTTCTGTTGAGTGTCGACACTTTGTTTTTGGTGTCGACACTTTCTTCAAGTGCTGACTCTTCTTGTTGTGTGTCGACACATTGTTCTTGGTGTCGACACTTTGACTTAGTTTCTGCAGTCTTTTGCTGATTGTCGACACTTCTCCAAGTGTCGACACTATCTGGTGTAGACTCAGCTTCACTGGGTGTCGACACAGCTCCTTGTGTCGACACTTTCTGTCTGCACTTTTCTTCACTGAGTGTCGACACAGCTCCAAGTGTCGACACTTTCTGTCTGGTGTCGACTCTGCATCCCAGGTGTCGACACAATGACTCCAAGTGTCGACACTGCTTGTCTGGGTGTCGACACAAGCCTTCTTAAGTGTCGACACTTTCCCTCTGGGTGTCGACACATGGACTTAGAAACTTTTTGCTTCAGTCCAGTGATTACTTAACCTGCACAAGTAAACTCAACATACATCAAATACATTATGATGTATATCATTGAGTTGGGTGAGGCTTCTTCAAATCAGGTACATTTAGCCAATGTACCCAACAATCTCCCCCTATTTGGAGAAGTCATAACCCTTAGTCAATGATATACACCATTCATAATTAAAAATTACAAAGTGATGTAAAGCAGGATAAAGTACAGCAGGGTAAACATAACATGTATACACATACATCATTTCAGAACAAATAAGAAATAGACATATACACATTCACAGAACAAACATGAAATATATTGATCATATATTGTTCTAACATTTGTCTTATACATTTTCAGTAGTTTACAAAAATGTTTTACATTCAAAAGATTACAAAATAATCTTCAAGTAAATTCTTAATCTATTTCTGGTCAGGTTCCTTGATAACTATCCCCTTGCCAGCTTGAACTTGAGCTTTGACAGGGGCATCAGCAGTTTCAGCATCAGCAGGCTTCTTACCTTTTAGATCTTTCTTTTTGAGCTCTTCAGCTTTGATCTTCTGCCTTTCAAAATAGTGATATGGCTTAGGAAAGTACTTGCTAGGCTCCACTGCAGTAGGAGGTAGCTTTCCCATCTTTGCCTTCCTTCTGTATTGAACAATGACTTCTTGTCTGATCTCATGTTTCCTTCATTCAGCTTCAGAAAACCATTTGTTCCTGTCATGAGTATTGTCTTTGGTAGCTTTCCAGGCAGTTAAGATTATATTCCTAGAGGTAGGGCTCCACTGTTCAAAGTCTGGCCTTTGTTCTGCTTGTTCCCTAAACCTCTTCTTAGACAACCTTGTCTCTTCCTCCTTCTATAATGCCTCTTGCATGGCTTCAGTAATAGGTTGAACCACTTTATCCAGAATAACATTAAACTTCCCTTCAGTTGGGCTATACATCTGATGAATGTCAGCTTGCACCATTTCAAAATCTGGTGGAGGATATATCACTTGAGCTACCTCTGGTTGCTCACCTCCAAGATATGCAGGTTGAACTCCAAATTCTGCCACATTGTCATCATCACAAAGTGGAGGATATCCCAGTGTAGCTCTGATGGAATTGGATATCCACTTTCCATGGTCAGAGCTAGCTTTGACTAAAACCCTCTCCCCCTTTATGACTTCTCTAGCCATATGATCTCTGACATCATCCTTTTGAAATCTTATTTGACTATCCAAGTATCTGATTCCATCTTTAAAGTAAGGTTTGAGCTTTTGAAGTTGATCAGATATAGCTTTCTGGGAGGCTTGGATAGCAGTCTTTACAGCAGTAATTTCTTCTTGAAAGGCTTTGTCAAATTCAGCTTTAGCAGCAGTAGAAGTAGAAGGTTCAGCAGCCTTGTTCTTCAATTCAGTGACTATAGCATTATGTGAAGCAGTCAAGTTGTCATTCATTCTTAACTGATTTTCAAGAACATATCCTTGCTTCAATGCTATATCATCTACCTGTGCCTTTATCTTTTCCTGGTGGGTTGCCAAGAACACCACTGCATTTCCACCTTTGTGGAAGCATTCGGTCATTTCTTTCTTGTTGAGATTCATCTCAAACCTGATGGATTTTATATCCTGGGCCAGATCAAATTGGAGTGATTTCTGCCCTTCATCTACATACTTCTCTATGGCCTGCCTTTGCTCATCCAACTTTATCTGTAGTGCAACCATTAAAGCACTATAATCAGCAGTTGGAGCTTGCTGAACTATAGGTTGTGGTGCAATTGATTGTAAAGCCTTTTTGTAACTTTGACTCCTTCTCTTGAAGACATTCAGTTTCTTCTTCTTTGCCCTAACACTCTCCTCATCTTCAGAGGCAGAAGTGCTGGCTATGTCAACCCTCTCCTTAGGGCTTTGAGGCTTCTCTTTCTGCACTTCAGGTGCCTTCTCAGTTTCCTGCCTAATAGGCTCTTCCAGAACTTGTACTTGCTCCCCCTCAAGAGCAGCATTCTATGTTTCAGCAGTATCAGCTTCCTTATCAAAATCTGCTTGATCCAGATTTAGGAACAAGTCTTCCATTGTGTATTCTGGTGGTGAAGCAGCTGGAGAAGTTCTTGGTTCTTCAACCACAGGATCAGGAATCACTTGTACAGTAGATGTGTCATCTTCAACAACATCTGGTACTGGACTATCCAGCTGAGTTTGCTGAGGAACATCAGATAAATCAGCATCTTCTATAAGATATTCTAAAGTATTTAGGTCAGTGAGTACCTCTTGTATGATGGTGGTGGCTTGCTCACTTTCCAGTGTAGATGGTTCTTCTACAACTGGAGGCTCCCCCTTGCTTTGATCCTTGTGAATGGGGCTAGCTTGTGGTAGCTCCCCCTGGATCTCTACATCAGCTGGAGGAGCAGGAGACTTCACTGCAGGCTCTTCCTCTTGGTCATCTGGAGTGAAAACAACTTGTTCTTCACTTTCAGAACTACTAGTGGACTCTTGTGCCACTGGAGTAGTTTTTCTCTTTTTCTTTGGAGGAATCTCCTTCTCAGTAACTGTCTTCTCTGGGGTTGGCATTTCCTTGGACAACACCCTGTCCCATCTAGAAAAGATCCTTAGATCCATCTTTCTCATGTGGTTTATCTTGCTGCCTGCAGCAGTACTCATTACCTCTGGTATCACACCAGCTAGGTATAGACTAATGATTCTGCCCAGATTGGGCTTCTTCAAGCTCTCCTTAATCTTCTCATAAACCACTATAGACCAGTCTGTTTTCAGAGTGAAGATTATCCTTGTCATGATTCCAAACATATAGGCAGACACTCTGTCATGCCCTCCAGGCTTGCTGAGTAAGACCTTACCAACAATCTCAGACAGGAATTTGCCTTGGCTGTTCATGCCTTTCCTGTTAAATACAGAACCTATCTTCATCTTGGAATCCAGTCCACACCAGGTTAAAGCTTCCCTGGTCTTGATAGCAGTAACTTCTTCTTCATCTTGAATTCTTAGAAGCTGTAGAATCTTCCTCAGACTTTTAGGGGATACCTTAACCCTTGCACCATGAACTCTGGATTTGATTTTGTATCCAGATTCATCTATTTGAGCTCCATTTAGGAATTCAAGAACCTCTTTCTTCCAAATCTTTGTAGGTTCAAAAACTAAGTATTCTAATACAGAATCGGCGACTAGGGTTACTACCGCCTGGATTTCTTGATCTGCTTCTTCAAACGCGCCGCGCACCAGCTCATATCCTTCGTTAACGTTCTCCTCTAGCTTAGGCGCCATTAGGGTTTGTAGAATTTGTCTTTAGAAAAGAGAGGTGTCGACACAGAAGTTTGAGTCTCGAAACTGTGAAAGCGTGTCGACAAACAAAGACAGAACCCTATTTATACCTTTCTGATTTTGAAGATGAACAGGCGGGACAGCTAACTTAAAATGTGTCGACACTGACAATAAGTGTCGACACTGACTTATAATGTCTCGACACATATGTGTCGACACAAGTTTAGACAACAGATTTTATATGTCGACACATGTTTATGTGTCGACACAACATAACTCGACACATTGTCGAGACTTTACTTAGAAAAATTCTGAGTAAAACATAAGTGTCGACACCACTGTGGATGTGTCGACACCCACTGGACATGTGTCGACACTAACATGCTGAAGTGTCGACACCAACATCCTAGATGTGTCGACACCTTTTTCCTGAAGTGTTGACACCACTATTCTTTGTCGACATAGACTTGTCTATGTGTCGACACCTTTTTACTTAGCCAATTTTAATTCTGTAAACTTACTCTAAGTTTATCATTCCTAGTTCAATTTTGAATCTATTGAACTTAGCTTCTTCTAGGGGCTTAGTAAACATATCAGCTACTTGATTAACAGTTTTAACATATTCTAATAAAATATCTTCTCTTTCTACATGCTCCCTAAGAAAATGATATTTAATCTCAATATGTTTTGTTCTACTATGAGATACAGGGTTATTAGCTATTGAAATAGCACTTGTAGAATCACAGAAAAGTGGAGTTCTACTTACCTGAAATCCATAGTCCTCTAGCTGATGTTGTATCCACAGAAGTTGAGCACAGCAACTTCCTGCAGCCACATACTCTGACTCTGCTGTGGAGATAGCCACACTGGTTTATTTTTTGCTACTCCATGAAATTAGTCTCCCACCTAGGAATTGACAGGTTCCAGTAGTGCTCTTTCTATCCTCTTTGCATCTTGCAAAGTCTGCATCTGAATAACCTGTTAGATCAAAATCTCCATTCCTAGGGTACCAGAGGCCTAGATAGGGAGTGCCCTTTAGATATCTCAATATTCTTTTGACTGCTGTCAAATGAGACTCTTTAGGGCAGACTTGATATCTGACACAAACACATGTAGCATACATGATGTCAGGTCTACTAGCAGTCAAGTATAATAGGGAGCCAACTATCCCTCTATACAAGGTCTCATCTGTAACGTCCCGAATCGCTCTAGGCCCCTAGTGTGTGTGTTTTGAGTCAGGAGGGTTGACTCGAGTCCTGAGAAGTGCCGGGAATTGGATTGCACTTGTGGAGAAGTGGAGAAATCAGTGTAAAAAGACACGAGCGTGACACGGGTAGTGACACGGGCGTGTCCCTACCCGTGTGCGTCGAGTTGAGCTCGACGAGGCGTGTCGAGATCGTCGAACTGTGTCGACACCAAGTGACACGGGTAGTGACACGGGCGTGTCCCTACCCGTGTGCGTCGAGTTGAGCTCGACGAGCCGTGTCGAGACCGTCGAACTGTGTCGACACCAGGCGACACGGGTAGTGACACGGCCGTGTCCCTACCCGTGTGCGTCGAGATGGTCTCGACGAAGCGTGTCGAGATCGTCGAGATGCGTCGAGATAGTCGAGCGGGGGACACGGGTAGTGACACGGGCGTGTCCCTACCTGTGTGCGTCGAGTTGAGCTCGACGAGAAGTGTCGAGATGCAACCCGAGAAGTACACGACCAATGACACGGCCAGGCACACGGCCGTGTCATGTGAACACGGGTCGGGACACGGGCGTTTCCCTACCCGTGTCAAACATTGAACCGACATGGAAACCGCCACGGCCGTTTCGCGGAAGCGGGACACGGGTACGGACACGGCCGTGTCCCTACCCGTGTCATGTTTTGTTTATAAGGGGCAGATAAAACCCTAGCCGTTTTTCATTCTCATTTCCTTCCCCTATTCCCTGTGAGAGCTCCTGGTGAGAGGAAACTGCAGGAGCAAGTTCTACCGAAGGGGATCCGCCATCGCCGTGAAAGAGAAGATGCCGCCAAGGAGAACTACGCGATCCATGGCCGGAAATGGTGGTACCGCTGGAGCCAACGTGAGTTTCCTACCCTCTCCCTTGGTGCTAGATCTATAGTTATGTCTTAGGAGAGACATCGACTCAAGAGAGTCTCGATGGAGAGGAGAAGATTTCTAGGTTAGGCCATGTTAGAACTTGTGTTCCATACTTTAGATCTCTTCAACCCTTCCCCTTTTCTTCAATATGACGATGGGTGGACGGTCTCGTGAGGAGATTATGGCCTTTGAGGTTGAATAAGGGAGGAGAATATTTCTGGAAAATTTAGGAACGATCGCCTTGAGGAGGAAGACGAACCGATACCGTTCATTTTCCCTTAAGATGCGCGCAGAATCTGTATTCTGCGCGCAACAATCTTCTAGGCCATTTTCCCGATGGATATGACCAGATCTGGGCTTTAGGCTAAACACGAACGTTGTAGCCCTTAGAAATACCTTTCAACGAGTGGTTGCACGACTTCTGGCGAAGTCGGTAGCCACGGGAAAGTCCAAACGAATATGGTGTTCAACAAATCCCGTATGCAGAAACTGTGTTCTGAACGCAGCAGACTTCAAGTCCGATTTCAGATGGGATAACGTCAAATCTGGGTTGAGGTCTGAATACGAGAGTTGTAGACCTCGGAAATACCTTTCCATCGAGGGGTTACACGACTTCACCGGATTCCTGTAGCCTCGGGAATCTCCAGTTGAAGTTGCTGGCCAGACTATTCCTGCACTTTAAAATCTGGGTTTATAACATTTGGATTTGGATTCGGAGAAACTAATATTACAGGTAACCCTGAGGGTTGGATAAACTCTTATGAATAATTAATTCAGTTGCATAAATGATGAAGATTATTAATCGGATTCCATGTGATCGAATTGTAAGATAGTATACTTGAATGATTTGACTTGTTAGAAGTTAGTAGATTCTTATACATGTGCATCTTGATGTATTGTGTTGAAATCACCTGATATGACATATAGAAGGATAACTCATGGCCATGTGAATGTTGAATAGTGGATTGAATTTGGTAGTCCAATACTTAGAGCGTCGCCTTCCTATGGGTAGTATTGTGTAAGTTTGTAAGTGCGGTGTTGACCGCCACCTGTTCTGGTCGTGTTGAGGTAAGGTGTGGATGGATGGTTGGGCTGTGTCCTCGTGCTCACTCCGAGGCCCCTTCCATGGTATGATGAGGTTGTGAATTGCATGTGGTGTGAGTCGACACGTGGTGTCGTAATCCTGGGTTAAGGATAGTGTGGCAGGTCTACGGGCTCGCCAGTCGTCACACCGACGGGAGTTGGCAGTTAGACTTGGTCGGTTTGGGCTGTGTCCTCGGTGTTCACGTCCCGAGGCCCCTCCGACCATGTGAACGGTTGGGCTGTGTCCTCGTGCTTTCTTCCGAGGCCCCTTCCGGGTCACGCAAGGCCAGTTCGGGCTGTGTTCTTGGTGCACATCTACCCAAGACCCCGCTGGGCCATAGTACGCATGGGCTCCGCTGTTGTGTTCTTAGCGTTGAGGCGTACGGAGGCCTAGGTGAAGTAGTGTGATACCCGCCTAGTAGTAGAAGTGCCCGTTCTACTGTCACCGCCTGGCCACGGCGGCTGATGCCTGAGAGGTTAGCTACCTGCTCGAAAAGTGGGAACTATAGTCTGTGTCGACATAGCAATTGCATGGGTGTGCATGGGTGAGTCATTGCATAGCATTCATAGCATTTCATATCATTGCACCACAAGATCCTCATCGTATAAGTTTGTATGGGCACTCTTATACGATGAGTTACTTTTATGTAACCCGATCCTTAACTTATAAGTTTGTATGAGCATTCTTATAAGTTAAGTTACTTTCCTGCTGTTACTTATACTTGCTAGTTTAGTGTAGCTTTTACATAAATGCTGATTATGATGCTGTTACTCTTACACTACTGCCACCTGCTTGAACTTCCTTTACTTGCATACTTATTATATACTATACTCTTGTTCCTTTTCTCCGCCCGGTGCCGAGGAGTCGCCGGGGGAGCGGATGTGAAACCACTTAGTCGTTTCGACTAACGGTTGCTACGTCTTCCTTTTTAGGAGGTCACGCCGCAAGTAGAGCAGCCGCAGACTACGCAGCAGGACAGCCAGGCCAGGGAGACAGGGCCTGAAGTGACGGTGCGATCGATGCCGTCGGTTATCGATGTTAGTTCTATTACTCTGTTGTAGCCCGTTTGGGCAATGTTTAGCTGTACTCTGATATATTGTAGAAGCATGTTTTAGCTTCTATTTATTGTTGTATTTGGACTTTATAACTTAGTGTGGATTTGACTTCTGGTTGTTTATTTATTTGGTTGGGTTGGCATGTTATACTGATATTGTTGTAGCCGACGGAATAGGCGTCTTGTGGTACAGGTTAGCCCGTGTGCTAATGCTACCGCAAGACGGCTGTTCTGGGCATAAGACTCCCCTTTTCGTGCCGTGTTTTGGGATCCGGGTAGGGGGAGTTTTACAAATGGTATCAGAGGGCCACGATCCTCAACTAAGGAAGTCATTCAACAATGGTGCCACCCTCGTTTGGTTAGTCGGTTTGTGGACAAACTGACTTAGCGGAAGCAGTGGTGTGCCCATATGTAATTCACATTGAGTTTGTCCAACTTTGACCTTGAGTTTAGCCAACCTGACTACAAATTTGTCGTCTACGTGTAGGTTCCACTGCATGTTGAGCCGATGGGGGGTACTCCTACCCCTCCCATACCCACTCAGTTCCAACAGTCTGAGTTGGGGCAAACACTCACCGCCATTCTTGATGCTTTTAAGGCACAGCAGGCTCCGGTGCAACAACAGGCCCCGAGCTCCAACTGGCTGAGCACCTTCCGGGCTCTCTCCCCTCCCGTCTACCTTGGGGCGGAGTCGGCTGTACGTACGGAGGAATGGCTAGAGACGATACAGGAGTTGTTGGCTGGTATCCGTTGCCCGACCAACATGGCAGTGACATTGGCAGTGTCCGTCTTGGACTTCCATGCGAAGAGGTGGTGGAAGTCCCTCATGGGATCTACCTTCCAAGGCCGGATCTACACAGAGATAAGTTGGAGTGAATTCTCGGAGGTTTTCTTGGAGTACTTTATCCCTACGTCGGCCCGAGATGAGCTTGAGCAGAGGTTCCTTCTATTAAAGCAGGGATCAAAGACGGTTACGGAATACCAGCGGGAATTCCAACATCTCGCAAGGTTCGCGGATTCTTACGAGTTGGATGACAGAGGCTATGCCAAGCGCTTCTACAAGGGGCTGCGAGATCCCCTAAGGCAGTCCCTTTTGTTTATAGCGGATGGTAGCTTGGCGGAGATCATTGATATGGCAAAAAGATTGGAGGCGGACCACATGGGATGTAGTAAGAGGCCCGCGGAGGACGTGATGGAAGCCGGCCCATGGAATAGAAGGAGGCGAGACTTCAGAGGAGGAAGGGGACACCAAAGAGGTGGAGGGCGTGTCCACCGAAACTATAGGGTGGAGCATCCAGTTCCGCAGCCGCCTGCGTTGCCTCCACCCCCACAGCGTCAGCGATTTCAACAACCTGAAGGGCGTCGTGGTCTGGTGTGCTTCGAATGCAACCAGCCGGGCCACATCCGGCGTTTTTGCCCGCAGCTATATGGGAACGCACCTCCTGCTCTCCCTCCTGCTCTCCCTCCTGCTCTCCCTCCACCAGCTCCACGAGGACGGGGATACATGCGTGGTCGAGGACGAGGACCGCCAAGAGGTAACCCCGGTCCTGCTAGGGATCAGGTGTACGCACTTGACATGGCACAGGAACGGAACCCCCAAGAGGTGATTGCAGTTATAATTTAATTAGTTTACATATTTGCATGGTCTAACTTGAATTGATTAGAACTTACTAGCCACTAGCAATAAGTTTTGGTTGTTGGTACTTAGGCAACGTGATTATTGGCGGGAAGACAGCCTATGCGCTGTTCGATACCGGTGCCTCACACTCATTTGTGTCCGAGGATTTCATAAAAGACGTGGAGGATGTACAGTACTTCACTGGCATAGCCCGACGTGTACGCCTTCCGGATGGCTCGAAGATGATCGCAACCGCTAAGTGCGAGTTTGAGTTATTTATTGATGGGAAGGCCTTTGATACGCCGGCCACAATTCTGAGAATGCCGGAGTTTGACATCATTTTGGGCATGGTATGGCTGGATTGGCACATCGCGAGGATCGACTGCGCGGAGAAGCGGATCTATTTGAGACATGGAGACTCTGACGTCATCTTCCAAGGTATTGGCTTCGCACCTCGCATGATGTTATCTTCCGTCCAGGTTGTAAAAGCTCATAGGAAGGGGGATGAGGTCTTCATGATCTGGTTCGAGTTGAAGGAGGAAGCGTTGGAATTAAAGGATGTACGGGTTGTGCGGGATTTTCCCGAGGTATTTCCTGAGAAGCTACCAGGATTACCTCCGCATAGAGAGGTTGACTTCCAGATCAATCTAGTACCAGGTGCCAAGCCTGTGTCCAAGGCTCCGTACAGAATGGCCCCGAAAGAACTCGCGGAGTTTAGAGTTCAATTGCAAGAACTAGTGGATTCAGGGTTCGTTCGCCCTAGTTCATCACCATGGGGAGCCCCTGTGCTGTTCGTAAAGAAGAAGGATGGGACCCTGCGATTGTGCATAGATTATCGGGAACTCAATCGGTTGACGGTGCGGAACACTTATCCACTACCTCGGATCGATGAGTTGTTCGATCAACTAGTGGGAGCACATTGGTTTTCTAAACTGGATTTGCGCTCTGGATACTATCAGTTGAGGATACAAGAAGGGGACATCCAGAAAACGGCCTTCAGTTCGAGATATGGTTTGTATGAGTTCACAGTAATGCCGTTTGGGCTCACAAATGCCCCTTCGGCCTTCATGAGTTTGATGAACAAGGTGTTTGAACCGTATTTGGACATCTTCGTCATTGTTTTCATCGACGACATCTTGGTCTACTCAAAGACGGAGGAGGAGCATGTCCAGCACCTGACCTTGGTTTTGAAGAAATTGAAGGAGCATGCCTTGTATGCCAAGTTTAGCAAGTGTGAATTATGGCTTAAGGAGGTAGCCTTCTTGGGGCATGTGATCAGTGGAGCAGGATTAGCGGTGGATCCAGCAAAGGTGCGAGCCGTGAAGGAGTGGTCGCCCTTGAAGTCGGCGGCCGATGTACGAAGCTTTCTTGGACTTGCTGGCTACTACCGCAAGTTCGTGAAAGGATTTTCCAAGATTGCCCTTCCTCTTACCTCCTTGACGAAGAAGGGTGTGCCATTTGAGTGGACACCTAAATGTGAGGCAGCATTTCAAGAGTTGAAGGATAGGCTTACCTCCGCCCCCATCCTTGCACTTCCGTCGGGGAAGGAAGGATTTCAGGTTTACACGGACGCATCATATCAAGGGATGAGTGCGGTGCTGATGCAGCACGGGCATGTAATCGCTTATGCTTCAAGGCAGTTAAAGAAACATGAAGTTAATTACCCGGTTCATGATTTGGAGCTGAGAGCAGTGGTGTTCGCTTTGAAGGTCTGGAGGCATTACCTATATGGCGTACACTGCGAGATCTTTTCCGATCACAAGAACTTGAAGTATGTCCACACTCAGAAGGAGTTGAACATGAGACAACGACGGTGGTTGGAATTTCTATGCGACTATGAGTTCACCCTGAACTACCACCCCGGGAAAGCGAACTCGGTAGCCGATGCCTTGAGTAGAAAAGCGCCAGGCTCTAGCCCAGAGTCTCAGTTGATGAGTATGGAGTTGGCTCGGATGATCGAGGAGATGGAAATTACTCTAGTATTCAAGGCTCCATCGGCAGAGTATGCGGAGTATTTGGCCAACATGAGCATAGTTTGTGATATCCGAGACCGGATTCGGGTGGAGCAAGGAATGGATGCGGCCTTGGCCCCGGCAATCAAGGCAATTGAAGATGGGACCACCGATGAGTACACACTAAAAGACGGCCTCGTTTATCTTCGAGGCCGACTTTATATTCCCAAGGGCGGCAAAATTCGGGAAGATATATTGAGAGAGGCGCATTCCTCTCAATATTCAGTGCATCCGGGTATTGCTAAGATGTACGCCGGACTGCGGAAGACCATGTGTTGGACGGGAATGAAGAAGGATGTTCGCTACTATGTTACACATTGCGAAGCTTGCCAAAGAGTGAAGGCTGAATGCAGGAGTCCCGGTGGTTTGTTGCAGTCATTGCCCATCCCCGAATGGAAGTTCGAGGACATCTCCATGGACTTTGTCCATGGGCTACCTCGCTCACGCTCCGGGAATGATTCAGTGTGGGTTATTGTGGATCGACTGACAAAGGTGGCCCGGTTCATTCCAATGAAGAAGGAAGCACACGTGGATGTTTTGGTACGCCTTTTTGTGGAGCAATTTGTATGGTATCATGGCATGCCCAAGACAATTGTTTCGGATCGGGATGGTCGGTTTACATCCAATGAGTGGAAAGCGGTACAGGCGTATTTGGGCTCACGCCTAACCTTTAGTACCGCATTTCATCCTCAGACTGACGGGCAGTCAGAGCGGACCATCAGAACACTGGAGGATTTATTGAGATTATGTGTGCTGGACAGAGGAGAGCTATGGGAAAGGCTCTTGCCACTAGTGGAATTCTCCTATAATAATAGCCATCAGGCGAGCATCGGCATGGCGCCCCATGAAGCCCTTTACGGAAGAAGGTGCAGGACCCCCTTGTCTTGGGTGCAGGATGAAGATCCGAAGGCTTTAGGAAATGAATTTATAGATGATACTGATATGGCTGTCAGATTGATAAGAGACCGCATGTTGGAGGCTCAAAGTCGACAGGCAAAATATTACAATAAAAAGCACCGGATGGTGGAGTTCCAAGTGGGCGAAAAAGTGTTTCTTAAGATTCGGCCGATGCATGGAGTGTCGCGGGTACGGGGAGTGAAAAAGCTCAGCCCAAGGTATGTTGGGCCTTATACTATATTGGAAAGAATTGGCCCGTTGGCCTATCGGTTGGAGTTACCACCGGAACTAGAAAATCTTCACGACGTGTTCCATGTATCGTCGCTTCGAAAAGCACTATTGCGGCCCGACCAATTTATTCCCACTACTGATGGTGCGGTGGCGCCAGATAGGTCTGTGGGACTAGAGCCGGTACAGATTGTTGACAGCGAGACAAGAACATTACGCCGCAAAAGTGTTCCCTTAGTGAAGGTACTATGGTTGAATCATGGGAAGGAGGAGTACACATGGGAGCCAATGGATTTAATGCAGCAACGCTACCCTGAGTTGTTTGCTCAAGGTAATCTTATTTAAAAACGTATGATAAATTTCCTGTTAAGCTTTTTCCACACTGCCTAAGCCTGATTTCGGGGACGAAATCTTTTATTTTGTTTATAGGATTTGTAACGTCCCGAATCGCTCTAGGCCCCTAGTGTGTGTGTTTTGAGTCAGGAGGGTTGACTCGAGTCCTGAGAAGTGCCGGGAATTGGACTGCACTTGTGGAGAAGTGGAGAAATCAGTGTAAAAAGACACGAGCGTGACACGGGTAGTGACACGGGCGTGTCCCTACCCGTGTGCGTCGAGTTGAGCTCGACGAGGCGTGTCGAGATCGTCGAACTGTGTCGACACCAAGTGACACGGGTAGTGACACGGGCGTGTCCCTACCCGTGTGCGTCGAGTTGAGCTCGACGAGCCGTGTCGAGACCGTCGAACTATGTCGACACCAGGCGACACGGGTAGTGACACGGCCGTGTCCCTACCCGTGTGCGTCGAGATGGTCTCGACGAAGCGTGTCGAGATCGTCGAGATGCGTCGAGATAGTCGAGCGGGGGACACGGGTAGTGACACGGGCGTGTCCCTACCCGTGTGCGTCGAGTTGAGCTCGACGAGAAGTGTCGAGATGCAACCCGAGAAGTACACGGCCAATGACACGGCCAGGCACACGGCCGTGTCATGTGAACACGGGTTGGGACACGGGCGTTTCCCTACCCGTGTCAAACATTGAACCGACATGGAAACCGCCACGGCCGTTTCGCGGAAGCGGGACACGGGTACGGACACGGCCGTGTCCCTACCCGTGTCATGTTTTGTTTATAAGGGGCAGATAAAACCCTAGCCGTTTTTCATTCTCATTTCCTTCCCCTATTCCCTGTGAGAGCTCCTGGTGAGAGGAAACTGCAGGAGCAATTTCTACCGAAGGGGATCCGCCATCGCCGTGAAAGAGAAGATGCCGCCAAGGAGAACTACGCGATCCATGGCCGGAAATGGTGGTACCGCTGGAGCCAACGTGAGTTTCCTACCCTCTCCCTTGGTGCTAGATCTATAGTTATGTCTTAGGAGAGACATCGACTCAAGAGAGTCTCGATGGAGAGGAGAAGATTTCTAGGTTAGGCCATGTTAGAACTTGTGTTCCATACTTTAGATCTCTTCAACCCTTCCCCTTTTCTTCAATATGACGATGGGTGGACGGTCTCGTGAGGAGATTATGGCCTTTGAGGTTGAATAAGGGAGGAGAATATTTCTGGAAAATTTAGGAACGATCGCCTTGAGGAGGAAGACGAACCGATACCGTTCATTTTCCCTTAAGATGCGCGCAGAATCTGTATTCTGCGCGCAGCAATCTTCTAGGCCATTTTCCCGATGGATATGGCCAGATCTGGGCTTTAGGCTAAACACGAACGTTGTATCCCTTAGAAATACCTTTCCAACGAGTGGTTGCACGACTTCTGGCGAAGTCGGTAGCCACGGGAAAGTCCAAACGAATATGGTGTTCAACAAATCCCGTATGCAGAAACTGTGTTCTGAACGCAGCAGACTTCAAGTCCGATTTCAGATGGGATAACGTCAAATCTGGGTTGAGGTCTGAATACGAGAGTTGTAGACCTCGGAAATACCTTTCCATCGAGGGGTTACGCGACTTCACCGGATTCCTGTAGCCTCGGGAATCTCCGGTTGAAGTTGCTGGCCAGACTATTCCTGCACTTTAAAATCTGGGTTTATAACATTTGGATTTGGATTCGGAGAAACTAATATTACAGGTAACCCTGAGGCTTGGATAAACTCTTATGAATAATTAATTCAGTTGCATAAATGATGAAGATTATTAATCGGATTCCATGTGATCGAATTGTAAGATAGTATACTTGAATGATTTGACTTGTTAGAAGTTAGTAGATTCTTATACATGTGCATCTTGATGTATTGTGTTGAAATCACCTGATATGACATATAGAAGGATAACTCATGGCCATGTGAATGTTGAATAGTGGATTGAATTTGGTAGTCCAATACTTAGAGCGTCGCCTTCCTATGGGTAGTATTGTGTAAGTTTGTAAGTGCGGTGTTGACCGCCACCTGTTCTGGTCGTGTTGAGGTAAGGTGTGGATGGATGGTTGGGCTGTGTCCTCGTGCTCACTCCGAGGCCCCTTCCATGGTATGATGAGGTTGTGAATTGCATGTGGTGTGAGTCGACACGTGATGTCGTAATCCTGGGTTAAGGATAGTGTGGCAGGTCTACGGGCTCGCCAGTCGTCACACCGACGGGAGTTGGCAGTTAGACTTGGTCGGTTTGGGGTGTGTCCTCGGTGTTCACGTCCCGAGGCCCCTCCGACCATGTGAACGGTTGGGCTGTGTCCTCGTGCTTTCTTCCGAGGCCCCTTCCGGGTCACGCAAGGCCAGTTCGGGCTGTGTTCTTGGTGCACATCTACCCAAGACCCCGCTGGGCCATAGTACGCATGGGCTCCGCTGTTGTGTTCTTAGCGTTGAGGCGTACGGAGGCCTAGGTGAAGTAGTGTGATACTCGCCTAGTAGTAGAAGTGCCCGTTCTACTGTCACCGCCTGGCCACGGCGGCTGATGCCTGAGAGGTTAGCTACCTGCTCGAAAAGTGGGAACTATAGTCTGTGTCGACATAGCAATTGCATGGGTGTGCATGGGTGAGTCATTGCATAGCATTCATAGCATTTCATATCATTGCACCACAAGATCCTCATCGTATAAGTTTGTATGGGCACTCTTATACGATGAGTTACTTTTATGTAACCCGATCCTTAACTTATAAGTTTGTATGGGCATTCTTATAAGTTAAGTTACTTTCCTGCTGTTACTTATACTTGCTAGTTTAGTGTAGCTTTTACATAAATGCTGATTATGATGCTGTTACTCTTACACTACTGCCACCTGCTTGAACTTCCTTTACTTGCATACTTATTATATACTATACTCTTGTTCCTTTTCTCCGCCCGGTGCCGAGGAGTCGCCGGGGGAGCGGATGTGAAACCACTTAGTCGTTTCGACTAACGGTTGCTACGTCTTCCTTTTTAGGAGGTCACGCCGCAGGTAGAGCAGCCGCAGACTACGCAGCAGGACAGCCAGGCCAGGGAGACAGGGCCTAAAGTGACGGTGCCATCGATGCCGTCGGTTACCGATGTTAGTTCTATTACTCTGTTGTAGCCCGTTTGGGCAATGTTTAGCTGTACTCTGATATATTGTAGAAGCATGTTTTAGCTTCTATTTATTGTTGTATTTGGACTTTATAACTTAGTGTGGATTTGACTTCTGGTTGTTTATTTATTTGGTTGGGTTGGCATGTTATACTGATATTGTTGTAGCCGGCGGAATAGACGTCTTGTGGTACAGGTTAGCCCGTGTGCTAATGCTACCGCAAGACGGCTGTTCTGGGCATAAGACTCCCCTTTTCGTGCCGTGTTTTGGGATCCGGGTAGGGGGAGTTTTACATCATCTACAGGTTTCCCTGCATCATCCTTGCTAAGAGACATACTTGACCCCATAGGAGTCTTCATGGTGCTGGATGAATCCATACCATACTTCCTTATGAGTTCTAGGGTGAACTTGGACTGACATATGGATAAACCACTTTCAGTCTGTTTAACTTGGAGACCCAAGAAAAACTTCAGCTCTCCCAAACTACTCATCTCAAACTGACCTTGCATCAGTTTTGCAAACTTTTTGCAAAGGCTGCTTTCAGTAGACCCAAATATAATGTCATCTACATATATTTGGACTAGTATGACTTTGCCTCTAGATTCCCTAAGGAATAGAGTCTTATCTATTTTCCCCCTTGAGAACTTGTTCTCAATGAGGAAACTAGATAGGGTTTCATACCAAGCCCTAGGGGCTTGCTTTAACCCATATAAAGCTTTCCTAAGTCTATAGACATGATGAGGTAGAGTTGGATCAACAAAACCTGCAGGCTGTTCCACATAGACTTCTTCCTTAAGATTACCATTCAGGAATGCTGACTTGACATCCATTTGGTAAACCTTGAATCCTTGATAGGTTGCATAGGCCAAGAACATCCTTATGGCTTCCAGTCTGGCTACTGGAGCAAAGGTTTGATCAAAGTCAATACCTTCTTCTTCCCTATATCCTTTAGCAACCAGTCTAGCCTTATTCTTAATGATGACCCCTTGTTCATCCATCTTATTCCTGTAGATCCACTTAGTTCCTATTACATTGTGGTCTTTAGGTTTAGGAACAAGTTCCCAGACCTTGCACCTCTTGAACTGATTAAGCTCTTCTTGCATTGCTTCAGTCCATTGTGGATCCAGTATTGCTTCTTCAAATTTCTTAGGTTCAACTTGAGACAGAAAGCTGGAGTAGATTGCTGCATTTATGTATCTGCTCCTGGTTTGTACTCCTTGTCTTGGATCTCCAATAATCTGCTCTACTGGATGATCTCTTAGATGCCTGTTGGCTTGAGGCATCCTTACTTCTGGTTGAACCTCTTCAGCATCTCCATCATGCTGTATACCTTATACTTCTTCAGCAATTGGCACATGTAGTTCTCCCCCTGGACAACAGCTACTGTCTTCTACTTGCTGTCTTGCAGTAGGTACTTCTTCTATAGTTAGCTTGTCCATTTTCTTTGTTAAACCTGTGGGGCTGCATACACTACTAGACAACTCATTGTTAATAAGTTTAGTCTCATCAAAAACTACATGCACAGATTCTTCTACAACTTGTGTAGTCAAGTTATAGACTCTATAAGCCTTACTATTATTGATGTACCCAACAAAAATTCCCTCTTGGGACTTGGCAGCAAACTTAGTTAAGTAAGACTTTCCATTGTTAAGTATGAAGCATTTGCACCCAAAGATCCTGAAATAGGATAGGTTTGGTTTCCTGCCTTTCACAACTTCATAGGGGGTCTTGTTAAGCCTTTTAGTGATGGTAGCCCTATTTATAACATGGCATGCAATATTAACTGCTTCAGCCCAGAAATACTCTGGCAGTGATGTATCACTTAATAGGGTCCTACCAGCCTCTATCAAGGTTCTATTCTTCCTCTCAGCAATGCCATTTTGCTGAGGTGTTCTAGGTGAAGAGAATTCTTGAAATATCCCAAAGTCTTCACATAGTTTTGTCATGCTATCAGACTGAAATTCAGTACCATGGTCACTTCTAATTTTGACCACTGTACTATTTAGTTCATTCTGAATTTGCTTGACAAAGCTATAGAAGACACTAGGTGTTTCAGATTTCTGTCTTAAGAAGAATACCCAGGAAAACCTTGAGTAGTCATCTACAACTACAAAGGTATAGACCTTCCTACCTAAGCTGTGAACTGACATTGGACCAAAAAGATCCATATGCAAGAGGTATAAACACCTCACAGCATCTTTGTTTTCTATGCTTCTAAAGGTGGATTTAGTCTGCTTGCCCTTTTGACAAGCTGAGCAAATACCATCTTTAACACACTTAACTTGAGGACCATTCCTCACTAACTCTTTGCTAAAGAGTTTGCTAATAGTCTTGTAGTTAAGATGGGCAAGCCTCTTGTGCCATTTGACACAATGAGAGACTGTCTCATCAGCTACAAGACAAACTGGAGAACCATTGTTCTCAATCATAATGTCTAGGCAGTAGACATTCCTCTTCCTATAACCTGTCAAAATTATCTCTTGATCACTTGACCTCTTGATATGACAACCATTTTTAACAAATGAGATGTCATACCCTACATCACTTAATTGACTTATACTTATTAGGTTGTGTTTCAACCCTTTAACATAAGCCACTTGAGTAATGGTAACCAAGTTGCTAGAAATGTTACCAAATCCTTTGATGATTCCTTTTTCAGAACCACCAAAGGTGACTTTTGGACCATCTTTTATTGGAATGTAATCCTTTAGTAGTCCTCTAGTTCCAGTCATATTTCTGGAACATCCACTGTCCAAGTACCATATTGGGGTATGGCCACTTGGACTCACCTGCAAAACAGATTAATGAACCTTAGAACCCAAAGAATTCTTGGGTCCTTGGTACTTGTTAGTCTGCAATCTGACAAAGCTACCCACTGGCTTTCCAACAGGTAGTTTGGTACTCACTTTGGCACTAGCATTGTGCCAACAGTCCACTGCAAAATGGCCAACTTTGCCACAGCACCAACATTCAAACTTATTGTACCTTTGCTTAGGTACTGCCTTGGCTGTCTTGTCTACAACAGGCTTGTTGAATGTTGGGGTTTTGCCCTTGGACTTAGACTTGGACTGCTCAGTCCCTGCAGGTCTAATAAAGCCCAGTCCAGCCTTGCCTTTATGATGAACAAATTCATTAATTAAAGGTAGCACTGACTTAGGTTTAGAAAACCTAGCAACAAGATCTCTCTCTTTCTGAAGATTTATCTCCAGACTCTTGATTTGATCATTTTTAAAAGTGATAGTCCCCATCTGAATCACTGTAATGTGTTTCAGCCTGGCTATCTCATTGAGCTTTTGATCAAATTGCTTCTCAGAATCTGTTGCAGCAGCTTTAAGATCAGCAATTTCCTTTGCCTGACTTTTGGCAAGGGACTTGCTTTTCTTGTAAGCTTGCAACAGCACTTTATATTCATCTATAAGCTGATGAATATCATCCTCAGACTCAGATACATTCTCATCACTTGATGAAGAAGAATCTGAATCTGAAGTAGAACAAGAAACTGAACTTGAACCTTGTACCTTACTGGGTCCTGGCTGCTCCAGGATTTTTGCACTCTCTGTCAAAGCCATTAGCCCTTGGCAATGACTGTCTTCGTGTTCATAAATAGACTCCATGATCTACATGAATTCTTCTTCTTCTTCTTCAGCAAACAACCCTATGTAGGCCTCAGCCTCAGACTCAGTTTCTGAAGAAGAGATATCTGATAGAGTCTTCTCCTTCTTGGCAACAAAAGACTTCTCTTTCTTGCCTTTGAAGTGAGGCTTTTTCCTGTCACCAGATTCCTTTCTCTTCTCTGGACAATCTGCAATAACATGGCCCTGTCTATTGCAGCAATAGCACACTATCTTTGAACCAGTTGCCTTGCTTGACTTTGTCCTCTTCCTGTCTTTATTTGAAGGCTTTTTCTCCTGATAAAAGACTTCCTTTCCCTTTGAAGTAGAAGGTCTTGACCTTCACTGTTTCTTCTTCAAGAATTTCTGAAAGTGTCTAGTGAAGGCAGCAAAGTCTTCATCACTTTCACTGCTCTCAGTCTTTGTGCTGACTGACTCATCTGATTCTGATTCAACTACCTCTGGAGGTGGAGTTGATGACTTATTCCTGCACTTTCTGGGGACATCTATCTTGAAAGCAACTGTTCTCTCCTTGTGCTCAGTTCTTGTTAATTTCTCCTCCTCTTTCCTTACTGTCAACTACATCTCATAAGATAATAATTTGCCAAACAGTGTAGGAGGAGGAATTTCCCCCAACTTAGCCATTTCTCTTATGACATAGATCTTGGTGTCCCAATCTTTGGTTAGGGACCTTAAGAACTTGTCATTTAGTTCATAGTTACTGAACTCTCTTCCATAAGACATGAGTTCATTCACTATTCTGTAGAACTTCTTATAGCACTCAGTTATGCTATCACCTTTTCCTTGTCTAAAACTCTCATACTCCTGATTTAGCAAGGATTTTCTATCTTGTCTAACTTCTTCAGATCCTTCCATATACACTATAAGAGTGTCCCACATCTCTTTGGCTGTCTTGCAGTGTATAAGATTCTGAAAAGTTGCATCATCAATGACACTCACTATTATGTTTTGTGCCATCTTGTCCATGGTAGCTAGGACAATCTCATCCTTAGTCATCTCAGAGAAATCCTTTGGAGTTCTCTGATTTGCATCTAGAACTGAAATCTTCATGGGCACATAAGGCCCTTCCTTTACTGTGATGTAGATTCTAGGGTCTGAGGCCTCCATAAACAGCCTTACCCTTTCCTTCCAGATCCCAAAGATCTCTTTCCTTCATATGGGCAATTTCATGGAGCCCAATTCCTTGTGATTCTCAGAAGAACCCATGTTTCTTGATTTTCTTGAATCTGTATTTTGCCTTACACTGAATCTGCCAATCAGGATCTCCTCAGACTGTTAGTCCTTTTTGAGGAACCTCCCTCTGATACCACTTGAAAGATATGGTACCTAAACACCTAGAGGGGGGGGGGGGGTGAATAGGTGACCTAATCCTTTTTGAACTTTAATGGCGGCAGACAGTTAATAACACAGATTTCTAACTATTCTATCACAGCAAACACACAGCATACACATCAACAATCACAGCACAGTAGACACAGTGGTTTATAGTGGTTCCCCAAGATATGGGTACATCCACTTTCCCCCTTCGCCTATCTAGTAGTGTACTAGATTCGACCAAACTCCTCCACTGTCTCAAAACCTAAATTGGTTCCTACACCTCAGGCCCAAAGCCTTACAACTCAGCTTTATCCCAAAGCCTACACTCAGCCACCCAGGCCTACACTCAGCCAATCAAGGCCTACACTCAGAGATAACAATCTCCTACACTCAGGCCAAAGGCCCTACCCTCAGCCTTTATAATTATAGGCTTACAATTCACTTAGATCCAAAGGATCCTATAAGATAAAAATGATTATAGAAATAATAACTCAACAACTCTGAAACAAGAGAGGGGAGTTGGGAGTTTCTTGATGAGTTCTTGGAAGAACTCAGCTGGATTCAATCTGACTTAGCTTTCTTCAAAGCTTCTTGAGTAGAACTGAATAAGATTGTCTCCTTCTGCAGTTGTTCCTTGACCTCTGCCACTTAGAATTCAGAATAGATCTGAACCCTTCTTCTCAGCCTAGTTCCAACGGCTGATTTCTTGGATGGAGCCCTCTCTCTCCAACTTCTTAGATCTGCACTTGAACTGCAAGATCTTCTTGATTTGATACTCTGTGTACCACTTTAATAACTTGTTCTTCAACAATGTGATCCACAGTTTCTGTAAACTGTATGTGCCTATTTATAGGCCTTCTTCATGGTAACCGGCTGGTCCGGTTCATAACTGTCTTCTGACATCTCTGACAGGTGCTGTAGACCGGCTGGAACGGCAGCTGTCAAGTCATCCAGTCATTTCTTGAAAATCTCTAACTGTCTGAAAGTGTCGAGACTTTCTGTCTTTAAGTGTCGACACTTATAGTTCAAGTGTCGACACATGCTGTGTAAGTGTCGACACAAGTCTACAAGGTGTCGACACAACTCCTTGTATGTCTCGACAAAGATTCTTCTTCAGGTGTCGACACTGAAATTGAGTGTTGACACAAGTACTTGATCTTCTATCTTTAGCTGTATTCTTCTAAGTGTCGACACATCACCTTTATGTCGACACATCTTCTTGTGTTGAATCTGTTAAGTGTCGACACTGCTTCTTGGTGTCGACACATAGTCTTCTATGTTGATTCTTGCTGAGTGTCGACACAGCTCCTTGTGTCGACACTTGATTCTTCTGTTGAGACTTCAGCTGAGTGTCGACACATTCCCTTAGTGTCGACACTTGTACTTAGAATATTTTGTTGATAATTCTGTTCTCTACTAAGTGTCGACACAGCTCCTTGTGTCGACACTTTCTTCAAGTGTAGAGTCTTCAGCTGAGTGTCGACACATTGTTCTAGATGTCGACACTTACTTCATATGTTGACTCTTCTGTTGAGTGTCGACACTTTGTTTTTGGTGTCGACACTTTCTTCAAGTACTGACTCTTCTTGTTGTGTGTCGACACATTGTTCTTGGTGTCGACACTTTGACTTAGTTTCTGCAGTCTTTTGCTGAGTGTCGACACTGCTCCAAGTGTCGACACTATCTGGTGTAGACTCAGCTTCACTGGGTGTCGACACAGCTCCTTGTGTCGACACTTTCTGTCTGCACTTTTCTTCACTGAGTGTCGACACAGCTCCAAGTGTCGACACTTTCTGTCTGGTGTCGACTCTGCATCCCAGGTGTCGACACAATGACTCCAAGTGTCGACACTGCTTGTCTGGGTGTCGACACAAGCATTCTTAAGTGTCGACACTTTCCCTCTGGGTGTCGACACATGGACTTAGAAACTTTTTGCTTCAGTCCAGTGATTACTTAACCTGCACAAGTAAACTCAACATACATCAAATACATTATGATGTATATCATTGAGTTGGGTGAGGTTTCTTCAAATCAGGTACATTTAGCCAATGTACCCAACAATGATGCTCCTCTCCCATCTGCCAAATAGGGTACAGGTGAGCCTCTTGGAGGCATTGATGAATATGGTCGGGGAGACCAGTGATTCAACAGCCTTCTCCTTCAGGAAGATTCCCAGAATTCTTCCAAAATAGACCTCCTTTTTATTGTTTTTCTTCTTAATTAGCTCAAACAGAATATGTGCCCAGTTCACCTTCTTCTTATTTACCACAACACACATTACCAGGAATTGGTGCCTGGTTATATAATCATGTGTAGTGTGTTTGCCCAGCAACACTTTCCCCATGATGTCTGCTAGAAATTTGAACTCGGCAGACAGGTGTTTCTTCAGCAATTTATTTGGGGTTTCTCCAGTATACCCCATCATACTCAACATCACATAAAATTCCTCAGTATCAATTTCTAACTCTTCTTCACCGTTAATTAATCCAAAAATTTCTGTTAGAACAATGAGAGTAAGTGGAACAACATTACCTGAGATTGTGCCAGTCATAGAGTTCTCATCTGTGGTGGAAGAAGTATAGACACACTCTCTGATCTCAGCGCCAGATATCTTGATCCTGGTGGATAATAGATTCTTCAATTACTGTTCTTCAAGGAGTTGCAGGATGTACAAAAAGATAAGGTCTGAGCGTTGGAAGGAATCAAAATCGACATGAAACCCAGTATCGAATTTAATTGATGCGAGGCTGCTTGTTGGAATCGCCATTAGTTCACCCGCAAGAGAAAAATGAAGATCAAGTGCAAGGGAACTGAAAGCGCGGGACGGAGGTCGAAGAAAACCTAGATATAAGGTTTTTCGGAATATGAATCGACAAACTCCGTTCCACGAAAAATAAATAATTCTTCGATCTGAGATCGACAAAATAATTTGCTGTTATATAATTCGTCGTGCTCAATCTGAAGATTTGAAGATATTTCGTCGAGCTCCGTTCGACGAAAGTTTTCTGAAGTAGAATCGTCGATCTCCGTTCGACGAAAATGACTTCTCTCACAGAGAGTTCGTCGATCTCTGTTCGACGAATATCGCAAGAATTTTCCGAACTCCGTTCAACGAACTTTGAAGAATTCGTCGAGTGCAGATAAAAGTTAAAGCAAAGCTTCTCCATTGATCATGCCCAGCCGATTTATAAAGAACAAGTGATTTCTTTTAACCAACGGTTTGGTGAAAATATCTGCTCTTTGTAAATCATTGTAGATATTGAAAGAGCAACTAGATCTGATATACTCTAGAGGGGGGTGAATAGAGTATATGGTGCTTTTTAAAAGCTTTTGCAAACTTTTACAACAATTGTTATAATATGTGTGAGCAGGGAAGCATAAATAAATCTAATCACAGTACTAAACTTGCAAATACTAAGCACAGAAAAATCAAGGCCAGAAACAAAAAGAAAACAAGCCAAAACCAGATGACACAAGGGAATATAGTGGTTCCCCAAACTTGGGTACATCCACTCTTCTACCACCCTAGGTAGGAATCCACTGCAGGATGAGTTTATCAGGTGTCCTGGGCACCAATGAGCTTTTGATAAGGTGCTCAAAAACCAAAGCAGATTTTTTGATCACGTGTCTTGCCACCAATGAGCTTTTGACAAGGTGCTCAAAAACCAGATTCAAACTTTTGAAGGGAGTTTGAGAAACCCTTTACAGAGTGGGGGTGAGAGAGTTATGGCAGTCTTCTCTTTCTCAACCAACTGAGAAGACTAAGTGGATTGATGTCAAAGCTCCCCCTGAGTCCTTGAGATCTTCAGGAAGAAGAGCTTTGCTGAGGGTGATAGGCCTTCAAAGATAGAACTCCAGCAATAAATGATTTCAGCAAGCTGAAATGTTGAGTGTCTGGAGTCTTGAAATGATGTTGGCCTTGAACACTTTGAGAGCTGAAGAGATCTGAAGATTTTTGAAAGCTTGATCTCTTTGATGAGTGTTCTTCAGAATTCTTTTTGACAGAAACTTCCTTGTATCTTTCTGTATTCTGTATATAGTGTGTCTTCTTTCTTCTGGTTGATTAGATTCAAAAAACATCCTGTCTTTTATTCTCTGTTTCAGAATAGAATGTCATTCTCTGTCAAGGATAGCCGTTGGTTTGTATTGATTGCATCCTTAATTGCAAAAACTCTTCTGGAGGAAAGTCCACAGAATTATTCCTTGAAAAGTCCCTTGAAACTTGGTCCAGAAGTAAATGAAAACGGCTAGCAAATCTCTGAATTAATTGCAGAATAACTCCTGACTGATTTGAATTTGAATTCTGGAAGTTATCTGAAATCGTCGAACTGAGCTCTGCTATCGTCGAGCTGAGCTCAGCGAACTGGAAAACTCAAGCAGCAAAATAATCGTCGATCTGAGCTCAAAGATCGTCGAACTGAGCTCAGAGATAAAGATCCAAAGCAGAGTCAAAATCGTCGAACTGAGCTCACCGATCGTCGAATGGAGTTCGACGATATTATGAAGTTGAGCTCAGCGATCGTCGAATGGAGTTCGACGATCTGTCGAAGTTGAGCTAGACGATCGTCGATCGGAGTTCGACGAATCGTCATGCTGAGCTCGACGATCAGACTTAGTCTCCAGACAGAAAAACTTGGTCTCCAGGGCAGCTTCCAAACCTAGACTTCTAACCCTTAGACTCAATTCTAATTTGACCTTTTAAGCTATACAGGAGGTCAAATAAAGGTTCCTAGAGACATAGTGATCCTGACCCAAATTAGTAATAGGGTGTTCCAACAATCTCCCCCTATTTGGGTTAGAATTACTATTTACAGGCTTTGGAAAATTTAAATAACATCATACAAGCAGAAAAGCATAAAAACAACAGCTAGACATTGCAGTAACATCACAGATATATATATATATATATATATATCATCCAGATAAACAGAATTCACAGAAATTGTCACCTTACACTGTCACTTCTTCTCTTTGCCTTTAACCATTTTGATTTCTCTGTTAGGGTTTAGAGCTTCCTTGTTGGACCTGGTGTCATCTGCTGCACCCAAATAAGTTTGCTTTGAAGACCTGGGAACCACAGTAGTAGGATGCAACTCCATGTATCTCTCAGCATCAAAGAATTTGCTGGAAGCATATTTGTCTAGTTCCTTTTGTCTTTGCTCTGACATTGTAGAAATATTTGAAGTGTCTAAACCTTGATCTCTAGCTTTCTTGATCTGATCTAGTGCAGCCAGTTCCTTCATCCTAGCAGTCCAAGCAGCTGGATTCTTTTCAGGGTCCTCAAATGGTACAGGTGGCTCATACCTGTTGGAAGAATTGTCTTGAGGAGGCCTGGCAGACACTGTCTCTTTTAGCTTGTAGGGGAAGGGACCAGAAGTAGTATCAGCAGGACTATGTCCTCCCCTAGAATATGGGTGCTGCCTGGAGTACCCTTTGGAATAAACCTGAAAATCTCTTTGATTACCCATGTATCCTCCTCTCCTAGAATAAGAACCCCTAGGCTGGCTTTCCCTTTGGTAGGATCTGGCATGGGGTTGATAGGGAGCCTGGCTTCTAGCTGGGGCTTGACTTGCAGAGCTGCCACCTGCACCTGCATCAGGAGGAGGTGGTGGAGGAGGATGAGGGTGCTGGAACTGGGAGGAGCCCTTTTCATACTTTCTCTTCTTCTTCATGGCTTTCAGCTGATTTTTAGAATATTGCATCCAATGTTCTGTGATGGGGCAGTTATGCAGAATGTAATAAGGAATATCATTATCATCCTTGACTTTTGCAGGAGGGACCCTTTTCATAGCCTTGCTCCTAGCTTTCCTTTTCCTTGCAATAGTGGCAGAAGAGTCATCAGAGTCTGTCTTGAACTCATCAGATTCAGAACTCTGGGCATCATATAGAGCATCAATTCTCTTCATCAAATCTTTCTTCAGTTGAATAGCAGCAGATGAGGCAGAAGCAGAAGTAGCAGCAGCAGGGACAGCAGCAGATGGAGCAACAGATGCAGAGGGTGCAACAGGAGCAAATACAGCAGATGCAACAGATACTGGAGTAGTGACAGCAGAAGTAACAGCAGTAACATCATCAGAATCTGCAGCAGGCTCAAAAACAGTGGCCTCTGTCATCAGAAGATCCTTGGAAATTGGCTCATCAGAAGCAATTAGGATTTCAGCAGCAGTGTGAGCAATCTCAGCAGTATCAACAATTTCAGAAGCAGATTCAGTCTTGTCTTTAACAGCAGCAGCATCAATATCTTCAGTAGCAGCAAGCACTGAATGTACAAATGCAGAGATAGTGCTAGGGTCACAACAAGAGAAAGGCACCAGTGCCTTGGATAAATCTTCTGGGGGCTGGACAGCATGAACCTCTGGGAGATAGCTGAAGAAGGCAGGATCAAAGGCAGAAAGCAAAGACCTTAGGTCTATTGCAAGAACTGCAGTAGGAGCCTGACATTCTGGAGGCACAGCAACAGTAGCAGAAGGGGCAGCAGGCACAGAAACATCAGCAGCAGCAGCAGCATGAAGGCTTGCTTCATATGGCATCTCCCCCTGCCTAGATGCAGATACATCTGTATCAAGGCAAACTGCTGGTGGTGCTGCCTGAGGAAGGAGGGAGGAAAGCCTGGCAGAGAGGGCTGCCACTGACAAGTGTAGAGGAGCCAATGAGGTCTCCAAGAGTAGGGAGAGCCTGGGGGCAATTAGCTCATACAACTTGTCAGCTAGGGCTGAGAGGTATACTTGCTCAAGAATAGGAGCAGAGGTAGATGGAATGGGGATAGCTGAGGATGCTGGAAGTGGAGGGCTGGAGAGTGGAATGGATGGCTCAGGTGTTGGGATGGTGGAAATGGAGGACAAGGGGATGGATATGGATGGGGTGAAAGTGGTTTGGTCAATGATATGGTGGAGGAGATCTTGGAATGAAGTTGAGGAGGAGGGTAATTCTGGAGGAGAGGATGGGGAATCATCCATATAAGAGTCATCCAGGAGGGTGAAGGATGGAATGGATGGAGAAGAGGTGACATCTGGTGGAGGGTATGAGAACAGAGGGTGGAAGTGGTCTACTGGTGGAGGCAGAATGGGTTCTGGAGATGGAATTGATGTTGGAGATGGGCTAGAGATGGTAATGGTGGATGGAGCTGGAATGGTGGATGGTAAAGGAAGGGTTGGAAGTGGAGGAGGAGAGGAGGCAACAACAGCAACAGCCAGGTCAGCTGCAGGAGCAGAGACCTGTGGGGGAGTGACTCTATGAGTCCTGGTGCCTGAAGGAGCACTTGAGGAGGGCCTGCCAGGCTTGCTGATTTGCCTGTCCCACTTGCCAAAGAGGGCACAGGTGAGTCTCTTGGAGGCATTTATGTGCACTCCAGAGGAGACCAGCAAGGCAGGGCACCTGTTTTGCAGGAAGACTCCAAGAATCCTTCCAAAGTTAACAAAGCTTTTGTTTATTTTCTTCTTGATTAGGTCAAAGAAGACCTCTCCCCAGTTCAAACTTCTCTTATCCACCAGAGCTCCCATGAGGCAGAGCTGGTATTTGGATATGGTATCATATGCAGAGTGCTTTGCCAGCAGCACTTTCCCTACCACATCTGCTAGGAACCTGTATTCAACAGACAGGTTCCTCTTGAATAACTTGCTAGGGTTTCCCTCTGGATGACCCATCCTGGCAAGCATGTCAGAAAACTCCTCTCCAGATAACCCAGCAGTATCATCTCCATTTCTTAGTCCAAAAACCTCTGTTAAAATGGTGGGGGTCAGAGGTACCTGAGTTCCAGCAATGGACCCAACTATTGTGGAGTTGTCTTGATTATGAGCAGTATAGACCCACTCCTTTATCTCATCTGAAGCAAGCTTGATTCTAGTGGTCATGAGGGCAGACAGATTCTGATCCTTGAATAAATCCAGTATATCTTGGAAGATTTGATCAGTGGTGTTGAAAGATTCCATATCAATGTCGAATCCAGCATCGAACTTCATTGCGGCTAGAACTGCAACGGACACAGCCATTGTACCTGCAAAAATTCAACAAACAAAACGACCAAACGTAGAACTGTTTGGAGGGAAGAAGATTCTTGCAGAGAAAATGAAAGCGCAAGAGAGAACGACGGTGAAAAAATGAGTTTTATATTAGGGTTCGACGCAGAATTGGAAAGATCGTTGAACTCAGTTCGACGATCGAGGCTTCTAAAGGAATCTGAAGAGTTTTCAACATCGTCGATCTCCGTTCGACGATATTGGAGAGCGTCGAGCTCCGTTCGACGATCGTGCAGAGAACAAGATCGTCGAGCGCCGTTCGACGATCGTTGACCGGAAGAGATAGTTCATACTATCTGAGAGGCGCTGAACTCAGTTCGACGATTTTTGGAAATCGTCGATCTCCGTTCGACGATCTTAGGGGAAATCGTCGAGCGCAGTTCAGAGATCAGAAAGATTCTAGACACCAAGGAAAATCAGAATGTTTACCTAGTTTTGGTCAATTTTTAAGCTTTCAAAATCTTGGATATTATTTAAGGCTTCCTCCATCTAACATTCCTAACTGATTTAGGAAGAAGGTGTGTTTCTTTTCATCCAAAGGCTTGGTGAAAATATCTCCCCTTTGTAAATCAGTTGGGATATATTGTAGTTCAATTTTGTGTTTTTCAACATTATCCCTTAAGAAATGATGCTTAATCTCTATGTGTTTTGTCCTATTATGGAGGACTGGATTTTGAGCTATGGAAATAGCACTTGTGTTATCACAAAAGATTTTAGACTTCTCTAAGTTGTATCCATAGTCTAGGAGTTGGTTTTGGATCCACAAAATTTGTGAACAACAACTGCCTGCAGCCATATATTCAGCTTCAGCAGTTGAAGTTGACACAGATGTTTGTTTCTTACAAAACCAAGAAACAAGTCTATCACCAAGGAACTGACAAGTTCCACTGGTTCTTTTCCTGTCAATTCTGCATCCAGCATAATCAGCATCAGAGAATCCAGTTAACTCAAATGCTGAATCTTTTGGATACCAGAGACCTAGATTTGGACAACTTTTAACATACCTGAGAATCCTCTTTACTAATGTTAGGTGTGACTCTCTAGGGCTTACTTGGAACCTAGCACATATACATGTAGCAAACATTATATCTGGTCTACTAGCTGTAAGATACAGTAAAGAGCCAATCATTGCTCTATATGTTGTCTGATCAATAGGTTTCCCATGTTCATCAGCATCCAATACAGCATTGATAGGCATGGGTGTTTTCATACAAGATGCCTCAGACATACCAAATTTCTTAACCAGTTCATTAACATATTTGGTTTGAGAAATAAAGATGCCTTCAGCATGTTGCTTGACTTGCAATCCTAGGAAGAAGGATAGCTCACCCATGCTACTCATCTCAAATTTAGAATGCATCAGGTTAGAAAACCTTCTGCACAATTTTGAGTCAGTAGAACCAAAAATGATATCGTCTACATAAATTTGTACTAGTAGGGTATGGGACTTATGGGTTCTAATAAAAAGAGTTTGGTCTACTCTACCCCTTATAAAACCATTTTCCAAGAGAAAGCATGCTAGGGTCTCATACCATGCTCTAGGAGCTTGCTTGAGACCATATAATGCTTTGTTCAGTCTAAAAACATAATCAGGAAGAGTTGGAGAGATAAAACCTGGAGGTTGTCTGACATAGACTTCCTCTTTGATGTCTCCATTTAAGAAGGCACTTTTGACATCCATCTGATAAACCTTGAAGCCTTTATGAGCTGCATAAGCTAGAAATATCCTGATGGCTTCCAATCTTGCAACAGGTGCAAAAGTCTGGTCGTAGTCAATTCCTTCTTCTTGAGAATATCCCTGAGCAACTAGCCTTGCCTTGTTTCTTATAATTACTCCTTGATCATCCAGTTTGTTTCTGAATACCCATTTTGTTCCAACAATGGAATGATCCTTAGGCTTTGGCACTAGTTCCCATACTTTGTTCCTCTCAAATTGATGCAATTCCTCTTGCATTGCAATGATCCAATGTGGATCTTGCTCTGCATCTTGAATGGACTAAGGTTTAATTTGAGATAGGAAGCAGGTGTGCAACAGGTTTTGGTTGACCTGATTTCTGGTTTGCACACCAGCTGAGATTTCTCCAATTATTTGGGAAATTGGATGGTCTCTTGATGTTACTAAATCAACATGGGGTGTTGATTGTTCACCAACCTGTATTGTTGTTTCCTCTTGTGGTACAACAACTGGCTCTTCAGATTGTGCTTCAATATGTGAAGCATTCCCTTCATCTTCACTGCTTTCTTCTTCTTGAGCAACCTGTAACTTGTTCATATCTTCAACTAGAGAGTGTTCCTGCAAAGGTTCTATGGTAGAAGAAATCTTCTCTTTGAAAGACATGTTAGTTTCATCAAAAGAAATATGAACAGATTCCTCAATTTTCAAAGATGATTTATTATAGACCCTATAGGACTTGCTGATCATGGAGTATCCCAGAAACACTCCTTCATCAGCTTTGGCTTGAAATTTTGCTAGATATTTCTTGTCATTATTGTGAATGTAGCAAATACAACCAAAAATTCTGAAATAGTCAACTTTAGGTTTCTTCCCTTTGAGTAATTCATATAGAGTCTTTCCCTTTAGTTTATGTATCAGACTTCTGTTCAGCACATAGTTGGAGGTGTTCACTGCCTCTGCCCAAAAGGATAGAGGTAGATGAGCATCTGACAACAATGTAGTGGCAGATTCAATAAGGGTTCTATTTTTCCTTTCAGCTACCCCATTTTGTTGAGGAGTTCTAGGAGCTGAGAAAGTATGCCTGATCCCTTCACTCTGACAGAACTCTTGCATAAGAAGAGAATCAAACTCTGTCCCATGATCACTTCTGATCAGGGCAATGTGAGTATTGAACTCAATCTGTATACATTTGAGAAACTCTGTCAGACACTTAAAGTTATCAGACTTCTTCCTTAGAAAGAACACCCAAGTGAATCTAGAGAAGTCATCTACAACTACTAAAGTGTAGGATTTCCCTCCTAGGCTTTGTACTGTGATGGGTCCAAATAGATCCATGTGTAACAGATACAATATCCTAGGTGAATCACTCTTATTAAGTGACTTAAAACTGTTTTTAGTTTGCTTGCCTAATTGACAAGCCCTGCAGAGTCCTTCCTTCTTGTAGGGGCCAGAAGGTAGTCCTCTAACAAGGTTGTCCTTGGAGAGCCTAGCAATAGTTCTAAGGTTTAGGTGTCCTAGTCTCTTATGCCATAAAACATTTGGTCTACAGACAGAGTTAAACAGACAAATATCTATATTAGTTGAAAGAAAATCTACTAGATAGATGTTACCTTTCCTTTTACCTGTCAACACAGTTGTGTTGTCCTCTGACTTGATTTGCATAAGGTTTTGCTGAAGGTCACCTGGTAGCCTTCATCACATAGCTGACTGATGCTGATTAGGTTGTGCTTCAGTCCTTCCACATAGGCTACCTTCTTGAAGGTTACTGAACCAATCTGGACTGCACCATATCCTTTAGTTTGTCCAAAGTTGGAATCACCAAAGATAACTTTGGGTCCAAGCTTGGCTCTAAAGGAAGTGAGGTTGTCCTTATTCCCTGTCATGTGCTTAGAGCACCCACTATCCAAATACCATTGCTGGTAAGATGTTGGATAGGTCTTTACCTGCACATAAAACAATTCATTTGTTTTTGACCCAGTTTACCTTGGGCCTAGGTTGATAACCTCTGAATTCTGAAATGAAAGACATCCCAGGTTGACTCTTATATCCTTCAGGATGATATCTCCTTGGAGGTATAATCCATTCAGTATAAGGGTTAAAGGTTTGGGATGAAGAACACTTAGGATTCAATTTTGATTTGCCTTTGACAAAGTTTCCAGAGTTCTTACCTCTGTTCGACGATCTTGGAGCTGAGTTCGACGATCTTGGGTCGGATCGTCGAGCTCCGTTCGACGGTCGACTATGGGTGAGGTCAGGTATATGTGATCGTCGACCTGCGTTCGACGACTCTAGCTGAGATCGTCGATCAGCATTCGACGATTTTTCCTGAGATCGTCGAGCTGCGTTCGGCGATCGTCGATCTTCATTCGGCGATCGTCGATCTCCGTTCGACGATTTTTGCTGGGACTTAGTTTTCTGAGGCAGATCAGAATTTTTCCTGGCAACCTCTACAACTCCCTTTCCCTTATTAGAAATAAACTTGATGGGAGTTGTTAGGACTATAGGTTGGCTGGATGAAGCACCCAAGCCCAGTGTACTGTTAAATCTAGAGTTCACTGTGCTTGTGATGTCCATCAGCTTGATGCTTCTCCCATTAAGGGATTCTTCAAGCTTCTTGGCCTCAGAGAGCTCACTTTTCAGTGTAGCTATCTGTTCCCTACAGTTCTCCAACTCCTGAGAGAGTTTGAGGTTTTCTGACTTTAAACCATTGTGTTCAGATAATTGATTTCTGAGAGAGATAATCTCTTTCTCAGACTTTAGCAGGTCTAAACACAGTGCTTTAAATTCAGATTTAAAATCTTCTGAAGTAAAATCAAAAGAACTAATTACCTGATCTTCTTCAGGTTGAGTCTCTGAGTCTGACTCTGACTCCTCTTCCTCTGAGTTGTACTGTGAGGCATTGATTGCCATCATGCAGAACTCCTTTTCTTCTGCATCATCCTCATCATCACTTGAGCTAGAAGAGGCTTCTTACTCCTCTTCTGTCTCACTCCAGGATTCAGCAACAAACCCTTTTCTTGTATGCTTATTTTTGCTTGAAGAAGGTTTGCCACTTCCATTCCTTTTGGAGTCTTTCTCCTTTCTTCTTTCTTTTCTGTCCCTTCTGTCCTTGATCTTGTTCTCTGGACAGTCAGGAACTATGTGCCCTGGTTTCCTGCAACCAAAGCAGATAATATCTTTATTGTTGCTAATGGACTTGTCATACCTTGGCTTGTCCTGCTCCTTGTATGATCTTCTTCTAAAGTACTTTCTGGCCATCTTGTAGAATCTTTTGGCCAACAAGCTGAGTAGTTCATCATTGCCTGTGCTCTTATCTTCAGGCAGATCCTCAGTTGCCTTAAAGGCTATGGTCTTCTCTTTCCTTGTGGCTGGTGAAGCAGCCTTCTGTTCTTCCTCTCTATTCTTGATAAGTAGCTCATAAGATTTGAGCTTACCCAATAAGGCTTCAGTGGTGATTTCATTCAGACTTCTGGCATCCTTAATTGACCAGATTCTTGAATCCCAAGTGCTGGGGAAGCACATTAGGATCTTGTCATTAAGTTCTGTTAGAGAAATCTCTTTGTCCAATGTCCTTAGTTCACTGACAATTAGACTCAATCTGTTGTACATGTCTCCCACTGACTCAGTCTCTCCCTTCTTGAAGTTCTCATATTGGGAGATGAGATGGGATCTTCTGTCCTTTCTCTCATCAGCTGAGCTTGATACTATTTCTGAGAGCTTGTCCCAAATCTCCTTGGCTGAATTGCATTCAGCTACCTTTTGAAAAATGTCATCTGACATTGTCTGAGCTAGAATGTTCATAGCCTTGGCATCAGCTACTTTCCATTTTTTGATGTCAGCATCTGTTCCTGATGGAGGTGGAACAGCATTTGTACTTATGCTCTCCAGGGGTCTTGGACACACTATCAAAACAGAATTAAAGATATCTTCATCAATAGTATTCATGTAAAGTCTAATCCTTGCTTTCCAAAGTGCAAACTTTGACAGATTGCACACTGGAGGTCTGGTGCTAGCATAATCTTTGTTTTGGGCCATGATTTGTGCAAACAGAGTCTAATAATAAAATACAAAAAAAAATCTAGTTTGGGATCTTGAGGTTCAGGTGTTAGCCTGTACAACCAATCAGATATGGTATGTTTAACCAACCTCGCTTTGATACCAATTGAAAGAGCAACTAGATCTGATATACTCTAGAGGGGGGTGAATAGAGTATATGGTGCTTTTTAAAAGCTTTTGCAAACTTTTACAACAATTGTTGTAATATGTGTGAGCAGGGAAGCAGAAATAAATCTAATCACAGTACTAAACTATGCAAATACTAAGCACAGAAAAATCAAGGCCAGAAACAAAAAGAAAACAAGCCAAAACCAGATGACACAAGGGAATATAGTGGTTCCCCAAACTTGGGTACATCCACTCTTCTACCACCCTAGGTAGGAATCCACTGCAGGATGAGTTGATCAGGTGTCCTGTGCACCAATGAGCTTTTGATAAGGTGCTCAAAAACCAAAGCAGATTTTTTGATCAGGTGTCTTGCCACCAATGAGCTTTTGACAAGGTGCTCAAAAACCAGATTCAAACTTTTGAAGGGAGTTTGAGAAACCCTTTACAGAGTGGGGGTGAGAGAGTTATGGCAGTCTTCTCTTTCTCAACCAACTGAGAAGACTAAATGGATTGATGTCAAAGCTCCCCCTGAGTCCTTGAGATCTTCAGGAAGAAGAGCTTTGCTGAGGGTGATAGGCCTTCAAAGATAGAACTCCAGCAATAAATGATTTCAGCAAGCTGAAATGTTGAGTGTCTGGAGTCTTGAAATGATGTTGGCCTTGAACACTTTGAGAGCTGAAGAGATCTGAAGATTTTTGAAAGCTTGATCTCTTTGATGAGTATTCTTCAGAATTCTTTTTGACAGAAACTTCCTTGTATCTTTCTGTATTCTGTATATAGTGTGTCTTCTTTCTTCTGGTTGATTAGATTCAAAAAACATCCTGTCTTTTATTCTCTGTTCCAGAATAGAATGTCATTCTCTGTCAAGGATAGCCGTTGGTCTGTATTGATTGCATCCTTAATTGAAAAAACTCTTCTGGAGGAAAGTCCACAGAATTATTCCTTGAAAAGTCCCTTGAAACTTGGTCCAGAAGTAAATGAAAACGGCTAGCAAATCTCTGAATTAATTGCAGAATAACTCCTGACTGATTTGAATTTGAATTCTGGAAGTTATCTGAAATCGTCGAACTGAGCTCTGCTATCGTCGAGCTGAGCTCAACGAACTGGAAAACTCAAGCAGCAAAATAATCGTCGATCTGAGCTCAAAGATCGTCGAACTGAGCTCAGAGATAAAGATCCAAAGCAGAGTCAAAATCGTCGAACTGAGCTCACCGATCGTCGAATGGAGTTCGACGATATTATGAAGTTGAGCTCAGCGATCGTCGAATGGAGTTCGACGATCTGTCGAAGTTGAGCTAGACGATCGTCGATCGGAGTTCGATGAATCGTCGTGCTGAGCTCGACGATCAGACTTAGTCTCCAGACAGAAAAACTTGGTCTCCAGGGCAGCTTCCAAACCTAGACTTCTAACCCTTGGACTCAATTCTAATTTGACCTTTTAAGCTATACAGGAGGTCAAATAAAGGTTCCTAGAGACATAGTGATCCTGACCCAAATTAGTAATAGGGTGTTCCAACAGATATAGACAAGTTTGATTTTGTTTTTGTCTACACACTCTCTAATGAAATGATGCCTAATGTTTATATGCTTAGTCCTACTGTGATGGACTGGATTCTGTGCTATGGGTATAGCACTTGTATTATCACATAATAGAGTTGAATTATTTAAGTTGAAACCATAGTCTACGAGTTGATTCTGAATCCACAACATCTTTGAACATCAACTGCCAGCTGCTATATATTCTACTTCAGCTATTGATGTAGACACAGATGATTGTTTCTTACAGAACCAAGACACTAGTCTCATACCTAGGAATTGACAAGTTCCTGAGGTACTTTTCCTGTCAACCTTGCATCCAACAAAATCAACATCTGAATATCCAGTTAAATCAAATTCTGACTCTATATGATACCAAAGGCCTAGACTAGGACAACTCTTTATATATCTCAAAATTATTTTTAGAAAAACTAGGTGAGATTCTTTAGGGTTCACTTGGAACCTAACACAAAGATATGTGGCAAACATTATATCAGGTCTGCTAGCTGTAAGATATAATATGGACCTAACAATGCCCCTATATAACTTCTGGTCAACAGGTTTCCCATGTGGATCAGAATCTATTACAGTATTAGTAGCCATAGGTATTTTCTTTGCTGAGGCATCAGCCATCCCAAACTTTTTAAGAAGCTCTTTAGCATATTTAGCCTGGGAGAGGAAGATGCCATCAGGTAGATGCTTCACTTGGAGACCAAGGAAGTAGGAGAGCTCACCCATGCTACTCATCTCAAGCTTAGAATGCATGAGGTCAGAAAACCTCTTGCATAGTTTAGAGTCAGTAGACCCAAATATGATGTCATCCACATAAATTTGTAATAACAAGATTTTATCCTTATGGTGCCTAGTGAATAATGTTTTATCTATTATGCCTTTGGTGAATTCATGCTCTATCACAAAGCTAGCTAAGGTCTCATACCAAGCTCTTGGAGCTTGCTTTAGACCATAGAGGGCTTTATGCAATCTAAATACATAAGAGGGATGAGTTGGAGAGATAAAACCTGGAGGTTGTTCAACATAAACCTCTTCTTTTAGTACTCCATTTAGAAAGGCACTTTTTACATCCATTTAGTAGACTTTAAACTTCTTGTAGGCAGCATAGGAAAGAAAGATTCTGATTGCTTCTAACCTTGCAACTGGTGCAAAGGTTTGATCATAGTCTATGCCTTCTTCTTGCCTATATCCTTGAGCAACAAGCCTAGCCTTGTTCCTCACAAGTACACCTTAGGCATCTGGTTTGTTTCTATATACCCATTTGGTTCCAATGACTGGGTAGTCTTTGGGTCTTCGAACCAAATCCCAAACTCTACATCTCTCAAACTGGTTGAGTCCCTCTTGCATTGCAATGATCCAGTGAGGATCCTGCTCAGCATCTTTTATGGATTGAGGTTCAACTTGAGAGAGAAAACATGCATGCATCACATCTTGGTTGAGTTGATGCCTTGACTGTACACCTACTGTTATTTCTCCAATCACTTGGGATCTAGGGTGATCCCTTAGTGTGACAAGATCAGTGGGTGGAGTTGGTTCAGCAACAACATTTGGATTTAATTCCTCTTGTAAAATTATGTTTGCAGTTGAATGAGGTTCATCCTCTTCCAAAGATTCATCTTCACTATCTTCAACAACTTGTGGAGGAGAGGGTGCTATAGCTTCTTGTGGAAGGTTTAATTCACCCATTTTCTCACATAAGTGAGGTACCTGCAAAGTGTTACTGGTAGAAATCTCTTTCTACTTATAAGACATGTTAGTTTCATCAAAAGTAACATGTATAGATTCCTCAATTTTTAAAGATGATTTATTAAACACCCTATAAGCTTTGCTTACTTGGGAATATCCTAGAAAAATTCCCTCTTCAGCCTTAGCTTCAAACTTTCTAATATATTTCATGTTATTATTATGTATTTAGCATACACATCCAAATACTTTAAAATAAGTGATTTTAGGTTTCTTCCCTTTAAGTAATTCATAGGGAGTCCTATTATTAAGTTTATGTATCAAACTTCTGTTCAGTACATAATTTGCTGTGCTTACAACCTCTGCCCAAAAGGATAGTGGCATATAAGCATCTACAAGTAATGTGCCTGCAGCTTCAATCAGGGTTCTATTCTTCCTTTCAGCTACCCCATTTTGTTGGGAAGTTCTAGAAGCTGAGAAGCAGTGCCTGATACCTTCCTTCTCACAGAACTCATGCATAAGAAGAGACTCAAACTCTGTACCATGATCACTTCTGATAAATACAACATGAGTAGAGTACTCAATCTGTATGGTCCTGAGAAAATCTATAAGAACTTTAATGGTATCTGACTTAGATCTCAAAAAGAACACCCAAGTGAATCTTGAGAAGTCATCTACAATGACTAGAGTATAGGATTTCCCTCCTAGGCTTTGGACATCAATGGGTCCAAAGAGATCCATGTGTAGCAAGTACAAGATCCTAGGTGAATCACTTTTATTAATTGATTTAAAACTAGATTTAGTTTGCTTGCCTAGTTGACAAGCCCTGTAAAGGCCTTCCTTCTTGTAGGGACCAGAAGGTAAGCCTATTACAAGACTGTCTTTAGATAGCCTTGCAATATTTTCATGTTTACATGTCCTAGTCTTTTATGCCATAATTCATTTTGATTGTAAATAATATTAAGCAGACAAATATCTGAATTGGCAGGAAGAAAATCTACTATGTATATGTTACATTGTCTATTTCCAATTAAAACATTTTGTTTTTCTTTATTAGAGATAATACATGATGTAGAGTTAAAGTGTACCTGATAACCTTCATCATATAATTGGCTGATAGAGATGAGGTTATGCTTGAGTCCTTTTACATAAGTCACCTTCTTTAATGTGACTGCTCCAATCCTTACTTCTCCATAACCTTCAGACTGGCCACACTTTGAGTCACCAAAGATAACCTTTGGTCCCAGTTTGAAATTGAAATTGTGTAAGTTGTCCTTGTGCCAGTCATGTGCTTGGAGCAACCACTGTCCAGTTACCATAGTTGATTTACAACTGGACAGCTCTTCACCTGCAGAGAAAATAATTAATTGTTCTTGACCCAGGTTACCTTGGGTCCTTTGTTTTGCTAATAGGAAAAACTTGAAATCACAGAATATTTAAGTTGTGATTTATATCCTAATGGGTGATATCTTCTAGGTGGAATTATCCAATCAGCAAGTGGGTTAAATGGTTTCCTAGTTTGATTAGGGTTGCTGTTATAGTTATAATTTTTATTAAGTCTGAATGGGTTCGATGAAATGTTGTGAGTTCGTCGACCAAAGTTCGACGAAATGGGATGAGATCGTCGATCTCTGCTCAGAGAATGAACATAGTCATTTTTTATGCCCCAAGTTCGTCGACCTCTGCTCGATAAACCATACACAGTTCGTCGATTGCAGTAAGACAAATGATTATTATATAGATTTGCGTTCAGCGTTCGTCGACTTGAGTTCGACGAACTTGCCACATTTCGTCGATCTGAGTTCGACGAAAGCTGCTGAACATTGTTCTGCATATTAATTTTCTTGTCCTTTCTTCTTTCCTTATTTTTGAGTTTAATTTCAAGTTGATTGGGATTGTTTCTTTCTATTTTTTCTTTACCCTTAGCAGCTACAAATTTTATGGGGGTTGTTGATATGTTTTTCTTGAGAATGAGGGGTAAACTTGATGAAGCACCCAAGCCTAATTTGCCATTTAGTCTGGCATTGACTGTGCTTGTAATGTCCATCAGCTTGAGGCTTCTCCCATTGAGAGATTCCTCAAGTTGTTTGGCCTCAGATAGCTCTGTTTTTAAGGAGTTAATTTGTTCATTAGCTAGATTTTATTCTTCCTTTAACCTAGTGTTTTCAGCAATCAGAGTTTCTTGATTAGCTAATTTTTCCCTAAGTATTTTGATTTCCTTTTCATAATTTATTAAATCAATACACAGTTTTAAATTCAAATTTGAAAGCATCAGAATTATAGTCAAAAGATAAAAGTACCTGATCACCTTCTATCTCTGAAGCTTCTTCGTTGTCAGAATCTTCTTCTTCTGATTGACTTCTGGAGGCATCAATTGCCATGAGGCATACTTCCTTGGCCCTTTCCTCTTCTTCATCTTCACTGGAACTTAAAGATGTGGATTCATCCTCAGTTTCACTCCAGGATTCAGCTATAAAGCCTTTCTCCTTCTTCTTTTATTTGCTGGAGGAAGGTCTTGAACTTTGCTGTCTTCTTGTATCCTTCTCTCTCTTTTTTTTTCTCTTTTTTTGATTCTTTGGACACTCTGAGATAAAGTGTCCAGGTTTCCTGCAACCAAAACAAACTACCTCTTTAGTAGGGGTTTTGTTATACCTTGGCTTGTCATCCTGCCTGGATGACCTCTTCCTAAAGTCTTTCCTTGCCATTTTATAAAATCTTTTGGCAAGCAGACTCATTAACTCTTCATTCACTGTTGAAGTTTCTGTCTCTTCAGCAGCCTTGAATGTCAGGTTGTGTTCCTTCCTGGCTGGTGGAGGTGTCCTTTGCTCTGCTGCTTCTCTAGATTTAATGAGCTGCTCATAGGACTTGAGCTTTCCTAAAAGAGATTCAGTGGAAATCTCATTTAAGCTTCTGGCCTCCTTGATTGGCTAGATCCTTAAATCCCATGAGCTTGGGAAACACATGAGGATTTTGTCATTCACCTCAGTGAGGGTGATGTCTTTGTCCAAGGTTTTCAGCTCATTGATGATTAAGCTCAACCTGTTGTACATATCTGCAACAGATTCTGCTTCCTCCATCTTGAAGTTCTCATATTGTGATATGAGATTAGATCTTCTATCTTTTCTTTCATCAGCAGATCCAGCCACCATTTGATTAAGGGAATCCCAAATGACCTTGGCTGATGTGCATTCAGCCACCTTCTGGAAGATGTCATCTGACATTGTTTGGGCCAGAATGTTCATGGCCTTGGCATCAGCAACTTTAGCTTTCTTCTGGGCTTCAGTTCACTTAGGTGGTGGAACTACATTGGTGCTTGAAACTGCTGTAGATGTAGAGGCAGTAGCTTGAGGAGGACCTGTCAAGATGGAATTGTAGATATCCTCATCAATAGAATTCATATATAATTTGATTCTGCCTTCCAGATGGCAAACTTATTTAGGTTGCACACTGGAGGTCTGGTGCTTGCATAGTCTTTGATCTGTGCCATGCTGTGAATATAAACTTAATAGAAGTAAAGGTCAGATCTAATACAGGATCTTTTGGTTCAAGGGTTAGCTTGTACAACCAAATGAACCTTGCTTTGATACTAATTGAAAGTAAGAGTTAGATCTGAAATACTCTAGAGGGGGGGGGGGGGTGAATAGAGTATCCTGAAAAACTTAGAAAACTTTTGCTGTAAAAAAAACTTAGTCCTAAAATAAAATAATCTATCACAGGTACTAACTATCACAAGCACAACAAACTTAAGCCACACAGCCACAGCAAGAACAAAAGAAAAAGTGCGACCAGACAACACAAGAATTTTATAGTGGTTCCCCAACCTGGGTACATCCACTCTTCTACCACTCTGGTAGGAATCTACTCAGGTTTTTGATCAGGTGACTGCCACCAATGAGCTTTTGATCAGGTGCTTAAAAACCAATCCTCAAGTCTTTTGATCAGGTGACTTGCAACCAGGAATAACTTTTGAAGGGAGTTAAGAACCCTTTATACAGTGGGGTATGAGAGAGTGATTATGTCTTATCTTTCTCAACTACAACTGAGAAGACTTTAGTGGATCTTGATTTTAACAAAACTCCCCGTGAGATATAGATTTGTTCAGGAAGGATGGAGCTTTGCTTTAGGGTGAGTAAGCCTTCAATGTTTCAACCTTGACCACCAGATATCCAGGTGCTTCTTGACTGATATAGTAATTGTTGTCCTTTGAAGAATCCTGGGATGAAGACAGAAGAAAACTCTTGATTTAAATGGTTGTTCTTCTTCTTATTCAGCTTGCTATTCTTTCTCTGGTCTAGGGCTTCTGATTTTACTGTGTTATTGCCCTGTGTATTTTGTTCTGTGTTCAAACGAGAAGGAAGAAGAAAAGCCTATTCACTGTGTTGTTATCTGTTCTACTGAAGGAAGAAAAAGAAAAATCCTTTTTATATTTCTGTGTAATATTCCTTCTGAATTTTAATTTCTTGCTTCATTTAATGCTGACGGCCTGGAGAATATTTGCATTGATTGATTTCCCCCACTGTCCCATTGAAAAGCGGCAAGTAATAATCCTGATGAAGACCGTAATCAATGCTTGCTTCTAACGATAATATTTAGAGAATATTTAAGCATTGATTACTCAGGAATTATTGCAATAGAAAAGGGACAGAGGGAGGGAAATTTCTAAGTCTGGAACTCTACAGAATTCGTTGAGCAGAGAATAGAATTCGTCGACCTGAATCCAGAGTTCGTCGAGCTGAGAAGTCAAGTTCGTCGACCTGATAATAGTTGTTCGTCGAGCTGAGATACAAGATCCTCGACCTAAGAACAGATAACTGCTTTCTCTAGACCCTTGCCAATTCTGTGCATCAAGATCGTCGAGCTGAGATTATAACTTCGTCGACTAGAGTTCAGAATTCCATGTTTCGTAGACTTAAGAATGTTGAAGTAACATGTCCAGAAATCGTCGACCTCAGGACTGGGTTCGTCGACCTGAGAACTAGTTTCGTCGAGCTGAGAGCTTCTAACTGCTACTGTTAAATTTTCTCAACGTGGTCAGCAAGATAGCCCAAATGCCAAATTAATATCTTCCGAACTACCCAGTTCTCACGTTGAACCAGCGGAAAACCAAGGAACAAAGGTTAATCCCAACAAACAATGGAAGCACAAGCAGATCTTTATTCATTCACTTCTTTACAACACGAGGCATACATAACGAGACATGATTTCGCTAGTATAACAGCTGTAAACAGAAAGCACCAAAAAATCAAGCCGAGCAGACACCACCGGAGTCCGCCGAGACCGCCGAGGTCGCCAAGGTCGCCGAGTCCGCTAAGATCGTCCAAACTAAGCCGCAATCCGCCGAATAGCCACGGAGTCCGCCGAAGCCGCGAGGCCGCGCGGACACACCGTTATTCGTCTCCTGCTGAAGCTGAACTGAGGAACACCCCCTACCCTCCTGAAGCCGGCGGACAGGTTATTGAAGCTGGCAAAGTTGAAACAGAGCTGACAAGCCGCAGAGCGACCTCCTGCTGAATCCGCAGAGACCGCACAACTTCCAAGTACTTGACCGAAGTCAAAGCCAAACTCCTGGCTCCTTGAAGCTACCCGCGCGACCTGCACACAGCAAACGTCAGCACTGAAACAATCCGCACGGACAGACAAACTGAGACCGCAGCTCCTTGCCCAACCCAACTTATTGTTTACTCAAGTTACTGTAGATGTGCCAGGGGGGTCCTATTTATAGGCGAGGTGAGGAGTGTGGTCACCGCCCTAGAGATAGCGACACCGCCCTATCCCGCGCGATAGCAAAACACCGTCCGCCGAGTCCACAAGGACTTAGCCGGATACCAAGGAAAACCTCCAGGAGCAAGGCATCATTGGCGAACCCTCTCCAGTCCGCCCAAGCTATGCGGACAAGACATAAGTCCGCAAAGCTTCCAACCACTGCAGGACATCAACCCCCTTCAATGGCTGTCCGCACCAACCCGAGGCAATCCGCAAGACTCAATCCTCAATCCGCCACAAATCAACGACCAAAGGCAGACATCAACAGTCCACCCGGTCAATCAGCGGACTTGGTGGATACGGCGGACACCATGATCTTGGCACGGAGTGTGACCAAGTCCAAAAGCCATCAAAGGACAATGCGAGCATGGCGGACGCAACACTCGTCCGCCAAACACCGAAGCACAGACCGCCAGCAGTCCGCAAGCTCCTCGCACTCCTACCCCATCGCAGCAGCCATCTCCTGGACTCCAAAACCAGTCCGCCAAAGACCTCCACAGCAAAGCACCTGCTGTACCACCAGAGCTCGACAAGGCCTTAGCCAAGCTCTAAGCCCAGTCCGCAATAGCCCACACCGCGGACACACCAGTCCGCAAGCATCCCGCGGACACGAGCCAAACTGCCAAACAGCACAAGCCTGCACCGCGGCCACTGAGCAAAGCACCAGTCTGCAAGCCTCTATCCGCTCAGGCCGCTCCTTGGGAAAACCAACCAGCCAACACCTTATCCGCAGATACCAGGCCGTATAGTCCGCGGACTTCACCCGTGCAACCTGCTCAGAAGAACAGCCGGCTTCCACTAGACTTTCCACTAGGTCGCACATCGCAGTCCGCCCAGTCCGCCTAGTCCGCCAAAGCTGTTCGCCCAGGCCGCCCGACCTGTCCCGTCAACCACTTCCACTTCACAAATTTCAACACTCCCCCTTGAAGTGGGAAGTGGAGACCAAGCCCAGCAAGCTGCGCAAGCGCTCAAAGGCCCCCTTCGACAGTGGCTTCGTGAAGATGTCAGCAAGATTATCTTCACTCCGAACATGCCTGACCAGCAGAGATCCTTCCAACACCTTCTCCTGAATGAAATGGTGATCAATCTCTATATGCTTGGTCCTGGCATGACACACTGGATTGTTTACCAGCTTGAGAGCACTCTCATTGTCACCCAGGAGTAAAGTAGGCCCTTGCACTTCTTCATGAACGTCCTCTATAAGCCTCCTTAACCAAACGGCTTCCCGAGAAGCCAAGGCCGAAGCCTTATACTACACCCCCGTGGTTGAAACCGACACCGAGTCCTGCTTCTTGCTACACCACGAGATGCTAGTTGAACCGCAAGTGAACACATAACCTGAAGTAGACCTCCGATCATCCGAATCACCGCCATAGTCAGCATCCGTGTACCCGAGCAACGAAAACTCCGAGTCCCTTCTATAGAGGAGTCCCATGTCAGAAGAAGCCTTGACATACTTCAGAATACCCTTTGCCGCCACTAGATGAGAATGCCTTGGTTCAGCCATATACCGACTTACTCGGCCAACATCATAAGCAATGTCTGGCCTTGTAATCGTCAGGTAAATCAAGCTCCCAACAAGAGCCTTGAACACCAAAGGATCATGAAGAACCCTTCCCTCATCTCGTCGAAGCTTCAGCCCAGGTTCCAGTGGAGTAGAGCACTTCTTCCCTTCGCCCATGCCGAATCGCTTCACAATGCGATCAACATATCCTTTCTGGCAAATGAGAACCCCGCACTCCTTCCTCTCCACTTCAAGACCGAGAAAGTGATGCAACTCTCCCAAGTCTTTCATCTCGAAGCGTATAACAAGCTCTGCCCTGAGCCTTGCTACTTCCCCCTCTGAATTCCCTGTGATGATCATGTCATCCACATACAGCAGGACCAAGACTTGTAGCTCCCCCTTCTTCTTGACGAACAAGCTTGAATCCGAGTTAGAAACACGGTATCCACAGAATTGCAAGTACTCTGCAATCTTCCTATACCAAGCTCTAAGAGCTTGCTTCAACCCATAGAGAGCCTTCCTGAGTTTACAGACATAGTCCAGATGCTTTTCAGAGACAAAACCAAGCGGCCGATCCATGAAGATATCCTTGTCAATCTCTCCGTAAAGAAAGGCATTCTTCACATCGAGTTGCCAAAACCTCCATCCCTTGCTAGCAGCCAAAGCGATCACCACTTTTACTGAAGTCATCTTCGCAACTGGACTGAATGTCTCCTCATAGTCTTCTCCATACTGCTGTGAGAATCCTCTAGCGACCAGGCGAGCCATGACCCGATCAATGCTCCCATCAGCCTTCTTCTTCAACTTGTACACCCACTTGCAAGTAACCGGAGTAATGCCATCAACCTTGGGAACAAGGTCCCAGGTTTCATTCTTCTTCAGAGCATCAATCTCTTCTTTCATGGCACCTTCCCACTCCTTCACTCCAGTGGCCTCGTTGAAGTTTGCAGACTCTCGCTCATATAGAGGACCTGAAAAGAAGCAGGAGACAAAGCTCACTGCATTCCCATCACAGTACCGAGCCGGTGGCTTAACCACCCTCTTCGATATCCGAAGGGTCGGCTCCTTGCTCACTGCTTCCGTTGCTTCTTCGGGCTCAACTCCTACCTGGGGCAAGCATTGAGCAGTGCTCCCCCTGCTTCCTGAGCCAGAAGGCTCAGCCACGGAGATAGAATAAACAGGATCTGCTGGCGAAACAGCAAGCTCCTCTTCCAAGCCTTCAGCAGCCGCCACCGGTGCTTCATCAACCTTGCTACTTCCGGTTAGCTCAACCGAGCCACCTCCATATGACGTTAGCTCGTCAAAGACAACATCTCTTGACACCACGAACCTCTTCGTCACAAGGTCCATGAATTTCCATCCCTTCTTCCGCTCATCATAGCCAACAAAGACAAGCTTCCTTGACTTCGCATCTAGCTTAGTCTATGAAGCATCCGGGACATGCACGTAGCAAGTTGAACCGAACACCCGAAGGTGTCCAACACTGGGCTTCTCCTTCAGCAACAGCTCAATAGGAGTCTTCATGTTGATAGGGTTGAGTGGCATCCGGTTGATGACATAAGCAACACAAGATATCCCCTCCGCCCAAAAGGACCTTGGGATATCTTTCGCATGAAGCCAGAATTTGCAGGTCTCTGTCAGATGACGGATCTTCCGCTCCGCTACCCCATTTTTTGTGGAGTGTGAGCACAAGTAAGCTCCCGTTGGATCCCGTGCTTCCTGCAGAAGTTAGAAAACTCGGAGGAGACAAACTCACCCCCGTTATCTGTTCTAAGCTTCTTGATCCGCAAGCCAAGCCGGCCTTCTATCAACTCCTTAAACCCCACAAACAAACGAAATACTTCCGACTTCTCCTTTAAGAAGTACACCCAAGTATACCTTGAGTAGTCATCAACCAAGACAAGCATATATCTGCTTCCACCAAGGCTGGCAGTAACCGTCGGTCCCATCAGGTCGCCATGTATGCACTCCAATGGTTTCTTGCTCCTTGTTTGTGATTTATCAAACGGAAGGCGATGTGCCTTACCGTATTGACAACCCGCGCAAACATGCCCATCACCAAAGGAGGACAACTTCGGCAACCCCTTCACCAGACTTCTACTTGCCATTACCTTCAGCTTGTCCATGCCAACATGCCCCAACCTCTCATTCCAGATAACAGCGCTATCATTGGCCCTAATCCTATCAACATATGAATTGGTGGCAAGAACAAACAAGTTCTTCACCCTCCTCCCTACATGAGCAACATCAGCCTTCACCGCTGATACGTTGCGAAGGAACCTCACGTCTGTTGGCCCAAACAGAACGTGATAACCAGCGTCCACCGCATTGGTCACCGAGAAGAGGTTTTTCTTCATGCCCGACACGTGATACACACTCCTTAACGTGAGTGGCCCCTGATCACTACCCAAAGACACAACCCCCTCTTTCTCAACTGCATAAACAGTATTATCAGCAGTGATAATAGCTTCATTACCTGAGTACCCCTGCATGGAGGTGAACTTCGATTTGTCTCCGGTGAGGTGATGACCATATCCGGAGTCCACGATCCACTCGCCGTTGAAGTCCTCAGCAGACAAGGCCCGGACACAAGTGCCCGTCATAAAGGCTCCGCCCCATTCTGCTTCTTCACTTCTCGAGCAAGCTTCCTCCTTTCCTGCAGCATGCCCAGGCTGCAGTTTGACCTTGCAGTCCCGCTTCAAGTGCCCTCACTGATGACACCGATAGCACTTCAAGTTCTTCTTCCAGTCCTTAGGAGCATTGCTCCTCTCCGGCGAATATGAAGTTGAAGTCTCCTTCTCACTAGCGGCCTGCACCTTCTTCTTCTTCTTCCCTTCCCATCCTTTCTTCTTGCCTGAGTAGAGAGCTTCGCTGCCTTCCTGATTCAGGTTCACTCCAGCCATCTGCCTTGCCAAGTTCTCCTGCGATGCAAGCAGATTCTCCAGCTCCAGCAAAGACGGCTGAGTAGCCCACCCTTGAATAGATGTAACAAAGGCCACATACTCCTTCCGCAAGCCGCGGATAATGTGCCTTTTCATCTTCGCCTCAGAGATAGGCTCATCAGGATCCAGTGCCGACAGCTCAGCACACAAGCTCTTCATCTTTGAGAAGTACTTGGAGATGGAAAGGTCTCCCTGAGTTGCCCTGGCCAACTCATTTTCCAGGAACTGAAGCCGCGCCACATTCTTCCTATTGAACAACTCATCAATGGTTGTCCAAATATCAGCAGCCGACTCACATCCAACGATGTGATCAAACAGTTATGGAGACACGACTCTCTTCAGAATGAACTCCGCCTTAGCATTTGTTCTTCTCCAGAGCCTAACCTGCTCAGCAGTACCGAAAGCAGCAGTGACTTCCTGCCTGTCGTCACCACCGACGACTTCCCACCGCTCCTCGCCAAGAAGATAACTCTTCATGCACGACTTACACTTCTTGAAGTTAGTCGGCGTTAAGAGTTCAATGCCCAGACCTCTTGCAAAACTCCCTTCCATTGCAACACCTGTTGGCAACCTTTCAGAAGCTCCGAGCAACAACACAGGTTGATCACCACTCAATCACTGAGTAATAACACTGGCTGACTTCCGCTCACGCAACTGAACCTCCCTCTGATACCATGTTAAATTTTCTCAACGTGGTCAGCAAGATAGCCCAAACACCAAATTAATATCTTCGGAACTACCCAGTTCTCATGTTGAACCAGCGGAAAACCAAGGAATAAAGGTTAATCCCAACAAACAATGGAAGCACAAGCAGATCTTTATTCATTCACTTCTTTACAACACGAGACATACATAGCGAGACATGATTTCGCTAGTATAACAGCTGTAAACAGAAAGCACCAAAAACTCAAGCCGGGCGGACAGCACCAGAGTCCGCCGAGACCGCCGAGGTCGCCGAGTCCGCTGAGATCGCCCAAACTAAGCTGCAATCCGCCGAATAGCCACGGATTCCGCCGAAGCCGCGAGGCCGCACGGACACACCGTTATTCGTCTCCTGCTGAAGCTGAACTGAGGAACACCCCCTACCCGCCTGACGCCAGCGGACAGGTTATTGAAGCTGGCAAAGTTGAAACAGAGCTGACAAGCCGCAGAGCGACCTCCTGCTGAATCCGCAGAGACCGCACAACTTCCAAGTACTTGACCGAAGTCAAAGCCAAACTCCTGGCTCCTTGAAGCTACCCGCACGACCTGCACACAGCAAACGTCAGCACTGAAACAATCTGCGCGGACAGACAAACTGAGACCGCAGCTCCTTGCCCAACCCAACATACTGTTCACTTAAGTTACTGTAGATGTGCCAGGGGGGTCCTATTTATAGGCGAGGTGAGGAGTGTGGTCACCGCCCTAGAGATAGCGACACCGCCCTAGCCCACGCGATAGCAAAACACCGTCCGCCGAGTCCGCAAGGACTTAGCCGGATACCAAGGAAAAATGCCAGGAGCGAGGCATCATTGGTGAACCCTCTCAAGTTCGCCCAAGCTATGCGGACAAGGCATCAGCCCGCAAAGCTTCCAACCACTGCAGGACAGCAACCCCCTTCAATGGCTGTCCGCACCAACCAGAGGCAATCCGCAAGACTCAATCCTCAATCCGCCACAAATCCATGACCAAAGGCAGACATCAATAGTCCGCCCGGTCAATCAGCGGACTTGGCGGATACGGCGGACACCATGATCTTGGCACAGAGTGTGACCAAGTCCAAAAGCCATAAAAGGCCAATGCGAGTATGGCGGATGCAACACTCGTCCGCCAAACACCGAAGCACAGACCGCCAGCAGTCCGCAAGCTCCTCGCACTCCTGCCCCATCGCAGCAGCATCTCCCGGACTCCAAAACCAGTCCGCCAAAGACCTCCACAGCAAAGCACCTGATGTACCACTAGAGCTCGACAAGGCCTCAGCCAAGATCTAAGCCCAGTCCGCAATAGCCCACACCGCGGACACACTAGTCCGCAAGCATCCCGCGGACACGAGCCAAACCGCCAAACAGCACAAGCCTGCACCGCGGCCACTGAGCAAAGCACCAGTCCGCAAGCCTCTATCCGCTCAGGCCGCTCCTTGGGAAAACCAATCAGCCAACGCCTTATCCGCAGATACCAGGCCGCATAGTCCGCGGACTTCACCCGTGCAACCTGCTCAGAAGAACAGCCGGCTTCCACTAGACTTTCCACTAGGTCTCACATCGCAGTCCGCCCAGTCCGCCAAAGCTGTCCGCCCAGGCCGCCCGGCCTGTCCCGTCAACCACTTCCACTTCATAAATTTCAACAGCTACTTGATAAATCTTGTCAAGACTGTGGTCTAAGTTCGTCGAGCTGAAAAGGTGAGTTCGTCGACTGGACTGTGATCTTGGACTTAGAATACTTAGATATTTTTGGAATAAGATGTTGAAGTAGAATACCCAATAATTGTCGACCTAAGAACTAAGTTCATCGACCTAAGAACTAAGTTCATCGATTGGAGTTAAGTGTGAAGAATTTTGGACTTGGAATGTTGAAGTATACTCTGGAAATCGTCGACCTGAGATTCAAGTTCGTCGAGCTCAGCTCAGAGAATTTTCTCTAAGTTCGTCGAGCTGAGCACGACTTTCGTCGACCTGAGTTCGACGAACCTCGAACTCATTTTCTGAGTCTTTGAAATTTCTCTAAATCTTGAGTCTTTTGCAGTCTATTGATGGCTTGTCCATGCAGTGTTGACTCTAAGGACATGACCTATACTCTAGAACTCATACATGACCTTGGCTATACATGTTGGGTCAAACATCCTAGCTTAGTGAACCTAGCCCAAATCCAACAAGGGATCCAACAACCTCAGAAGCAAGTTACAAATGGTGCAAAGAGTAAAGACAGATCAAACAAATGTCAAAGTGAAGGAAATCTATAAAATGACTGCAACAAAAGGTCAGCAGCAGATTAAAAGTAAGCAAACAGTAAATCTAGCCGAGCAATAATGACTAATCACATCAACTAGACAGAACATAGTACCAACATCAGAAGTTCAAACTTTCATCTTTCATTAATATTCATGTTATTCATCAATAAAAATGATACTGATCAGCTCAACAATAAAGAGTACTGTGCCGGGGACAAAGGTCCACAACGCGCACAAACCCAGCCAATAGGCACCATGCCGAGGGAGAAATCCCAACGTGCACAGACCAAGCTAAGGTAATGTATTATAGATGAAAGTCCACAATGCGCACAGACTCATCCATAAGGCACTATGCCGAGGGAGAAACCCCAACGCGCACAGTCCATCTGTGTTTCTTTAGTTATTTAATTATACAAGCAGAGTTTCTTTTATTCATCACAGACTAAAGGTTAACCAACAAAGTGGACTGCATAAGAATATTTCAAGAGTCAAACAAAATGTAGTATAAATAAAACAATGAGACGCACAAGGCATTGCAATGATCTACATGACTCGATAAATAAAATGGCAGAGCAATCAAATTTGATTACCAAATTTACAGAATAAGAATTGAGGGGGTAAAGGCTTAATAAAATAACTTAGAAATTTAAAGAGAAGTCACAATGAAATTTAGAGATAAGTCTCAAAGAAATATAAACATGACAAACTCAACGAAAACTGGCAAAATAAAGAGGAAGGGAGCAAGAGAGAGGGCAAGAACACCACTTGCCTCATTTTCTACTCCAATCGGTCTCCCAAATTACTCCACATCATGGATCTAGCCAAAAGAAGATTAGGAGAAGCGGAATCTGCAAGTTCAAGGCCGAGAGAGAGGTTAGGGCCGAAAACCCTAACAAAAAACTTCCACGAAACGAGAAATACTTACCACGAACGTGAAGATCTCGGCGAGAGCTTTTCGGATCTATGCTCGGTTTACGATTCCGAGCACCGTAGCCCGACGGCGGCGATCCGAAGCTTCACGAACGGACGTTCTATCTCTCACTCTCGCTTCTCTGGTTCGGTCAAAACTTCAGGAATAAGATGAAGTTTCTTTCTATTTTTCCTTAAGTATAAGAATAAGTACTTATATATATATTTATATATACATAAATTCTTTTGTCTAAACAGGAAGGAGGCAGACAATTTAAATGTGGGCACGCGGAAAATGAAAATATAGATTTAGGATTACTTCAAATCGAAAAGTGCTAAACATTAAAGTTGTAGATCTCGTTGAGACGAACAAATTTCATGTTAACTATTTTTTTATACGACATAGATTTGACCCTCAAAACTGCGGCCGAACATAGATTGGAACAGAATTCTCGAGAAGATATAAGAGTTCTCGAGTACAAGATTCTGGATTTCCCGAGAAAAAAAAGACTTCTCGCGTACAAGTTCCTGATGTTCCGAGAAGAAAAAACAGTTCTCGAGTACAAGGTTCTGATTTCCCAAGAAGAAAAAAAGGAGTTCTCCAGTACAGATCCTGATTTCCCGAGAAGAAGGAAAAAGTAAATTGCATGAACAATGGATTCTTTGCAAATATATCAAAAAAAAATTAAACTATATACAGGAATAATGAATGACATTTTTGAATAGTGTTTTAAAATTAAAATAATCATATTTATATATTTTTGAATAAGGAAACACGAGATCAAAACAGAGGCCCAAACGCGCGCCGAATTAAACGAAATTCGCACCGTAGGCGAATGTTGACGCTACGAATACAACGACGAGGACGGAACCAAAATCCGACATGACATTCTCGAGATATTAATTTTTCAAGTCTACGACAAACATAAATTTTACAAAACTTCGGAAATTCGCCGAGGCTCGAATATCGCTTGGATCGCGACGAAACTTGACGAGCATGTCAAAAATTAATTAATTTAATTTCCTAATGTGAAATTTTCCGTTTTCGACAAGGATTCACGAATTTGGCCGACTCGACCGAACAGACGCAAAAACGCACTAACGGCGACGCGCCGGCAACTCCATGTTAACGTAACGCGCCTTACGTCATTATGACGTCAACAAGAGGATTAAATAATTGCTGGAAAATCGGGGGCATTACAGTCACCCATCCAAAAAGGAAGTTTCGTCCCGAAACTTGGAACACGAAACAAAACAAGAGGGCAGAGGGAGAAACACGACAGAAGAATTCATTAAACAAGAATACTGACCGGGGAAGACTAGGAGAACAGCTGAGGATGAGATTCTCTCATTGCGGATTCCAATTCCCAAGTTGCACCTCAAGCATCCCGATTGCGCCAGAGAACCTTAACCATCAGAATTGTCTTCTTTCTTAGCACACGATCTTGCGTCTCCAGAATACGGACAGGCTCTTCGACATACGAGAGATTAGGCTGCAACTGGGGCACTGAGTCATGGGCATGCCGATCATTAGAAACACACTTTCGCAACTGGCTCACATGAAACACGTCGTGAACACCAGGGAAAGAATCAGGCAATTCCAGTTTATAGGCAAAAACTCCAATGCGCTCCAGAATATGAAAAGGTCCCACATATCTGGGATCTAGCTTATGGTTCCTTTCAAATCTCTTAACATCTTGCATCAGAGAGACCTTCAAAAACACTAAGTCCCCAACTATAAATTCCAAATCAACTCTGCGCTGATTAGCGTACTTTTCATATCGCTCCTGAGCCAACCTCAGCTTTTCATAAATATGCATTACTGAAGTACTCATATCCTCGCTTCCGGTCCAAGCAATGGCTTCTCACCAACTTCTGCCCAAAATAGGGGAGTTTGACCATGCCTTCCATATAAAGCTTCAAAGGGCGCCATCTGCAAACTCTCGTGATAGCTGTTGTTGTACGCGAACTCCATCAGTCCGAGGCGTTTATCCCAAGCCCACCATGGTCCAAAATATAACATCTAATCATATCCTCTAAGATCTGATTCACTCTCTCGGTCTGACTATTTATCTGAGGATGATAGGCATTGGAATATCTAAGGTCAGTACCTAGGGCTCCTTGGAAGCTTTGCCAGAAATGAGACATGAACCAGGAGTCTCGGTCTAACACAATACTCGTAGGTACACCATGTAGTTTTATAACTTCGTCTAGATAAAGCTCAGCTATCGTTTCCATGGAATAATCAATCTTGAAAGGCAAAAAGTGGGCATACTTAGTTAGTCTGTCCACGATAACCCACACTGCATCATGCCCTCGGGGTGATCTCGGCAAACAGGTTATGAAATCCATGGATAAACTCTCCCATTTCTAACTCGGTATATCTAAAGGCGTTAACTTACTACTCGGCCTTCTATGATCATCTTTCACACGCTGGAAGGTATAACATTCAGATATAAATCTTGCAATGTCATTCTTCATACACGACCACCAAACAAACTGCTTCAAATCTCTGTACATTTTCGTGGAACCAGGATGATAAGCAACACTTGAACCACGCACTTCACTGCATATTATTGCTCGGATGTCCCCAATAGCGGGAATACAATATCTGCCGTGGTACTTTAGGGTACCAACGTCATCAATTGAAAAGTCAGGTAATTCCCCTTTCTCAGTCCTACAGCGGAGGTGTTGTAAATCGGGATCGCCTTTTTGATGTAGCCTGGTGAGAGTAATCCACGAAGGCTCTCCCATCTCCAAGCTACTCAGCGAAGCACTATTCCCCACGGTAATGTCCATGAGCAAAAACTCTTCAACAAGGGATTGCACCGAGAGGTTAAAGATATGTGCGGGCTTCCGACACAATGCATCCGCTACTACATTATCCTTGTCGGGATGATAAAGGATATCAACTTCGTAGTCCGTAACATATTCTAGCCATCTACGCTTGCATAAATTCAACTCCTTCTGAGTGAAGACATATTTCAAACTTTTATGGTCCGAATAAATTTTGCACGACACTCCATACAAAAGATGTCTACACAACTTCAAGGCATGAATGATGGCAGCAAATTCCAGGTCGTGCATAGGATAATTCTTTTCAAGCACCTTCAATTGTCTCGATCTATACGCTATCACTTTACTGTCCTGCATTAGCACGCAACTGAGTCCAACTTGTGAGGCATCCACATAAATGGCATACTCTACTCCTTCCACCGGCAATGCCAAAACTGGAGCAAAACACAATCTCCTCTTGAACTCTTGAAAAGCTTCCTCATATGCATCACTCTAAATAAAAGCTGCGCTCTTTTCCGTAAGCCTGGTCAACGACGTAGAGAGTATAGAGAATCCTTTCACAAATCTTCTATAGTATCCTGCCAACCCTAAAAAGCTCCTTATCTCCTTAGGCGATGTAGGTCTCTTCCAATCCAAAACTGCAGCTATCTTTGTGGGGTCCACTGAGATACTGTCCTTGCTTACAATATGTCCTAGGAATGACACCTGAGACAACCAGAACTTGCACTTGCTAAGCTTCGCATACAGCTTATGCTCCCTCAGAGTAGACAAGACCAAGCGCAAGTGCAAGGCGCGCTCTTCTGCATTTCTGGAATATACCAAGACATCGTCAATGAATACAACCACGAACTTATCTAGAAAATCCTTGAACACCCTGTTCATCATGTCCATAAAAGCTGACCGTGCGTTCGTTAATCCAAATGACATTACCAGAAATTCAAAGTGATGATATCGAGAACAAAAAGTAGTTCGCGGAATGTCTGACTCCCGGATTCTTAACTGATGGTAACCTGAACGGAGGTCAATATTCGAGAACACGGAACTACCTCGTAACTGATCGAACAAGTCATCAATCCCAGACAACAGATATCTGTTCTTAATGGTCACCTTGTTTAGCTCTCGATAGTATATACATAGCCTCATCGTTCCATCCTTTTTCTTCACGAAGAGCACTGGTGCACCCCAGGGTGAGGAACTGGGTCTAATAAAACCGCACTGCAATAACTCATCCAGTTGAGTACGCAGCTCCTCTAACTCACGCGGCGCCATGCGGTACTGTGCCTTTGCAATAGGGTGAGTGCCTGGCTCAAGGTCTACAATAAACTCCACCTCTCTCTCAGGAGGAAGTCCGGGAAGACTAACAGGAAATACATCCGGAAACTCACGCACCACAGAAACGTCCTCAACCCGAGGCTCAACCGTTGCAGCTCCCAGAATAGAAACGGAGACAAGAAAAGAATCATAGCCAGACTATAGAAATTTGCAAGCACGTACCACAGAAATGATCGGAGATTCCTGACGCGGCAAACCATACACACTCATGGGCTGGCCAATGTCACCTTGAAAATCCAAGCACTTATGCTTGCACTGAATGACAACATCATAGCTGGACATCCAGTCCATGCCGAAAATCACGTCGAAGTCTACCAAATCTAGCATCTTCAGATCCACAAAGGCTAGAAAACCACCTAGGAAGATGGAGCATTTTTGGATACCCTGACTTGACATCACGAACTCTCTCGAAGTAAATTTGACGTTTAGGGAGGTGTCTAACTGGTCGAGAGCCCAATGATGTCAGTCTACAAAACCCCTCGCCATAAAGGAGTGAGTAGCACCCGAATCGAACTAATCGTGTGCCCACTTATTCTTCACCTTAAATTCACCTAAACACAGCGCGCGCAACTAAAATGCGAAAACTATAAATCTACTAAAATAGATTACTAGCTGAGTCAGAGACTAACCTGAGATCACTTGAGTCAAAGATTGGGCTTCCTCCTTGGTCAGCACATTCAACTTTCCATTTCCCTTTTCCACGAGAGGCGGGGTGGTGGTAGAGTCTGCAACGGAACTGCATGATGCACAGGCTGGCTCTACGGGAAATTAGCCTTCATGTACCCTTTCTGGCCGTAGAAAAAACAAGCTCCAGCCTTCTTGCGATAATGGGCCACATCATGCCGACTCCTCTAACAATAAGTTCAGATAGGGTCTCCCTTTGGAGCATCCTGGATCACGTGTACCTGAGACAGCTTCTGCGCATCCAGTCTCTTAAAGCACTTCTCAAAAGTATGTCCTGGCTTACCACAGAATCTACACGCTTCCCTTCTATCCTTCTTCGCTGTAGGGCCAAATGCCCTAGAACTTCCTCCATCGTCAGATTTCCTAATGTCCTTCTTTGAATGAAATCCCCAATTCTTCGCATTTTCTATCGCCTCAAACTTTAAGGTGGCTTCTACTACTTCTGCAAATGTATCAGATTTGTACTCGCTAGCCAACTGCTGGATGTCATACCTCAGACCACCCAGGAAGTGTTTTACTCAGCCTTCTTCAGATGCTACCAGATCTCGGGCGAAATAACTGAGCTTGCTAAACTCGACCTCATACTCACTAATAGTGAGTTGCCTCTGCTTTAGTCTAAAATGTTGTTCATTAGACGGTCTTGCTCGACCGATGACAAAAACTTCTTCAGTAACATACTCTTAAATGATTCCCATAAGCACCCATCATAAAGATTCTCTTTTTCTCTGATCCACCAAATTTTCGCAAGACCCTTGAGCTGATACGCCGCAATCATCACCTTTTGATTTGAGGAAACGCCAGAATAAGAAAACATTTCTTCCATGACAATGATCCAGTCATCCAATGCCATGAAGTTTGCTCTACCATCATACGAAGGAGGTCCTAGTCACTGTAAGTGTGAAATGAAATTCATCTCAGGCGACAGTGCTACTGGGGGAACTAGAGCAGTAGGAGGAATAGTAACAGTTTGGCCCACAGCAGGGTCCTGTGCTCTAGTCTGCTACCCGACGACGACAGCCAACAATGATTGTATCTGAGATTGCAGGTCCACCATCTGCCTTGTCGGGGCCTTATTACTTTGCCGCATGCCTTCGATCACTGCCTCACTTTGCGCACCAGAAGACTCGCCCTCCGACTGGGGAGTCAACCTCATCGCAATGCGTTTATGAGGCATTTCTGCAGAATAAACGGATACCTAGTCATACCTTGTCTAAGACATCTCAAACCGGGAAAATATTCCCTTAGCAAAACTATTTTGGGGTCATATTTTATAGATACAAGCAAACGACTTATCAAAGACCTAGCTTATGACACCGAAGCTAGAAAACTCGAATACCCTGACTCAGATCAGATCAGGAACAAACAAACTCTAATGAGATCAGAAATGAACAGACACTTGGTCTTGCTGTTACCTTGCTCTGAGAAATCATAAAATGATACTATGCCTCTAACTTGTGCATATACTATGAATGCATGAATATTTAAATTTCATCTCAAATCATGGGTGTACATATGTCATCATACAGATCTTTAACTTGGCACGTGTGCTTATGCGATGGTGTGTTATGTATGCAGTGCAATGCATTCTAAAAAGGCCTTAGTGCATGTTATGAGCGACGTACACATACAATGTTATGCATCCCATACTTCATAATATTTTATGTAACGAAGAAAAGTAAACGTGCTAATGAGCATCCCTGTTATGATGGTTATGCATCCCATACTACATAACCGTCACATGTTGCCACCTTTGGTGGATCCTGTAACACCGCCTATCCGTCGCATAACATATAGTAGTAGGTTCGGCCGGGGCCCGACGCCATATACCACAGACAGACCGAAAGGTTACGCAATGGAAACCATCATGCTAATAACCAACATCCTACACAGAGTACATTGTAGCGGACGCAATTTAAAAGTTACAAGAATAAGAACCCAGCCAAACAGCCTGAATGTCCACTACAATAACACAATAGGAATGAACGTACAAATACACACGTACATGGCCTTATGGCCTTACAATAGTTTTCTCAAATTTAAGTGTCTTCCAAACCTCGGCACACAAGACGGTCATACATGAGAATAAAAGAAAACACTCAAAATTAGGCATTCGAGGGCCGGCTCAGCAACAAAGGCTTTTGCCCGCTATTTACCACTCGGCTCCACAGCACCTGCAAGCAACAATCCACAGAGCGGTGACAAACAAAAGTAACGGTCAGCAATGATGACCAAATTATAATGATCCCGCCCCTAAACTCGGGGCGGCGATGCTCCTTCCCTACACTTTATTAGCATTGCCAAATAATGGTGAATAAATACTTCACCACCGGCGTAGGCACTCATGGCCACACACCCCGTGCACTCAGGGAACATTCTCGGTGAACCCGGTCAAAGTCCGCGGTCTCACCACAGCCCCTTGGACGGCAAATCTCGTGAGCATTTGAGTCTTTCCGGCAGAAGTCACATCAATTGAAGACATCGACAGCCTAAGACCAGCCTCTAGCCATCAGTAGGCCTCTAACACCGAACCACATAGAGCGGGTACGGTTCCACTCAACCCGTTGCTCACCTCGCCACGACAATTTAAGTCATTAGCGCGGGTCAAGCTTCCCCGAATCCCGTTTCGATCACACACTTTACATAACCCGGTTATGTACAAGTTGGCTCCCAGGCCACCATGTTGGCAGAATCACGCATCTGCCCAGTTTTCCGGGTGCACCTCGGAGTTAGTCCCCAAGGTCCCATGTTGCAATATACCGCGTAGAAAACCCAAAAAACAATCAACTGCGCGGAGTCTTCTCTGGCCATTCATGCAATGCAACATCAACGATCCAAACCAACTTTTCCGGGTAGGCTTCACACATCATGCCTATGTATGTTACTCGATTACGGACTCTACATGCAAAACAACGGGGACTATTCATGTCTACCCGAAGGAACACCTCACACTCACCGCAAACTCGCGAGAGCGGCTTCCTATGCAAGGGAAAAGAGGACTTCACATGTAGAAGATGAGAATCGGTACCCTAGCATTCCTCTTTGGCGTCATGAAGATCTATGCGGATGAAAAGCACCACAATGTCCTCGCCCCGTAGATCCGAAGTCGGCTTGCGATTTGGGGCTCCGAAGCTCCGCCGATGGCCGGATCTCTCTTCCTTCTTCTTCCTTGCTCTCCCCTCTCTATAGAACTTTAGAAAGAGAAAACCCAAATAGAATGAGGGTTCCTAAACCCTCTTCCCGGGTATATCCCATCAAGAACAGCCCTGAGCCGTTGGATCCCAAAATAAGGAAACAGACGTCCACGATTCGCACTTAAAACCCAAAACCTAGGTCTAACACGGATTGTGACACGCCCATGTACAATGCTGTGTGCCCCATACGACACCGAAACCGTCGCGTCCTGAAAAGAACACGGGCTCTCGACACGCCCGTGTCAGGCTTGACATGCCCGTGTAGCGGGGCGTGTTCCTCCATCGACACAAGACCAACACCAACCCGAGGACATGGGTATTCGACGCCCGTGTCCCATTTAACATGCCCGTGTCACACCCAAACACGCCTGGGCTCTAGGCCGTGTTTCTCCCCTGACACAACTCGGCCAACTACCCGAGTAGGACACGGCCTGGGACACGCCCGTGTCTCAGGCTGTGTTCGCTGCTCGAAGATCGTCGACTGCAATTTCATCGACCACATGGCCATCGTCGAACTCGAGCATAACACGGCCCTGGGACACGCCTTTGTCCCTAGCCATGTGACCCCTACCAAGTTCCAAACCCGGCTCAAAACGCTGCCTGTCTCTCTTTTGAGTTTCGGGGCATTACAACGCTCTCCCTCTTAAAAGAATCTCGTCCCGAAATTACATAAAAGAAAGATAAAAACAAAACTTAAACGGTACCTGAGTGGAATAACTCCGGGTACTCCTCAAGCATGGTCTGTTCTCGCTCCCACGAGAGCTCCTCCTGACCGCAATTGTCCCAATGGACTTTGACCATCCTGATTTCCTTATTACGCAATCGCTTGACTTCCGAGTCCTCAATGCGAACGGGCTTGACCTTCATCGTCAACCCATTATCGACCGACACTTGATCGATCGCAATCACTTTCGGAAGCTCTTGCACCGCCTTCCGCAGCACCGATATGTGGAATACGTCGTGTAGGCCACTTAGCTCCACTGATAGCCTTAATCGATATACAGCTTCGCCAATATGCTCCAGAACCTCAAACGGTCCAAGGTACCTCGGGCTTAGCTTCTTCAAGCGCCATACCCGCAAGACACCCTTGAACGACTTAATCTTCAAGTACACCCAATCGCCGACAGCGAAATCCACGTTCCTATGCTTGGCTTTATAGTACTTCGCTTGCCGGTCCTGAGCGATTATCAATCTTTGTCAAATTGTTCGAACCAATAACGTTGCATCTTCCACCTCTTGCCGCTTGTACAACTTTGACTCACTCGTTTCCAACCAAGACAATGACGTGCGACATCTTATACCATAAAGGGCCTCGAAGGGTGCCATTTGAATGCTTGCCTGGTAGCTATTGTTTAAGCAAATTCCACCAAGTATAGGTGATCTTCCCACTGCTTCCCAAAGTCCAGAACGCACATGCGAAGCACGTCTTCCATCGTCCTGTTGACCCTCTCGGTCTGACCATCCGTCTGTGGATGAAAGGCTGTGCTAAAACTCAGCTCTGTTCCCCACATCTGCTACACCAACCTCCAATCATTGGACGTGAACCGCCCATCTCGGTCACTCACGATGCTGCTGGGCACACCATGAAGCCGTACAATATTATCCACATATAACTTTGCCAATTTCTCCACAAAATCATCCTTCCTATGCGGAATGAAGTGCGACACTTTCGTCAAACGATCTACGACCACCCAGATGGCGTCATTTCCCTTCTGCGACCTTGGCAAGCCATGCACAAAGTCCATAGTAATATCGTCGAACTTCCACTCCGGAATAGGCAAATACTTCAAGAATCCTCCAGGCTTTTGGCACTCCGCCTTCACTAAGGCGCATGTTTGACACTTCGCCACGTACAATGCCACATCCTTCTTAAGTCCTGGCCACCAGAACAATTTCTTCACATCACAGTACATCTTCGTGCTCCCTGGGTGGACCGAGTACATGGTATGATGAGCCTCATACATCAATTCCGCCCGTCAGATTACCCATATTCGGGACACACAAACGACTGTCCTTCCATAAAAATCCATCTACAACCTCAAATTGGGAATTTGACCCATCCAAAGCCTCAACCATGATTTGCTTAATGCGGCCATCCAAATCCGAAGCCTGCCGAATCCGATCAGCCAGGTCACACTAAACTTTCGTCCAGTTCAATAGCGCTTCTACACTTGTCTGCTTGTATACGCAAGAGATCTCCAATGCCTTCAACTCCCGAACCAAACGCTCGTCATGGACCGACAACCAGTTTGCTTGAGCTGGGGCCCTGCGACTCAACGCATCCGCAACTGCATTGCCTTTCCCAGGCACATAATGAATCTTGAATGTGTAGTCCCCCAGGAACTCCATCCATCTCCGCTGTCGCATGTTCAGATCCTTCTGATCCAACAAGTATTTCAGGCTCTTATGGTCGGTATATATATCGACCTTCACCCCATACAAGTAATGCCTCCACAACTTCAGGGAAAAATATCACGACCGCTAACTCCAAGTCATGGACCAGATAATTCCTCTCATGCACCTTCAGCTGATGCGAGCCATATGCGATCACACTTCCATGCTGCAGTAGGACACAACCCAATCCACTGCCCGAAGCATCGCTGTAGATTTCAAAGCCTTCGGTCCCACTCGACAAACTCAACACAGGCGTCGTGGTCAACCGACTCTTCAACTCCTCAAAAGCTCGTGCGCACTCCGGTGTCCAAACAAACTTCTGCTCTTTCCTCGTCAGAGTCGTGAGGGGTAATGCTATCCGCGAGAAGTTCTCCACGAAGCGCCTGTAATAGCCGGCAAGCCCCAGAAAACTCGAACTTCCGCTATCGTAGACAGCACAGGCCACTCGCGTATCGTAACAATCTTCGCTGGATCCACCATAATCCCCTCTCCACTGACTAAGTGACCAAGGAACCCTACCGAGGACAACCAAAACTCGCATTTGGAGAACTTGGCATACAATTGATTCCTCCTCAGCGTCTCCAACACCAAATGCAGATGCTTAAAGTGATCCTCCTCACTCTGCGAGTACACCAATATATCGTCGATGAAGATGATCACAAAATGGTCCAAGTACTCCCTGAAGGTCTTGTTCATCAGATCCATGAACACTGACGGCGCATCAGTCAGCCCAAACGGCATGACCGTAAACTCATAATGCTAGTATCTCGTACTAAAAGCTGTCTTGAGGATATCACTCTCCCTTATCCTCAGCTAATAATACCCGGACTTAAGATCCAATTTCGAGTACACCGATGACCTGACTAACTGATCGAACAGATCATCAATCCTCAGGATTGGGTACTTGTTCTTCTCCGTCAACTTGTTCAGCTCTCGATAATCAATACAGAGTCTCAAGCTTCCGTCCTTCTTCTTAACCAAAAGGACCAGTGCGCTCCAAGGCGACGAACTTGGACGCACATAACCCTGCTCCAACAACTCTTGAAGTTGTACCTTCAGCTCCGCCATCACCTTAGGCACTAGCCGATACGGAGAGCGTGACACAGGTTTCGCACATAGCATTATCTCGATGGTGAAATCAATCTACCGTTGAGGTGGGGCTCCAGGAATATTGCCAGGGAACACATCAGGGTACTCGGATACCACTGAAATATTATCCAACGCAGGCTTAGGCTTTGCAACATCCACTAGCGTGAGGAACAGCCCTGCTCCAGCACTAACCGCCTTCTCCACCTGAAGAGCAAACATCAAAGTCTTGCTCGACCCTTTCAAGCCCGTAAAAGTCATCTCACGACCTGTTCCCAACTTAACCTCCTTGCGACTGCAATCAATATAAGCTTGCTGCTCCGAGAGCTAGTCCATTCTAAATATCACGTCGAACTCCACCAATGGTAGTATCGACGCTTGCAAGTTGAACTCCTGACTCCCAATACGAATCTTTACGCCACAGACTCTATTTGCGTGCATTAAACACCCATTCAACAACAACACATCCAGTTTGTCCTTTGCCATCGAAGAAGGTACTCCGATGCGCGATATGAATCCTTCAGATAAAAAGGAGTGTGAAGCTCCCGTATCAAAAGTGCTCTCGCCGGATTTTCACAAATCAAAATAAAGCCTATACAAGCAGTGGTAAGGTAACACGCGTATAACAAGTATTTAAAAATTAACTTGCTATAAATTTAAAACGTACCTGTCACCACATCCGCTTGTTTGATGGCCTTCTACTTTCCAAGATTATAGACTCTAGGTTGAGCATAATGGGATGCGGTTGACTCCCCCGCCTTGGCCTTTTCCTCATATGTTGCTCCCGACTTCATCTCAGACTTGGGACGTCCGCTTCGACAATCTCGGGCATAGTGTCCCGGCTTCCCACAAGTATAGCACGCGCCCGGTGTTCGGACTGTAGTCGCCCCAGATGCACCAGAAGAAGGGGTTGGACCCGAAGTCCTATCCTTTTTTATTCCACTTGCGGAACACAGATTTTGAGGAGTTCGACATTTTGAACTCTGACCCCTTTGCAGTAGAGTCTTTCTTCGCTTGCACATTCTTCAGGTTCTTTTCCAAAGACTGGGCCGTATTGACCAGGGTCAAGAAGCCCTACGTCATAGGCCCCGAGAGCAGTAGCCTTAGGTCATCCCTCAGACCCTCATAGAATCGGTTTGTCTTACGCTCCTCACCCGCGAACGTAGAGATAGCGTACCGACCCGACCGAGTAAATTCGTGGAGATACTCTTCCACGCTACTCTCTCCTTACGATAATTTCTGGAACTCATTCTCCAATGCTATCCTCTGAGCCGAGGGAAGGTACCTTGCCAAGAACAGTCTCGAAAACTCTTCCATCGAGACGTCCGTGAGTTGCCTTCCCCTCAAGTGATGTAGCTCCAAACCTTCCCACCACAGCCTACCATCTCCGTCCAACAGGAATGTAGCTATAGTGGTCATCTGCCACTCCTCCATTTCCGTCGCTGTCAAGACTCTCTTCACTCATGAGAGCCAATCTTCAGCTTGGGATGGGGTTCCCATCCCCGAGAACACCAGAGGATTGAAGCCCATAACATGTTTGAGTTGCCTTTCAGTTGCTCTCCTAGGAACCAAAGGCTCCACCACCACCTGCTCCACCCTTCTCAGTTCAGCCGCTTGAAGCAGTACCTGCTCCATCGCAGGACTGGGCTGCTGTATTTGCCTTGCAGGCTGCGCGTTGATCATAACAAACACCGCTTCGGCCACCAATCGTATGGTTTCTGTCGAAGGAGGTGTTGCAGGCACATCTGTTGGTGCGCTACTAGCCTTAGAAACCGGGCATTCTGACGGCCCTGCACCACTTCGGGTCACCTATAGTCGTACAAAACACCGTTAAGAGACCAAACAATATTGCAAAAAGCAATTATAGGAACACGCAGGTTCCTCAAACATGTGTATTTCCATTCCTAAGTGGACATTCATGGGTTCTTTTATGTTATAACGATGACGCACACACATGTGCTTACCACCCCTTAAAAGAATTCGTCCATGAATTCATTTAAGTTGACTAAAACCAGTAGTCTAATACCAAATTGAAACACCCCTATCCGTCGCATAGCATATAACAGTAGGTCCGACCAGGGCCCGATGCCATATACCACAGACAGACCGGAAGGTTACGCAATGGAAACCATCATGCCAATAACCAACGTCCTACACAGAGTACATTCTAGCGGATGCAATTTTAAAGTTGCAAGAATAAGAACCCAACCAAACAACCTGAATGTCCACTACAATAACACAATATGAATGAACGTACAAATACACAAGTACATGGCCTTATGGCCTTACAATTGTTTTCTCAAATTTAAGTGTCTTCCAAACCTCGACACGCAGGCCAGTCATACATGAGAATAAAAGAAAACACTCAAAATTAGGCCTTCGACAGCCGGCTCAGCAACAAGGGCTCTTGCCCGCTATTTACCACTCGGCTCCGCAGCACATGCAAGCAATAATCCACCGAGTGGTGGAAAATAAAAGCAACGGTCAGCTATGCTGACCAAATTATAACGATCCCGCCCCTAAACTCGGGGCAGCGATGCTCCTTCCCTGCACTTTATTAGCATTGCCAAACAATAGTGAATAAACACTTCACCACCGGCGTAGGCACTCATGGCCACACACCCCGTGCACTCAGGGAACATTCTCGGTGAACCCGGTCAAAGTCCGCGATCTCACCACAGCCCCTTGGACGGCAATTCTCGTGAGCATTTGAGTCTTTCCGGCAGAAGTCACATCAATTGAAGACATCGACAGCCTAAGACCCGCCCTCTATGCCATCAGTAGGCCTCTAACACCGAACCACATAGAGCGGGTATGGTTCCACTCAACCCGTTGCTCACCTCGCCACGACAATTTAAGTCATCGACGCGGGTCAAGATTCCCCAAATCCCGTTTCGATCACACACTTTACATAACCCGGTTATGTACAAGTTGGCTCCCAGGCCACCATGTTGGCAGAATCACGCATCTACCCAGTTTTCCGGGTGCACCTCAGAGTTAGTCCTCAAGGTTCCCTATTGCAATCTACCGTGTAAAAAACCCGAAAAACAATCAACTGCGCGTAGTCTTTTCCAGCCATTCATGCAATGCAACATCACCGATCCAGACCAACTTGTCCGGGTAGGCTTCATACATCATGCCTACGTCCGTTACTCGATTAAGGACTCAACATGCAAAACAATGGGGTCTATTCATGTCTACCCGAAGGAACACCTCACACTCACCGCAAACCCGCGAGAGCGGGCTTCCTATGAAAGGGAAAAGAAGACTTCACATGTCCAAGATGAGAATCGTTACCCTAGCATTCCTCTTTTGCACCATGAAGTTCTATGCAGATGAATGGCACCACAATGTCCTCGCCTCCGTAGATCCGAACTTGGCTCGCTATTTGGGGCTCCAAAGCTCCGCCGGCTGCCGGATCTCTCTTCCTTCTTCTTCCTTGCTCTCCCCTCTCTCTAGAACTTTAGAAAGATAAAACCCAAATAGAATGAGAGTTTCTAAACCCTATTCCCGGGTATATCCTAGCAAGAACAACCCTGAGCCGTTGGATCCAAAAATAAGGAAACGAACGACCACGATTCGCACTTAAAATCCAAAACCTGGGCCGAATACGGCTTGTGACAAGCCCGTGTCCAAGGCCGTGTGCCCCATACGACGCTGAAACCATCACTTCCCGAAAAGAACACGGATTCTCGACACGCCTGTGTCATCTAGTACACGCCCGTGTAGCAGGGCGTATTCCTCCATCGACACAGGACTAACACCAACCCAAGGAGAACACGGGTATTTGACATGCCTGTGTCCCATTTGACACGCCCGTGTCATACCCAAACACGCCTGGGCTCCAGGCCGAGTTTCTCCCCCGACACAACTCGGCCAACTACTTGAGAAGGACACGGCCTGAGACACGCCCGTGTCTCAGGCCGTGTTCGCTGCTCGACGATCGTTGACAGCAATTTCGTCGACCACACGACCATCGTCGAACTCGAGCATGATACGGCCCTGGGATACTCCCGTGTCCCTGGCCGTGTAACTCCTACGAAGTTCCAAACCTGGTTCAAAACGCTGCCCGTCTCTCTTTTGAGTTTCAGGGCGTTACAAATCCATATACAAACACATATTATGCATCCCATACTACATAATATGCCCCGTATACTTCTTATCATGCTATGAGTATATTGTTCGTGCTTCCATCAAGATCTACTGATGACATATCGGTGTGTGTATGCAATGAAATGATACGATTAGAGTTTTGCTTAAGGGAAAGTTGTCCGACTTGTACAACCCTGTGTCTGGCGAGTGAGGTCGCCAAGGACAATACCGGGCAGTTCAGATCGTCCAAGCAACATGCAAGCCCAGCAATGGACTGAAGATTGTGGGCGAGCTCGACAAGGAGAATGAAAGATATGGTACCTAAACACCTAGAGGGGGGGGGGGGTGAATAGGTGACCTAATACTTTTTAACTTTGTTGGCAGCAAACAGTTATATCACAGATTTCTAAGTAGTCTATTACAACAATCAGCAATAATCAGACATACACAGCACATTCACAGCACAGCACACAGTGATTTATAGTGGTTCCCCAATCTTTGGGTATATCCACTTTCCCCCTTCGCCTATCTAGTAGTGTACTAGATTCGGCCAAACTTCTCCACTGTCTCAGAACCCAAATAGGTTCCTACACCTCAGGCCCAAAGCCTTACACCTCAACTTTCTCAAAAGCCTACACTCAGCCACAAAGGCCTACACTCAGCCACCCAGGCCTACACTCAGCCAATCAAGGCCTACACTCAGAGTTCTTCAACTCCTACACTCAGGCTATCAAGCCCTACCCTCAGCCTTTATAAATTTAGGCTTACAATGCACTCAGATCCAAAGATCCTACAAGTTAAAATAGTTTTACAACAAATAACTCAACAACTCAGAAAATAAGAGAGGAGTTGAGAGTTTCTTGCTGAGTTCTTGGAAGAACTCAGATAGATCCAAACTGACTTAGCTTCCTTCAAAGCTTCTTGAGTAGAACTGAATAAGTCTGAATCCTCTGCAGTTGTTCCTTGACCTCTGCTTCTTAAGATCCAGATGCTTCTGAATCCTTCTTCTCAGCCTAGTTCCAAAGACTGAATTCTTGATTGGAGCTCTCTCTCTCCAACTTCTTAGATCTGCCGTTGGTCAGCACGATCTTCTTGATTTGTATCACTTGGATAACTTGATCAGCAACCACTTGAACAAATCTCTCAGATTAATCTGAACTCAATCAGAACTTAATCTTCTTCTGTTAACTCTTCACAACATTAATAACCTTGGTTTCTGTAAACAGTCTGTGCCTATTTATAGGCCTTCTTCATGGTAACCGGCTGGTCCGGTTCATAACTGACTTCTGACATCTCTGACAAGTGCTGTAGACCGGCTGAAACGGCAGCTGTCACGTCATCCAGTCAATTCTTGAAATTCTCTATCTGTCTGATAGTGTCGAGACTTTCTGTCTCTAAGTGTCGACACTTATAGTCCAAGTGTCGACACATGAATTGTAAGTGTCGACACAAGTCTACAAGGTGTCGACACAACTCTTTGTATGTCCCGACACAGATTCTTCTGCATGTGTCGACACTGAAATTGAGTGTCGACACAAGTACTTGTTCTTCTATCTTTTGCTGAATTCTTCTATGTGTCGACACATCTCCTTTGTGTCGACACAACTTCTTGTGTTGAATCTGTCAAGTATCGACACTGCTTCTAGGTGTCGACACATAGTCTTTTATGTCGATTCTCGCTGAGTGTCGACACATCTCCTTGTGTCGACACATCTTCTTCTTGTTGAGACTTCAGCTGAGTGTCGACACATTCCCTTAGTGTCGACACTTGTACTTAGAATAATTTGCTGTTCTTTCTGTTCTTGGCTAAGTGTCGACACATCTTCTTCTGTCGACACTTTCTTCAAGTGTTGAGTCTTTTGCTGTGTGTCGACACATTGTTCTGAGTGTCGACACATACTTCATATGTTGACTCTTCTGTTGAGTGTCGACACATTGTGCCGAGTGTCGACACTTACATCAAATGCTGACTCTTCTGCATAGTGTCGACACATTGTGTTGAGTGTCGATACTTGTACTTAGACTCTGCAGACTTTTGCTGAGTGTCGACACAGCTCCATGTGTCGACACTTTCTGGTGTAGACACTGCTCCTCTAGGTGTCGACACTTCTGCTAAGTGTCGACATTGCTTCTCTGCATTCTTCTTCACTGAGTGTCGACACAGCTCCTTGTGTCGACACTTTATGTCTGGTGTCGACTTTGCATCCCAGGTGTCGACACAATGACTCCAAGTGTCGACACTGCTTGTCTGGGTGTCGACACAAGCTTTCTCAAGTGTCGACACTTTCCCTCTGGGTGTCGACACATGGACTTAGAAAGTTTTAGCTTCAGTCCAGTGAATACCTAACCTGCACAAGTAACTCAAACATACATCAAATACATTATGATGTATATCATTGAGTTGGGTGAGGCTTCTTCAAATCAGGTACATTTGACCAATGTACCCAACAATCTCCCCCTATTTGGAGAAGTCATAACCCTTAGTCAATGATATACACCACTCATAATTAAAAAATTATAAAATGATGTAAAGCAGGATTATGTCAACAGGGTAAACTTAAACATGTAATAATGCACACATGTATACACATTCATCATTGCAGAACAAACAAGAAATAGACACATTCTTCTGAACAATCATGAAATATGTTTATCATATATTGTTCTAACATTTTTCTAATACATCTTCAATGATTTACAAAAATGTTTATATGTAAAAGATTACAACATTCTTCAAGTCTATTCTTAGTTTAGTTCTGGTCAGGTTCTTTAATAACAATTCCTTTGCCAGATTTGACTTTAGCCTTGACAGCAGCAGCAGTAGGCTCAGCATCAGCAGGCTTCTTGCCTTTTGAGTCCTTCTTCTTTTGTTCTTCAGCCTTGATTTTCTGCCTCTCAAAATAATGATAGGGCTTAGGAAAGTACTTGCTAGGCTCCACTGCAGTAGGAGGCAGCTTTCCTAACTTAGCCTTTCTCCTGTACTGGACAATGGCTTCCTGCCTGATCTCATGATTCCTCCATTCTGCTTCTGAGAACCACTTGTTCCTGTCATTCATGTTGTCTTTGGCAGCTTTCCAGGCAGTTAGAATTATATTCCTAGAGGTAGGGCTCCACTGTTCAAAATCTGGCTTTTGTTCTGCTAGTTCCCTAAACCTCTTCTTTGACAGCCTTGTCTCTTCTTCTTTTTCTAATGCCTCTTGCATAGCTGCAGTAATAGGTTGAACAACCTTTTCCAGAACAACATTAGACTTGCCCTCAGTTGGGCTGTACATTGTCTGCACTTCTGCATGAATCATTTCAAAATCGGGAGGTGGATAAATGACTTGAGCTACTTCTTGTGGCTCACCTCCAAAATATGCAGGGTTCAGTCCAGATTCAGCAACTTCATTGTCATCACACAGGGGAGGATATCCAAGTGTAGCCCTGATTGAATTTGATATCCATTTTGCATGCTCAGAACTTGCCTTGACTAACACTCTCTCCCCCTTTATGACTTCTTGAGCAACATGATCTCTTACATCATCCTTCTGGAATCGGATTTGACCATCCAAGTACCTGATTCCATCTTTAAAGTAAGGTCTAAGCTTTGTAAGTTGTTCAGAGATTGCTTTCTGGGAATCTTGTATAGCAGTTTTGACAGCAGTAATCTCAGCTTGAAAGATTTTATCAAAATCAGCCTTTGCAGCATCAGCAGATGTAGATGGTTCAGCAGACTTATTCTTTAATTCAGTGACTATAGCATTGTGGGAGGCAGTCAAATTATCATTCATTCTTAACTGATTCTCCAGCACATATCCTTGTTTTAATGCTATATCATCTACCTGAGTCTTAATCTTCTCCTGATGAGTAGCCAAATAGACTACTGCATTCCCACCCTTGTGGAAGCAGTCAGTCATTTCTTTCTTGTTGAGATTCATCTCAAACCTTATAGATTTTATATCTTGAGCAAGATCAAACTGTAATGATCTGTGCCCTGCATCAACATAAGCCTCTATGGCTTTCCTTTGTTCATCCATTTTGATCTGTAGTGCAATCAGTAAAGCACTATAGTCAGCAGTTGGAGCTTGCTGAACTATAGGCTGTGGGGCAATGGATTGTAGGGCTTTCTTGTAGCTCTGACTTCTTCTCTTGAATACAAAGAGTTTCTTCTTTGTAGCCCTAGCACTCTCCTCATCTTCAGAGGCAGAGGTGCTTGCAATATCAACTCTATTCTTAGGGCTCTCTGATTTTTCAGCTTGCACATCAAGTGCTTTCTCAGTTTCTGGCCTTTCAGATTCTTCCAGAATTGTCATGTGCTCCCCCTCAGCAGCAGCACCCTTCTCTTCAGCAGCAGCAACCTTATCCATGTTTAAGTCTTCTTGATCTAGATTAAGAAACAGATCTTCCATGGTGAATTCAACTGGTGACTGTGCAGGAGAAGTATTGGGTTCATCAACTACTTTATCAGGAATCACTTCTAGTATAACTGATGTGTCTTGAAGAACAACATCTGGTTCTTGGCTAGGCAGCTGAGTTTGCTGATGGACATCAGACAAATCAGAATCTACTACAGAAAAATCGAAAGTATTAAGGTCAACAAGTACCTCTTGGATGAGGATGGTGGCTTGCTCACTCTCCAGTGTAGAGGGTTGTTCTACAACTGAAGGCTCCCCCTGGCTTGGATCCCTATGGATGGGGCTAGCGTGAGGCAGCTCCCCCTGAATCTCAGCCACATCTTGAGCAGCAGGGGTCTTGACCACTGTCTCCTCCTCTTGATCATCAGGTGTGAACACCACCTGTTCTTCACTCTCAGAACTGCTTGTGGACTCTTGTGCCACAACAGCAGTTTTCCTTTTCTTCCTGGGAGGAGAATCTTTCTTAGTAACTTGCTTCTCAGGGGTAGGTATATCCTTTGACAGCACCCTTTCCCACCTAGAAAAGATCCTCATATCCATCTTTCTCATGTGGTTGATTTTACTACCTGCAGCAGTGCTCATTACCTCTGGTATTGTACCAGCCAGGTAGAGACTAAGTATTCTGCCCAGATTAGGCTTCTTCAGACTTTCCTTATCTTTTCATAGATAACCATTGACCAATCTGTTTTTAGGTTGAAGATAATTCTGGTCATGACATTGAACATGGAGGCTGACACCCTGTCATGCCCTCCAGTCTTACTGAGAATGACCTTGCCCACTATCTCTGACAGAAATTTTCCTTGACTGTTCATGCCTTTTCTGTTAAAGACAGAACCTATCTTCATCTTAGAATCAAGACCACACCAGACCAAAGCTTCCCTGGTCTTGGATGTAGAAACTTCTTCTTCTTCTTGAGTCTTAGGTAGCTGAAGTACCTTTCTCAGACTTTTGGGTGATACCTTGACCTTGGTTCCATGCACTCTGGATTTGATTCTGTATCCAGAGTCATCCACAATTGCTCCAGTAAGGAATTCAAGCACTTCCTTCTTCCATATCTTGGTTGGTTCTGAAACCAAGTATTCTAGTCCTGAATCGCTGACTAGGGTAACCACTGACTTGATATCTTGATCGCCATCGTCGAATGCGCCGCGCACAAGTTCGTAGCCTTCGTTGACGTTTTCCTCGAGCTTGGGAGCCATTAGGGTTTGGAGAATTAGGCTTGAGAAAAGAGAAATGTCGACACAAGAGTTTTGGTCTCGAAACTTTGAAAGCGTGTCGACAATCAAAGACAGAACCCTATTTATACCTTTCTGATTTGAAGACGAACAGGCGGGATGGATAACTAAAAATGTGTCGACACTGTCAATAAGTGTCGACACTGACTTATAATGTCTCGACACACATGTGTCGACACAAGTTTAGTCAACAGATATTATGTGTCGACACATGTTTATGTGTCGACACCACTCTACTCGACGAATAGTCGAGACTTTACTTAGAAAATTCTGAGTAAAACTTAAGTGTCGACACCACATTGGATGTGTCGACACCTACTCGACATGTGTCGACACTAACATTTTGAAGTGTCGACACCAACATCCTAGATGTGTCGACACCTTTTTCCTGAAGTGTCGACACTTTTATTCTGTGTCGACATAGACTTGTCTATGTGTCGACACCTTTTTACTTAGCCAATTTTCTATTCTGTAAACTTAGTCTAAGTTTATCATACCTAGTTCAATTTTGAATCTATTGAACTTAGCTTCTTCTAAGGGCTTAGTAAACATGTCAGCTATCTGATTATCAGTTTTAACATATTCAAGTGCAATATCATTTCTTTCTACATGCTCCCTAAGAAAGTGATATTTAATCTCAATATGTTTTGTTCTACTATGAGATACAGGGTTGTTAGCTATTGAAATAGCACTTGTAGAATCATAGAAGAGTGGAGTTCTACTTACCTGAAATCCATAGTCCACTAGCTGATGTTGAATCCATAGAAGTTGAGCACAACAACTTCCTGCAGCTACATATTCTGACTCAGCTGTGGAGATAGCCACACTAGTCTGCTTTTTGCTGCTCCATGAAATTATTCTTCCACCTAGGAATTGACAGGTTCCAGTTGTGCTCTTTCTATCCTCTTTGCATCCTGCAAAGTCTGCATCTGTATAACCTGTTAGATCAAAATCTCCATTCCTAGGGTACCAGAGGCCTAGATAGGGAGTGCCCTTTAGATATCTCAAAATTCTCTTGACTGCAGTCAAGTGAGACTCTTTAGGGCAGGCTTGATACCTGGCACAAACACATGTAGCATACATAATGTCAGGCCTACTTGCAGTCAAGTATAGTAAGGAGCCAACTATCCCTCTATACAAGGTTTCATCTACAGGTTTCCCTGCATCATCCTTGCTAAGAGACATACTTGACCCCATAGGAGTCTTCATGGTACTGGATGAATCCATACCATATTTCCTTATGAGTTCTAGGGTGAACTTGGACTGACATATGGACAAGCCACTTTCAGTCTGTTTAACTTGGAGACCCAAGAAAAACTTTAGCTCTCCCATACTACTCATCTCAAATTGACTTTGCATAAGCTTTGCAAACTTTTTGCAAAGGCTACTTTCAGTAGACCCAAATATAATATCATCTACATATATTTGGACAAGTATGACTTTGCCTCTAGATTCCCTAAGGAATAGAGTCTTATCTATTTTCCCCCTTGTGAACTTGTTCTCAATGAGGAAACTAGATAGGGTTTCATACCAAGCTCTAGGAGCTTGTTTTAACCCATACAATGCTTTCCTAAGTCTATAGACATAATGAGGTTGAGTTGGATCAACAAAACCTGAAGGCTGCTCCACATAGACTTCTTCCTTAAGATTACCATTTAAGAATGCTGACTTGACATCCATCTGGTAAACCTTGAATCCTTGATAGGTTGCATAGGCCAAGAACATCCTTATGGCCTCCAGTCTGGCTACTGGGGCAAAGGTTTGATCAAAATCAATACCTTCTTCTTGCCTATATCCTTTTGCAACCAGTCTTGCTTTATTCTTTATGATGACCCCTTGTTCATCTAACTTATTTCTGTAGATCCACTTAGTTCCTATAACATTGTGGTCTTTAGGTTTAGGAAACAGTTCCCAAACCTTGCACCTTTTGAACTGATTAAGTTCTTCTTGCATAGCTTCAGTCCACTGTGGATCTTGTATAGCTTCTTCAAATTTCTTAGGTTCTATTTGAGACAGAAAACTAGAATATACTGCAGCATTCTGATTTCTGCTCCTTGTCTGAACTCCTTGTCTTGGATCTCCAATAATCAGCTCTACTGGATGATCTCTTAGATGCCTGTTGGCTGGTGGCATCCTAACTTCAGGTTGAACTTCTTCAGCATCTGCATCATGCTGTACTTCTTGTATTTCTTCAGCTATTGGCACATGTAGTTCTCCCCCTGGACAACTGCTATTGCCTTCTACTTGCTGTCTTGCAGCAGGCATCTCTTCTATAGTAAGCTTGTCCAATTTCTTTGTCAAACCTGTGGGGCTGCATACATTGCTAGACAACTCATTGTTAATAAGTTTTGTCTCATCAAAAACTACATGCACTGATTCCTCAACAACTTGTGTAGTCAAGTTGTATACTCTATAAGCCTTACTATTATTGTTGTACCCAACAAAAATTCCCTCTTGGGACTTGGCAGCAAACTTAGTTATGTAAGACTTTCCATTGTTAAGTATGAAGCATTTACAACCAAAGATCCTAAAATAGGATAGGTTTGGTTTCCTGCCTTTCACTACTTCATAGGGGGTCTTGTTTAGTCTTTTAGTGATGGTAGCCCTATTTATCACATGGCATGCAATGTTAACTGCTTCAGCCCAGAAATACTCAGGCAGTGATGTATCACTAAGTAGGGTTCTACCAGCCTCTATCAAGGTTCTATTCTTTCTCTCAGCAATGCCATTTTGCTGAGGTGTTCTAGGTGAAGAGAATTCTTGAAATATCCCAAAGTCTTCACATAGTTTTGTCATGCTTTCAGATTGAAACTCAGTACCATGGTCACTTCTAATTTTGACCACAGTACTATTTAGTTCATTCTGAATTTGCTTGACAAAGCTGTAGAAGACACTAGGTGTTTCAGATTTCTGCCTTAAGAAGAACACCCAGGAAAACCTTGAGTAGTCATCAACAACTACAAAGGTATAGACCTTCCTACCTAAGCTGTGAACTGGCATTGGACCAAAGAGATCCATATGCAAGAGGTATAAACATCTCACAGCATCTTTATTATCTATGCTTCTAAAGGTGGATTTAGTCTGCTTGCCCTTTTGACAAGCTGAGCAAATGCCATCTTTAACACACTTAACTTGAGGACCATTCCTCACTAACTCTTTGCTAAAGAGTTTGCTAATAGTCTTGTAGTTAAGATGAGCTAGCCTCTTGTGCCACTTGACACAATGAGAGACTGTCTCATCAGCTACAAGACAAACAGGAGAACCATTGTTCTCAATCATAATGTCTAGACAGTAGACATTCCTCTTTCTATATCCTGTCAAAATGATCTCTTGATCACTTGACCTCTTGATATGACAACCATTTTTAACAAATGAGATGTCATACCCTACATCACTTAACTGACTTATACTTATAAGGTTGTGTTTCAACCCTTTAACATAAGCCACTTGAGTAATGGTAACAAGGTTTGAAGAAATGTTACCAAACCCTTTGATGATTCCTTTTTCAGAACCACCAAAGGTCACTTTAGGACCATTTTTGATTGGAATATAGTCCTTCAGTAGTCCCCTTGTTCCAGTTATATGTCTGGAACATCCACTATCCAAGTACCATGTTGGGGTATGGCCACTTGGATTCACCTGCAAAACAAATTAATGAACCTTAGAACCCAAAGTAAACTTGGGTCCTTGGTGATTGTTAGTTTGCAACATGACACAACTACCTACTGGCTTTCCACCAGGTAGCTTGCTACTCCCTTTGGCACTTGCATTGTGCCAACAATCCAAGGCAAAGTGGCCAACCTTGCCACAACACCAACATTCAAACTTATTGTACCTTTGCTTAGGTACAGACTTTGCTGTCTTAACTGCAGCTGACTTATTGAATGTTAGGGTCTTGCCCTTGGGCTTGGACTGATCCTGAACAGTCCTGGCAGGTTTAACAAAACCCAGTCCAGCCTTACCTTTGTGATGAGTAAAATCATCAATCAAAGGTAGAACTGATTTAGGCTTTGAAAACTTTGCAACCAGTTCTCTCTCTTTCTGAAGATTTGTCTCCAGTTTCTTAATTTGATCATTCTTAAATGTGATAGTACCTATCTGAATCACTGTAATGTGTTTCAGCCTAGCTACCTCATTCAGTTTTTGATCAAATTGCTTCTCAAATTCTGTTGCAGCAGCCTTGAGATCAGCAATCTCCTTTGCCTGACTTTTGGCAAGGGACTTGCTTTTCTTATAAGCCTGTAACAGCACCTTATATTCATCTATGAGCTGATGAATATCATCCTCAGACTCAGAACCACTTCCATCATTTGATGAAGATGATTCTGATTCTGAACTAGAACAAGAAACTGAACTTAGAGTTTGACTTTGTACCTGACTAGGTCCTGGCTGCTCCAGGATTTTGGTACTCTCAGTCAATGCCATCAGTCCTTGGCACTGGCAGTCTTCTTGTTCATAAATTGACTCCAAGATCTGCATAAATTCTTCTTCTTCTTCTTCAGCAAATAGCCCTATGTAGGCTTCAGCATCAGTATCAGTGTCTGAAGAAGAAATATCTGAAAGAGTCTTCTCATTCTTGGCAACAAAAGACTTCTCTTTCTTCCCTTTGAGGTGAGTCTTTTTCCTGTTACTGGATTCTTTTCTTTTCTCAGGACAATCAGCAATGACATGACCCTGTCTATTACAGCAGTAGCACACAATCTTTGATCCAGTTGCCTTGCTTGTCTTTGTCTTCTTCCTGTCCTTCTTAGAAGGCTTTTTCTCCTGATACAAGACTTCTTTTCCCTTGTAAGTAGATGGTCTGGACCTCCACTATTTCTTTTTCAGGAATTTCTGAAAGTGTCTAGTGAAGCAGCAAAGTCTTCATCACTTTCACTGCTTGTAGACTTTGTACTGACAGACCCTTCTGACTCAGATTCAACTACCTCTGGAGGTGGAGTTGATGACTTAGTTCTGCATTTTCTGGGAACTTCTGTCTTGAAGGCAACAGTCCTTTCCTTGTGCTCAGTCCTTGTTGATTTCTCCTCCTCTTTCCTCACTGTCAGCTGCATCTCATATGACAACAACTTGCCAAATAGTGTAGGAGGAGGAATTTCTCCCAACTTTGCCATTTCTCTTATGGCACAGATCTTGGTGTCCCAATCTTTGGTTAGGGACCTTAGGAATTTGTCATTTAGTTCATAGTTGCTGAACTCTCTTCCATAAGACATGAGTTCATTAACTATTCTATAGAACTTCTTGTAGCATTCAGTGATGCTATCTCCCTTGCCTTGCCTAAAGCTCTCATACTCTTGATTAAGCAAGGACTTCCTATCTTGCCTAACTTCTTCAGAACCTTCCATATAGACAATGAGGGTATCCCACATTTCTTTTGCTGTTTTACAGTGAATTAAGTTCTGAAAAGTTGCATCATCAATGACACTTACTATTATGTTTTGTGCCCTTTTGTCCATAGTGGCTAGGATAATTTCATCCTTGGTCATCTCAGAGAAATCCTTTGGAGTCCTCTGATTTGCATCCAATACTGAGATCTTCATTGGCACATAAGGCCCTTCCTTTACTGTGATGTATATTCTAGGGTCTGAGGCCTCCATGAATAGCCTTACCCTCTCTTTCCAGATCCCAAAAATTTCCTTTCTGCAAATAGGTAATTTCATGGAACCCAAGTCTTTATGATTTTCAAAGGAACCCATGGTTCTTGATTTTCTTGAAGCTGTTTTCTGACCTAGACTGTTTCTGCCAAACAGGATCTCCTTAGACTGTTAGTCCTTGTTTTGAGGAACCTGGCTCTGATACCACTTGAAAGATATGGTACCTAAACACCTAGAGGGGGGGTGAATAGGTGACCTAATCCTTTTTAACTTTGTTGGCAGCAAACAGTTATATCACAGATTTTTAAGTAGTCTATTACAGCAATCAGCAATAATCAGACATACACAGCACATTCACAGCACAGCACACAGTGATTTATAGTGGTTCCCCAATCTTTGGGTACATCCACTTTCCCCCTTCGCCTATCTAGCAGTGTACTAGATTCGGCCAAACTTCTCCACTATCTCAGAACCCAAATAGGTTCCTACACCTCAGGCCCAAAGCCTTACATCTCAGCTTTCTCAAAAGCCTACACTCAGCCACAAAGGCCTACACTCAGCCACCCAGGCCTACACTCAGCCAATCAAGGCCTACACTCAGAGTTCTTCAACTCCTACACTCAGGCTATCAAGCCCTACCCTCAGCCTTTATAAATTTAGGCTTACAATGCACTCAGATCCAAAGATCCTACAAGTTAAAATAGTTTTACAACAAATAACTCAACAACTCAAAAAATAAGAGAGGAGTTGAGAGTTTCTTGCTGAGTTCTTGGAAGAACTCAGATAGATCCAAACTGACTTAGCTTCCTTCAAAGCTTCTTGAGTAGAACTGAATAAGTCTGAATCCTCTGCAGTTGTTCCTTGACCTCTGCTTCTTAAGATCCAGATGCTTCTGAATCCTTCTTCTCAGCCTAGTTCCAAAGACTGAATTCTTGATTGGAGCTCTCTCTCTCCAACTTCTTAGATCTGCCGTTGGTCAGCACGATCTTCTTGATTTGTATCACTTGGATAACTTGATCAGCAACCACTTGAACAAATCTCTTAGATTAATCTGAACTCAATCAGAACTTAATCTTCTTCTGTTAACTCTTCACAACATTAACAACCTTGGTTTCTGTAAACAGTCTGTGCCTATTTATAGGCCTTCTTCATGGTAACCGGCTGGTCCGGTTCATAACTGACTTCTGACATCTCTGACAAGTGCTGTAGACCGGCTGAAACGGCAGCTGTCACGTCATCCAGTCAATTCTTGAAATTCTCTATTTGTCTGATAGTGTCGAGACTTTCTGTCTCTAAGTGTCGACACTTATAGTCCAAGTGTCGACACATGAATTGTAAGTGTCGACACAAGTCTACAAGGTGTCGACACAACTCTTTGTATGTCCCGACACAGATTCTTCTGCATGTGTCGACACTGAAATTGAGTGTCGACACAAGTACTTGTTCTTCTATCTTTTGCTGAATTCTTCTATGTGTCGACACATCTCCTTTGTGTCGACACAACTTCTTGTGTTGAATCTGTCAAGTGTCGACACTGCTTCTAGGTGTCGACACATAGTCTTTTATGTTGATTCTTGCTGAGTGTCGACACAGCTCCTTGTGTCGACACATCTTCTTCTTGTTGAGACTTCAGCTGAGTGTCGACACATTCCCTTAGTGTCGACACTTGTACTTAGAATAATTTGCTGTTCTTTCTGTTCTTGGCTAAGTGTCGACACATCTTCTTCTGTCGACACTTTCTTCAAGTGTTGAGTCTTTTGCTGTGTGTCGACACATTGTTCTGAGTGTCGACACATACTTCATATGTTGACTCTTCTGTTGAGTGTCGACACATTGTGCCGAGTGTCGACACTTACATCAAATGCTGACTCTTCTGCATAGTGTCGACACATTGTGTTGAGTGTCGATACTTGTACTTAGACTCTGCAGACTTTTGCTGAGTGTCGACACAGCTCCATGTGTCGACACTTTCTGGTGTAGACACTGCTCCTCTAGGTGTCGACACTTCTGCTAAGTGTCGACACTGCTTCTCTGCATTCTTCTTCACTGAGTGTCGACACAGCTCCTTGTGTCGACACTTTATGTCTGGTGTCGACTTTGCATCCCAGGTGTCGACACAATGACTCCAAGTGTCGACACTGCTTGTCTGGGTGTCGACACAAGCTTTCTCAAGTGTCGACACTTTCCCTCTGGGTGTCGACACATGGACTTAGAAAGTTTTAGCTTCAGTCCAGTGAATACCTAACCTGCACAAGTAACTCAAACATACATCAAATACATTATGATGTATATCATTGAGTTGGGTGAGGCTTCTTCAAATCAGGTACATTTGACCAATGTACCCAACAGAGAATCCGAACCCGAGCTCGGCATTCGTCGACCGCAAGCTCGGTATTCACCGAGCTAAGCCAGGATCCGTCGAGCTTAGGTCAATTAATGGAGGCAGACTGATGGGCGAGCTCGCCATCCCGAATCGCGCTCGCCGAAGGAGCTCGGCAACATCAGGCGAGCAGGATCTACCGAGGTGGCCAGGCTCCCCAGCTTGCCCAGATATATGAGGTACTTTTTACTATTTTGCCCCCGTTGGTCTGCCCATAGCCCTTCAAAACAGCGGAGTTTGGCTGTTGACAGACCCGACCAAGGGTTTTTTGGTAATTTCAGGTCAGGTTTGTTTGATTATTGGCAGTTCAGATTTTAAAAACTATAAATAGGACCCAAGGGGTACCCCAGAAGGCACGCTTCCTGTGCTTTCCTGCTCCAGTTTTCAAGTGCTTTCTGAGGGTACCTTAGCTCGGCCTTTGGATAAGGAGGGGAAGCGCTCTCAGATCTTTCGGGTGTGTGGTGGGTCCTCCCTGCCGAGCCCTTGGGTCGGTTCCCCTTGTTCCTTTTGTTGTTTTGCTTGCAGGAGTGAAGTAGGCGCGCGACCACCCCTTCCCCGAGGGTGAACTCCATAGGAGACCGTTTTTCGGTTTCAACACAACTAGCTTGCCAAACCAACCAACCCTCTTACAAAACCTGGCTCTGATACCAACTGTCACGCCCCGCATTTTCTCCGTATTCAAAAAATACATCAGAGTAGAGAAATACGAGTCGTGATGCCATGTCGTGCAGGGGACAACTACAGACGCTCAGGCGGCTCGTCCTCACATTTACTTCATGTAAAAGATTTATGAAATTAAGTTAAAAACAATACATATAAGTTATTAGAGTTACTGATCGTGTCCCTCGGTCGGGTGGATCACTAGTCAATAGGTGAGAAAATAGATAAGTTTTACGCGGTGGAAAATACTTAGTTGATTTATTTGTTGTCTATATGAGAATGAAGGTCTAGCATATTATAATGATGATGTGACTTCTACATTTAATATATATATAAAAAGACTTTTATAGCGCTTAAAAGTAGTATATTTTGCAGTTGAATGTCATGCCATGCCAATGTTCCAGAATGCAGTTTGGTATACTTAAAAATAACTAAATGCATCCTAACATAAATCCTTCCCAGAGAGTAAGTATAAACAGGTAAAAAGTAATAGCAGTAAAAGCAGCAAGTAGTGTATCACAGAAAAAGTTCAAGACTATGGACGTCAACAACTGACACGAAACCATAGTAAAATCTGACAAGTCTAAACAAAATCAGCTACCTCAAAGCTCTAAGGTGGAAGCAAACGGCCGCAACAACCCACAACACTAGAAGCACAACACGATCAGCTAAACCTGCTACTGCTCTGATCTTGAGGCATTCAAAAGAAGAACACCTCAGAAGCTAGTTACAAATGGTGTAAAGAGTAAAGGCAGACCAAACAAACCTTGAAGTGAAGGAAATCAATAAATGACTGCAACAAAAGGTCAGCAACAGAGTAAAAGTAAGCAAACAGTAAATCTAGCCGAGCAAGAATGACTAATCACATCAACTGGACAGAACAAAGTACCAACATCGGAAGTTCAATGTTTCATCTTTCATTAATATTCATGTTATTCATCAATAAAAATGAGACTGATCAGCTCAACAATAATGAGTACTATGTTGGGGACAAAGGTCCACAACGCGCACAAACCCAGCCAACAGGTACCATGCCGAGGGAGAAACCCTAACGTGCATAGACCAAGCTAAGGAAATGTGCCGGGGATGAAAGTCCACAACGCGCACAGACTTATCGATAAGGCACTATGCCGAGGGAGAAACCCCAACACGCACAATCCATCTGTGTTTCTTTAGTTTCTTAATTATACAAGCGGAGTTCCTTTTATTCATCACATACTTAAGGTTAACCAACAAAGTGGACTGCATAAGAACATTTCAAGGGTCAAACAAAGTGCAGTAAAAACAAAATAATGAGATGCACAAGGCGTCACAACGATCTACATGACTCGATAAATAAAGTGGCAGGACAACCAAATTTGATTACAAAATTTACAGAACAAGAATTGGGGGGTAAAGGTTCAATGAAATAACTTAAAAATTTAAGGACAAGTCACAATGAAATTTAGAGATAAGTCTCAAAGAAATATAAACATGACAAACTCAACGAAAACTGGCAAAATAAAGAGGAAGGGAGCAAGAGAGAGAGAGAGCAAGAACACCACTTGCCTCGTTTTCTACTCCAATCAGTCTCTCAAATTACTCCACATAACAAATCTAGCCAAAAGAAGACGCGGGGAAGCGAAGCTACAAGATTAAGGCCGAGAGAGAGGTTAGGGCCGAAAACCCTAACGAAAAACTTCCACGAAATGAGAAATATTTACCACGAACGTGAAGATCTCGACGAGAGCTTTCCGGATCTATGCTCGGTTTGCGATGCCGAGCACTGTAGCTCCGACGGCGGCGATTCGAAGCTTCACGAACGGACGTTCTATCTCTCACTCTCGCTTCTCTGGTTCCGTCAAAACTTCAGGAAGAAGATGAAGTTTCTTTCTATTTTTCCACAAGTATAAGAATAAGTACTTATATATATATATATATATATATATATATATATATATATATATATATATATATATATATATATATATATATATATATATATATATATATATATATATATATATTCTTTTGTCTAAATAGGAAGGAGGCGGACAATTCAAGTGCGGGCGTGCGGAAAACAAAATTAGAGTTTTAGGATGACTTCAAATCGAAAAGTGCTCAACATGAAAGTTGTAGATCTCGTTGAGACGAACAAAGTTTATGTTAACCATGTTTTCATACAACATCGTTTTGACACTCAAAACGACGCCCAAACACATAATAGAACGGAATTCTCGAGAAGATATAAGAGTTCTATGAGTACAAGATTCGGGATTTCCCGAGAAAAAAAAAGAGTTCTCGAATGCAAGATCCTGATTTACCGAGAAGAAAAGACAGTTCTTGAGTACAAGTTGCTGATTTCCCAAGAAGAAAAAAGGAGTTCTCGAGTACAGATCCTGATTTCTCGAGAAGAAGGAAAAAGTAAATGAACAGTGGATTCTTTGCAAATATATCCAAAAAATTAAACTATATATATGAATAGTAAATGATATTTTTGAATAGTGTTTTAATATTAAAATAATCATATTTATATATTTTTGAATAAAGGAACACGAGATCAAAACAGAGGTCCAAACACGCGCCGAATTAAACGAAATTCGCACCGTAGGCGAATGCTGATGCTACGAATCCAACGACAAAGACGGAACCAAAATCCGACATGCTGTTCTAGAGATATTAATTTTTCAAGTCTACGACAAACATAAATTTTACAAAACTTCGGAAATTCGCCGAGGGTCGAATATCGCTTGGATCGCGACGAAACTTGACGAGCATGTCAAAAATTAATTAATTTAATTTCCTAATGTGAAATTTTCCGTTTTCGACAAGGATTCACGAATTTGGCCGACTCGACCGAATAGACGCGAAAACGCACTACGGCGACGCGTCGTCAACTCCACGTTAACGTAACGCCCCTTATGTCATTATGATGTCAACAAGAGGATTAAATGATTGCCGAAAAATCAGGGGTGTTACAACTGTGGCGGAAGTAAGGAGTTTCCTTAGACTAGCCGGGTACTATAGAAGGTTTGTGGAAAACTTTCGTGGGTAGCTCTGCCCCTCACTACTCTGACTCGTAAGGATTAAAAGTTTGTGTGGACTTTGTCGATGGTAAAACTGTGTCGTATTGAAAAATGATTAACATGAAATTTGTTTGTCTCGACGAGATCTACAACTTTCATGTCGAACACTTTTCGATTTGAAGTAATTCTAAATCTCTATTTTCATTTTCCGCTTACCCGCTCATAAATAACCCGTTTTTTTCTATTTAGACAAAACTTTTTATAAATACTGATATATATATATATATATATATATATATATATATATATATATATATATATATATATATATATATATATATATATATTCTGATACTTAAGGATCATTAGTAAAGAATGTTCAACTTCCTCATTTCAATAGACCGAACCGAAACCAGAGCGGTGACTCCCTTCCATTCGTGAATCTTCCAGTGGCCGTCGGCGGAGCTCCGGTGCTCGAAATATTCATCCGATCATAGATCTGGAAAGCTCTCGTCGAGAGCTACGCCATCGTGGTAAAATTTTCCCCATTGCTTGAGTTTTCTCATTAGGGTTTTTCGGCCCTAACCTCTATTTCAGCCATTTTTGTTCAGATTTCGACTCCTCCCGTCTTCTTTTGCCCCGATCTGCGACGTGAAGTGATTAAGAGGATTTTTCTGGTAAAACCAAGACAACTGGTGGTTTACCCTCGTTTCTTTTTGTCCGGTTTGATGGTAACGGTTAAGGTTTTATGTTCTTTAAAATTTTCTGCACTTTTGTCTTCTAAGTTATTGCTATGATTAACCTTTCTTGATGATCACTTGATGTTGTAAGATTTTGTCATGGTGAACTCAATCTAGTCAGGTTATGTTTAATCGTTCTTGAAGTGTCTTATTGATGGCTTTAATAGCCTTATCAATCGTTGTTGAACGCGTTAGAGTTTATCTTGGATTGTGACTTGTCTTTAAATTTCTGAGTTATTTCATAGAACCTTTACCTCCAATTCTTGTTTTGTAGAGTTGGTAAACCAATTTGGTTGTCCTGCCACTTGAGTCTGTGATGAATAAAAAGGAAACTCTACACGTATAATTACGTAACTAAAGAAATATAGATGGTCTGTACGCGTTGGGGTTTCTCCCTCGACATAGTGCCTTATGGTTGAGTCTGTGCGCGTTGTGGATTTTCATCCCCGTCACATCCCGGTGTAGAGGATGTCCGCTAGTTGGAATTTGACACAAAACAAGGAGTTCCTACAACGCCCGACACGCCATGGTTCAACCGCACCTACACAAGCATCTATCGCCACAATACGGTTCGACACTAACACAACACATAAAACACAAGGGGGAAGGATCGACTCTAAAATAACGATCAGAAATGAGTCGGATTATTCCCCAAAATTAACATAAAGGTTGCCAATCCCTTTTGAGAACGAACCATGGCTATAGGCCAAGATCCGCTTAAGCAAATAGGACCTACCCGATCCGGATTTGTAAAGAAATTCATCAACAATGAAAACAACTCAGAAATTGCAAGCGATATTATTCAAAACCACGAAAATAACAGTTGCTAGATCTCCACAAAACTAAAGCAAGAAAACACAAGAGAAGGGAGGAGATGTTACCCAACCCGGATTCACCTTGCACCCAAGAAATGGTGGGAGAATCACTCTCCCACGGATCATCCAGCGTCACACCGAATGGGGCTGCAACCTTCTTCCTTGGAGTCGCACCGAAGGAATCCACGCCGGAGTCACATCGAAGAGGGGTGGAGGAAGCAAGAGATGGCTTCACACGACCTAGGGGGCGGCGACAAGGAGGAGTCCTCTCTTGGCCAAAATTCTCCTTGGGAGTTTTTAGGGTTAAATTGCTTCTTGTCTTCTCATTCTCATAAAAAGGTCTCCTTATATAGGAGTTACAAACACTCATTTAACTGTCCAAGATGGAGATGAAATTTCATCGATCCGGATGGTTAAATACACACCAAATGTTTTAAATGCAGGAAATAAACAAATAAAGTCCTCACATGAATATAAAATTATTACCCAAGCATGGAATAATTTTATATTCTCAAATATAAAATATAAATATAAATAAAGTAACTAAGAGCATGATTTTAAAATGAGTCTTCAAGTGGGCTTAGCACGCCGCAGACGGAGGCTGTAACGTTGTCTTATGTTAGCGTCATCATGGCTCCTAAATTCTTTATGCTGTAGCGCCTCGACAACCGGATCATCATCAAGTAGTGGCGGTGAGGCATCATGGCTCCTAAAGTCAACCGGATCATCATTAAGTAGTGGTGGCATCACATCCACCTTAGCTTGGTCTGTGCGTGTTGGGGTTTCTCCCTCGACATGGTACCTGTTAGCTGGGTTTGTGTGCGTTGTGGACCCTTCTCCCAGGCACAGTACTCTTTCTTGTTGAGCTGATCAGTCTCATTTTTATTGATGAATAACATGAAAATTAATGAAATATGAAAGGTTGAACTTCTGATGTTGGTACTCTGTTCTGTCCAGTTGATGTGATTAGCCATTCTTGCTTAGCTAGATTTACTGTTTGCTTACTTTTACTTTGCTGCTGACCTTTTGTTGCAGTCATTTTATAGATTTCCTTCACTTTGAGGTTTGTTTGGTCTGCCTTTACTCTTTGCATAATTTGTAACATGCTTCTGAGGTGTTCTTATTTTGAATGCCTCAGAATCAGAGCAGTAGCAGGTTTAGCTGACCGTGTTGTGCTTCTGGTGCTATGGGTTACTGCGGCCATTTGCTTCCACCTCAGATCTTTGAGGTAGGTGACTTTGTTTAGACTTATCAGATTTTACTATGGGTTCGTGTCAGTTGTTGATGCCCAGAGTCTTTGACTTTTTCTGTGATAGACTACTTGCTGCTTTTACTGTTGTTACTCTTTTTACCTATTTATACTTGCTTTCTGGGAAGGATTTATGTTAGGATGCATTTAATTATTTTAAAATATACAAAACTGCATTCTTGAACATTGGCATGACATGACATTTAACTACAAAATCTACTACTTTTAATCGCTATAAAAGTCTTATATATATATATATATATTAAATATAGATGTCACATCATCATTTGATATGCTAGACCTTCATTCTCATATAGGACAACAAATGGATCAACTAAGTATTTTTCGGCACGTAAAACTTATCTATTTTCTCACCTATGGACTACTGATCCACCTGACCAAGGGACACTGTCAGTAACTCTAATAACTTATATGTATTGTTTTTAACCTAATTTTATAAATCTTTTACATTAAGTAAATGTGAGGATGAGCCTCCTGAGCGTATGCAGTTGTCCCCTGCACGGCGTGGCATCACAACGTGTATTTTCTCTACTGTGACATATTTTTGAATATGGAGAAAATGCGGGTTCTGACATTTGGTATCAGAGCCAGGTTTTGCGAGAGGCTGGGTTGGTTTGGCAAGATAATCGAACAACTTTCCCTTACGCAAAACTCTAATCATATAATTTCATTGCATACACACATCGATATGTTATCAGTAGATCTTGATGGAAGCACGAACACTACACTCATAGCATGATAAGAAGTATACGAGCCATACTATGAAGTATGAGATGCATAATATGTGTTTGTATATGGATCCACCATAGGTGGCAACATGTGACAGTTATGTAGTATGAGATGCATAACCATCATAACATGGATGCCCAATAACACATTTACTTTTCATCGTTACATACAATATTATGTAGTATGGGATGCATAACATTGTTTTTGTACGCCACTCATAACATGTACTAAGGCCTTTTTAGAATGCATATCACTGTATACATAACATATCATCGCATAAGCACACATGACAAGTTAAAGATTTGCATGATGACATATATGCACCCATGATTTGAAACAAAATTTAAGTATTCATGCATTCATATTATAGGCACAAGTTAGAAGCATAACATCATTTTATGATTTCCCAGAGCAAGGTAACAGCAAGAACAAGTATCTGTTCTTTCTCGATCTGATATTAGTTTGTTCGTTCCTGATCTGATCTGAGTCAGGGTATTCGAGTTTTCTAGCTTCGGTGTCTTAAGCTAGGTCCCTGATAAGTCATTTGCTCGTATCTATATAATATGACCCTGAAATAGTTTTGCTAAGGGAATATTTTCCTAGTTTGAGATGTCTTAGACAAGGTTTGACTAAGTATCTGTTGTTCTGTAGAAATGCTGCCTAAACGGATTACGACGAGGTCGACTCCCCACTCGGAGGGCGATTCTTCTGGTGCCCAGAGTGAGGCAGTGATCGAAGGGCTGCGACAAAGTAATGAGGTCCTGACAAGGTAGATGGTGGACATGCAATCTAAGATACAATCGTTGTTGGCTGTCGTTGCCGGGCAGCAGACTAGAGCGCAGGACCATGCTGTAGACCAAACTGTTCCTACTCCTCCTACTACTCTAGTTCCCCCAGTCGCACTGCCGCCTGAGATGAATTCCATTTCTCACTTCCAGCGACTTGGACCTCCTTCGTATGATGGTAGAGCAGACTTTATGGCATTGGATGACTGGATCATCGCCATCGAAGAATTGTTTTCTTATTTTGGCATTTCCTCCAATTAGAAGGTGATGATTGCAGCGTATCAGCTCAAGGGTCTTGCGAAGAGTTGGTGGATCAGAGAAAAAGAGAATCTTTCTGATGGGTGCTCATGGGAATCATTCAAGACTATGTTACTGAAGAAGTTTTTGCCATCAGTCGAGCAAAACCGTCTGATGAACAACTTTTTACACCTAAAGAAGAGGCAACTCACTATTAGTAAATACGAGGTTGAGTTTAGAAAGCTCAGTCGTTTCGCCCCAGATCTGGTAGCGTCTGAAGAAGGCAGAGTTAAGCATTTCCTGGGTGGTCTGAGGTACGACATCCAGCAGTTGGTTAGGCATACAAGTCTGAAACCTTTGCAGAAGTAGTCGAAGCTGCCTTGAAGGTTGAGGCAATAGAAAATGTGAAGAATCGGATATTGCGTGCGAAGAAGGACAAAAGGAAATCTGATGATGGAGGAAGTGCTAGAGCATCTGGTCCTACAGTGAAGAAGGATAGAAGGGAAGCGTGTAGCTTTTGTGGGAAGCTAGGACACCCTTTTGAGAAGTGATTTAAGAGACTGGATGCGCAGAAGTTGTCTCAGGTGCACGCGATCTAGGATGCTCCAAAGGGAGGCCTTGTCTGTACTTATTGCTAGAGGAGTGGGCACGATGTGGCCCGTTGTCGCATGAAAGCTGGAGCTTGTTTTCTTTGCGGCCAGAAAGGACACATGAAGGCTAATTGCCTGCAGAGCCAGTCTGCGCTGCATGCAGTTCCGTTGCAGACTCTACCGCTGCCCCCGTTTCTCGTGGACAAGGGGAAAGGAAAGTTGAATGTGCTAATCAATGAGAAAGCCCAATCTTCGACTCAAGTGATCTCAAGTTAGTCTCTGACTCAGCTAGTAATCTCTTTTAGTAGATTTATAGTTTTCGTATTTTAGTTACGCGCACTATGTGTTTAGGTGAATTTAAGGTGAAGAATAAGTGGGTTCGCGTTTTGTTCGATTCGGGTGCTACTTACTACTTTGTGGCGAGGAGTTTTGTAGACTGACATCGATGGGCTCTCGACCAGTTAGACACCTCCCTAAATGTCAAATTTTCTTTAGGAGTGTTGGTGATGTCAAGTCAGGGTATCCAAAAATGCCCCATCTTCCTACGTGGTTTTCAAGCCATTGCTGATCTGAAGATGCTAGATTTGGTAGACTCCGATGCGATTTTGGGCATGGACTGGCTGTCCAGCTATGATGCCGTCATTCAGTGCAAGCACAAGCATTTGGATTTTAAAGGTGGCAATGGCCAGCCCATGAGTGTGTATGGTTTTCCATGTTAGGAATCTCCGATCATTTTTGCGGTACGTGCTCGCAAATTTCTAGAGTCTAGCTGTGACTCTTTTTTTGTCTCCGTCTTTTTTCTGGGAGCTGCACCGGTTGAGCCTCGGGTTGAGGACGTTTTTGTGGTGCGTGAGTTTCTGAATGTCTTTCCTGTTAGTCTTCATGGACTTCCTCCTGAGAGAGAGAGTTTTAGTTTGTTATAGAACTTGAGCCAAGCACTCGCCCTATTTCAAAGGCACCGTAACGCATGGCGCCGCGTGAGTTAGAGGAGCTGTGTACTCAACTGGATGAGTTATTGCAGTGCGGTTTTATTAGATGCAGTTCGTCCCCCTGGGGTGCACCAGTGCTCTTTGTGAAGAAAAAGGATGGAACGATGAGGCTATGCATAGACTATCGAGAGCTAAACAAGGTATCCATTAAGAACAAATATTCATTTCCTAGGATCGTTGTCTTGTTCGATCAGTTGCGAGGTAGTTCCGTGTTCTCTAAGATTGACCTCCGTTCAGGTTACCATCAGTTAAGAATCCGGGAGTCAGACATTCCGTGAACTGCTTTTCGTTCTCTATATGGTCACTTTGAATTTCTGGTAATGTCATTTGGATTAACGAACGCACCGTAGGCTTTTGTGGACATGATAAACAGGGTGTTCATGGATTTTCTGGATATGTTCACGGTTGTATTCATTGACGATGTCCTGGTATATTCCAGAAATGTAGAAGAGCACGCCTTGCACTTGCGCTTGGTCTTGTCAACTCTGAGAGAGCAAAAGCTGTATGCGAAGCTTAGAAAGTGCGAGTTCTGGTTGTCTCAGGTGTCATTCCTAGGAAACATTATAAGCAAGGAAGGTGTAACGCCCCGAAACTCAAAGGTGCGAAGGGGGACGTTTTGGGCCAGTTTGGGTTTTGGCTGAAGGCACACGGCCTGGGACACGGGCGTGTCCCAGGGCGTGTCAAGCGCGTGTCGGCACTTAGCCGCGAAGTCGTCGAGATTTTCTCGATGATTCGCTAAGAATGGGCACACGGCCTGCGACACGGGCGTGTCGCAGGGCGTGTTGACCCGTGTCGACACTTAGCCGCGGAGTCGTCGAGTTATACTCGACGAATCGTTGAGAATGGGCACACGGCCCGCGACACGGGCGTGTCGCCGGGCGTGTCGACCCGTGTCGACGATCGTCCTGGGGAATTCATCGAGATTCGCTCGACGATCGTCGAGACAAGGCACACGACCTAGGACACGGGCGTGTCCAAGGCCGTGTCATCCAGTCGTCGAACTTCACGCGACGAAATGTCGAGACCGTGTACACGGCCTGGGGCCCAGGCGTGTCAAAGTGACACGGGCAAGGACACAGGCGTGTCCTAGAACCCGTGTAGTGCTCGGGTTGAAAATGGGGAAAAATCTTGGGGTACACGGCCGGCCTCACGGCCGTGTCAGCTGGAACACGGGCGTGTCAGCTCGAACACGGGCGTGTTCGATACCCGTGTGTGGTTCCAGGAGATTCGATTTTGACGGCGAATGCGGCACACAGCCCTGGACACGGGCGTGTGCCAGGCCGTGTTCGGTCCAGATTGGGCATTTCAGCCCCGAATCAAAGCCGTTCGTTTTCTTAGGTTGAGATCCAACGGCTGGGGGTTGTTCCTGAAGGGATATACCCGGGTTTTGACTTAGAAAATCCATCACTTTCTTACCTTATCATCTCTCCAAGCCCTTGGAGAAAGAGGAGAGCCATTGGAGGAAGAAGAACTAGATCCCGCCATTGGAGGAGCTTCGGAGCTCCAAATCGCGAGCCGACTCCGGATCCACGGAGGCAACGCAAGTGCGGTGATTTCCATCCGATTACTTTTCAATGGCGCCAAAGAGGAACTCAAGGGTAATGATCCTCATCTTGAGCATGAATAGCTCTCTTTCTTAGCATAGGAAGCCCGCTCTCGCGAGTTTGCGGAGAGTTGGAGGCGTTCCTTCGGGTAGATAAGTAAAGTCCCCGTTGTTTAGAGTCCGTATGCGAGAACGGACATAGGCATTTTGTGTGAAGCCTACCCGGACATGTTAGTCTGGATCAGTGATGTTGCATTGCATAAGGCCGGAGGAGACTCCGTGCTATGGTTTGTTTTTCGGGTTTTCTACGCGGTAGATTGCAGCAGGGAGCCTTGGGGACTAACCCAAAGGTGCACCCGAAAAACTGGGCGGATACGAGATCTTGCCAACTTGGTGGCCTGAGAGCCAACTCGAACATAACTGAGTTATGTGATTTGCGGTAGAATGAGACTCGGAGGAAGTTTGACCCGCGCAAATGGCTTAAATTGTCGTTGCGATGTGAGCACGGGTTAGATGGAACCGTACCCGCTTTATGTCGTTCGGTTAGAGAGACCTAAGGTTACGTGGCACTCGCCGTTGGCATAGATGTGAGTCTTCGGCGGTCAATGGCTTAAACTGACGTGACCCATGCCAAGAAGACAAATTGCTCATAGGTTTGGCCGTCTTAGTGGCGGTGGTGAGTCCGGAATGTTAATGGCTTTAATTGACGTGACATCGACCGGTTCACCGAGAATGTGCCCTGAGTGCACGGGGCGTGTGGCCGTGCGAGCCAACGTCTGTGTTGAAATGGCTATGGATATATACATTGCTCGCTTATGCTAATGAAATGCAGGGAAGGAGCATCGCCGCCCCGAGTTGGGGGCGGGATCGTTATAATTTGGTCAGCATTGCTGACCGTTGCCTTGTTTTGCCACAGTGCGGTGGTTTATTTCTTGCAGGTGCAGCTCGACCAAGCGGTCAATAGCGGGCTAAAGCCCTTTTTGCGAATCTGGCCCTCGAATGCCCAAGTAGAAGTGTTTACTGCTTTATTCATGTATGACCGGCCTGCGTGCCGTGGTTTGTAAAACATGTAATTTTCAAGTGAAACACTTTGTAAGGCTTTAAGGCCGGTTTTGGGTATTTTTGTATAACATTCCTTTTGGTATTAGTGGACATTCATGCTCCTATGTTGGGTTCTTGTTTACAACTCTTATAAAATGCTTCCGCTAGAATGCTCTGTGTAGGACGTTGAGATTGGTTGGATGGTTTCCATACGTAACCACCCGGTCTGTCTGTGGTATATGGCGTCGGGCCCCGGCCGGACCTACTGCTATATACTATGCGACGGATAGGGGGTGTTACAATTTGGTATCAGACTACTGGTTTTGGTCGGGCTTAAAGTGAATTCGTGGGCGAATTCTTTTTAAGGGGTGGTGAGCACATTGTGTGCGTCATCGTTATAATGGTAAAAAGAACCCATGAATGTCCACTTAGGAATGAAAATACTCGTGTTTGAGGAATCTGCGTGTTCCTATAATTGCTGTTTGCAATTTATTTGGTCGCTTAACGGTGTTTTGTACCACTATAGGTGACCAGAAGTGGTGTTGGGCCGTCAGAACGCCGAGTTTCTGAGGCTAGTAGTGCACCGGATGTTGCTCCTGCAACACCTTTGTCGGCTGAAAATATACGATTGGTGGCTGAAGCGGTGTTGGCCGTGATTAATGCGCAGCCTGGAAGGCAAGCGCAGCAGCCCGCTCCCGTGATGGAGCAAGAACCTCTGCGAGAGGCTGAGCCGAGGAGGGTGGAGCAAGTGGTTGTAGAACCGGTAGTGCCAAGGAGGGCAACTGAGAGGCAGCTAAAGCATGTAATGAGCTTTAACCCTCCGTTATTCTCGGGGTTGGGAACCCCATCTCAGGCTGAAGACTGGCTCTCTAGGGTGAAGAGAGTCATGACGGCGACGGAGACGGAGGAGTGGCAAATGACCACCATCGCTACGTTCCTGCTGGACGGTGAAGCGAGGATGTGGTGGGAAGGATTGGAGCTGCATCATTTGAGAGGTAGACAACTGATAGACGTTCCGATGGAAGAGTTCTCGGGATTGTTCTTAGCAAGATACCTCCCTTCTACTCAGAGGATTTCAATGGAGAATGAGTTCCTGAAGTTGGTGCAGGGTGAGAGGAGCGTGGATGAATATCTCCACGAGTTTACGCGGTTGAGTCATTATGCTAGCTCCACCATCATGGATGAGGAGCGCAAGACTAATCGATTCTACGAAGGCTTGAGGGATGAGTTGAGACTGCTATTGTCGGGGCCAATGACGCAGGGTTTCTTAACCTTGGTCAATACTGCCCGGTCCTTGGAGAAGGACATGAAGAGCGTGCAAGCGAAGAAAAGCTTGGGTGAAAAGAAATCTGAGTTTAGAGTGCCGACTACTTCAAAGTCCGGCTATCGGAGGTCTTTCAAGAAGCATAGGACTTCGGGTCCAGCTCCTTCTGGCGCTTCTGGGGCGACTACGAGTCGGACCCCGGGCGCGTGCTTTACATGTGGAAAGACGGGGCATTTCGCCCGTGATTGTTGGAGCGGACGTCCTAAGTCCGAGAGGAGGCCGGGAGCTACTTATGAAGAGAAGGGAAAAGCGGTGGAGTCGACCGCATCCCATTATGCTCCGGCCCAACCAAGGGTCTACAATCTTGGCCAACAGGAGGCTATTAAACAAGCTGATGTGGTGACAGGTACGATTTAATTTATAGCAAGTCAATTTCTTTATATGCTTGTTATGCACATGTTACCTTACCACTACTTGTTTAGGATTTGTATTGATTTGTGAAAATCCGGCACGAGCACTCTTCGATATGGGAGCTTCACACTCCTTCTTGTCCGAAGGATTTATATCACGCATCGGAGTCCCTTCTTCGATGGCGAAGGACAAGTTGGATGTGTTGTTACCCAACGGGTGTTCGATGCGAGCGGATAGGATCTGCGATGTTAAGATTCGTATTGGGGAGCAGGAGTTCGACCTGCGGGCGTCTTTACTTCCATTAGTGGAGTTCGACGTCATATTTGGCATGGACTGGCTCTCGGAGCAGCAGGCCCATATAGATTGCGGTAGCAAGGAAGTCAAGCTGGGAGCAAGTCGTGAGACGACTTTTACGGGCTTAAAGGGGTCGAGCAAGACGTTGATGTCTGCTCTTCAGGTGGTGAAGGCGGTTCGTGCCGGAGCAGAACTGTTCTTTACACTAGTGGAGGTTGCAAAGCCGAAGCCCGCTTTGGATTGTATTTCAGTGGTATCGGAATACCCTGATGTGTTCCCCGCAGATCTTCCTGGAGCCCCGCCTTAGCGGGAGATAGATTTTACGATCGAGCTAGTGCCAGGTGCAAAGCCTGTGTCACGATCTCCGTATCGGCTAGCGCCTAAGGAAATTGCGGAGCTGAAAGTTCAACTGCAAGAGTTGTTGGAGCAAGGGTATGTGCGCCCGAGTTCTTCGCCTTGGAGCGCACCGGTCCTCTTTGTTAAGAAGAAGGACGGAAGCTTGAGATTATGTATTGATTATCGGGAGCTAAACAAGCTGACTGAGAAGAACAAGTACCCGATCCCTAGGATTGATGATCTCTTTGATCAGTTAGTCGGGTCGACGGTGTACTCGAAGTTAGATCTCAAGTCTGGGTACTATCAGCTGCGGATAAGGGAGAGTGATATCCCGAAGACAGCGTTTAGTACGAGATACGGGCATTATGAGTTTACGGTCATGCCGTTTGGGCTGACTAATGCGCCGTCAGTATTCATGGATTTGATGAACAGGACGTTCAGGGAGTACTTGGACCATTTCGTGATCGTCTTCATCGACGATATTTTGGTGTACTCGCAAAGTGAGGAAGATCACTTCAAGCATCTTCATTTGGTGTTGGAGACGCTAAGGAGAAATCAGTTGTATGCCAAGTTCTCGAAATGCGAGTTTTGGCTATCCTCAGTAGCGTTCCTCGGGCATATAGTGAGTGGAGAGGGTATTGCTGTGGATCCGGCGAAGATTGTTGCGATACGGGAGTGTCCTGAGCTTGCTACGGTAGCAGAAGTCCGGAGCTTTTTGGGGCTTGCCGGCTATTATAGGCGCTTCGTAGAGAACTTCTCGCGGTTAGCGTTACCTCTCACTACTTTGACGAGGAAGGATCATAAGTTCATTTGGACGCCGGAGTGCGCGCGAGCTTTTGAGGAATTGAAGTGTCGGTTGACCACGGCGCCTGTGCTGAGTTCGCCATGTGGAACCAAAGGCTATGTGATATATAGCGATGCTTCAGGCAGCGGTTTGGGTTGCGTGCTATTGCAGCACGGAAGCGTGATGGCTTATGGCTCGAGACAGCTAAAAGTGCACGAGAGGAATTATCCGGTCCATGACTTGGAGTTGGCGGCCGTGATTTTTGCCTTGAAGCTGTGGAGACACTATTTGTACGGTGTGAAGATTGATATCTACACCGATCACAAGAGCCTAAAGTACCTGATAGATCAGAAGGATCTGAATATGCGGCAGTGTAGATGGATGGAGTTCCTGGGGGACTATACATTCAAGATCCACTACGTGCCTGGCAAAGGGAATGCGGTTGCGGACGCGATGAGTCGCCGAGCCCCAGCTCAAGCCAATTGGCTATCGGTGCATGATGAGCGGTTGGTGCGGGAGTTGGAGGCGTTGGAGATTGTTTGTGTGGATAGACAATCAAGTGCTGAAGCAGTTCTGAATTGGACTGAAGTCCAATATGACCTGGCTGATCGGATTCGGCAGGATTTGGATATGGATGCTCATATGAAGCAGTTCATGATAGAGGCCCTGGATGGGTCAAATTCCCAATTCGTCGCGGAGGACGAATTACTTTGGAAAGACGGTCGTCTGTGCGTCCCAAGTGTGGGCAATTTACGGGTGGAGTTGTTGTACGAGGCGCACCATACCAAGTACTCGATTCACCCGGGGAGCACGAAGATGTACCGTGATGTAAAGAAACTATTTTGGTGGCCGGGTTTGAAAAAGGGTGTGGCGCTATACGTAGCGAAGTGCCAAACCTGCGCCTTGGTAAAGGCGGAGTGCCAAAAGTCGGGAGGATTTCTTAAGTCCTTGCCTATTCCGGAGTGGAAATTTGACGACATCTCTATGGACTTTGTGCACGGTTTGCCAAGGTCGCAAAAGGGGAACGACGCCATTTGGGTGGTTGTTGATCGATTAACGAAGGTGTCGCATTTTATTCCGCATAGGAAGGACGATCCGGTGGAGAAGCTGGCAAAGCTTTATGTGGATAATATAGTACGGCTTCATGGTGTGCCCCGCAGCATCGTGAGTGACCGCGATGGGCGGTTCACGTCCAATGATTGGAGGCTGGTGCAGCAAATGTTGGGAACAAAGCTGAAGTTTAGCACAGCCTTCCACCCACAAACGGATGGGCAGACCGAGAGGGTGAATAGAACCATGGAAGACATGCTTCGCATGTGTGTCTTGGATTTTGGAAAGCAATGGGAAGACCACCTTTATTTGGTGGAGTTCGCATACAAAAACAGCTACCAAGCAAGTATTCAGATGGCGCCTTTCGAGGCCCTATATGGTAGAAGATGTCGCACGCCGTTGTCTTGGATAGAAACGGGTGAGTCAAAGTTGTATAAGCGATCGAAAGTAGAGGGTGCTACTTCTTTGGTGAGAACCATTCGGGAGAGGTTGCTTATCGCTCAGGACCGGCAAGCAAATTACTATAATGCCAAGCACAGGAACGTGGAGTTCGCTGCGGGCGATTATGTATACTTGAAGATCAAGCCGTTCAAGGGTGTCTCGCGGGTGCGGCGATTGAAAAAGCTAAGCCCAAGATACCTTGGACCATTTGAGGTTCAGGAGCGAGTTGGGGAAGCGGCCTATCGGCTGAAGCTTTCAGTGGAGCTAAGTGGTTTACATGATGTATTCCATATTTCGGTGCTTCGGAAGGCGGTGCAAGAGCCTACGCAAGTGATCGCGGTTGATCAAGTGCCGGTGGATAGTGGGCTAACGACAAAGGTCAAGCCCGTGCGGATTGAGGACTCGGAGGTCAAGCGACTACGCAATAAAGAGATCAGGATGGTCAAGGTCCGGTGGGACAATTGCGGTCGTGAGGAGCTCTCTTGGGAGCGAGAGCAGACTATGCTTGACGAGTATCCAGAGTTGTTCCGCTCAGGTACAAAATTTTGTTTTTGTATGTCTTTCCTTTATGTAATTTCGTGGGCGAAATTCTTTTAAGAGGGGGAGAGTTGTAACGCCCCGAAACTCAAAGGAGCGAAGAGGGACGTTTTGGGCCAGTTTGGGTTCTGGCTGAAGGCACACGGCCTGGGACACGGGCGTGTCCCAGGGCGTGTTAAGCGCGTGTCGGCACTTAGCCGCGAAGTCGTCGAGATTTTCTCGATGATTCGCTGAGAATGGGCACACGGCCTGCGAAACGGGCGTGTCGCAGGGCGTGTCGACCCGTGTCGACACTTAGCCGCGGAGTCGTCGAGTTATACTCGACGAATCATTGAGAATGGGCACACGTCCCGCGACACGGGCGTGTCGCCGGGCATGTCGACCCGTGTCGACGATCATCCTGGGGAAGTCGTCGAGATTCGCTCGACGATCGTCGAGAGAAGGCACACGGCCTAGGACACGGGCGTGTCCAAGGCCGTGTCATCCAGTCGTCGAACTTCACGCGACGAAATGTCGAGACCGTGTACACGGCCTGGGGCCCAGGCGTGTCAAAGTGACACGGGCAAGGACACGGGCGTGTCCTAGAACCCGTGCAGTGCTCGGGTTGAAAATGGGGAAAAGCTTGGGGTACACGGCCGGCCTCACGGGCGTGTCAGCTGGAACACGGGCGTGTCAGCTCGAACACGGGCGTGTTCGATACCCGTGTGTGGTTCCAGGAGATTCGATTTTGATGGCGAATGCGGCACACGGCCCTGGACACGGGCGTGTGCCAGGCCGTGTTCGGTCCAGATTGGGCATTTCAGCCCCGAATCAAAGCCGTTCGTTTTCTTAGGTTGAGATCCAACGGCTGGGGGTTGTTCCTGAAGGGATATCCCCGGGTTTTGACTTAGAAAAACCATCACTTTCTTACCTTATCATCTATCCAAGCCCTTGGAGAAAGAGGAGAGCCATTGGAGGAAGAAGAACTAGATCCCGCCATTGGAGGAGCTTCGGAGCTCCGAATCGCGAGCCGACTCCGGATCCACGGAGGCAACGCAAGTGCGGTGATTTCCATCCGATTACTTTTCAATGGCGCCAAAGAGGAACTCAAGGGTAACGATCCTCATCTTGAGCATGAATAGCTCTCTTTCTTAGCATAGGAAGCCCGCTCTCGTGAGTTTGCGGAGAGTTGGAGGCGTTCCTTCGGGTAGATAAGTAAAGTCCCCGTTGTTTAGAGTCCGTATGCGAGAACGGACATAGGCATTTTGTGTGAAGCCTACCCGGACATGTTAGTCTGGATCGGTGATGTTGCATTGCATAAGGCCGGAGGAGACTCCGTGCTATGGTTTGTTTTTCAGGTTTTCTACGCGGTAGATTGCAGCAGGGAGCCTTGGGGACTAACCCAAAGGTGCACCCGGAAAACTGGGCGGATACGAGATCTTGCCAACTTGGTGGCCTGAGAGCCAACTCGAACATAACTGAGTTATGTGATTTGCGGTAGAATGGGACTCGGAGGAAGTTTGACCCGCGCAAATGGCTTAAATTGTCGTTGCGATGTGAGCACGGGTTAGATGGAACCGTACCCGCTTTATGTCGTTCGGTTAGAGAGACCTAAGGTTACGTGGCACTCGCCGTTGGCATAGATGTGAGTCTTCGGCGGTCAATGGCTTAAACTGACGTGACCCATGCCAAGAAGACAAATTGCTCATAGGTTTGGCCGTCTTAGTGGCGGTGGTGAGTCCGGAATGTTAATGGCTTTAATTGACGTGACATCGACCGGTTCACCGAGAATGTTCCCTGAGTGCACGGGGCGTGTGGCCGTGCGAGCCAACGTCTGTGTTGAAATGGCTATGGATATATACATTGCTCGCTTATGCTAATGAAATGCAGGGAAGGAGCATCGCCGCCCCGAGTTGGGGGCGGGATCATTATAATTTGGTCAGCATTGCTGACAGTTGCCTTGTTTTGCCACCGTGCGGTGGTTTATTGCTTGCAGGTGCAGCTGGACCAAGCGGTCAATAGCGGGCTAAAGCCCTTTTTGCGAAGCTGGCCCTCGAAGGCCCAAGTAGAAGTGTTTACTGCTTTATTCATGTATGACCGGCCTGCGTGCCGTGGTTTGTAAAACATGTAATTTTCAAGTGAAACACTTTGTAAGGCCTTAAGGCCGGTTTTGGGTATTTTTGTATAACATTCCTTTTGGTATTAGTGGACATTCATGCTCCTATGCTGGGTTCTTGTTTACAACTCTTATAAACTGCTTCCGCTAGAATACTCTGTGTAGGACGTTGAGATTGGTTGGATGGTTTCCATACGTAACCACCCGGTCTGTCTGTGGTATATAGCGTCGGGCCCCGGCCGGACCTACTGCTATATACTATGCGACGGATAGGGGGTGTTACAGAAGGTATCTCAGTGGACACCGCGAAGATAGCTGCAGTCTTGGATTGGAAGAGACCTACATCGCCTAAGGAGATAAGGAGCTTCTTAGGGTTGGAAGTTTACTACAGAAGATTTGTGAAAGGATTCTCTGTGTTCTCTACATCGTTGACCAGGATTATGCAAAAGTGCGCAGCTTTTGTTTAGAGTGATGCGTGTGAGGAAGCTTTTCAAGAGCTCAAGAGGATATTGTGTTCTACTCCAGTTTTGGCATTACCGGTGGAAGGAGTACAGTATGTCGTTTATGTGGACGCCTCGTAAGTTGGACTCAGGTTGCATGTTGATGCAGGATGGTAAAGTGATTGCGTATGGATCGAGACAATTGAAGGTGCATGAAAAGAATTATCCTACCCATGACCCGGAATTTGCTGTCGTCATTTATGTCTTGAAGTTGTGGAGACATCTTCTGTATTGAGTGTGTAACACCCCGAAGTCAAGAGGATCATTTTGAGAAAAATCGGGTTCAGGCATGGGTGACACGGCCTGGGACACGGGAGTGTCCCAGGGCGTGTCAGTTGACACGGCCTGCGACACGGGCGTGTCGCAGGGCGTGTCGAGGTTGTGTCGACGATTGGACTTGGTGTCGACGATTTTCGCTCGACATCGTTGAGAGGGGGCACACGGCCCAGGACACGGCCGTGTCGGATGCCGTGTCGAATGCTCGACGAGTGTTACGCGACGATCGTCGAGTATCGAGTTCCAGTGAGGACACGGCCTATGACACGGGCGTGTCACAGGGCGTGTCAGTGGGCGTCAATTTCAGCTCGACGTCTCGAGTTAGGGCGTGTTTGCGGGACACGGGCGTGTCCTGGTGCACACGGCCATGAACACGGGCGTGTGCCAAGCCGTGTGCCAGGCCGTGTGAAGTCTCGGGTTGATTTGGGATTATTTCTGTAGAGGTACACGGCCTCAGACACGGGCGTGTCTGAGGGCGTGTCGGGTACACGGCCGTGACACGGGCGTGTCACACGGGCGTGTACTGGTTGGATTGAGTCGGTTGTCTGCCACTTAGGGGGACACGGCCTGTGACACGGGCGTGTCACAGGGCGTGTCAGGCCGTGTCTTAGCTTTTCTGGCCAGATCTGAGCCGTTTGTTTCCCTCTTCCTGGATCCAGTGGCTGGGCTTTGTCCAGGTGTTGGGAAGGCCGAGAATTTGAAGATAAATCCAATTATCTTCTTCTCCTTCTTCTTCTTCTTTTCCATTCTAAGGGAGAGAGAAGAAAGGCTAAGGGAGAGAGAAGGGAGGAGTCTTCCAGCTGCTGTAGGAGCTGCGGAGTGCGGAACGAAGATCCGAGAGCGGATTCGTGAAGGCAGAGCCGAGGCGGTGATTTCCATCCGGCTACTTCATGGCGCTGAAACGATCTTCAAGGGTAACGATCTCCTTCTTGGACATCGAAGTCCTTTCTCTATACATGTGCTTGGAATCCTCCACCAAGAGGTGGATCGCGGAAGTGATTCCTTTGTTGAGTCTGCATCTAGAGCCGGAATTATGAAGTACGGCGTAGGCATGCTGTGTGAAGCCCATCTGGACCGGTAGTCTGGATTGGTGATGTTCATGGGTAAATCGGAGAAGACTCCGTGGCTTTGATGATGTGCAAAACGGATTTCTGTTGTGATGAATGTATGGATGTGATTGTGAGGAGGCTTTGGTGAAGCTCCTGGATATGAGATGATCAATTGGTAGCACGCCTGGGGAGCTTGTGATAAACCCAGCCTATTACACCACTAGGGTGGGTTGATCCAGTTAAGGAAGGGATCGATGGGCGGCAATGCTAGGGGAGCCGAGTTAAACCCGGGTTGCTGCACCACATGGTGTGGGTCGATCGGATTAGGAGGGGGACCGATGGGTAGACATTGCCTGGGGAGCTTAGATAAACCCGGCTTGCTACACCACGGAGTGTGGGTCGGTCTGCTCTGTTTGTGATGCTGTGAGGATGGACCTCTGAGTGGCTTGGGCGGGATGTCGCCAGCCTGCGAGCTGGTGGACTAGGGCCGGTCAACCAACAAGTTAAAGCCTCGAGAGACAGCGGTGTACGACGGTGGATTCCGGTATGCCAAGAAGGTGCCCTGAGTGCACGGAGCGTTGGTGGACTCCAGCGTTTGTGATATGATTTGGTGATGTTTGCTGATGCTTGATGAAAACGGAAGCAATGTATACAGGGAAGGAACCACTACCCCGGGTAGGGGGTAGGGTCGTTATAATGGGTCAGCAATGCTGACCGTTACTGTGTTTTCTGTGTTGGCTTGGATGATGACTTGCAGGTGCTGCGGCTTGGAAAGGATAAGTGGATTGGCTAGCCTGGTGTTCTTAGTCCTTGAAGGCTATGTGCAGAATCGTGGTTGGATTTCATGTGTGGCCGGCCTGTGTGCCGATGTACGAACTTATTGCTATGTAAAGAGGAACTTGTAAGGCCATAAGGCCAGGGTGTGTGAGTTGTATACATTCCTGGTGTTGTTCTATATAAATGTGGTATTTATATGTGGGTGGACATTCTGGTTTGAGTTCATGTTAACAAGAAAAATGCTGCGCTAGAATGGAATGAGTTAAGGACACGCGTAGATTTTGATTTCCACACGTGATTCCTTCACTTGTCTGTGCTATATGGCGTGGGGCCCCGGCCGGACCCACTGTTATATGTCCTGTGACAGGTGGGGGTGTTACAAAGTGGTATCAGAGCCAGGTTGAGATTGTTTGGGAGGAGAGAACATAAATGAACTCATGAATGTCCACTAGGAATGTATGTCATGCACATGATGTGCGTGCGTGTGTAGTCAATGTACCAGTACCGTTATGATTTGGAAGAATTTAATGGTGTTACATTGATAGGTGGCGAGGGATGGAGCTGGGCCGTCTGAGCCTCAGCGGTCGGATGAAAGTGCAGCACCCGTGGAAGCGCTGATGCCTCCCTCGGCAGAGGCCATACGGGTGGTAGCGGAGACAGTGCTTGCAGTGCTACAAGCACAACCAACTGGACAGGCAAGATCTGGTGGAAGGCAAGAACATGCTGCCGAGGTGGTGGAAGCGCAAGCAAGTGACGATGCCTTGTCACGTTTTATGCACTTTCACCCACCTACGTTTGGTGGAGCGCTTTCACCAACGCAGGCAGAAGATTGGTTGGCAAGAGTAAAAAGGATCTTAACCGCAATCAGGACGGTTGAAGAGCAGAAAGTGACGTTGGCCACTTTTCTGTTAGAAGGCGATGCGAGATTATGGTGGGATGAAATGGAAGTGCACCACTTGGCAGGTCGAGGTTTAACGGAGCTTTCAATGGAGGAATTCTCCCAAATATTTTTAGCCAAGTATGTGCCAGTGTCGCAGAGGATTGCGATGGAAAATGAGTTTCTCCGCTTGGTGCAGGGTGAGCGAGATATTGATACCTACCTGCATGAATTTACAAGATTGGGGAGATATGCGGGATCTACTTTTGCGGAGGAAGTGCGAAAGACAAATCGGTTTTATGGAGGATTGCGGGATGAATTGAGGTTGGCACTTCCGAGTTCCGTGAGCCAAGGCTTTCAGGCGTTAGTCGATACAGCTCGTGCCTTGGAGAAGGATATGAAGCGAGTGCAGGAGAATAAGAAACTGGCAAGGGAAAAGTCTGAGTTGAAAGAATCGGAGTTTCGACGACAAGAGAAGAAAAGATTTAGGCCGGTGGACGTAGCTCCGTCGACTGTTTCTTCGGGGGCGACGTATGGGCCAGGACGTGTGGATACACGTATATGTTATAAATGTGGGCAGAAAGGACACATCGCAAAATTCTGTTGGAATGTCCCTCCAGGGAGTGAGAAAAAGATGGGTGCGTCCTATGAAGAAAAAGGGAAAGCAGTGGCCGAGTCATCTGCATCCCGGACGCAACCGAGATTGCATGCGATGGAAGTGCAAGAGCCACAAAGCTCAGTTGGTGAAATTCAGCCTCGAGCGGTTCATTTATCATTCAATCGCGAATTTCAAAATCGGGAGGCTGAGAGGAAGTGAACTGATGTGAAGCATGTCGATGTTATGTATGTTTTGTAAAATATGTTTTGATGACTCATAGCTGATGTACATCACTTTTGGCTGATGTCAATGATGTTGATACTTGTGATTGTGCCGAACTCAATCAATTCTGTCGTTTTGTTTGAGGTCTTATGTGGTTGAATGTGCAAGTGGAAGCTAGGGATGTTTGTTGTGTTGTCTGTTTGTTAGTGTGTGCGGAGGCTTGCGGTGTAAGCTTTGAGAATGTTGTGACTAATTGGCTGTGTGGAGTCAAATTTCGAGGACGAAATTATTTGAAGGGGGGGAGGATTGTAACACCCGAAGTCAAGAGGATCATTTTGAGCAAATCGGGTTCAGGCATGGGTGACACGGCCTGGGACACGGGAGTGTCCCAGGGCGTGTCAGTTGACACGGCCTGCGACACGGGCGTGTCGCAGGGCGTGTCGAGGTTGTGTCGACGATTGGACTTGGTGTCGACGATTTTCGCTCGACATCGTTGAGAGGGGGCACACGGCCCAGGACACGGCCGTGTCGGATGCCGTGTCGAATGCTCGACGAGTGTTACGCGACGATCGTCGAGTATCGAGTTCCAGTGAGGACACGGCCTGTGACACGGGCGTGTCACAGGGCGTGTCAGTGGGCGTCAATTTCAGCTCGACGTCTCGGGTTAGGGCGTGTTTGTGGGACACGGGCATGTCCTGGTGCACACGGCCATGAACACGGGCGTGTGCCAAGCCGTGTGCCAGGCCGTGTGAAGTCTCGTGTTGATTTGGGATTATTTCTGTAGAGGTACACGGCCTCAGACACGGGCGTGTCTGAGGGCGTGTCGGGTACACGGCCGTGACACGGGCGTGTCACACGGGCGTGTACTTGTTGGATTGAGTCGGTTGTCTGCCGCTTAGGGGGACACGGCCTGTGACACGGGCGTGTCACAGGGCGTGTCAGGCCGTGTCTTAGCTTTTCTGGCCAGATCTGAGCCGTTTGTTTCCCTCTTCCTGGATCCAGTGGCTGGGATTTGTCCAGGTGTTGGGAAGGCCGAGAATTTGAAGATAAATCCAATTATCTTCTTCTCCTTCTTCTTCTTCTTTTCCATTCTAAGGGAGAGAGAAGAAAGGCTAAGGGAGAGAGAAGGGAGGAGTCTTCCAGCTGCTGTAGGAGCTGCGGAGTGCGGAACGAAGATCCGAGAGCGGATTCGTGAAGGCAGAGCCGAGGCGGTGATTTCCATCCGGCTACTTCATGGCGCCGAAACGATCTTCAAGGGTAACGATCTCCTTCTTGGACATCGAAGTCCTTTCTTTATACATGTGCTTGGAATCCTCCACCAAGAGGTGGATCGCGGAAGTGATTCCTTTGTTGAGTCTGCATCTAGAGCCGGAATTATGAAGTACGGCGTAGGCATGCTGTGTGAAGCCCATCTGGACCGTAGTCTGGATTGGTGATGTTCATGGGTAAATCGGAGAAGACTCCGTGGCTTTGATGATGTGCAAAACGGATTTCTGTTGTGATGAATGTATGGATGTGATTGTGAGGAGGCTTTGGTGAAGCTCCTGGATATGAGATGATCAATTGGTAGCACGCCTGGGGAGCTTGTGATAAACCCGGCCTGTTACACCACTAGGGTGGGTTGATCCAGTTAAGGAAGGGATCGATGGGCGGCAATGCTAGGGGAGCCGAGTTAAACCCGGGTTGCTGCACCACATGGTGTGGGTCGATCGGATTAGGAGGGGGACCGATGGGTAGACATTGCCTGGGGAGCTTAGATAAACCCGGCTTGCTACACCACGGAGTGTGGGTCGGTCTGCTCTGTTTGTGATGCTGTGAGGATGGACCTCTGAGTGGCTTGGGCGGGATGTCGCCAGCCTGCGAGCTGGTGGACTAGGGCCGGTCAACCAACAAGTTAAAGCCTCGAGAGACAGCGGTGTACGACGGTGGATTCCGGTACGCCAAGAAGGTGCCCTGAGTGCACGGAGCGTTGGTGGACTCCAGCATTTGTGATATGATTTGGTGATGTTTGCTGATGCTTGATGAAAACGGAAGCAATGTATACAGGGAAGGAACCACTACCCCGGGTAGGGGTAGGGTCGTTATAATGGGTCAGCAATGCTGACCGTTACTGTGTTTTCTGTGTTGGCTTGGATGATGACTTGCAGGTGCTGCGGCTTGGAAAGGATAAGTGGATTGGCTAGCCTGGTGTTCTTAGTCCTTGAAGGCTATGTGCAGAATCGTGGTTGGATTTCATGTGTGGCCGGCCTGTGTGCCGATGTACGAACTTATTGCTATGTAAAGAGGAACTTGTAAGGCCATAAGGCCAGGGTGTGTGAGTTGTATACATTCCTGGTGTTGTTCTATATAAATGTGGTATTTATATGTGGGTGGACATTCTGGTTTGAGTTCATGTTAACAAGAAAAATGCTGCGCTAGAATGGAATGAGTTAAGGACACGCGTAGATTTTGATTTCCACACGTGATTCCTTCACTTGTCTGTGCTATATGGCGTGGGGCCCCGGCCGGACCCACTGTTATATGTCCTGTGACAGGTGGGGGTGTTACAGAGTGTCATACAGAATTTATTCGGACCACAAAAGTTTGAAATATGTCTTCAATCAGAAGGAATTGAATTTGCGCCAGCGTCAATGGCTGGAGTACGTTGCGGACTACGAAGTCGATATCCTTTATCATCCCGGCAAGGCTAATGTAGTAGTGGATGCATTGAGTCGGAAGCCCGCTTATATCTTTAACCTCTATGCAATCCCTTGTTGAATAGTTTTTGCTCATGGACATTGTCGTGGGGAATAGTGCTTCGCCGAGTAGCTTGGAGGTGGGAGAGCCTTCGTGGATTACTCTCACTAGACAACATCAGAAAGACGATCCTGATTTGCAGCACCTCCGCTGTAGGACTGAGAAAGGGGAATTACCTGACTTTTCAATTGATGACGTTGGTACCCTAAAGTACCACGGCAGATATTGTATTCCTGTTGTTGGGGACATCCGAGCAAGAATATGCAGCACCTCCGCATGGTTCAAGTATTACTTATCATCCTGGTTCCATGAAAATGTACAGAGATTTGAAGCAGATTGTTTGGTGGTCAGGTATGAAGAACGACATCGCAAGATTTGTATCTGAATGTTATACCTGCCAGCGTGTCAAAGCTGATCGTAGAAGGCCGGGTGGTAAGTTAATGCCCTTAGACATACCAAGTTGGAAATGGGAGAGTTTATCCGTGGATTTCATAATCGGTTTGCCGAGATCTCCACGAGGGCATGATGCTGTGTGGGTTATCATGGATAGACTAACCAAGTGTGCCCATTTTGTGGCATTCAAAATTGATTATTCTATGGAAACGATAGCTGAACTTTATCTGGACGAAGTTATAAGACTGCATGGTGTACCTACGAGTATTGTGTCAGACCGAGACTCCCGATTCATATCTCGTTTCTGGCAAAGCTTGCAAGGAGCCCTAGGTACTGACTTTAGGTATTATATTGCCTATCATCCTCAGACAAATGGTCATATAGAGAGAGTGAATCACATCTTGGAGGATATGATTAGATGCTATATTCTGGGGGCAGATCTTGGGATAAACGCCTCGAACTGATGGAGTTCGCGTACATCAACAACTATCAGGAGAGTTTGTAGATGGCACCCTTTGAATCTTTATATGGAAGGCATTGTCGAACTCCCCTGTTTTGGGCAGAAGTTGGTGAGAAGCCTTTGCTTGGTCCGGAAGCGCTGGAGGATATGAGTACTTCAGTAAAGCATATTCGTGAAAAGCAGAGGTTGGCTCATGAGCGATATGAAAAATATGCTAATCAGCGCAGAGTTGATCTGGAGTTTGCAGTTGGGGACTTGATGTTTCTAAAGGTCTCTCCGATGTCAGGTGTTAAGAGATTTGGAAGGAACCATAAGCTAGATCCCAGGTATGTGGGACCTTTTCATATTCTGGAGCGCATCAGAGTTTCTACCTATAGATTGGAATTGCTTGATTCTTTCCATGGTGTTCACGACGTGTTTCACGTGAGCCAGTTATGAAAGTGTGTTCGTAGTGATCGACATGTCCTTGACTCTGTGCCCTAGTTGCAGCCTAATCTTTCGTATGTCGAAGCGCCTGTCCGTATCCTGGAAACGCAAGATTATGTGCTAAGAAAGAAGATAATTTAGATGGTTAAGGTTCTCTGGCGCAATCAGGATGCTAGAGGTAAAACTTGGGAATTGGAATTCGTAATGAGAGAATCTCATCCTCAGCTGTTCTCCTAGTCTTCCCCGGTTAGTATTCTTGTCTAATGAATTCTTCTGTCGTGTCTCTCCCTCTGCCCTCTTGTTTCGTTTCGTGTTCCAAGGTTCGGGACGAAACTTCCTTTTTGGAGGGGTGACTGTAATGCCCCTGATTTTTCGGCAATTATTTAATCCTCTTGTTGACGTCATAATGACGTAAGGGGCTTTACGTTAACGTGGAGTTGACGGCGCGTCGCCGTTAGTGCGTTTTCGCGTCTGTTCGGTCGAGTCGGCCAAAAATCGTGAATCCTTGTCGAAATTGGAAAATTTCTCGTTGGGAAATTGAATTAAATAATTTTCGACATGCTCGTCAAGTTTCATCGCGATCCGAGCGATATTTGAGCATCGGCGAATTTCCGAAGTTTTGTAGAATTTATGTTCGCCGTAGGCTTTGAAAATTTATATCTCAAGAACGGCTCATCGGATTTTAGTTCCGTCGTCGCTGTTGTGTTCGTAGCGTCTGTGTTCGCCTACGGTGTGAGTTTCATTCAATTCGGCGCGCGTTTCGTCCTCCGTTTTGATCTCGTGTTTCTTTATTCAAAAATATATAAATATGATTATTTTAATATTAAAGCACTATTCAAAAATGTCTTTTACTATTCATGTATATAGTTTAATTTTTTGGATATATTTGTAAAAAGCACTGTTCATGCAATTAGTTTTTATCTTTTTTTCTTGAGTAATCTGTCATAGCTCTAGAGTGGCCTTGTCTTAGTTATCGAGTGGCCTGGTATTTGTTCTCGAGTATTCTCTTGCTGTTACTTGACTAAACTAAATTAGTACTCGAGTACTCTCCTTGTAGTTCTCGAGTAACCTATATTAGTACTCGAGTACTCTCTCGGTAGTTCTCAAGTAATCTGTTTTAGTACTCGAGTAATCTGTTTTCTTCTTCTCGAGTACCTCTAATCTTGTTCTCGAGTATTGTAGATTCATCTCGTTAATTTCGTTCCAGTCTGCATTCAGGCATCATTTTGATGGTAAAACTCTGTCGTATTGAAAAATAGTTAAAATGAAATTTGTTCGTCTCAACGAGATCTATAACTTTCATGTTGAACACATTTCGATTTGAAGTCATCCTAAAACTCTATTTTCATTTTCCGCGCACCCGCTAATAAATAACCCGTTTTTTTCCTATTTAAACAATTTTTTTATAAATACTTATATATATATATATATATATATATATATATATATATATATATATATATATATATATATATATATATATATATATATATATATATATATATATTCTCATACTTAAGGATCATTAGAAAAGAGAACTTCATCTTCCTCCTTTTGATAGACCGAACCAAAACCAGAGCGGTGACTCCCTTCCATTCGTGAATCTTCTGGTGGCCGTCGGCGGAGCTCCGGTGCTCGAAATCTTCAATTGATCATAGATCTGGAAAGCTCTCGTCGAGAGCTACGCCATTGTGGTAAAATTTTCCCCATTGCTTGAGTTTTTTGGTTAGGGTTTTTCGGCCATAACCTCTATTTCGGCCATTTTTGTTCAGATTTCGACTCCTCCCGTCTTCTTTTGCCCCGATCTGCGACGTGGAGTGATTCGGAGGATTTTTCCGATAAAACTAAGGCAAGTGGTGGTTTACCCTCGTTTCTTCTTGTCTGGTTTGATGGTAACGGTTAAGGTTTTATGTTCTTTAAAATTTTCTGCACTTTTGTTTTCTAAGTTATTGCTATGATTAACCTTTCTTGATGATCACTTGATGTTGTGAGATTTTGTCATGGTGAACTCAATCTAGTCAGGTTATGTTTAATCATTCTTGAAGTGCCTTATTGATGGCTTTAATCGCCTTATCTATCGTTGTTGAACGCGTTAGAGTTTATCTTGGATTGTGGCTTGTCTTTAAATTTCTTAGTTATTTCATAGAACCTTTACCCCTAATTCTTGTTCTATAGAATTGGTAAACCAATTTGGTTGTCCTGCCACTTGAGTCTGTGATGAATAAAAAGGAAGCTTTACACGTATAATTATGGAACTAAAGAAACACAGATGGTCTGTGCGCGTTGGGGTTTCTCCCTCGGCATAGTACCTTATGGTTGAGTCTGTGCGCGTTGTGGATTTTCATCCCCAGCACATCCACCTTAGATTGGTCTGTGCGTGTTGGGGTTTCTCCCTCGGCATGGTGCCTGTTGGCTGGGTTTGTATGCATTGTGGACCCTTCTCCCCGGCACAGTACTCTTTCCTGTTGAGCTGATCAGTCTCATTTTTATTGATGAATAATATGAATATTAATGAAATATGAAAGTTTGAACTTCTGATGTTGGTACTCTGTTCTGTCTAGTTGATGCGATTCGCCATTCTTGCTCGGCTAGATTTACTGTTTGCTTACTTTTACTCTGCTGCTGACCTTTTGTTGTAGTCGTTTTATAGATTTTCTTCACTTTGAGGTTTGTTTGGTATGCCTTTACTCTTTGCACCATTTGTAACTTGATTCTGAGGTGTTCTTCTTTTGAATGCCTCAGGATCAGAGCATTAGCAGGTTTAGCTGACCGCGTTGTGCTTCTGGTGCTGTGGGTTGCTGTGGCCGTTTGCTTCCACTTTAGAGCTTTAAGGTAGTTGACTTTGTTTAGACTTATCAGATTTTACTATGGGTTCGTGTCAATTATTGACGCCCACAGTCTTTGACTTTTTCTGTGATAGACTACTTGCTGCTTTTACTGCTGTTACTCTTTTTACCTGTTTTTATTTGCTCTCTAGGAAGGATTTATATTAGGATGCATTTAGCTATTTTAAAGTATACAAAACTGCATTCTGGAACATTGACATGATATTTAACTACAAAGTCTACTACTTTTACGCGCTATAAAAGTCTTTATATATATATTAAATATAGAAGTCACATAATCATTTAATATGCTAGACCTTCATTCTCATATAGGACAACAAATGAATCAACTAAGTATTTTCCGCCGCGTAAAACTTATCTATTTTCTCACCTATGACTAGTGATCCACCCGACCGAGTGACACAGTCAGTAACTCTAATAACTTATATGTATTGTTTTTAACTTAATTTCATAATTCTTTTACATGAAGTAAATGCGAGGACGAGCTGACTGAGCGTCTGTAGTTGTCCCCTGTACGGCATGCCATCACGACGCGTATTTTCTCTCTTCTGACGTATTTTTGAATACAGAGAAAATGCAGGTTGTGACAGATAGCCTTTGGGTCTAGGCAGTTGAAACCTCATGAGAAGAATTACCCTGTCCATGACTTGAAGTTGGAGGCGGTAACTTTTTGCGTTGAAGTTTTGACGGTACTATATTTACGGTGCAAAGGTGGAGATCTTCACGGACCACAAAAGCCTGAAGTATCTTCTAGATCAAAAAGATTTGAATATGCAGCAGCGCAGGTGGGTTGAGTTCCTTGGGACTACAATGTGGCGATTCAGTATACGGCAGACAAAGCCAACGTGGTGGCGGATGCCTTGAGTAGGATGTATTCTGGACAAGGGAATTAGATTGAAGCACATGATGAGCGGTTGGTGCGGTAATGTGAGTCCCTAGGCATTGAGTGCATAGCCAGAGGCGAGACTAGCATGGCTCATTGAACTAGATAGAGTTGCAGAACTACTTGTTCGACCGTATTCGAGAAGCGACAAGTGTGGATGCATGGTTCTAGCAATTTGTGGTGGAAGCTCAGAAAGGTGAGTGTAGTGCCTGTGAGATGATTGATGGGATCTTAAGGAAGTACAGAAGGATTTGTATATTGTAGTTCAGCAAGCTTCGTGAGGAGTTGATGTTTAAGGCTCATTTCACAAAGTACTCCATTCACCTGGGCAGTACAAAGATATACTTGGATATGAGAAAATCCTTTTAGTGGCCTGGTTTGAAGTGAGACGTAGCTTTGTACGTGAGTCGGTGCCAAACTTGTGCTTTAGTGAAGACTGTGTGTCAGAAGCCGGGCGGGTTCCTGAAGCCTCTTCCTATCCCCGAGTGGAAATTTGATGACATCTCCATGGACTTTGTGCATGGCTTACCTTGGTTGCAGCAGGGTAATGATGCGATTTGGGTGATTGCGTATCGCTTGACCAAAGCGGCTCACTTCATCCCAAATCGGAGGGAGGATAACATGTAGAAGCTGGTAGAATTGTATGTTCGCAACATCGTGCGGTTTCATTGAATTCCTAAGAGTATTGTTAGTGATCGCGATTGTCGGTTCTCGTCCAAAGACTAGAGATTAGTACAGAAGAGTCTGGGCACAAAGCTCAAGTTATTACGACGTTCCATCCCAAACCGATGGACAAACGGAAAGGACGAATCGTACAATGAAGGATATGTTGAGGAGGTGTACCCTTGACTTTGGTAAGAAGTGGGACGATCACCTCTTCATGGTGGAGTTCGCCTATAGCAACCGTTTCCAGGCAAGTATCAAGATGGAGTCATACGAGGCTTTGTATGGAAGTCGGTGTCGAACACCGATATCATGGACAAAGGCGGGAGACACTAAACCTTTTGGGAAAAGAGGTGGTGGCCGATGCTTGCGAGGTGGTGCGAATAAATCAAGAGTTCATGAAGGTTGCTCTGGATCGACAAGCGAAGTATTTCAACGCTCGCCACAGAAATGTGGAGTTCACGGTAGGCGATCGGGTATAACTAAAGATTAAGCCGTTCAAAGGCGTCTTGCGGATTCACCGACTCAAGAAGTTGAGTCCGAGCTTTTTGGGACATTTTGAGGTCGTGGCACATATTAGAGAAGAAACCTACCGATTGGCGTTGTCCACAGAGCTGAGTGGAATACACGATGTCTTCAATGTCTCAATTTTGAGGAAATCCTTGATGGAGACAAGCATTGTGGTCGAGTCGGCAGCGGTGCCGGTAGAAGAGGATTTGAGGACGAAAGTCTGTCCTGTCAGCATAGAGGATTCAAAAGTTTTGCAATTACGGACCAAAGAAGTTAAGCTCGTGAAAGTGCGCTGGGATAACTGCGGGCGAGACGAATTCTCATGGGAGCGTGAGCAAGCAATGTGGGAGGACTTCCCAAAACGTTTTGCTCCAGGTATGCTTTTTAGTTTGAGTGCATGTTAAATTTTGAGGACGGAATTCTTCTAAGGGACAGGAGTTGTAACACCCTAGTTTTCTAGAGCTTTAGCCTCAGGAAGCTATCATGCGATGATAGGTAGCTATTGCCAAGCGATAGCTTTGTTTCGTAGAAACCAAGCGTTGAGAGCATTGAGTACTAGCACACAACATTAATTAGCTATCACTCGGCGGTAGCTTGGCGTTGAGTGCATTGAGAGACATGCGTTGAGTGGATGCGTTGAGTGGTAGGCATTGAGTGAGCTATCGTGCAGCGTTATTTCTACAGCTGGCATTAGCACGACATTAGTTTTTTGGCCGAGCGCTCGGGAAGCTACCACCCGGCGGTAGATAGTTACTGCCCGACGATAGCGTACGAGAGCAGTTCCGTCGTTTGGCATTTTAGCCATCCGATTTCTCTTAGTATTTGATCCTATGGCCTAGAACACTCCGCCGAAAGGGCATAAGTAGGGCTGAAATGTTCTGAACCCTCACTTTGCTCTCATTTGAGAAAGAGTTAGGGTTTGCGAGAGAGATTGGGGGAGGAAGAAGAAGGCCTTTATCCACCATTGACGAAGCTTCAGGACACCGATTGTCGATCCGAGGCCAGATCCGTGGAGAGAACTTGAAGGTGCACATTTTCATCTGTGCAAATCGAGTTTTCCATGGCAAGGAAGAGCAGTCGTAACGTAACGACACTTCTCCGCTTGGTCTTTAGGATGCGTGCATGACATCCATGTTTATTACTGCTTTCTTTCAAGCATTTGGGCATCGAATCTCTCAAATTAGAGGGGTTTGGGTTGCCATGGCTCAAGCGGAGCCACCAAGTCGATTGTATCAATCTCTAACATGATATTGCATTAGCAATCCGCTCCGTTAGTGTATTAGGCATTGCGGGTGAAGCCGAAGTCGCGAACGTTAGTCTGACTCGGTGATGTTGCATAACGAGCCTAAGTATTGTGCTAGAAATCCATTTGCGTTACAGTGTCTTTTGTGATGATTGTCCCCCTTGTTTTCATGTGAGAAAGAATGGTGGATTAGGGCGGGAAAGGCTTTTGATTGTCATGTGCAAAGGCGTGGCTTTGTCTCTATAGTCGGCTGGCTATCCCGTGACGTGCAAGTCATGTGTGGAGAGTGTCCCGGCGAGACAAGTCCCTTTCTATGAAATTGACGAGAACACCAAGCTTTGGACAAGCCCGAGCGATGAAGCCCACGAGCAGGGGTGGGGGGGGGGGGGGGGTGGGAGGGGTGGGGGGTGGGGGGGGGGGGGGTGCGGTATAGCGAGGGTTCTTATCTTCGGTTTGTTTGTGTGACGAAATCCTGACTTGAGAAGTTCGAGCTTGTAGACAAGCCTGTGTTTTGAGACCCACGAGCGGGTGGGGCCTAGGCAAGAGTTCCATGTGGCAGCTTGTATGCCGTTTGGGTAAAATGGAAGTACCCATGTGTTTGTGGCTTGAATGCCGAAGGGGAAATTGGAAGTACTCGATTGATGATGCGTGATTATGTGTTAGATTCATAAGCTATAGGGTGCCTTGGGTGAAGCCCTGGTTTGCATACATGCTGCATTGTAGGCCCCTTTTATTATATGCTCAATATAGAAACATGTTTGTTGTATGAGACATCCAAATCTATTTTACAACTTTCTATGTTCATGTATATTTGTATACGAAGTGCCGACCTGTAGGGTGATGGAGAGCCCCGAGGTCCGCTAGGGACGGCCGAGAGGAGATGTGTTGGCTACACAGTTAAGGTCAGCCTTTGATGACCCACATTACTACAAACTTTTATAGGGAAAGGATCGCAAGAGGGAGCAAGCTCGCCGGCCAAAAAGGCCTAAGCCTCATGAAGTGATCTCTTTGTTTAGTATCTCTGTTTGGTTGAATGTTATGCTTAGTGCACTTTGATTCCGGCTTGCATGTCGAGGTAGCCTAGGAGTGCAAATGTACGTTGTTATGTTGAAGTTATTATTTTAGTTTTGAACTCATGAATGTTGTAAGGACTTAAGGCCATTTTGATACTCTTGTGATGGTGGATAACTTCTATTATGGATGTATACTTCCGCTGTTTATAGTCTGAGTTTTGAGTTGGGTAATTTATATCATCACATAATGCTTAAGCTGTGGAGTCTGTATGTTGTGTGGCCCGACCGGACCCATATTATACGGTCTTTACAGGGGAGGCATTATATTGGATCTCTTCTTAGTGGTGGTAGTGACAATGGTTGGTCGTCTGGCAACTACAAAAGTTCGTTCCGATATGTATCTTGTGCTTCTGTTTTACGGATTGCAGTCGCTAAGTATAAAAATAGTTCAATGGGTTGGAGAGTGACAATTCATTTGACTAACCTTGTGAGGTGGCGACCTCGCGACTCGGGTGACGACGGGATGAACTTGGTCGCCCTTGGAAATGGGAGATGAGGGGAAGTGTTAGTGACTTCCCTAAGCAAGGGCGAGACTGAGCCTGATCAGCGATCCGGGAAAAATATGGAGTGGGAATATCCTTTATTGGAGGTGCCAAGTTGGGGTTGTTGTCGCATGCATCCAGGCAAGTTGGCGACCTCGGGGGCAGAACGCCCAAGCCATTAACCCTAAAGGAAGGAGCTGCGACAAGAAATGCGAGATCAGTTCGACAGATTAAAAAGAAAGAAAATCCAATATACCAGCAAACAATCACTTACTATATGCTTGAATGAGGCCACCAGAAGGGGGCAAGATCTCACACCAACATGAGGGGTGGTTTCCCAGACCGTCTGACGACTCACATTTCCGTAAGGTGATGTGTCGAGGTCCACCGAGACCTCTTCGACGTATTTCTCTTTAGAATGATTTCCCAGTGATAACACTCGAGAGGGTCACATTTAAGTTTTTCAATATATCACCAATAAATGTAGTCGAGGGAACTTGTGTTCATCAAGTGGTGAGAGCCCGTGAACTGATGTTTAAGGCAGCACTTTGGAGGTTGAAGGATCCCCGATCGATGGGTCGCGATTGACCTTCTTGGCTGACTTTTACTTTAATGGCGAACCCAGGGACAAGTGAGATAACCAGAGCATGAGTTTGGCAGTGTCGGGCTTGTTCTGCTCCGGCACTGCTGCGAGACGATCCTAAAATTTTTTGGAAAGAGCCATCCTACATTAAAGAGCAGAAGAGTTGGGAGGAGGTTGGTAAGCATGGTTTACCTTACCCATACCTCAACTTGGTGTTTATATAGATCGTCGGGGACCCACCAAAGGATTCTCTCAAAAATCAGCCACCACTAGCCAAATACCTGGAGGTTGGATTTTTATTTCCAACTTTGGGCCAATCTCACAAAGAACGGGGATTGTGTGCAACCCTATATTCTGCGAGTGGGGACCACATATGAGATTGGGGGTAGATGAGACCATTCTGGTATAGGCGAGCTGAGATAGGAGAGTTGAACAATACCTCTTTGACACACCCATAATGAGTGTTGGGAGCGAGCAGAGGGTGAGTAAGGAATCAAGGTAGTCACTCTCCCCTGGCCTGAGAGGGATAAGGGGTGAATGGGGTGGCAATTCCTACACTTGCTCCGAGGTCAAGGTAAGCGGCGAGTACTGGCCTTACCAAGAAATTGCCTTCTCTGGCGAGAGGCCGACTAGCCCAGAAGGATTCCTCTAGAAAACCCATTTTGGGTCTGCTACTAGCCACACCAAACATCAGAGTTTCGCTGTTGGCAGACCAACTTGGGTTGCGTATAGTATAACCAAAAGGTAGGATTCCGCTATTTGTAGGCCAAACGTAGGAAATTATAAATAGACCCTAAGGGCACCTTTGGAGGGGATCCGATTCTTTGGCTTCTCCCTCTTTTGGTTAACTTTGGTGGGCTTCCAGTTCCCTCCATGGTGCGCATCTCAGCATTAGCTTAGGAGGGGAAGCTCTCTTCGATCTTCCGGGTGTGTGGCGAGACCTCCACGCTATAGCTCAGGCTCTGTTCCTAGTTCTAAGTCACTGGTCAGGCTCCCTTGCTCAGGAGAAGTAGGTTCGGGGAACCCCCTTTTGGTCCGAACTCTTCATGAAGCCAGGTTCTAGTTCCAACATTTTAGGTGCGGGCTACCCCCTTTGGGTCTGAACTCTTCTTGGAGCCATGTTCTGGCTCCAACATTTTTGGTGCGGTGAGCGTGGATCGTAGCCTACATAGAAAAAACTTTAGTTAAGCCCCATGGCTGGAATTGAAGGAGAAGGAGCTGACCCAGTCAACCCACTACCATCGATAGGAGAGGTCATGGTTGGGATGTTCGAAGATTTCAAGAGGAAGTCTTCTATACCACCTCACGCATTCACCGTGAGAGGCCAGTGGTTGACGCCTTCCATCCCAGTGGTCGCATCCCATCTGCTAGGAAAGAATGCTGGTCAGCGACCCAGGAAGGAGGTGGCAATCGAGGGGGTGAGCGAGATCTCGTCGGACGAGAGTTATTCCCCAGCCCGATGAGTGTTGGATTGTCAGGCGAGCTCAAAACACAAGATCAGTCAGCTCACCCAGTAGGGGAGGAAGTCCCTTTAGCGATTTGATGGTCTCGGCCCCAGTTTCAGAGGGGTTTTGGGAGTCGGAGATGTCCTACTACACCAGCAAAGATGATCTAATTTCACACGTCCAGTGGTTCAAAGACACGGTTTCCATCAGGTAGATGTAGGATGCCTTCAAGTGTCGACTCTTCGCCATCAATTTTACGAAAAAGGCAAGAGACTTGTTCCACCATCTTCCCTCCAGCTCAATCTGTTAGTTCAAGGACCTCCACCGAAGTTTATTATTGATATTTTCAACATTCAAGAATAGAAAGAAGGGGTCTAAGTTCTTGTTCACCATCAAGCAAGGGTCGGAGGATACTTTGGGAAGTTATGTGGACCGGTTCCAGGAAAAGGTCCTCCAAGTTCAAGAGGTACCAGGATACCCTGATGTTGGGCTTCACGCTAAGACTTCTTCAGGAGTTCTTTGAGATGGAGTTGAAGCTGGAACCACCTCTATCCTTCGAGGAGTTGATGGAGAGGGAGATAATGGAAATCTAAGGGGAGGCGACAAACCCGGTATTTGCCAAAAATTTGGCTATGCTGGTAAAAGGAGATGAGAGGAAGCCGGGAGGAAGCAGATAATGAGAGGATATGAAAAGAGATGAGCCCAGAGGACGAGGGTTCCAGGAACAACAGTAGGGATGAGGTTGGTTGGAGCCAAACAACCAGTTGTCCCAGAGAACACAAGGAGGGCCCATTTAGGGCCAAGGGAGAGGATTTAAGGGTAGGGGAACCACCCGAGAGGGCAGGGATGTAACACCTCCATCCGTTACATGACATACAATAGAAGGTCCGGCCGGGGCCCCACACTATATACCACAAACTAACGGCGTGGTCACATGTTAATATCAAAGGTTACAACACGCATCCTAACTCAGAGCATTCTAGTGGAAGCATTAGGGGATTAAGACTGAACTCAACAACCATAAATGTCCACTATATATATATATATGAACCATCAATATATATATCCCACAAAGGAATGTCTACAAATACACAGAATATTTGGCCTTAAGGCCTTATAGATTTTCTTCACTAGTGTGGATTACATACATCGACACGCAGACCGGCCACACATGAATAGAAAAATATCTCTTTAATTGGCCTTCAATGTCCAGCATAGCAGCAGCAACAGCAAGGGCTTCAGCCCACTATTTTTTGCTCGGCTCTCTAGTACCTGCATGAGGACAATCCACCTTAACGGTGGCAAATAAAGCAACGGTCGACATTCAGCTGACCAATTTATAACGACCTTACCCCTTACCAGGGGCAATGATATTCCTTCCTTGTAGGCATAACAATTCACAAGCAGATATATCATAAGATGTGCACTCACACACCATCAATATATCACAAACGTCGACCACACGACCCGACGCTCCGTGCACTCATGGCACATTATCGGTGTACCAGAAAACTAGGGTCCCACCCCCATTCTCAGGTCTCAAACCCAACGGTAAAACTTGAGCATTCATGCTCCATGACCCACGACCGGAGACTTTAGTCTTGATGGTGAACAACCCAAGACTCTCATGATGTGATCCTAACGAAGCCGTTCACTTAGGCACTCAAGTTAGACAACCATCACGCGGAGATATTTCAACCCTTGCCTGTTATTTAAATCGCTAGTTCAATGTCTAGACTGACGCAGGTCGGCATCCCCTTATTCGTTCGGCTCACTGTCCTTTAAGAGCATATAGCTCACAATAGCCACACTGTCCCCGAAGGACTGGCTTCACAATTACAAGTTAGCTAGGAGATATTGCCAGCGACAACCATGATCACCTGACATTAGCGACAGAACTCTCTTTCTGTACCCAGCCCAAACCATATCTGGACCAACTCTCCAGAAAACACTGCAGCTACCTGCAGTACCAGAAACACTGGACTTTCAAAGCATACATCACATGCACTTCGAGTGTATTTTCCTGGAATTCCATTCCAGTACTTCCTGCTACTCCACTTCACAGGCACCACCCACCGACTCCACACAACACTCGTTTATACGCGGAGTCTTCTCCGGTGTGCAAAATGAAACATCACCAATCCAGACCAACCTGTCCAGATGGGATTCATACAGTATGCCTATTCCGTACTACACATTTCCGGATCTATATGCCAGACTTGGGGGATTTCAAAAATCAACCCAACGGAAATCCCTTAACATTCCACCTTTTGGTGGGGGAAATCCATGCGTATGCCAAATAAGGAATTCACATGTCCAAGGAAGAAGATCGTTACCCTTGAAGATCTCTTCGGAGCCATATCAATGCTTCTCTATGCGGATGGAAATGATCGCTTCACTTTCGCCAACGCGATTCTAGCTTCGGCTCTTGATTCCAGCCCCAAGATATCCTCCAGCAACTCAATCACTCCAATCAAACCCTAGCAGCCGAGGGTTCTGCTCCAGAACTCGGGACATAAGGAAGAGAAAGAGAGAAAATGAAATAATGATTTCTTGAAGCCATTCCTCTACCGATAAGGCCTTGGGTTGTACCACGGCCGCACGATCAAAACCCAACAAAACACAGCAATGACTCAGATCGAATTTGAAAAGTCCATCACCGCTCAGTGGAAGCACACCAGCCACCTGACATGAGTCACCGCTCAGCCATATCCACATTTTCTGCCAAATCGTCGAACGAGACTGATATCATCGACCGACCTTCGTCGATCGGGTATACATTCGTCGAACGTCGAGCTCCGCTCGACGTTCGACATTTTCGTCGAGCTCCGCTCGACGATTTTCCTGTTCTCGCCAACCCCGATTTTGAGGTGTTACATCCATCCCCTCCTTACAGAAATTTCGTCCCGAAATTTACATACATTATGCAGAAAGTAGTAACAAATATGTTACAACACATAAATTCTTCACCAAAAAAAATGTTACAACGTTTTAGCTAAATAGCTCGGGAAATTCAACATGCATGGTATGCTCCCGCTCCCATGTTAGCTCTTCACGGCCACAGTTGTCCAACCGGTCCTTGATCATCCATATCTTCTTGTTCCGCAGCTGCTTAACCGCTTTATCCTCGATCCAAATGGGCCTAACCTTCATTGTTAGCCAATATTAGACCGGTACGTGCTCATTCACAATCACTTGAGTTGGATCTTTCACGGCTTTTCGAAGCACTTATATGTGGAACACATCATGCAATTCATGCAATTCTGCCGAAAGAGCTAGCCGATAGGCAGCTTTTTCAACTCGCTCCACCACTTCAAACGGGCCAAGATACCTTGGTCTCAACTTTTTCAAGCGCCAAATCCTGGACACCCCCTTGAAAGGTTTATGTTTTAAATATACCCATTCGCCAACCGCAAACTCTACGTTTCGGTGCTTCGCGTTATAATACTTTGCCTGCCTGTCTTAGGATATTAATAGCCTCTCTCAAATATAGCGTATTGCCGAATTTGCCTCTTTGACTTCCTTACGCTTGTACAACTTAGATTCACATGTTTCCGCCTAAGATAACGGTGTACTGCACTTCCTACCATAACAAGCTTCAAAAGGCGCCATATTTAGACTAGCTTGATAGTAATTATTGTAGGCGAACTCTACCATATAGGGATGATCCTCCTATCTCTTCCCGAAATCCAAGGCGCACATTCGGAGCATGTACTCCATCATTCTGTTCGTCCTCTCAGTTTGTCCATCCGTTTGTGGATGAAAGGTCATACTGAATGTTAACTTTGTCCCCAACAACTAATGAATTAGCCTCCAATCGTTTGTAGTGAAGCGCCCGTCTCGATCACTTACGATGCTATGGGGAACACCGTGTAATCGTACTATTTGCTCAACATAAAGCTGAGCCAAGACTTCCACTGAATCGTCACTCTTGTTTGGAATGAAGTGAGACACTTTAGTCAACCGGTCTACGATCACCCAAACTGAATCGTTACCACATTAAGATCTCGATAAACCGTGCACGAAATCCATCGAAATATCATCAAACTTCCATTCCGGAATAGGTAGCGACTTCAGGAAACCTCCAGGCTTCTAGCATTCAGCCTTTACTAACGCACAAGTCTGAAATTTAGCCACGTAATGTGCTATTTCTTTCTTCAAACCCGACCACCATAACAGCTTTTTCATGTCTTTATACATCTTTGTGCTCCCGTGGTGAATTGAATATTTCATTAAGTGAGCTTCATACATCAATTCATATCTTAGCTTACCCATATTCGGGACACACAAATGACCATCTTTCCACAAAAGGCCGTCATCCCAGGAGAATTGGCCATTTAACTCATCCACTGCATAGCATTGTAAACTTTCATCAAGTTCCGTTGCTCGCCGAACTCTGTCCGCAAGGTCATATTGTACCTCCGTCCAGTTCAAGCATGCCTTTGCGGTGGAATCCTTGTCAACAAAAGAAATCTCTAACGCTTCCAACTCCTGGATCAGATTCTCATCATGCATCTACAACCAAGTTGCCCTTGCCGGCGTCCTACGACTCAAGGCATCTGCGACGACGTTCCCCTTCCCTGGAGTATAATGAATCTGGAAGGTGTAGTCCCCGAGGAACTCCATCCACCTACGTTGTCGCATGTTGAGATCCTTCTGATCCAATAAATACTTTAGGCTCTTATGGTTTATGAATATATCAACCTTCACGCCATATAAATAGTGACGCCACAGTTTAAGTGCAAAAATCACCGCCGCCAACTCCAAGTCGTGGACGGGATAGTTCCGCTCATGCACTTTCAACTGGCGTGAGCCA